>CM061255.1:0-723150 GCA_022605425.2 Hamiltosporidium tvaerminnensis | reverse complement strand
CTAACCCTAACCCTAACCCTAACCTAACCCTAACCCTAACCCTAACCCTAACCCTAACCCTAACCCTAACCCTAACCCTAACCCTAACCCTAACCCTAACCCTAACCCTAACCCTAACCCTAACCCTAACCCTAACCCTAACCCTAACCCTAACCCTAACCCTAACCCTAACCCTAACCCTAACCCTAACCCTAACCCTAACCCTAACCCTAACCCTAACCCTAACCCTAACCCTAACCCTAACCCTAACCCTAACCCTAACCCTAACCCTAACCCTAACCCTAACCCTAACCCTAACCCTAACCCTAACCCTAACCCTAACCCTAACCCTAACCCTAACCCTAACCCTAACCCTAACCCTAACCCTAACCCTAACCCTAACCCTAACCCTAACCCTAACCCTAACCCTAACCCTAACCCTAACCCTAACCCTAACCCTAACCCTAACCCTAACCCTAACCCTAACCCTAACCCTAACCCTAACCCTAACCCTAACCCTAACCCTAACCCTAACCCTAACCCTAACCCTAACCCTAACCCTAACCCTAACCCTAACCCTAACCCTAACCCTAACCCTAACCCTAACCCTAACCCTAACCCTAACCCTAACCCTAACCCTAACCCTAACCCTAACCCTAACCCTAACCCTAACCCTAACCCTAACCCTAACCCTAACCCTAACCCTAACCCTAACCCTGACTCAATTTTATTTAGGTGAACCTTTACCTACTTTTTTAATTTGTAGATATCTTTTTCATACCAGTATTTGTTTTTACCTCAATATGTTACATGGTTACTTAATCAAGCACTTATTTCATGCGTAAAAAACCTTTCTAATTGTTTAAATCTTTAATTTATATTCTAAAGTAATACTTATTTTTAAATAAAATATAGGTTTATTCTATTTTTATGGAATTTTTGTATATCTTATAGCAATTTTATATCCAGGTATCTTAAAATTTCTTATTTTATATCATTATGTTATATTTAAATATATAATTAAGTTTTACCTCTTCTTATGCTATTTGATGGAGTTAAGCCAAATAGACTTTAAAAATTAACCATAATTGGAAGTTTTTGTGTGTAAGGTATTTTTTGTTTTTTTATGCTTATTACGAACATTCGGACAATTAAAAACATAACTTATTATCTAAAACGAAGATTTTTTTATCTTGATCATCATAAGTTGTGTTCGATCTAAATATGACTGTATTAAATTTCGTGAAATTGTTTTTAGAAGCCTTTAATATATTGTATGAAACATTAATCATATATGGAATTTATGCGTAACTATAGATTTCTATATAACCTTATACTATTTACTTTTACTTTTACTTTTCTTAATTTATGCAATCTTTAATAGCGCTTAATTATATATTAGTGTTTATGTTACTTAAAAAGAAACTAAATCTAATATAAAGAAAGATAATGTGTTAAGGTGTATCTATATCTTATATATAATGCTTTAATGAGAATATATATGAAAAAATATATTATTGCTTTTTTTGAAATGGATATGATATTATTTAGATTTATACAGACATTAATTTTTGATTCATATGCAAAACAATCTATATAATAATTTAAAAATTTGATTCGTCTCAATATATCCATATAAATAAATATTTTGTTTCATAATATATAGCCAGTGTGAACCAGATTAATTGTTATTAATATAAATGTATTAAATATTTTGATTTTGTAAATTATTTTTATTAGACTATACATTATTGTACTGAAAAGATCTAAAGAATGAAATTTGGATAAAAAATATAATGCATTAAAATGTTTTGAAATGATAACTATATTTTTATTCTACTACTTCTATATTAAAACTACATTTAAATAACAGTTTCTACATTACTTATAATTTAATTTTAATTCAATTTATTCGTCTACCTAGTTTATAGATAATTGCTTACTAATTTTTAAATAGTATGGTTATATGTATTTTTTTAGTTTTCTTAGATATTTAACCTGTTTACAAAGTATTACGTTTTACCACAAAAAATAATTTAATGAAAACCTAAATTAGGTAAAATTTTTGTTATGGTATAAATATAAAATAAATCAAAAACATAAATTATAAATGTAATAAAGTATAATTTAAATTTATGAACTCATTTTTCTAAAATCCTTCATTTATATTTTTCTTAATAGAAGATATAAAGCTTCGAAGAAATCTCCTAAAAATAAAGAACTAATTATACAAAGGTGAATTACAAAATATTTGTAACATTTGAAATGTAAATATATTTATAGTTGCGATATTAATGTATGAAGACCAAAAAAGAATATTAGTTATATGAAATTATTCATATATTATAATGAAAGTATAATTCCTAAGATAATCTTTGTTGATTTGTAGATTATCATATCAAATTTATGACTTGTCTGATTAAAATATAAAATGAAAGACAATTGTTTATTAAAAATTACAAAAACTATATAGATCGCGTTTTTAATCCTTAGCATCTTCTATAGGTGACTTAAGACAATCTTCCTATGAAAGTTCCGATATCTATTTTATTTTGAGATATAAATCTAATGTTGAAGCCATATAATTAATACACGATTAACTTATATATTACTAGAATATTTAGACATGAATTTTCTATCTTACATCGTTTGAGCTGATTTAGATTCTGAAAGAAACATATTTCTAATTATTTCTATCGTTTTCTTCTATGATTCAAAGAGCGAGTGAAAGAACTCAATCGATCTTGACTAAAGTCAGAATTACCTAAATAAATGAATTCATTTATCGAGAATATTTTGGTAGGTAATAACCTATCAAGATCATTAATTTTAATTGTCATAATCGAATCTCAAAAAGTCAAAATATTGGACAGAATTGGCTATTAGAAAAGATTCGGTCGGAATGTTTACCATAAAAAAAAGATAAAATAATATGCTGTAGTTAAGGCTAAAATTTTTAAATCTTAATATCTTTTTTCACTTCTTATCACAATACATTATTCATTTAGTTTATCTTGACCTATTTCGATTTAAAAAACAAAACAACAACTTTTGTTTTATGATTAATGCGTGGGTTATAGCATCTATACTAGAGTTGTGTTCTTTTTAAAAAAATGTGTTTTCCTAAACTATAAGTAATTTTAAGCATTGAAAAACATGTTAAGGAATGTAAAATGAATTTTTCTAACTTGAAATTAAATCCAAATGAAGTATGGAAATTCAGGGAGATTTATTTAAACCATTAGAAAAATAGTAAATAGGTTCGTCGATATCAAATTAATTGGTTTATCGTATAATTTAATGGAGGAAACTCAACCAGGTTATAAAATAATGTGTATGTAAAGGAAATAAGAATCGGTTTACACTTTCGCTTAATATATATTTATGAAAGTTAAGGAATATTGAATTATTTACTTTATACAATTCAGAAAAAATATTTAATGCTAGCCTAATCTGTGAAAAAAACGTATGAGGAAGATCGGGAAAATTGAAGTATTTTTTCCCAATTTTAATAAAAAATGTCCGAAGTAACTAAGGAAAAGTGCGAAGTAGTGTCCTTGGGATTCACAAAGAAGTATGTAACCTAAAGACAAAGACAGTTGACCTAATTTCGTATATCTAGGTTAAGTCGAAATAAAGGCGGAAAGCTTACTAGTCAAACTTAGTTTCGAAGTTTCTTTTTTGGCTTTCTTCAATTTAAAAGATTCCCTCTGACTTTGTAAAGTCATTTTACAGTGGCTCTAGCTTTCATAAGGATGTTTATATAGATTAGAAACTAGAAGAGTAACTACTTCACCTTGTAGATCATTTAAAAATACAAAATTAAGAAACTACACTTCTTTTTTAAAATTATCGTAAGTAAAATATTTTTATTCTCAAAATACGGAATGTTTTAACTAATTAATAGAAAAATGACTTGTTTTAGTAATTTTTTAATTTTAAATATCTTAATATGTTTTTCCTATATCAAAAACCCATATGTGTTTTTAGATTTTTCAGAACACAAAACAAGAATCTAAAGAAATAAAAATAAATTCCGATTTTTTTTCTAAAAAGGGAAACAAAATAGTATTTCCCAGGACTACAACACTGTGTCAGTTCTATACAAAATATAAAAGGTGTTTTTGTTTCTAATCTGAAATGAAAATCTGTATAGTTTCCAAACTTTAGTTATGGACTAATATAGTTTGGAAACTAAACGATATTAAATTCAATATATAGATGATCAAGATAAATTAAAACTGTGATGTGAATAATAATGGCGTTTTAATAATATTTCAAATGTAATTAAATACAAAATATTTTTTGGTAGAGTTGAATTTAAAGTACTATTTTCAGATTCATAAAATGAAAAAATTTATATTTCTTATATGTTATTTTTTTCCATCTTTGTCTTTTAAATATATTTTTTTTTTGCTTAATTCTTCTTAATATATCTTATGATTACTGTCCCACATAAGAACCTACCTAAACCTATGAAAAAACTAAAGAAAAATTACTTTGTTTTCTTTGTAAAAAAATGACATGAACAATTTTTGTGAGATAGTTAAAAAATAGAAATCAAAGCAATAATTGAATTCAGGTGTCTTTATATTTGCTTTAATTTTAGAGTGATTTTTGTGATAGTTTTAGATGAAAACAACACGTAAAAGCACCTTGAGAAGCTCAGTGCCTTGAAAGATAGAAATGTTTTGAAAAAGAATGAGTTGAAAAAAGAGTTGAGAGAAGTGATAACACTTTCTAAAATTTATCTTAAAAGAGATTACCACATAAATATATGCCCCGAAACTATATTCTCTTGAAATATTTAAATTTGGATAGCATAATGTGATAATTCTATTGTAAGATTTTAAATTAAATTACTGGAAAGAAAAAGATTCATTTATCAATTTATTAAATGCTTTTTTTGTTTTATAATTTATTTTTATTTTTTAATCTAAATTTGTTGAATTTTTTCTGATTTTCATAAAATAATTCTGAATTATGGTGTTCAAATAAAATAATGAATTAAATTTTATATTTCAAACGATTATTAATTTTTTTATTGTTTTTAGTTGAATTTTATGCTAAGAAAACTGAAAATTAAATATATTTATTTATCATTTTTGTATATTTTAGTAAAATAAGTATTTGTTAAGTAATAAAAATTATAAAAAAGAATAAAGGGAAATTCATCATATTTTTCAAAAAAATAATTTTAAAATCATTCTTGTATCTTAAGCGTTCAAAAAACAGAATCCTTATATATTTAATTAAAAATTACAAATTTGTTTAATTTTTATTTTATAAAACTACAAAAATCGAGTAGAATAATTATTCTTCCGATCTTAAGATATGAAGAAGGCTGATATATCCAATGTTTGATTTCCATTGGTAGTTTTGTATGGTATATTCTTATTTTAATTAATTTTAATTTGTGATTAAGTTATTTAATAATTTTTCATTCTAAGTATAGCAAAATCCAATAAATTTTAATAAATTATACATTTAATCGTTAGAATAACCCTCACTTTGATTTAATTATATAAAATAAATTGATTTATCATTTTAAAAGTGGTATACATATTTTTTAAGTTCTAAATATATTTAGTTTTCTTTTGAATTTCAAAATTTGTTAAAATAATAGAAAATAGTAGAAATTAAAAAATGTAATAAAAAAAAAATTAAACTTTATTTAAAATATATCATACATGAATATATAGAATGTCTATATTTACAACAATTGTTATATTTTAAAGATTCATATCGAAATATATTTTTTTATGATTTAATTCGTTGATAAAATGAGACATATGTAAGATTTTATCTAATAATTATAGAACAAAAAAAAATAAGAACATAAGTTATTTATAAACCTAAAAATTCTACATTGTAAACATCTAAATAAAAGCTTTTTTAAAAAAAAATTAGAAGGTCAATCTTTTTATTCAAATTTCTGCTTGTACGGATATCATTCGATATTATGAGGTAAAGTATATGTGTGAAAATATTTTAGTTTGTTGTTAATTAAAGTTTTGAGGTAGTAGTATTTCAGTTAGTTGACCTGTACTAAATTTATATTTTTGTATGCGAAAGGCGTTTTATCTGGAAGAAATTGATATAATGTCTAAAATATTCTAATTTATATAGAAAAATATAAATATAGTTGTTGAAAAAAAATAAAAGAAATTTTAATAAAATTGAACTAGGTTAAGTTAACATAATATTTGGTATAAGATAAATTTAAATAATTTTTTCTTCTCTGAGTATTTAAAAGTACGTCTCATAAGGCATTGTTAAAAATATGTACAAGAAAAAGTAGTAATTAAAGCTAATCTTTTATTTAAATAACAAATAATATAACATTTAAATAAAGTAAATGTAGTTATACGAAATAATATTTTTAAGTATAATCACAATGCAGGGTAGTCTTGTAATATTTAAGTTCACTTATATTTTTCTAAATTTACGTGAAGGGTTTAAAATAATAGTTCTATATATGCTAGTAATAATTTCGAGTAATTTATAATATATTTGATAATTATTGTGATCTAAACTACTATTTATGCTTTACTTATGTATAATATGAAATTAAGGTTATTTATAGTTGTTAAAATATTAAATTTGTCTTTTATAGATAAAATTTTATTATGTTTTAAATTATTTTACCTTCCATTCGTTTTTTACGTTTAATATTTTATTTTTTTTAATTGTTTATATTAATTTTTTTCGATGACCTGGGACGGTATTGTGACAAAATACCATAAGACGTATGTTAAGAGACTGCAAATACCCATGAATGTAGAGGCATATATACAATCCATAGTTCTCAAGAAGACAGTCGAAACAATTTCTTTTGATCGACGAAGAGGACTTGAGTCTGGTCCAAATGCCGAGGAGAGCTGGGAGAGAGCATCATTAAGTGTTATTTTAGGAGCTGAGGTGCATAAACAACCAATACCCCCTTTAAAGCAAGTAGACAACGAGGAAGATGATGTTAAAACGGAAAATACAAAAAATATTTTACCCCTTATTTGGATGGTATAACCACAGCAAAGGAACCATCAACTAATACAAATGAAGAGTTTGAGTTCGAGGAAGAAATAGAAGTGGTTAAAATGGTGGAAAGAATTATTTAGAAAAGAGAAAAATTTGTTAACCCAGAATTTTATTAAATAAATTACTAATTTATAGTTAATTTTATGATAAAATTTTTCGCAATTACCATAATTCTAAGCATTTTTTGGGTTTTTAAATAGGTAATTTGTTTATTTTATTGTTTGAATACAAATATTTTAAAAAATATCTTAAACACTTTTTTAATAAATTTGAGCTCTATGTACATGACAAATCATCTTTGTAGTTATAATATCGAATTCATATACATAGAGTAAATACGGTGAGCTTTATAAATATAATTTTGTTTAAATTTAAAGAAGTCTATAATTCTATTTTGCAAACAAATTTTTTTAAAATTTCAGTTGATTAAAATTGTAAAAAACTAATTTGAAACCCAATTAGAATTATATACTTTAAAAAAACATTCTTGCGCTTCATAAATTCTTACAATCTTTGTTTAAATATTCTTTTTGATGAATTCTCGTGTTTTAGTTGAATTATTTCACAGTGCGCAATTAGATTAAATGGTAAATTATCTTGATAATAACGACTCGATTAAAAATTTATTCTTAGGTTTCATAAACTGTGTTTATATTTCATTCAATTGGTTTTCTTCAGTTCACACCAAATGTATATATTTTTTTTGAAAATTTTAATTAGACTAGAGGTATATAAATTTCCGAATTATTTCTTGACTTTCAAACCTTCTTGAATTTTATTAAACCTTATATTTGATTCAATTCTCAATTTTATCAAATTTGTAAAATATACTCATTTAATGAAAATTTATAGAATATGAGTTTTTTATAATAAGTTTTGACTATTAATGATGCAGGTATGTCAGTTTTGGGCTTACTAAAATCTATAAAAAGTTTCATACATCTGTTTTGTTTAAAAGATTTTATTTAAAATTAGTTTATAGAGATATGGTTGAGTATTTTTTTCATTGGTAATTCTTATCAATTTGATTGAGCCATTCCCCCTTTTTTATATTTTGTTTTATTCTAAAATTTATTCTAGGTTTTTTTTTATCGGTACTATTATATAAAATTATTCGTTCGATATTTTCTAAAATGAATCCTTAACATTTTCCCTTTGATAAATATTTGAATTATATTAGAGCATAATGTCTCATGGTTTTGCATTTGACACCTAGTAAGCTCTTTTGCTGCGGATTATATTTCGTCTTGAATAAAGTCTTTTTCGAAAGCTTTAAAAAATGATCTGGTTATTTGTTTAAGAATTTTATTGGTATTATATATTTATCTTTTCTTATTTACAGATATAAAGATTCATTCTAAAATAGTTTGCGAAAGTACATTATCAATCCAATATAGAAGACCTTATTGAAATAAAATTAATAAAAAAGACCAAAATTAGTATTCCAAGATTGTATATTCGGAAATTAAAAGTATATAGATTTTTTAAAAACAAAAAACGATTAGATATAAAAAATTTAGAATTTATTAGAAACCTCGAAAATACCTGTTTATTGATTTAAATCTTAAAATAAATAGATCTTGATCATTTTTATTACCTGCAATTCTTGTAGATATTTAATCCTAATAAATAAATGTAGAAAATGCAAGAATTAATATTAGAAGATATTTCTTGATGGTCTAAACTCTCAAAATTCAAGATCGATAAAGCAATTCTCTGTAAAAAATCTCTTATATCCCGTAAACATTCTGGATAATCAATATCAGAAATTGTAAACTCGCTATACAGATTCTTTAAACTAATCTCAAAGTTTTTCAATAAATTTTTCTTTGAAATATGATCCATGATTTTGGAAAAACTTGTATATATATCATAAGATTTATTATACTCTTTTTTTGAAAGTAACGCTAATACATTTCCTATTCTAGAATACAATTCACCACATAAAGATAAAGAATCATCATATATATAATGATAAAGGGGTAAAATAATTATACGATAGAATTCATCATCTAATCCCAAAATCACTTTTTTTCCTGCCATAAATAAATAAGTAAATTCTAATAAATAAACTGTAATGAATCTTTTCGACATAGCAATACCATTCTTAAAACCAAAACATATCTGTATAAGTATTATCTTTAATGGAAGTATTTCCAAACCAATTTTATATTCATAAGAAAGATTTTTGTACGCCTCTAATAAATTATCATTTGAAAGATCTCTGAATTTTTTTATTTTTGTTTTAAGATTATCAACTTTGATAAGAAGTACTTCAAAAAGAAATAGAACATATAAAAAATATTCTTCCTCAATATGATCAGTTATATTATCTTCAAATAAATGAAAAAATATCATGAACTCATAAAAAATTAAGTGACTTTTATATTTTTTACTTTCTTCTTTTATATTCTTAAATTTAAACCTAAATAAATTTTCTTGTAATTGCCTTTCTGTGGAAGTTTTTTTATATTGCATTTCGTAAACTCGAATTTTTTCCGAACATTCAATTATTTTTCTCAAATCCTTAATATTATCGCCTTCTTTTATATAATTTAATTCTCTGATTAATATTTCTTCACTACTGATTCTTAAAGAATTATAACTTTGACTTCTGAAATTTTTATCTGAAACAGCTGTAAAAACATTTTGAGCTTGGCCTCGTAAAATCTTTAAATTGTCTTCCAAATTCAATTTCCCCTTGATATTTGTAAAAAATGATTTTCTATCATTGCGTATTCTATATATGTAGCTATCAATCGTATCGGTGATATTTTTCAAATAAATTTCATGTGTATTTATCGCATTTTCATCTATATGATTCTCACGCAAGCTTAATGATAAATCTAAGGGTTTGGATATAAATACTGGTTGGTCAAGCAAGCTTTTTAAAAAATCGTTTTTTGCGGCTTCTCTAATCTCTGGTTTCTCATCAAATGTATTATCTATTGCTGGATTGATTAGAATCGTACTATCATATTCTTTAACACTGGATTTTTGTTTTTTTTCATCTGATTGGAATTTGAATTGCCTCTCCCATAGATCTTTGTGAGATGGATCATTGATATTGTCATTACACTGAAAAACGTATCCTTCTGACTCATATTTTGTTGTTTTGTTTCCAATGAGCATTTCTTCTTCTGTATTTTTTACTTCCATCATTTCAGCGAGTTCGTTATCATACCATCTGATTACAGTATATTCATGCTCTTGTTGTACTCCCAGTTGTCTTGCACAAAAAATATATAAAGTGATTGCACCGAGAAATATCATCATTGTTTGCATTAATAAGTTTAAGGGTTTGTGCAAAATTTATCTTCTAAAAACTTTAATAAAGATTTAATTAAATCTTGATCAAAAAAAATAGTGATGTGTGTCAAATCTTTTAATTAAAATTTTAGTGAATAAATTGTTTTCATGTGAACTTTTCTCTAGTATTTCATTTTTAGACAATCATTGTTCTTCAGACTCTGCACATTTTTTCTGGATGGTATCATAAATATATTTATGTTTTAGATATTTAATTTTACCTCGAAATCATAATATATATTTTCTTTTCTTAGTTATTTTTATATTTTTCTTTACTTCATGATTGATTCCGAACTTAATCTTCTTCTCTGATTAAAAAAAATAATTTAAATTTTTATACTTTAATAAAGAATGTTCTATTTGTAATTAAATTTATAAGAGAAACGCAAATATTTATTTTTAGACCTTTTTTCTTTTTATTTCTGCCAATATTCAACAATTATTTGGAATGGTGATTTTTTGAGTTTATATTTTGTTTGTTACCAACTGATGTTTGGTGAATAAATTTTTAAATTATATTCAGAAAAATTACAGTTTTTTTATCAAAGAATCACATTATAAGCAAACTTAGACAAAATAAAAATTCTCCTAAAATATTTTGATTTTTAAAATATATAAATAGAACTAAAGGAATTGCTTTGAAAAAATATTTTAATTAAAAACTTTGGTTAACAAATTTCCTCTGTTTTAGTCATTATTTAAACCGCTTATAAAATCATCTTCTCTTCCTAAAATCGACTCTTTGTTTATTTTTGGATTTTCGGCTTTTCCAGTGTGGCTAACCCATGCTAAAATAGACGATACGTTATTTTTCATATTTACTTACCTAACATGGCTTTCCTCGCTATTAATTTGTTTTAAATAAGTTGTAAATGTTTATGAATCCTACGCTTATACGGACAATTGATGACGCTTTCATATTGCTCTCTTCGGCATTTAGTCTTTCATCAAGTTTTTTTTATCGAACATAAAGATTCTTTCGAAAGCCTTTTTGAAAATTTACTACGGAATCATGTCCTAAGTTAATCGATATTGGCAATTTTTTAATATGTACCTTGTAATATTAAATCATAAAGCATCTCATATTGCTATATAAGAACTTATTTCAACCCCGCGCTTATAAAGAGAGCATAACTCATTTTCTAATGAGTCATGTTTCCTAGTTTTTTACTGCTTCAATTTTTTATGATGAACCTTGTGAAAGAATTTCTATTTAAATGTGTGAAATGCTATTTAAACTTTTGTCTAAAATAAATACATCGGTTCGATTACGTATTTCACCTTCAATTTATTATGATTTTCCCATTGGTCTTAGCATACTCATTATTAAAAATTATTTTGAATAGTATCTCCAAATCTGTTGTTAAAACCATAAATTATATTTTTTGTACCCGATGAATATGTAATCATCGTATTAATTCATTATATTGTTTAATATAGTTGTGATCAAGTATTTTTTTTAATATCTTGTCATGAAATATCTTGTATTACTTCTTACATATGGTATTGACCTATCTTTTCTGATCACATAATACATTACTTTCGTGTATATAACCGAACTCTGTTTTATCATGTTGTTTTACATTTTATCTCTTTAACTATCTTGAAGAAGCATAAAAAGTTGTTAACTCATTTTCTAGCATTATTTAACTGAGAATGATGTTTTTCGTTTTCTATCGAGATATATAAAATAGCCGTTGAATCTTTTCGGATTTTCTGTATTTGTTTCCAAGGCTATCTCGTATTATGTTTTGCGAACTATTTTATTTGTACAAGTTTGGAAGCTTATATATTATTATCTTTTAGGATTTCTGCTTTTATGGTAGAGAATTGGTTCGTTGATCTTTTCACGAAAAAATAGGTTGGAAGATCATACTTCGTTTTTGACTCAACACTAGCTAAGAGCCTAAATTTTCACGGAAAGAGTATAGAACTTTTTTGCATCTTGGTATAGATGTAGTTTATTTTACTAAACTGCACACAGAGAATTATATAACTTTAAAGAGTCAGCTTTTCGGGTCTAATAACTCTTATATAATAGTTTATTAAAGATATTCGGTGTGTTATTTACTCATAAATAAAATTCTTGTAATCAGTTTTGTGCGAAAAATTTTTCGGTTTCTATCAATTTAAATTTTAATTCCTCCAATGACTAGGATTTGGGATTCCTCTGCTGCCTGGCACTTTTAACGAAAAATAATTCTAATCTAAGAGATATTATTCATTCCTCTTTTCATTTTACCAATTCTATTTCATAAAAAAAAATAAAAAATCACTTTGTTACTAAAATATATGTTTTTTAACTAAGAATAAAAGTTATAATCACAACTTCTAGTTTGAAACATCTGTATTAGGATATGTTTATAATATTAAAACTATTGAAATGAAATAGTTATATATCGCATTTTTTAATTGTCTAGTTTGCAGCGTCTAAAACATTATTGTAAGATATGTGAAATAATTAGACAATCAAATGATATTGACCTATTTTCATACACATTTCAAATGCTAAAAAATAAATAAATCAAAACGAATAAATCATTCTATTTATGTTGAGGTGATTTGAGATTTTCCACTTTGTCTAAATGGCTTGAAATATATTTCGTTTAAAATCGAAATTTTTTTAAACCTTTATTAAATTTTGTTTCAAATTAAGTCTCTTTGAAATTAAAATTTCAAAAAGTAAAATACAAATCTATAAAACAGGTGAATTAAATTTTTTAGTTAAATAATGAAGAAGAGGTGTTTAAATTTGATTAATTTGAATTAAAAAATTCAATTTATCGTTCATAAATGACCAATGAAAAAAAAAATGGATTATCTAAAAAAGGAAAATTTATTTTTAACAAATAGATATTCTGGAAATATAATACGCTTTTTTAATTTATCTCATAAAAAGTAAAAAAATATCAAACTCATGTTTTTATTAAATTTAATATGTTGTGCTGCAGCTTCTTTGGAATTTAAATATAGTGATATTTCAGAGAATACAATATCGAAAAATATTCTGTACATTGAGATTTATTTTAAAATTAATGCTAAATTCGAAGTAAAAAAATGTTTTTCTATATTAATCTTGGGTTTAATACCGCTGGAAAGGAAAAATGGCTAAAATCATAAGTTTTCCCTAAGAATAATTTAGACAAAATAAATATAAGGACTTTCATTCTTTCTTAATATATTTTACAACTTTTATTTTTTGTATTGTATATGTTGGTAAAACAAAAAATTTAAAGCAAAAAAAATATAAACAAAAACTTAATTTAATTTAATTAATTTTGTAAAATTCTCAGAAAAGTACAAAGCATGCAATAATACTACCGAAATTCGAAATTATGCCTAGGATATCACATTTGGAAAAATCAATGGCATTATCATAATAACGATATTTTGAGGAAACAGTTCAATCAATTATCTAAGGCGCCGTTCGATATCCAGGATCAACATGACCGTATCGATTGTAAGATACTAAAAAATATGAGATATTGAGCAAAGATCCTAGTAATATTTCTTTTGATGAGTAGGTGGACTAAACTATTTACTGCAACATCTGAAACTGTTTTGTTTTTTTTAACGCCAAAATATCGTTTTTATGTCAATAGATAGGTAACGTATGGTAATAATGTAAAATTTGAAAAATATGTCATAAATATTGATGTAAATTTTATAAAAGAATTAACGAGTACTTGTGAATTGATAAGAGATTATATTTATACCGATTTTATATTATCTTGTAAAAAAATGGCTGAATATAATTTAACATACTTGTTGTAAACATGTTAAAATTGAATCTGGATTGACAATATTTATTTTTATATAACTGACGTTCATTATAGTAACTAATTAAGAAATTCAAAAATTTCAATCGAGTTTGAAGAATTTTCATTAATAAGACGAATTTTATAAGTCTAAAGAGTTTGAATGAATTCTTGAATATAATAACTAAAAATGAATTTCATGATAATTTTTCTTCGGCGCTAGCTTTAAAAGTATTGTGGTTTAAGGGTCATAAATTCAAAGAAAGAACCGATTTTTAGAATTATTATTGAAATTTATTTTAGCGATGTTTTAAAAAAAAGAATCTGAAAAAATGAATATTTCGAGAATTTAAAAAAAATGAAAATGTCTTTTATTAGACAGTAAAAACATATCTTGATCAAAGAAATCTATAAAATAATAAAAATTTAGTTTTGGACCTTTATTTTTATGCCTTTTACTTCAAACTTCGAAATTATGTGAAATCTTATCTTTTTTAAATATTTTAATCAAGAATATTTTTAAAAACTTCTTAAACAACTAGATAAAGGAAAAATTAAAAAATAAACAGAAGAATCTTTTGAGAAATAGAAAACTCTTTTTTATATGTTTTTGAACGAGAAATCATGATCCTTGCCCGGAGGAAAAAAATAAAAATTTTATAATTTTAGTACCCATAAGATAAAATGATCTTAAGGAGCGAAAATGCAAATATTTTAGAATTAAAGGGTTTCTACCCTATGTTTTATAATCAACCACATTAATTGCGGGGGCTATGACGGTATATATTTGTATATCTACAAGAAAAAGTGAATCAAATATTTTGATATCTGATTCCGTTCATTATCAACGGAATGCATAATAGAAAATTAAAAACAAAAGAACCTTAAATTAATTAAAAAATCATATATGTTCGCATAAAAGCAAATATATTTGTCACATATATTATTTACGGAATATAAATTCTTTTCATTTGTTATTCTGATATTTTTTACCATCATTCTATCAATTTTTTTTAAAAATTTGTATTCTATAGAATATATACAAAATAGCATTTTAATTAACAAAAAAATAATTTAAATTTGTTAATAGTAAATTGATATGAAAATCAACTGAATTTGTGAATTGTTTAGTATTGGCTGCTTTGCTTAAATTTTTCTGTGCATTTTGAATTTAATATTATTTATAATTCATATATTCCGCTTCTAACTTTTAATTTCCTAAAGATTCATTTTAAGTTAACATTGAAGGCAACAGCAATCACTTTTTACTTTTAGTTTGTTCAATCTTTGATAAATATCTTGCTACTACATATGTTTTATTTCTTATTATATTCAAAAGGGGGATTGGTATACAGTATGAATAATTCAAATATGTTTTAAATTACTTTTTTTCATTCGAAACTGAACAATTAAACTTGAATGTTTTTAAAGTGTTTAAACTCTGTTTTTTAATTTAGTAATATTAAAAAAGTAATAGATTGTTCAATATGTCTTTCAATTACTGAACCATATTCTTTTTAAATTATATAAAGTATATTTTGGTTTTTTATCTGAAAATTAAATTTGAATTTATTTTGGTATATTTCTTTGTTTGTTTAAAAAATCTTGAGTTTTTGTGATTCTAATCTTTTACAAAAGATATCACAACAGTGGGATCTACAACTGAAAACTAAAGAAATTTTTGGGATTAATTAAATTAGCTATAATAGAAAGAAGCTGCCACAACTATACGAATCATGGCGAAACTTATATTCAAATACAAAATTTTAGTGGTTTATATATATTTGTGATTATAGAAGGCAGCAGATTAATTTTGACAAGTAGTTCTATTGAAAAAGTACAAAGCAAACCTATATCAAGAGTTGAAAAACTTTGTCCCTTGAGATCAAACATTTTAAAAACATTTTCTGAGAGTAATAAACTTGCAACGTCACTAATACAGTAGCAAATAGGAATATACAACTCGAACCTACGGAATTCACTTTTTGTCGATAAAGTTTGTCCGATATTAGTAAATAAATAAGGTACACCACATAGCAGGTTAGGAAGTGCTTCGTACTTCTTATATATGAAATTTAAAAAAAATATCTGCACCATTTTTAATCGCAGAGTAAAAAAATCTCTATACAACTCTTGGATTTCTGGACAAATTTTACCAAATATCAACGCATGTGTCGCAATTCCCAAAATGTAAAATTATTAAAAATTTCTTTTTGGATTAATGCAAAGATTTTTCATATTAAAATATTAGCTTAAAATGCGTCTTTTGGAGGTACTCGATCAGCTATTAATATAACCAAACAAGAAAACAGAAAACTCGTTCAAAGTTATTAATCTAGAAAACTAAGCATAAGGTTGTTATTGAGTTTTCAAAATCGGTAAATAATGAGGATTAGATCACGCGATGAACGGGGTTCTATTGCATTCGCAATAAAAATGTATTCTGGGGAACATAATCTATGTTTTAGGATTGCAATAATTCTCATAAAAATTAGATTTTTCCCGCTTGATTTGAAAATCCTTTAGCCTTACTATAACAGATGATATAATTGATGGATTTAAACCTACATTTCTCCTCTTGAATGGATATAAATTCAAATATAGAAAAAGGAATTAGATATAATCAGTTAATGAACATTTTGATCTCGAACGAGCGGAAATATGTGTAGACACTAAAAAAAACTGTTTCAAAATTTAGGATATTAGATTGGGATATATTTTCGAATAAGAGAAGAATAAATTTATACTGATTCAGATATAATTGTTTTACAATATCCGCTTTAAATTGATAAAACTGTGGATCTAAAGGTATTGTTCTATTAAAGAATGGAAATAGATTAATTTGTTAGTGTAGAGAGAATTCTATTTTCAATAACCATGTAAAGTATTGTAGTTAAAATACTCTAATCTACTTTATAAATTTTAAATATCCGTAAAAATGGATAAAAATCGGGATTTTGGTAGTCAAACTACATTCGAACCTGTTTATTTTGCAAAAAAAAGATGCTTATATTCAGACCAACTCCCTAGCAAGATTTAAATTGTAAACAGGTGATATAAAATAATATGTAATACATGGGTAACTAATACATATAAGTGATAAAAAAAATGACAAGAAATCTCATGCAAAACATGTCTTTTAATAATTTCCTGTTTGTTTTTAGTATATAGTTTATTTATATGTACCTTAAATTAAATTAACGTAAATTCGACTCAAGAAATTGGATTAGATAGGTGTGGCGATATATAAAATGTACAAGACTAGAAATAATGTATTGGAACATAAAATTTAAAGTACAAACTCAAATATTATTTTATTTTATAAATTCTGAATCACTTTGCAATCAAAACCGATTTTTATTTAAATCTTTAAGAATTTTATCTTTTTATTGATATATTTATTTTTCATAAGATATTCTATTTTCTATGATAAAATATTCTTTAAACAATTTAATCAATTATTAATTAATTTAATTTATATTTGTTAATATAAATCATATTTGCAGTTACCCTCAAGAATATGTTTTTGTATATTTTTGTATACATTGTTATTGCAAATTGTATTAAAGTACTTTTTAGAGCCAAAAATCAAAATGAATCCGATGCTTCTGTTTTCAGATTCGTGAATAGCTTATATGGAATTTTTGATGAGAATAACTCGTTCGTAGATATTTCTTCGGATTATACCTTGGATAGCAATGTTATGATATTGGATTCGCTAAATCCAAAAGCGAATCATTATGTTTTGCTTGAATACATGTTTTTCGATATGACAAAAATTGAAAGCAATTTAATGACTTTTTTGTTCTATTATAAAGATAATTTTAAAGATTACATATATTTGGGTGATATTATCTCCATGGATAATTTTATATTTTTATTGTATCTGTTAAATTTAAGCTTTGTGTATTCTTTCGAGTATGATGCAAACACATTCTCTGAAATTTTAAATGCAATAGAATATTTGGATTTATTTGGTAATTCACGTAAAATTATTATAAATAATCTAATAAAATATTTTTTGTTGGCTGACAAATCTATGGAAATACTTTTTACTGAAAATTATATATCGCCGCAATTTATACCGAATATTTATAATATTTATAATGAAATATTACTTGAAGGAATCAATTTATTTAATGGTAAATGTATTTTTAGGAATAGTAGCCTATTTATATTGCATGAAAAAGAAAATATAGATTATAAAAGTCTCTTACAGACCGAAGGTGTTCATATTTTTCCATGTATGCTTAAACTAAATGTCCTAAATAAATTTCGAATGTATTTTTTTAGTTTAATTGGATTCTACATGAAAATGTCAGATTATGCTGTTTTGAATTTATCAGAAATCGATTTTTTAACTGAAAATGATACAAAAATAATTTCTTGTTTTTCCAATGTTACAGAAATCACGCTGAGTAGCTGTTTCATCAAAAATTCATTTATAAAAATTATTCCACATTCTATATTATGTCTATCGCTTGATATTTTGAAGTTTTCAAATATCTTGTTTGATTCAAAAACTTTCTCAGAAATATTAAATTTTAGATTGAAAAAAATCAGTCTAGATACGTGCAAAATTACGGATGGAAATTTTTTTACAGATTTAAATCTTAAGGAATCTTCAAAAGGCCTTAATTCATTGATTTTAACGGGAATATTACTTAAACAACATGATGTGGAACAAATATCTGGTTTGGAAAATCTTTCCGAACTATCTATTAAAAATTCTTCAATATGTTCGACATTATTTGAATGCTTATGTAAAAACGAGACTAGTAAACTAAAAACTTTAAGATTTATTTCAAATTTCTATTCTTTTACTGATATAAAATTCGTGTTCAATCTAACAAAATTAGAGGAAATGGATTTTTCTTGGAATAAATTTTTTTATTCCCCTTTTAAATCTAACTTATCAAGCGAATTCAAAAACCTAGAAAAATTAAAAATATTAAGATTGTGCGAGGTATATGAATTTAACAGGAAAAACATATGCGGGATTATTAGTTTAAAGAATTTAAAAGAGCTTATTATATCAAAAAATAATTTTATTGACAAATATTTTCTAAATTTTCAAGGAATACTTACATTAGAAGTTTTCAAATGCCAAAATGTTCGACTTCTTTCAATGGATTTGGATTTCTTTTCGAGTCATTTGGATTTACATTTTTTAAATTTAAAAGATAATGATATAAATTCAAGTAACTTACACTATATTTTCAAATTTAAAAATCTTTATAAATTAAATCTCTCGATGAATAAGTGTATATCAGAGGATAACTTAGCTGATTTTGATTTAAGAAGAATCCAAGAATTGAAACTCAATCATTGTTTGATTAATGGATCTCTTTCGGTTTGTAAAATAAATATTGATGTTCTGGAGAATTTATCGTTCCTATCACTTTCTGGAAACACACTTAATATTTCGGATATTTTATATATCTTCAATTTGAAAAATTTAATAAGTTTAAACATAAGTCAATGCAATATAAAAAAAGGATATATTCCATCTACAGAAAATTCTCAAATTCAAAATTTGGATCTGACTGGAAATATACTAAATGAAAACGATCTTCTAGCACTTTTTAAAATTAAAAAATTCAAGACTCTAAATATATCTCGATGTAATTTAACTAAAAACACATTTAAACTCTTAAATGAAATTTCACAGGATTCAAATATCGAAAAACTTGAAATTTTACAAAATAGATTAAGTAAACGAGATATAAATGTTATTTCAAACTTGAAAAAACTAAATACATTAAACGTAAGTTCCTGTTTTTTGGAAAAAAAGTTCTTTAAGTAATCTAAAAAATCTTTCCAAGTACAAAAATCTCGAAACATTAGATATTTCAAGTAATAATATTTCTACTGAAGATATTTCTTCAATATTAAGGATATTATCTTTGAAAGAACTATTTATGAATAGATGTTCCGGACACATTTTAAAAATAAATATGCCTAGTTTATATAATTTAAGTAAGATTAAGAAACTTGATCTCCAAGAAAACGATTTGAGTTTTGCAGATTTAGATTTTATTGTTAAGTTGGAATATTTGGAGGTATTAAACTTACAAAACTGTAAGATTGGGCTTAATGGACTGGTAATCTTTTCAAATGCAAAATCACACTTATCACTATTAGAATTAAATCTTGGATAGAATATATTAAGCGCCAGTGATATTTTGGCTATTAATTGTTTCTCTACGATGAGATTTTTAGATTTGCGCAACACAAAATTAGAAGAAGGGAAATTTTCATTCCTTCGTTGCGAACAGTTAAAAAAATGTCTTTCTGTCTTAATTTTAGCACAAAATAATCTCGATTATGAAGATGTTTATAATTTATCAACCTTTGAAAATTTAAGAAAACTTGACTTATCTTATTCCATCAGAAAACCAGACCTTATATATTTATTTAAGAATTCATGCATCTCAAAATCTTTAGAGTTTTTAGATTTATCTTTTTGTAAGTTGAATGCAAACGATATACTTGGAATACTCAAATGTAGAAACCTATTATTTTTAATTTTGAAATGCTGTAATTTAAAATATGGTTGTTTTTCTTGTTATGATGAACTTTTTTTAGACTTAAAAATTCAATTATTGTCATTAAAAAGAAATAATATTTCTTCAAAAGATCATAAAAAATATTTTTAAGATACCTACGATCAGATTCTTATGTATTTCACATTGCAATCTTCCAAAAAATGCACTCGATATTGCAGAATTTAGTACAAAATATCTAAATATTCTTCACTTAAATGGAAATACTATTTCGAAAAAAGGTTTTGATTTTATTTGTAATTCTTTAAAGCTTAAAGAACTTTCAGTTTCAATGTGTCGATTTAGGTTTAGATTTCTTAAAAGTTTATTGGAAAAACCTATTATGGAAACATTGGAGATTTTTAAGGCTAATCGTAATTTATGCCATTCGGAAGATCTTATAAATTTTTATAGTAGCGCAAATGAAATCGAATACTATTTTGTGAAATGCCGCGATGAGTCAGGACAGAAAATTGTGTTTTAGAAACAATAATTCTAATTTATTTTGTTAAAATCGATTTTTCAATCAAAACTTTGTTTATTTGATTTTTAGTTTTATGATAAAAATATTTTTGAATTAAAAAAAATATGAGTTCATTTATTATAAAGTCGTACATGCAATTTGATTCGGATTCAACTATATAAACGCTTTTATGTTTTGAAATTGTAAATCGCTGAATATATCCATTTAATTAATTTATAAATGGAAAAAAATACTTCGTCTATATTGGATTCCAAATATGGACATATTATGTTCAAAAAAATATTTTTTCTACCATTTTAAAAGTCTGATATCATAAACCTAAAATTGTATTTTAAGATAGAATAAAATGCGATTTAAATAAATATTATGATTAAACCGAAAATATATTTTTTTTATGATTTAAAATATTGTAATTGGTTGTTTAAAAATTTTTAAAAAAGTTTACCAAGTTTTTGATCAATGTTAATCTAACAAAGAATCTATTATAAATTACAAAAAAATATGTTGAAAGCTAAATTGACAATTTATCCTCGAAACGCAGAAAAAAATACATTAGAGAAGCCATGAAAATCAGTGTTTTCAGTTTAAAAAATAGCTATAAAAAAGAACCTATATCTCACGAAATGAGTGAATATTATAATCATTTACAAAGTGTATAGAGTCAAAATATTTGGATATTATGAATTTTCTTACGAATTAGTGATTCGAATATTAAAAATAAAATTACAAAATGGAAATTATAGAATATTATTCAAAACTTGAATATATTAAAATCTGATTGATAAAAAAATCAGATGGAGTATAAAAAGATTATTATGCTACCATAATTAATATTAAGCATTTGTTCACACGTATAAAAAACAATATAAATCAGTCTTTTAAACAGTATATTTTAAGTTTACAAATTATATAAGTTTACTGTATTTTTTCCTCAGGAAACTACCTCATATAATAATCGTTAGTTATATCGTATAAGAACTTTATTAGATTGAATAAGAAATAATAATATCTACCAGGATATATCTTATTTTTTTACTAGAGATTCACATCAGATGAAAAAATGTTAATATTATTTATATCCTTCTAAATATGATTTATTTAAATAGATTTGGCTTTGGATAATCATATCTATTTATGTGCAATCAGCCAAGCTAAGCTATACAATTTTGCCAAAAATCGAATTGGATTGAAAACAGTTTTCAAAAATAATTTCTTTTTTTTTTTGAAATAAGATTTTATAATAACTTTGATAATGAATTAGCCTAAAAAATATTTACGCTACGATCAAAACTTATTAAATAAATTTTTAGAAATATAATTTTGTGAAGCGTTATAGAAAAAATCAATGTAACCTTGTATTTACATTAAATACGTTTTTTCGCTCAAAAAAACAAACATTTAATTCTGAAAATTTCTTATAAAATTAATTGTTGATTCGGAATTTTAGAAGAGGAACGATTTAAAAGAATAATTCTATGCGGTTTTTCTATAATTACATGAATCTTGACTCAATTAACAAAAAAAATCAATTACGGGTGCATTTTGCGGTCTGGGGCTAATTTTTGGTGAAATATTTTTTTTTGGTTTTATCACTTCGCTGTGTTTTAAAAAAATTTGCTTTCCTAACTGTAAAAACGTTTTTTTTATTGGAATATATTGAGAAAACCAATTTAAAGTGCTTTAAAACACATGTATATTTGAAATTAAAATGTTAAAACTTAGGCTATAATTCAGGAAAAGTTTATAAAATATTTTTAAGGCATTAATTATTATACTTAACGTGTAATCTTAAGCCCAAATAAACAACAATTAAAAATAAAAATATGTATTTTTTCTTTCCTTAAGAAAAATCAACCAATTGGTTTTTAAGTAAAGAGGACTAATATCATGAGTAAAATATATTCTGTCAAGCAAATATATTGATGCAAAATAAATTTATTTCACATATACATAGTCTCGGCATCTAGTGCAATATTTTTATGCTAATATATCTTTCAAAATATTTACATATTGTTTTAAAAAATTTTCCTAGTTCGAATTGATTTTTGAAGAATTAAATTGTTTTATAATAAATGAAATATTCATAAAAATATTTGGGTGTATCTATCTTTTACTATAAATTTTACAAATTTTAGTCCCCGACGCACGTTTCTATGATATTAAAAGAGAGGAAATTTTAAGATAATTATATCAAAACAACGGATTACGCTTATTATTAATTCAAATAAGAAGTATTTATTGTTTCGATTGGTTTTGTGCATCAATATTTTTGTCTTTTGTCGGTGTCTATACGAAAAATTCGGAAAAGATTCTCAAGCAATGAAATGGTCATATAGAGTTGCCCGTGTGAAATTACACAGTAAAAAAATATATTCAAGCCACCTGAAGTTTACTCTAGTGCTTTGTTTATTGCCTTTGCAAAATTGAGTCGTAAAAAAACTATACATTTTTAAATGGCATATCTTTATGAACCGTTGAAATATAGGTAGCAGTATAACACCCCTTTATATTTTAAATTCAAAATTTGGGCTTCGATGGTAGTTTTCATACTTTATTAACCAAAAGTGTCGTTCTGTTACAAAGTGATGACAAATTTAGGTTTCAGAGAAGAAAGATAGACATTAATTTTTAATATTAAAATGTGAGCGTAAATACTCGAAAAACCCGCTGAATTACATGATTTAGTCAAGTAATTGGTCCTACCATTTTGATTCAACACGATATTGTCAAATTATGTTATTGATTCGCCTCGTATTCCATTTAAAATTTAAATTTTTGGCACCCATACGTTGCTTGTAGAAGCTATTAGTAACTGCTCTGAGTCGATGATGGTTTTTGATTTATAGAAATTTTTGAAAATAAATTTAAAAATCAATTCGTCTCTAGCTGATGGCATTTCAGGAATATTTGCTGAGAATGTTAAGTATTGTGTAGATCGATATTTCTATCTTCCCATTCTCAATATGCCGGAATTTTTTGCGAAACGTTCGGGGGATGTATCATTTTGTCCTCGAATACGCATATTCATTTTAAAAGTTACTTCTTTTGCATTTTGCGCAAAAAAAAAGATGATTCGAGACCTGCTTTTTAGTTTATTGGTCAAGTTTGTAGATTGAATCGCAGATAGAACTTAGTTAAAGTCCCGGGAAGATAGATTTAAGTTCTTAAAAAAGGCTTTGCTGATTTTATCGGCGCTTCTCTTATATGATTACGCGCTTCCAGTGTTTTGATGGTCATTTATACCCATCTTATAAAATACTTTAGAGGTTTGAAGAACTTTACCCATTCCCATATTTTTGGTAAAATTGCATCTCGGTATTATTGTTTGGCAACTACAATTGCAATTTTAACCCTAAATGTGCTTTATAATAACCTTCCTAAAAATTTCAGCAATTGTTAAAAAAGGAAAAATGAAATAACACCGGCTTCTTTATTTTCCTTTATATTAACCACTTTTAACATGCAACATCCTATATTATCAACCCGTCAACCTAAATATAAATTTAATACCACAATTTAAATTACCCACACTCTTATTAACAGGTTTTTTAAAAAAATACCCTAATCACCCTTTGGTTAATCTACCTTTATAATGAAAGCCATATCCTTTATTTAGTGTCATCAAACACACATACACACAAATGCAGATACATATATACAAATATTCATTTTTATTTATATAGATATTGTAAACTTTTTTTTCAAATGCAAATTAAAGATGTATGTATTTTACATTTAGAACCTAGTTTTCAATCAATTACATAAAAAAAGACAACAATTTAAAAAAAAAACTCAAGTTTTTCACTTGAACGATCAATTTCGGCTTTTAATTTTGAAGGAAAATTCTTATTTTAATTTTTCTTGTAAACGGTATATACTAGCTTAAAATATTTTTTTTGTTAATTTTGAGGGTAAAATACGTCTTTGTACAAAAAAATATCTGAAAATTATTATAAAGTTAGAAGATACTAAATAATTACTTATAGACTTTGGGGTTTTGCAATCGAATTTTATTTGAATTTAAGTCATTTATCGCCATAATCTGTAAATATTATAATATTAAGTATGATAAATATTTTTTTGTTTGGATATACTATGACCTTAAAAAAATTGTTATTTAAGGAAATATCTGCCAAACTATCAACGAAAAATAAAATATATCCAATACCAATTCATAGTCAAAAAGCTAAAAATTTCTTGATATTTTGCACTATTGCTATCAAATTCAGAAACCCTGTATAAGTTTTACCTTTCAATAAGAACCAAAGCAAAAACCCATACTTTACTTCTGATTTTTATACTTTTTTGTTGCAAATTTATAAAATTAGACAATTTTTTGGCAGAAAAAATTATAAAAAGTCTTGTGTATGTACTTTTAGAAATATAATTTGAACTAAATTGCTACATTTAAGATTGCTTCGAAAATAAATTTTTAAATTTTTAGAGAATTTTTTTATACATTTTTATAGTAAAAGGTACATAATTCTCTAAAAGAAAACACCTATTCATACATATATTGCAAATAAATTCGCTACATACGTTTCGAAAAAAAGTTTCTTCTAAAACAGAAATAATTTAATAAATTATGAAATAGCAATAGTATATATGTATTTATTATAGATTTAACATAATATTATACTTATTCTATTTTGTTTTTAAGGGAACTCTGTAATAGAATTTGTTATATACATTCTAGATAACCTGATTTATTCACTTTTGATTTAAAATTTTTGAAAATATATTTAAATCTCTTAAACTAGATTTTTGCAACAGAAATATTGTTTTAAACTTTAAAAGTAGATGTGTTTTTTACGACCTGAATAAAATTTATCAAAAAAACTATGAATTATGCATAAATTACGCTTTGGAGTATTGAACGCAAAATTTTCATGTTTTTTAGTATCTTAAATACCAAATGATAAAATAAAAATTAAAAATACTCTATAATAGTATGATATGGTTCTACTGCAAAACCATGTAGCTTTAACCTGAATATACGTTTTTTTTATAAAATTATAAATCAATTTTTCTTTATTTTTTATTTGCATAAACTTGCTACAGTAAAGGAAATGTTTATTTAGATGGATTTATAATTCTATTTTGATATTCAATTTATAATTTAAAGAAGCTCATCTCATAATAGACTAATTTATTGTAATACATACTGGTATGTGGGTACCGTTTAAAATCCTACGCAAAATATTAACATCTGGTTTTTAATTATCTGATCATCAATATTATTTTCTTATAACTCTGTCATGATTATTTAAATAGCTTAATATTATCAAAATTTTGAATTTTATCTTTTTATTTTTGATACCTTGAATTTATTATAAATGGAATTATATAAATTAAATTTTCACATTTGTATTGCAAATAAGTTTCGTTACTAAAATATTCTGAATATCTAAAAGATTGTAGATTTTATATAATCGTTTAAATTATCTGAACATTTTTACAAATTTTTATAGGTTGAATGTTAAAAACAAACATGTTTTCTTTTATTATATAAATTTTTTTTTTATAAACATTGAATTAAGTAAGCTTCTTCTTAACGAACAGTAAAATTCGACATTTTAAAGCGATTATAATCTTGAAAACAGAGGTTATTTATATACAGTAAATTCAAATATTATTAAAATATATTTTATCCATATTTCTAAATATTAATAATTTATCACAATGTTGTATATCATCAAAATCAATGGTATTAAAATATATAGAAGTAGTTATATGTGCTTAATTTTCTTTGGCTGATTATTACTATTATTTTGAATATAATCTTGGTTTTCTACATAATATAAGGCTAAGGTAAGCCATGATCGCTATCTTGTATTTTAGTTTCACATTTTGTAATACAAATGTGGCATTATTTATTTTTACTTTAACTCATCATTATTTTCCCTAGAAAATGAAATTACTTAAAATTTATTCTGGTGTAAATATTATATTATTGATTCCTTATTCATAAAAACTTGTTTATTTGTATATCATGAATACTTGTTTATTGGTTTATTTTTGGTGTCGTTATTCTTGCAAAAAAATTGAGAAAACGAATATTTTCTTTTACCATAAGCTTAATTGTAATTTTTGTTCGCAATTTTATTTGAATGATTTTGAAACAACTCATTATCTTTATTTTTTTTAATATATCCTAATTGCTTAATTCCAGGTAAAATGTAATGGTATTTTCTAAGAGAAAGATGATCATTAACTTGTATTTTGGATTCAACCATAGATTATTCGTTTAGTAAAAACAAGGCAAATATTTATTATTGCGGCGAACAGATTTTGAATAAAAACTCTAACAATGAAATCAGTCGAGTTTTCGTTAAAGCAAAAAAATATTTAATATACTCGAAAAATCCGTAACTTTTAATACTCGTCTTATAGATGATAGGCAAAATAATTGTCAACTTATAGAAATTGTTGCTTATAGGAATTAAAAACAAAAAATATAAAAAATGTCTGAAAATAATTTGTAACAGAAACTTATCTATGCAATTGTGTCAGTTAGAAAGATAAATTTATCTATGAATATGAATGACTTTCAATCAGAAATTTATCATGCAATTGAGTTTATTGGAATTATTTTTTTTATCAAAATAAACTATATTGCAAATTTTACCTCGATAAATTATTTTTTTTATAAATTCATTTATTTTGACTGAATGAAAAGTTGGAGATTAACACTTATGACGATTTTGAAACAATTATAAGCAAAAACTTCATTGTTAGCTCTGCCTTCTTTTTAAAAATAATTCAGCGAAAAAAAATATTATCCTACGATACAAATTATAAAGACTTTATAATTACTGGTGTATTATATCCTCAAAAAAATTATTCTGCATTGATATTTTAACATAAATTGTATAAACACAGGCTTAAGGTTCAATTAAAGTACAGCAACATATTCTTATTGATAAAGCTAAAAAAAATATTTATTTTTATTCCAAATTCTTTTAATGACCTTTTTTCAAATATTGATGATCTAAGTAATAAGCTGACTTAATATATCCGTTATATCATTACATTTATAAAAAATCTGATATTTTGTTTCAGAATCTAAAATATCAAATTCTTCGATTTTTGTTATAAGTTTTTCTAAAAACTTTTTTAAGGGCAAAGCCACCATATTATACAGCCTATTATCCAACCTGTTATCTAGACTACTTTTCAAACTATAGCAATTTTTATACACATCAAAAAGATTTATCAAGCATTTTTAAAGATTTTGTATGAAACTTTTTTCTGAAATGTGATCCACTATGTTGTGCAGACAAAGATTAATATCTTGAGATTCAAAATGCTTAAAACCAGAAAGTAATTTTAATACATCTTCTACTCTAAGATACAGGTCACCAGATGAAGACAACGAATTATCATATATGTAATAGTAAAGGGGATAAAATAAACGACCAGAATCTTCATCTAACAAAATATTTAAATTATTTTCTGTCATAAATAAGTAGGTTAATTACAATAAATATAATGTAAAATATCTCTCAAATAAAGAAAGACCATTTTTAAGGCCCAGATATATATGCATAAGTATTATCTTTATTGGCTGTACATTCAAGACAATTATGCTTTGATAAGAGAAATTTTTATGTGGCTCTGATAAATCATTTTCTGAAAACTCTATAAATTTTTGTAGCTGTTTTAAAAGTTTATCGTATTTTATAAAAAAATACTTCGAAAAGAAATTGAACATAAAAAATCTCCCTTTCCTCAATCTGATCAGTTATATTATCTGCGTATAAAAAGAAAAATAGAATTAAATCATAAAAAATTGGGTAGCTTTTATATTCTTGAAGCTTGTCTTTGATTTTCTTAAATACTGAACCTTTTAATACTTTTTAAATTGATCTTTTGTAAAAATGGTATTGATTTCATATTCCAGAATTCTATTCGAAGATTCAATTATATTTTCTATTTCATTAATAGTCTCATTGTGGTTATAAAATCAATTTTCTCTTTTAAGATTTCTATCATATCGGTTTCTGAAAAATTTATAGGTAAATTACTTGAATCAACATTAATAGTGTCTAAGGTAATCATTGCTTAAATCGGTTTTTTTAAAACAAGCAAAATGTATTTTAAATTAGGTGTTTGTGGTTTCTGCACATAATAAAATCATATTTTGTTCGGATTTATATATGTAACTATCAATTGCATTTATCACATTATTCCAATGGCCAGGATAAGGGGGCATAGGATTTTCTCCAGCAAAATTTTCAGAACTGCGTGTTGATAAATCTATAGTTGCATCTTCTAGTACTGCATCTCCTATGGGATTTATCAAAGAAATCTGTTCTGTGATTGTTCTATTATGTTTTGCCTCTTTTATTTTACTTTTTTTTAGAAACTTCTATGGCCTGTGCATAAATTTCTTTTCCACTAGCCTTTCGTTTGCCTGCAATCAATTGGTGTTGAAACCCGGATGCGCTAGGTATTGATTCAAACGACTTATTTTCATAACTACCATATGAATGATTATAGGTATTTGAACATTCATTTTTTGGATTTATATCGTCATTATACATTGCGCCTTTAATATACTCATATTGCCACAATTCTTCGGAACCACCATCATAACAGAGATTTTGTGTACATTCACTATCATCATCCTCTTCTATTGTTGTTACTTTTGCACAAAAGATGATATAAATCATTATTCCAAAAATTATTATTGTTCGTTGCTTTGATAAATTTCCGGGAGTTATCAAATTTAAATCTATAAAAAAAAAATCATTATTCCAAAATTGGTTTATTGTTTTCTTCTAAAATCGAATATTTCAGTGCAAATTGATCGTTTTTTCTTTATGTTTCGGATTACTTTTTATTCTAATCTTCATGGATGAAATTCATATTTGTTTATTTTGTATTCTGTAAACATATTTTTTTTACGCTTTTTTTCTATGAAAAATAAAAACTATTTAAAAGCCACATTCTATAGAATATATTCATGTTTCTTTTGTAGTCAATACTATTCAAGACTCAATTTTCTTTTGTATTCGAAAAAATCGTTTGATTTTTCTTTAATGTTTACATTGCTAGGTGAAATTTACTAAATCTATAATGTCTAAATATCTAATACTCGTTGGCTTTTCATTCATATAACTTTCGTAATAAAAAAACGAGATTTTTATTAACTCTTTTTGGATATTAATGATTTGTTCTCTTTTTTTGAAATTTAAATGTGTTCTAAAAATTTGAAATTCGTTAAAAAAATCATTTTAAAAAAATCTTGGATTTTAGAAAAGAAATAAATAACAAATGTTGATTCAGAATTTTTTTTGCATATAAGTTATTTTTTACAATTTATTTTCGATTAAATAAGATAAATATATAATAGTTGTATTGCTGTTTATTAACATATAAATTGTGCATATTATAAATCTTATTAAAATCGGCAGTAATATTTTTTTTAAATTTAAACATAATACTAAATATATAATGCGGAAGAAATGAATGGAATTTTTAAGTGTAAGATATTTGTTACACATTAATCATAAGTCTTATATTTTTAGAATATTCAAATTTTTCAAAAAAATCATAACTTGTGTTATTCTAAGAATCAAGAAAAATATAAAAATTGAAAATAAATTCATATTTTAACGTATGTAATCTAATTTTGCCTTGAGTTGAAACGGAATTCCATATAAACAATCGAAATCTTAAAACAATTAATTACAGCTGAAAAATGAAAAATGCATATTTTATGATGATGTTAAATATACTAAATCCAGATTGTATGTATACATTAATTCTTTGATTAATATTCCGCTCTTTAGGCATATCAACCTTATTTTTTGGTTTTTTGATGTTTATTTGTAACTTTATTTGTCAAATTGCAAATAATCAGATTTTTAATTCTCAAAAATTTAGAAAATCTGAGTTATAGTTATTTTTAGAATTTAAGTTCTTTTAAATCTTATTGCGAATGATTGGCATTGAACAAAAAAGGAAAAATATTGTTTCCGCGATGGTTAAAATCTTAAAACACTTATTCAGTTTACCAATGAATTTCAAAAAAATGCTTTAAAGCTTTATAATTGTTTTTTGGAAAACGAATTTTCTAACATAATCTTAATAAAAACTCTGTAAATTACCTAAGACAATTAACTTTTTTTGAAAATATCCGGTTAAAGTATTATTTTGAGCAGACATTGGAACATAATTGCTAATCTGATATTTATTTCAAACAGATATTTCATCGAATCAATACCTTATTTTATATTTTGATGTAAAAAAATCTGTTTGAGAAAAATTTTAATTCTATAAAAATTAAAATTAAAATTATTAGCTAGCAAATATTACCTTATCTACTATTAAATAGATTTTTATAAATTAAACTAAATTTTTTGAAATTATTTCGAAATATTTATTTGATTACTAATATGTTTGTTATAAACACCAATATATTTTAAATGTATTTTTATGGTTTTTGGTTATCAAATTTAAATAAAAGAACGAAACGATTTTAGAATTTATTCTTTTCAATGAAATTTATCCTAAATGTAATCCATGATACGAAATTTAAACCATTATTACTCTATAAAACACAAAAAACATTTAAATATATATTTATTATCTATAGTAATATAATTGTGAGTGATAGAGGTGTTTGTTTTAGTTGAGTACGTTTCTTTTAAAAATTTTACTTTTTTTTAAGAAGTAGCAAGTTTATTATTGTTATAATTACATTAACCCTGTTCTAGGTTATGCATAAATAGCTGCACCCCAAACACTTCATCGGTACCCCATGCGATACCTACATCTCGAAGTGTTTCCTCTAAAAGATGTGTAGGACTTAATTAATGGCGATATGGTTGCCCATATTTAGTTAATGTTCGTTGCATGGGGTGTGATCATATGTAGAACTCTATCCTGGCATCCTCCAAGACTCTGCAGCATTCCCACTTACTCTACACATTCCGAATCGAAGTAACTTATGGAAAATATATATCTCGGTGACTTACATAGGATGTACTTAGACACTGAAATGTCATACCATCAGGTATAATCTGCTGTGTAGCTTTCCGAGCTTTAAAAAACTTTGTTTTTATAATTACCAACCGCTAAGTCTTCGTAACTGAGTCAGCAAAGCTAGGTTTCCACGCTTTTACATGTCGTTACCTACAAGTTGCGCGATTCTGATCTAGTTAGATAAAAACATCTACAAAATAGATTTGTAGAAAAATTTTGGTTAATCTGTAGACCTTCTCCTCCCCATACAAATCCAGTTGAACAGCCTAAAATGTAGTGTTGTTTTATTCCTATCAAAAATTAAAAAATGTTTTTCATATAGTAATTCATATACTCATTCCCCACCATGCCGGGAGCAGAATTGGCTTGGATTATTCTTTGCTTGTAGTAAGAGGCGACTAAAAGGGACTGGTCTCCCATGTTGGGGCTGGGCGTAGAGCTAACAACCCACCGTTTAAAACCAAATTGTTAAGAAACTCGAAAAAGTAAAAAAATCTAATGGAAAAAGACTGGTGGGTGGTATTACTGAGGGAGGCTAAGGCTCATGCAGAGCTGTAATGCCGAGAATGAATGAATTCACATACTCAAAAACAAGCAGATAGTCTTTTATGTGGTTATTATCAAACCACCTATAATATACTTATACTTTTAATTAAAATTAATGAACTTTTTTAGATTCTTTTAAAAAACATAGAGTTTATTAATCTATGCTCATTAGGTTTTATAATTCTATTAATAAATTTATTTCAATAGATACAAATTGATATTATCATTATTAACATAAATTTGTTCATTATTTTTGAAAATATCTAATAATTGCGGTTTTAAAACATAATTGCATTCTAAAATGAGTTTTTTAATTTCCATATAATTCATTTACTATAAATAATTAAATTAAATGTAAATTTGCAATTCGAATTGTTTATAATTTTATAAAATACTCAATTAGATGTAAATAAATGTTATTATTTGGTTTGTCCTCATAAAAAACAACAAATTATATTCTCATTTATATTTGATTGGATATAAATATTATAAATTTCCCAAAAAAGGAAAAAAATAAATGCTATTTTTGCTTATTTTAGAAAATACAAAATGCTCATATTTAACCGCTTTTTTAGAAAATATAACTAAAAACTATCAAGGTATAATAAAAAATCTGCAATTTATCCTACTTATTACTATGGCTTTATTTTTAATGTTGATTGGAATTCGATTTATGACCATTTCGTTAGCAATATTACTTGTTTTGTTAGGAGTGTGTACATGTTATGATATCTTGAAAAGGCTGAATTTGCTTATAATAATGGAAAAAATTTTCTATTTATGACACCAAGTACATATAAAGACTATGTCATATATGCACTAGAAAACCCTCATATTGTTCATCTAATAATTATTGTATTTTCACTTGTTTTAGCTTCAATTATTCTTGCTGTTTTCAGAGGAATATTTGCTCTTTTGTATGGTATTTTACTTATATTTATATACAAAGAGGGTTTTCATATAACAGCTTTTGCCGAACTTGGAATTCAAAATGAAGTTTTAAGAGGAATAATTTTTGTAGCAATTGCTGTTTTTGGATTTTTTATAATTGCCGTAAAACTTAATGAAGTACTATTTGCACTTATATTTAGTTTTATGGGTTCTGTATTGCTTTTAATTACGTTAGAAGCGTTTTTAAAGCAAAAATGGGGATATGAGAGTGCTTTTCGTGATTTAAAAAAGAAAGTTTTGCCCGAAATTCGTTCTGATTCACTTCTTATTTTGAGTATTATAATTGCCGTATCTTTTGGTATACAATTAAGTTCTATTATATTCTCTTTATAGATATTTTATATTTCTTATTAAAATAAAATCATTGGTTTATAATTTTTATTAAAAAAATCAGATATAACATTTATATTCCTTTTTTATTAATTCATTTTTCCACAAAAATTTACATTAAAATACCAAATTATAATATGGATTAGAATTTAATAAAAGATTTTAAAATTACATTCATGGTTAGAATCATTGAACGTTTAAATCCAATATTCTCTTAGTTAAGTATATTTTCCTTCGATTTTTTTCATATTTTATTAATTCCAATACAAAAATTTTTAACATATATTTCAAGACAATATTTGATTAAATTTTTTAAAATAGTCTATTTTTAGTTTGCAGAGGTATTACGTATTTTAGTAAACATGTTTTTTTGTTAATGATAGGATCGAATATTTTTTTAAGTAATATATCGAGATATATTACTCCATGTATTGATTTTTACAAAAAAAATGTACAAAATTTAAATTTAATTTTAAATATCTATAAATAATTGTAATGTTTTTGAAATTACTTAACTATGCACTACCTTTATTAAACAAGTCAAAAATTACTAGCCTAAATAGGTCTTAGAGAGGCAATATAAAATAAACAAACTGTTATGTTTCTAAATTTCTCTATATCTTTGTAGGAAATAAAATATTTTTACATTTTACAGAATTAAGTTTTTTTTTGCTTTAATTTAGCTGAATGTGATGAATAGAGCAAATATTGTATAATTTGCTATTTATTAATCTTTTATATAATTTAGATCTTAAAATAGTCCAAATATATTATCTATTTTAAATTCTGTAAGATTGGGAAATTTACAGGTATAATTTGAATTTATGAGTATTACGATACGATATAAAAGTTTTGAAATCTGTCGAATTATATCGAGGATTTAAACGCGCATGGAATTTTGTATATTTCGTATGTAAGAAATATACCTGTATGATTTGCGATCGTTTTTCTATTTTTATTCGAACATGTGAAATGTGTTAAATAGCATAAGCTTATTATAATCATTTGGTTGTTGAATATTTTGGGTTAAAGTTGCATCTTTGGTTCATTAAAGCTTTGATTTCAAATCAAAATATTTTCGATTAACAATGCTCATCTTTAACTTTTTGTTCGTAGTTTAATAGAAAAATAAAACCGGCTTAATTTACCTTAAAACGCAAACAAAAATATTAATTGGTTTATATATTCATGTTTAACTTAAAAATGTGTAAATTTTCGCTTTTTCTAGTCACTAGGTCTTCTTTTTCATGTCTTATAATGAGAAAGATCATTAAATACCTATCATTTATACACAAAGAGTTTACAAAAAAGGAATTTCAAGAAAATAAAACAATATCTCTAGATCGAGTCTAATAAACATATAAAGTATATATTTAGATACAAAAATAACTATGAAAGAAAATAGAATGTCTTCAATTTTGTCTAAAACAAATATCTACATCTGAAATTATTCCAATATTAATAAACTTACAAACCTAGTTACTCCTTCCATTCTTTTTTAACTCTTTCAGAGTCGAGGATGACAAATAAAGGCTTTCAAATTGCTTCTTTTATTTTTTTGAAACTCTGGATTACAGGGTATCGGCATATATATCTAGTGTCGTTCGAATTTCACCAAAAAGGTAAATATCAATAAAACGGCTTAGAATGTAACTTAATGATATTTTATACTATTTTGAAAATCATTTGCTGTCTATATTTCACTTTTAATGTTTCAAATATTACATTTATAATGCAATCAAACAATATATCTATGAATTCTTTCAATATCTGATATTTTTTAGCGGCATGTTTTTACTTCAAATGAAATTACTACTCTTATAAAAGAAATATTATAAAATCTAATCTTAAAATAAAAAATATCTTTATAATCTCAAATAGATAATGTCTTGTGCAAAAATAACCTAAAAAAGGTTTTAAATCTATAAATTATACTCAATATTAAATTTAATAAATATATTTTCCACTGTAATATAACTATGAAGAGAAATATTAAAAATAAACACCTTTCTTATTTCTATTGTCGATTTATCAAGGTTTACAAATATTAAAATTGAGGCCAAAAATATAGAAAGTGAATGAATATATGCGGTCTTCTAAAAAATATATACAGTAATTACATTCTCAGGATAATAAATATAGTAAAGAAAATTATAGTTTTGTAACTTTTCTAAATGATTGTGGAAACAATATTGTAGTTTTTACAAACTAAATACAAAAAACTTGAGTTAAATTTTGAAAATTGAATATATTATAAATTATAATCCAACTATTCGTTAATTTTTTTTTATTAGGATTATTTATTTCATTGTTTGTTGCAGTAGCTGATTAATAAATGTATGAAATATTTGTTTTTGAACAATTTAAAATCAAAAGAAGAATTGTTTCTTTTTTTCTTTAACCTTAATGTTCATCGAAATATTAGAACATTTCATTTGTTGGATATCAACAGAAAATAAATTAATGTGTTTTAATTTACCGTTTAATTATATTAATCAAATTATTTCTCTTCTAAATTAACAAAAACATAGAAGCATTGCAAATGAAAATTAAATTTTACAAAATCGAAATACGAAACAAGAATTTTATGTTTTATATGAAACTTCTATTTCTAATAATTAGTACAATTAGTGGAAGTAGAAAATTTATTTTATATTTTCATAATAACGAATATTTGAGTATGGAAGATAATAAATGTCATCTTAAACTTACCAATTCTATCAATGATGGATATAAATATTATCAGCATGAAGAATGCGAGGGTCGAAATATACTTGAAAATGAAGAGATAGATATATTTCCATGTAAATTTGAAGGATATCAAGATAAAAAAAGCAATCCATTTATTTATCTGTATATAGATACCAAAGTAATAAATTTGGAAGATTTTTTATATTTTATAAAAAAAATTAAAGAAAATGTCTTTCAAAATGTGAATTTCAGAATTTTTTTTACTGAAATTAAAATATTTGATTGTTTAAAGTTTAAAAATGATAAAAATTTGTGCAAAATTATAAGAAAGAGTTTAATATCTTTGATAATAAATTTTAAAAATGAAAATTATGATAAAGATTTTCAATATAAATATCATTTTTCATCAATTATAGTAAAAAATATTTTAATTGAATTTTTAAAAATTTACTTTTTTAGTAAAAAAGAGTTGGATACGATAAATGCTACAGAAGAAATCAAAAGAGTAAGTGCAAATTTCAATGTAGACTTTTTTGAAAAAAATGAAGAATTTATCAAATTTGATTCGAATATTTTGGTCAAAGTTTGTAAAAAAGCAAAATCTAATTGGGAATTTGCAAAGATTTTAAATTGTATTTTTAAAAAAATTAAAATTAAAAAATTAATTTTAGGAAATATAACCGAAGCAAATCATTATATAGAATTACCTTTATTTATATTCCGTTCTGTCAAAGAATTATGTTTATTTAAATGTGAAGATTTTAAATTTCTATTAACTGAAAACACCTATTTAATTTTTGAGCGAATCGAAATTATTTATTTAATATTTTGCAAAATCTCATATTTTACAGAAAATATTTTTAAAGATTTGAAATATCTAACTAAAATCAATATTTTATGTTCCGAAAATATTAAAAATACAGCCAGAAGCGAAATATATTTTATTTCAAATGATTTATTGATGGAATTTTACAATGAAATGTCTAATCTATGTGAGATGCACATTTTTACTGACATAGTATCAAATAATAAAAAATATGATTTGGGTTTACTCAATGCAGACTCGTTTAATATCTCAAAGGAAACACCAATTACTAAATTTGATTTCAATGATTTAAAATACCCAATTTATTCATATTATTGGATAACATTTACAATAATGTTCATAACTTTTGATCTTTTTATTTTTGATTATAAAAATTTAGGTTTTCTTAACATTTATATAGAAAACGTATCTATTGACGGATTGTTCTTTACAAATACACTTATTGTTCAAAATATAAGAAAAATCTTCATAGTTAAATCAACGATAGGTCCAAATTTTTTAAAAGATATTTTGTTACTTCCAAAATTAAAAGATATAAATTTCATAAACTGTAAATTCAATTTTACTGAAATTAGAAGCAAATTCTGTCAAAATAAAAATATAAAACGGTGTAAAATTAAAAATTCAGTATCAAATAATGACCAAGAAATATTAAATTTTATTAAGAAACTAAATAATGTCGAAAAAATTTCTTTAAAAAACAATGAAAATATAAAATGGTTTGATGAAAACTTTGTATCTAAAAAAAATCAATTTGAAAATCTTTTTAGTTTGATTCACATAAATTCTAATTCAACTGAATTTTTACCAAATATTTGTTTATTGAAAAGTATTAGGATACTTTCAATTGGAAAAAAATATAAAGAAGGTTCCTTATCAAAAATATTTGACGAAAACGTTTTATTAAAGATTTCTGAATTAAGATTTAAAGAATTGGAAATTGGATTAAAAGATAAATTGGCATTGAGAAATTTTATAGGACTAAAGTTGTTACACATACATTCTTGTAAGTTTAAATCGTGTTTATTTTCAGATATTTTTGATCAAAAAAAGGAATATTTTATTGAAAAATTATTTTTAAAAAAACTTGTTTTAAGAATTCTGGATATTTTGTTTATTTCTAAATTGAAGTATTTAATGAACTTACATATTGATGTTATGCATATTGAAGATACAAATATTCTTTTATTTACAATGTCAAGATTTTTATTTCATAACAGTTTAAATATAAAAATTTTAACCTCATCAAATCCAAAATCTACATTAAATCTTCTCAAAGAAGAATTTAGCACGGAAAACATGTCAATATATTTCTTTTATAATCTTGATGAATGGTTTGTGTCTTAGTTAAAATATTTCATAGTTAAATATTTCGAAACAGAATTGATAGTAAAATAAGTTTTAAATATATTTTCTTCAGTTGTTTCCTTTTATCATTATTTTTGTCAATAAGTGCCAAAGTTTTTATGATTAATGATAAATTATATTTTATGAAATCTTTTAAACATTTTATTGTCACTTTATTTAAAAGTATCACATCTTTTTTAAAACAGTGGCAAGTGTTATATTTGTTTTCATGACATTAACGCAGTTCTAGGTTTAACATAAATGACTGCTACCCCAACACTCCATCGGTAACCCCTGTGATACCTACGTCCTAAAGCCTTTCATTTACCAGGTGTGTAGAACCTAATTAATAGGCGAGGAAGTTGCCCGGAGTTCGTTAATGTCCGTTGCATGGAGTGTGATCGAAGGCCGAAGCCCCCCGGGCTCCCCCAAGACTATGCAGCATTCCCACTTACTCTACACTTTCTGAATCCAATAAACTTCTAGCTAAGATATATTTTAGAGATTTACATGGGGTCCACCTAGACAGTGCAATGTCATACCAACAGGTATAACCTGCTACTTAGCTCTCCCGGCTTTAAATGGTTTTTTATTTTATATCTCCCAGGCGCTAAGTCTTCTAACCCGAGTGAGCAAGGCTAGGTTTCCATGCTTTTACATGGCAATTACCTACATGTTCAGCTGCGGTCTGCAATCTGGTTACGTAAAAAACTACAAATAAATTTGTAGAAAAAGTTTCTCCATTTCTTAGACCTCTCCTCCTCATAACAACTCCTATGGAACAACCGAAGATGTAGTGTGGTTGTATTCCCACCAAAAATCCAAACAATGATCTCGCACCAGTTTCACACACTCATTGCCAAGCAGAAAGTTTTTTATGTGGTTATCCTCCCTCCACTTAACATTTTATTGTCATAATTATATTTTTTTTTGATTTATATTATACTTTAATAATTTCAGAAAAGACTTTTTGGATTTAAAGTGTCTTCTAGTAATTCAAATCTTGATGCTTTATATTATTTAAAAAGAATTTGTTTGATCAATTTTTTAGATTACTTTACAAAGTGATTACTTTTTAATTATATTATTATTTTAATTAGATAGAAAGCATCTATTCTTTAAGTATTAAAGCAATGCGAATAGAGTGATAAATCAATTTAAAAGTTCTAAAAATAATCTTATATGCAGTCAGTATTTATACACAATATATTCTTCTCTAGTTTATCAGAATACTTAAAGGATAAGTATCTAAAAAAAACGCATTTCCTAATATCTTCTAATTTTTATTATATTAGAAAGAGATATAAAAAAATAAAATTCATTTATGCTTTATATATCAATTTGAGTTGTGTAATTTGATTTTTCACTATAAAGCAGACGAAAAATATACATTTAAAAATTGAGGAAAATACCAATAGCTTTATAGTATTTGAATGGTTTAAATAAATAGAAATTTTTAAAGTATACTTTGAAATAAGCATGCCAGACGTCTTAATAAAATATATAAATAAACCTCATTTTTGCTACTTAAATATATTTTCTACATCTAGAGTTAATTTTAACTGAATGGATTCATAGATATTAGCCATTATATTTGTTATAATTTATATAAACTCATTTTAAAGATAAAAGATAGGTAAAATCATCGTAAAATGTAATTTAAGTCGGAATTAAATAATACGTTGGTTTTTAAAACATTCTTAAGCAAAAAATATGTGGTTAATTGCTTTTATAATATATAGGAATTTTACAATCTTTAAAATAATTATTATATTTATTTTGAAAATAATTTATATAAGAACAACGACACATATAAAAAGGGTAAAAATGATACAATCTAGACAATTAAACAAGATCAGCAAATAAACAAACACGACTTTTTGTAAACCGACCCGTTATATATAGCCACCATATCTGCATTCGGTCTTTTGCTCAAAAAACAACACCAATATATTCAGATAAATATATTAAAGAATTAAATTTACTAACCATTTGTCTTATATACATTGTTCTGAAGAGAAGTAATCAAATTAAAATCTATCAATTTAATACATATGTGTGAAGTGTATTTTAATTTTATTTTAGGAATTTTCGGTGGAAAGAAATCAACACAAAATTTTCACTTGTTCCAAGGAGATTTAAGTAAGGAGGAGAAACGGTTTACACAATTTGAAAATTCTTTTAAGAACTATTTTTGTAATTTTTTATTTAATCAGATTATAAAATAGAGTTTTATTTTAAATACTAGACACGTAAAAGTATATGAACCTAGCCTTTCTCTCTCGAATTACAATAGATTTCGCATGAGAAATACAAAAAAAACATTCTCTTTCAAAAAGTAAAGAAACTTAAGTAGCAGATTATACCTATTGTTATGACATTGTAACATATATGTTAATCAATATAAGTCACCGAGATATTTCGTATCCGAATGTCTATTTAATTTGAATTATGTAGTATAAGCAGAGAAATACTCGTATTTTTATACAAGACTGTTTCGGCCCCGGCATCATATCCCAGAAAACCTATTCAAAAAAAAATTTCATTAGTTACTGGAATTTAATCCATTTCACACATTCTTTTACCTAAAAGCTTTTATTCATGAGTACCTAAAAACTACTTATGATGTATTAAATAAGATCATCTATGTTAAACCTAGAACAGCGTTAATGTCATAAAAACTATATTTAAGAGCTACATATTTTAAAAAAAATGGGTTATTTAGTAAATAAAATTATAAATCTAATATTCAATAATTCCTTATCAATAACACAAGCTTAATAACTAATAGAAGTTCAAAAGTAAGTTTTAAACTTAATAGATAATAGAAGTTCAAAGTAATTTTAAACCTAATAACTATTAGAATATCAAAGTCAACTTTCAACCTAATAACTATTAGAATATCAAAGTCAACTTTCAACCTAATAACTAATAGAACATCAAAGTAAGTTTTAATACTAATAACTATTAGAAGTTCAAAGTAATTTTCAACCTAATAACTATTAGAAGTTCAAAAGTAATTTTAAACATATGATTCGAACAGTAAAGTAAACAATAAATTTCACAATATATCCAATAATATTTCTTATTCACACAATAACTCTTAATTATAAATCTCTTAATTTAAAATAATTTCTATACTTCTTTAACCCTATATATACTTAACCCTATCCTCAAATACATTTGTTTACCTTTCTTTCATCAAATTTCTTTTAATATATTCAATCTCTTATTTAAATTATTAATTTATATTTTCAAATATTTTATCAATAAAAGAAACATAATTCTATATTAAATATAAAGGATTAAATATTAAATTATACTTCAAGGTTACTCAGTAATATTAATTCTTTATATTTTCATTTATTTTATCAAACTAAAAAATAATTATATATTAAATATTAAATTATACTTCAAGGTTACTCAGTAATATTAATTCTTTATATTTTCATTTATTTTATTTCTCTCTAATTTCATTTATCTATGTTTTTATCTTATTTATAATTTTGCTATACCTTATTAATTTTTCTCTAATTATTTCTATTTTTCATAAAATACATTAATTTCCCAAATATTTTTCCCAAATAATTTTCTAATTTCTAATTTCTAAAAACCTTATTAATTTCCTATTAAAACCTTTCTGATTAAAACCATTTTCTAATTTCCAAAAACCTTATTAATCCTTTTCTATTTTTCCAAAATAATTTCCTAATTTCTTAATTTCCCAAATATTTTCATAAAAACCTTTTTTCTAATTTCCCAAATATTTTTTATATAAAATTTTACTTACAACCCATAAAAACAAATATGAAAACATTCTACAAACACCGAAACATATTCACACGTTTATATACAATCCCTATACTTATACTCCCTATACTTATAAAAGTATTTAATTCATACCACATAGCTCCTTTCTTTTGTTTACTTGTTAGTCTTTTTATGTTTCTTACAACCTTTTGGTCACCTAAGTGTTACATTGCAGTATCACTAACCTCAGTATCACCCAACAGTAGGGGAGATAACAATACTGATGATAATACTGATGATAATAGAGAGGATAATAGAGAGGATAATAGTGGGTATATTTGTGGTGATATTAGTAGTGATATTAGTAGTGATAAGAATAATGATAAATACAATACTAATAATGAAAAATATGATAATGAAAAATATGATAATATTACTAATGATAATAGTAATAGCAAACAAAATACTAATATCAAACTTACCAATACTAATATCAAACCAAATATCAAACAATACACCCCCACCCCTGAATATATTTTCTTTAAAAATAATCTTTACAAACTCTTCAAATCAAACTTTAAAAATAATATTTTTACTTTCTCACACAACAAAACACCTTTCATCGTAGAATTCAACAAAAAAGATTATAAAATTACAAAAATAAAAGTAGAAACCACACATCCTTTCTCCTTCTATACCACTCACACACCAATTCTATCTCCTCTTCTTCTTTACCACCACCCACCCAACATATTTACATTTCCACATCCTTCTTTTACTTCTCTATTCCTTGAACACGCTGTATCTCCATTCTTTGTATTTCAAATGTTTTGTTCTATTCTTTGGTGTTTAGATGAATATGTTTATCATTCTTTACTTACTATGGCATTACTTGTTATATTTGAAATTACTCTTGTATTCCAAAGACTTAGAAATTTAAAAGAATTCCAATCTATGAACCACGAGACATTTGAAGTAAAAGCAATAAAGCAAGTTAAGTGTAATAGTGATGTTAATATGGATTTTAGGGATAGTAATAGGGATAGTAATAATAGGGATAGTAGTAATAGTAATAGGGATAGTAATAAGAATAGTAATATGTTAGATAATAAGAATAGTAATAAGAATAAAAACAAGAATACCAGTAATAAGAATAAAAACAAGAATACCAGTAATAATACCAGCAATACCAGTAATAAGAATACCAATACTACTTATGTTAATACTGCTAATATCTATCCTGGTGATATTATTGTTATAGATAACCCTTGTCAAGTACCAGCAGACCTTCTTATATTAAAAGGTACATGTGTAGTAGATGAGAGTATGTTAACAGGAGAATCAACACCATCAACAAAGCTAAGCATTAGTGATAGTGATATAGATAATACTAGTGACTTAGACATAAGTAATATAGATACTAACGCTAGTGATACTAACGCTAGTGATACTAATACCAGTACCAATAACCATACTAATACTAATACTAATACTAATACCAGTACCAATACTAATACTAATACCAATACTAACCCTAATACCAACAACCATACTACTAATACCAATATATATGATTCCTTCTGCCTTATAAATCATAAAAAATTCGTCCTTTTCAGTGGTACTAAAATAATAAAATGTACTTCTCTTACCTTATATGTCTTAAGAACCTCTTTCAGTACACAACAAGGTAAACTGATAAAGAAAATGACAAATACAGAAATAAGACATGAAAAAGAACCGTTTTTCTTTATTCTTTTTCTTCTTTTCTTTGCTATAATTTCTAGTATTTATAATATTTATAATAGTTTTAATATTAAAAATAATTATAAATTATTTTTAGAAACAATTATTATTCTTACTAATGTTGTACCACCTGAATTACCTTTAGAACTTAGTATTGCTATTAATAATTCTATACAATCTTTAATATTAAAAGGTATATTTTGTTTAGAAGCATATCGTATACCAACAGCAGGTAAAGTAGATGTTATATGTTTTGATAAGACAGGAACACTTACCGAGACAGGACTAAGGATGTGTGGTATAGTAGTGGGGGGTGGGGATGGTGGTAGTGGGGATATTAGTAGTGGGGATGGTGGTAGGGATATTAGTAGGGATATTAGTAGGGATGGTGGTAGGGATATGTTAGATAATAAGGATAGTAGTAATAGGGATAGTAGTAATAGGGATATAAAGGATAATAACACTACCCTAAACACTACCCTAAACACTACCCTAAACACTACCCTAAATACAACCCTAAATACAACCCTTATTACTACCCCTAACACACCCTCACCAATAAATACAAATATTGCTAAGGTCCTTGCTACGTGTCATAGTGTTGTTGACTTAGAAGGTACTTTAATAGGTGATCCTTTAGAAACAACAATAATTTCTTATTTTAATATGTATTTAAGTAAAAAGGGTGTTATTTATAATAATATATTATATAAAATTATTAAGAAATATGATTTTTGTAGTGAATTAAGAAGAATGACTGTTATAGGAGAGAATGAAGAAGGTAATGTATATGTTGGTATGAAAGGAGCACCAGAGGTAGTTAAGTGTTATTTGAAAGAAGTACCTGTGTGGTATGATAGTGTGTATGAGGAGTATGCAAGGTTAGGGTATAGAATTATAAGTATAGCGTATAAGGATATATGTGGTAGTGGTAGTGGGGGTAGTGGTAGGGTGTGTGGTGGTAGGGATAGTAATAAGAGTAATAAGAGTAGTAGTAGGGATATTAGTAGTAGGGATAAGAGTAGTAGTAGTAGGGATAGTAGTAGTAAGAGTAGTAGTAGGGATAAGAGTAGTAACACCCTTATCACTAACAACAATAACAACAACAATAATAATATCACCCTCTCTAATTATAACCCTTTAAATGATAGGTCTTATTTAGAGTCAGATTTAAATTTCTGTGGTTTTGTGTTATTTGAAAGTAAAATAAAAGAAGGAAGTGAGAGAGCAGTTGAAAATCTAATAAAAGGTGGTATGAAAGTAGTTATGATTACAGGAGATAATAAGATGACAGCATGTTGTGTAGCACGTAAATTAGGGTTTTATAATGGTAATGTGTGTGATGGAGAAGAAATTGAAGAAGTTTTAAAAAATAATAATTTTTTAAGTTTTAGTGTTTTTAGTAGAGCAGATCCTAAACATAAAGAGGGTATTATTGAGAGGTATAAGAAAGAAGGGTGTGTTACTCTTATGTGTGGTGATGGTACTAATGATGTAGGGGCATTGAAGTGTGCAGACATAGGAGTAGCACTAGTGGAGTGTTATAGTAGTGTTAGTGGTAGGGATGGTAGTAAGGGTGTGGGTGGTGGTAAGGATGGTGTTTATAAGGATGGTGTTAGTAATAGGGAGGGTGGTGTTAGTAATAGGGATGGTAGTAAGGGTGGTGTTAGTAATAACCCTACTTATACTAATACTAACAACAACCCTAACAACAACTCTAATACTAACAACAACCCTAACAACAACCCTAATACTATCACTAACCCCTTTGTCCAGGGGGATGAGAGAAAGGTTAGATTAGGTGATGCTAGTTGTGCTGCTCATTTTACTGCTAAGACTAATTCTATAGGTAGTGTTGTAGATGTTATAAAACAAGGAAGATCTACTTTAGTAACTACAATTCAAATGTATAAAATTTTAGCTTTAAATTCTTTAATAACAGCTTTTGGGTTAAGTTTTTTAGATTCTATGGGTGTTAGATTTGGAGATGTACAGATGGTGATAAGTGGGGTGTTAATTGCTTTTGCTTTTATGTTTTTAACAAGAAGTAAGAGTTTAGAGGAAATAAGTGTTGAGAGACCTGTTTGTAACATTTTTAATTTTTATGTGATGGGAAGTGTAATATTTCAAGTTTTAGTGCATATTTTATCTTTTTTAGTTGTGATGTGGGAATCAGAGAAGTATGAGAAGGTTGTATATAATGAAAAGTTTGTACCGAGTTTGATGAATACTTCTTTATTTCTTATATCTGTTTATCAACAGATATCAACGTTTATAGTAAATTATATTGGTAGACCTTTTAGAGAAAGTTTAAGTGAAAATTTTCATTTAAGAAATTGTTTGGTTGGTGTGAGTTGTGTGTTTGTTATGTTGTTGTTTAGAGTAAATGAGGATTTTAGTCGGTATATGGAGGTTGTAAGGATTGAGGATTCTTTTCGAAATTTTATATTTTTTGTTGTTTGTTTGGATTTGTTTTTATGCGTTTTGGGGGAAAAGTTTTTTTTTAAGGTTTTTGGTATGAAAAGGGGGAGGTGTATTAAGTGAGGGGTATTAGTAGGGGGTGTTAATATGTAGGTTGTGTTAATATGTTGTTAAGTGAGGGGGGTGTTAATATGTAGTATGTTGTTAGTAAGGGTTAATATGTTGTTATGTAGTATGTTGTTAGTACTGTATGTAGTATGTTGTTAAGTGAGGGGGGGTGTTAATATGTAGTATGTAGTATGTTGTTAGTAAGGTTAGTAAGGGTTAGGGGTTTATTAAAGTTTGTTGGGATATTAATTTTAATTTTTAAATTAAATATAAAGATATAATGGTAAGATAAAAAAATATTAAAATATAAAAGTGTGATAGTAATTTATTTAATAAAATTTTGGTTAAAAAAATTTTAAAATTTTTTTTTTTTTTTTTTCCCCCTTTTTTCCTTTTTTTTTTTTTTTTCCCCCCCCCCCCTTTTTTTTTTTTTTTTTTTTTTTTCCTCTTTTTTTTTTCTTTTTTTATAAATTTTTTTTTTTTTTTTTTTTTTTTTTAATTTTTTTTCCTTTTTTCCTTTTTTTTTTTTTTTTTTTTTTTTTTTTTCCTTTCCCCCCCCCCCCCTAAAAAAAAAAAACCCCCCCCCCCCCCCCCCCCCCCCCCCCCCCTAACCCCCCCCCCCCCCCCTAACTATTAAAAAAAATTTTTTTTTTTTTTTTTTAATTTTTTTAAATATTTAAATTCTTTAAAATTAAAAATTTTTTTTTTTTTTTTAAATAAAAATTTAATAAATTAAAAAAAACAAACAAAAAAACAACAAAAAAAAAAAAAAAAAAAAAAAAAAAAAAAAAAAAAAAAAAAATAAAATTCTAAACCTTACTTATTAATTTTTTTTTTTTAATTTAAAATTTTTTTTTTATATTTTTTTAATTTTTATAATTATTAATTTTTTTTTTTTTTTTTTTTTATTTTTAATTTTATTTTTTTTAAAAATATAATTTAAATTTTTTTTTTATTTATTTTTTTTTTTATTTTCTTAACCTCCCTTTTTTTTTTTAATAAAAAAATTTTTAATTTTTTAATTTAAAAAAAAAAAAAAAAAAAAATAAAAAAAAAAATTTTAAAAAAAAAAAAATATTTTTTTATCTCTTTATTAATTTTTTTTTTTAACCTTTTCACTTTCTACTTTAACAACCTACTACCCCAAAAACCCCCACCCTAAAAAAACCCCCCCCACCCCCCACAAAAAAACCCCCCCCCCTATAATAAAAAAAAAAAAATTTTTTTTTAAAAACAAATTTTTTCCCCCCTTAATTTCTTCAAAAAAAAACTTTTTTAAAAAAACTTTTTTTTTTTTTTTTTTTTTTTTTTTTTTTTTTTTTTTTTTTTTTTTTTTTTTTTTTTTTTTTTTTTTTTTTTTTTTTTTTTTTTTTTTTTTTTTTTTTTTTTTTTTTTTTTTTTTTTTTTTTTTTTTTTTTTTTTTTTTTTTTTTTTTTTTTTTTTTTTTTTTTTTTTTTTTTTTTTTTTTTTTTTTTTTTTTTTTTTTTTTTTTTTTTTTTTTTTTTATTAATTTTTAAAAAAAGTGTGATAGTAAATAAAAAAATATTAAAAAATTAAAAATAATAGTAAAACACTAAATTAGTAAAAAACCATTAAAAATAGTAAAATATTAAAAATTAAAAATAATAGTAAAACACTAAATTAGTAAAGAACCATTGAAAATAGTAAAATATTAAAAATTAAAAATAATAGTAAAACACTAAATTAGTAAAAAACCATTGAAAATAGTAAAATATTAAAAATAATAGTAAAACACTAAATTAGTAAAGAACCATTGAAAATAGTAAAGAACCATCTAAAACACTAAATTACTAAATTACAAATATTAAAATACTAAATTACAAATATTAAAATATTAAAGAACCATTGAAAATATTAAATTACTAAAATATTTATTTTTTAAATATTTTCTCCGAATATGTATATTCTGTAGATGGAAGTGTATTTGGTATTTCCATGGTTATTTTTTATGTGGAAAATAATATTATTTGTGGTGGGTTGAGTATGAAGGTTGAATGTTTGTAGTTGTGTGTTGGTTATGTCGTATTTGTATGTGTGTAATGTGGTGTTTTGTGTTTGGATTTCAAAATCTTTTGGAGCGGAGGTTTTGTTTTTTGTGTTTGGGTGAAAAATGGAAAAATGTGAAATTTTTATGGGTTTTTTGAAATTTATGCGTATTTTTCCTGTGGTGCCGTTGAAAGAGAAGCACTGGGTGGGTAGAAGGTTGCTGGTGAGTAGGATGAGTGGGTCTTTTCCTGTGATGAATCTGAATAGCCAGTGTTTATAGATAGGTGAAGTTTCAGTGTAACAGATTGATGCGCCTGTTTCAGGAAGTGCGTAATTTTGTGTGATTTTTGGTTGTTTGGGTTTGGTGGGTGTTTGGAGGATTTGGGTGAGTTTGAGAGACAAATTGGTGGTTTCTTCTTGTAAATTTAAAAAGTCTTTTTTTATTTCTGTTAAAATTTCAGAATCAAAATTGTTTTTTTTATGCAAGAAATTCTCGAAAAAAAATGCGCATGAAAATATTAAAAAGAATTTAACAAAATTTATATTCCATAGAAATATTGATGTAGAGATTAATTTTTCAAAAATACGTGTACATTTATTTAAAAATGTATTTGGTTCGTCTTGTTCGAATGTATCTTGTATGTTTATGTCGGTGGTGTCGTAGTATTTTACATTCTTTTTTTGTTTACTTTTTATGTTTGGTGTTTCTAAAAACAATGTGTCGTCTGGGTTGAGATTGAAACTGTTATCTGGTGTTCTTATTACTTTAAGTGTCTTTCTTTTATCCATAACCCTTTCTTTTTTTTTGTGTGTTTATATTAAAAATTATTTTTTTTTTATAAAATGAGAAGAAGACAGATTTAGAAGAGAAATACTTTTTTTTTTATAAATATTTAATTATTTTAAAAAAATGTGTCAAAAAAGGATTTGGCATGAATATAAAGACTAAATGATCATTTTGCAACTTATATTTTTACTTTGTACTTAGGAAAAAAAAATAGTATGAATTTAAATTTATATGAGAGAATGAATTATAAAACATTTCTTCAAATTCTCTGCTTTGAGACTTATAGTATTTTTTCGTATTTATGTGAGAGAATTATTTAAAAAACTTGTTTTGTATACTCTTTGCTTTGAGACTTATATTATAATTCGTATTTATGTGGGTGAATGAATTAAAAATTTCTTAATATTCTCAATTTATTTACGGTTTATATTATTTATTTGTATCATTAGAGAATGAATTATAAAACATTTCTTTAAATTCTTCTATTTTGTTGTAAAATTATAGAATTTATTCAGGTTGTCAGATCAAAATCGAATATTTCTAGAAATTTAGTATTTTTCTAGAAATTTTTTTTCTTTTTTCTAATAAATAAGTTAGAAGTATAAATATTTAATAGACTTATTTATTACATTACAAATAACTTTATTCTTTAAAACATTTTTAATTAAACTTTATATAAATGATAATTTACTTCTAAATTTAAACAAATAAAAAACTGTCTAAAATCAAAATATAAATATATTTTAAAACTTATTTACACTCATTTAATTTTCAATTGTAATATATAATTCATCTATAAGAATACCAAGCCACACAAATGTTAATAAAAAAACATTTTTCGATGTTCAATTGATTTTATCGATTTTTCTGCTGGAAAAACCCAGATTTTTTTTAAAGATTGAAATTTAAAATTAATTTGTAACAAATTTACCGAAAGTAAAGACATTATTTTGAATAAACAGTTTAATAAAAATCGTATTAAGTTTTTAATTATAATACAAACTAAAAAAATATAATTTTCGTATATTTTAATATCTTCTCAAAGACTTATTATCTCTTTATTGTAACATTCTTATATCTTTATAATGTCTTTCTTGTATCCTCTTTGTTTCTTTTTCATATATTTTTACAATTTTTGATATCTTTTAATATCACCATCATGCCATTCTAATATTTTCTTATACAATTATCATTTTAATATCATTTTAATATCTTTCTAATATTATCTAATAATTTTCTAATATTATCGAATAATTTTCTAATATCTTTCTAATATCTTTCTAATATCATTAAATATCTTTTATATTACATTGTATTAGAAATATATGACAATCAACTATTAATTGATACCAATTTCATAAGATATTGTTTAATTTACGCTTTTAATAAAAATATAATCAAAGAGAATTTGTTATACAAGTGTACTTTTAAGTTATTGGTTTACAATTTAATAAAATTGTTTATTTACTATATTTTTTTAATCTGTTGAAAGAGATTTATTGAATTTTATTTAAATGATCTGATGTTTAGCTTGATTTTAATTTGTCAGTTGAAATTCATATTTTAAATTAAACACTGATAATATATTATTGGTAATGTAATTACCAATGATTTGATAAGATAAGAACCAATAACATGTATTTATAATAAATTATATTATTTACGTAATATATTGTTGGTTCTTAGTATTAAAATTATTGAAATCAATTAAAGGAGTAAATTAAAAAACGAAGACCAGAATGTGATTTTATGAATTATTTGATTGGTAATTAGTTTTTGTAAAAATATAAAAGAACTAAAATTTTAAGTTTTATGAATTTCGCTAATCTTGCTCGTTTCCTTCAAACTGTTTTATTGTCTGCAATTGTATTTAGAAGTAATGTAAAGTGTACCGAAGGTGAAAGTGAAGAGAATAAAGAGAATAAAGAGAATAAAGAGAATAAAGAGAATAAAGAGAATAAAGATGATAAAGGTGGGTTTATGAATCATATTAAAGAGCATAAAATGTGGTATATAGGTGGTGCGATACTTATTCTAGCCATTATTGGTATAGTGATATATTTTATGAACAGAAAAAAAGATGATTAAACATTTATATAAAAATGTCTATTTAACAACTTTCTTAAAAATTTTTATTTTATTTTAGAGTTAAAATATTTGTCTTTGATTGTTACCCGTAATAAATATTTTTATTGTATGGTTTAAACGTTCTTAATATAGGTAAGTAGTACATATGTGTTTAAAATGTATTTTAAACAATTAATGGATTTATTTTTACTTTCATTTTGTTAAACAAATAAAATTATAAAATTTTTCACACATTTTGTAAACATTTAACATTTTTTTTTCAACAATTTAATTGAGTTAGAAATTTTAAATCTATGGTCATATTTATTTGTAATTATATGCTTTTGGATTTTTTATATATGTAACTCTTAATTTATTTTAATTATTTAAATATTAATATAGAGAATAAGTAGATACAAAAGCCGCACGCTTCAATATGAAGTTTATGCCTTGTTTGAAATTTGTTTCTTGAAATTTTTGGTTTGTCTATTGGCATTTTAGAATGATCATGTTGTTTTATCTTTCATCTTACCATTCCTGCAAATAAAATGCAATAATTTTCCGAATATATCAAAACATGTTTACATATTTTGATTTGTAATTTCTTTGTATTCCATAAGAATGAACCCCCAAATGAGATAATTATTTCGTGCTTTATATAACCTTGAATGTAGTTTTCTATTTCCTTGTAAATAAAATATACATAATCAATTGCGAAGACATATTATTTAATTAATTTATGTTCTTTTGTATATTATTTTCCGAATTTTAATCACTTCTTTCTCTGCTTCTCAATCCGACTCTTCCTTTATGTTTATTGTCTTTCCTTAACTGTAATTAAAGGAACTAAAATAATAGGGGATAAGATATTTTATCTATTACTTTTTTAACACCATCTTCTTCGCTATCTACTTGCCTTGAATGGTGTGTTAGTTGTTAATATATCTCAGCTCCTTCATAGCACTTAATGACGCTTTGTACAGCTCTTTTCGGGATAGACCCTGACATAAGTCCTCTATGTTGATCAAAGTAAGTGGTTTCGACTGTATTCTTATTACTATAAACTGAATGTATGCCTCTATATTCATAACTATCCGTAGTCTTTTAACATAAGTCTTATAGTATTTGGTCACAATACCGTCCCAGGTTCATATTAGGAATTATCTCAACACTACACTTATAAATAAGACCCAACCTATTTGCTAATAAGTTATACTTTCTAAGTTTTTCAATTTAAATTATTTGAAGTGAATCTTGTGAAGTAATCCCTAATTCAGTGAGTGTTATCATATTTTCTCTTATCTAAAATAAATATATTCGATCCATTATGCCGAATCTTAAAAACGGTTTTACTTTTGTGTCTCTCTTATTTCCGCATACTCGTTTTTAAAACTTCTTGAACCGAATGACTTCTAATTTGTCTTGAAGACTTAAATTTATATTTATTTAGAAGAATAAGGTACGGGAATCTAACCACTTCATTATACCGTCTAGTATAGTCTTAACCGAGCTCATTACAAGGACATAATTAAATTATAAATATTTAATTAACAAACACATGTCAATCATTTCCATTTCTTTTTTTTTCATTTATGTCAAAATTAAAAATTTTAAAATATTTAATGTGAAAATTATAAACCCTTCAATGGCAGTTTTGTTAGAAGAAGAAGAACAAGCTTATGAATCTGTATGTGCTTCTGATGTTAAATCCGGAAATATAATAATGCTTGATTCTGCCAACAAAATAGAATACTATAAAGTATCAGATATTTCAAAAGTAAAGACTGGTAAACATGGTGCTGCCAAAGTAATTTTAGAAGGGCAAATTTTAGGAAGCGGCAAAAACATTACCAAGCAATTTAATGGAGGAATAAAACTTAACAAAGTAGAACTTAAAAAGAAATCGTATGTACTTGTTGATGTAGACGAAGATAACGATTCTTTGTGTGTACAAGCCAATACCACAGGTGGTAATGAAGATATTGAGTATTTACAGCTTAATCGTATTCAAGAATCTGATCTTTCTAAAATTAAAGAATATTTTCTTGCTAATGAAGGAGAGGTTGTTTTTACTGCGGTTACAGCTAAAGATTATCTTGCTATTGAAGATCTTAAGATTTCAAAGGTTATTAAAAAATAAAAGTAATTTTAATTTATTAAGTTTTTCAAAATTTAAAATTTTTATTTAAATATTACGAGATGTGATGTGTTAAAGAATATATAATAAATAATTGATTTATATTTAATTTATTTTTTAGTTGATTAGTTAATAGGTGGGTAAAGAGGTTTATTAAAGGTGTCAAAGTATTAGTCATTGGATTACTTAATTGTTTGTTAAGGGTGTTTATTAAATTTTTGATTCATTTGTTTTTGTTGTAGCTATTGGATTACCTAATTGGTTTATTTTATAATTATTTTATAAGGGAAAATAATTTCAATTAATTGCTTCTTAGTAAAGAGCTATATATTAATTAAGTGGTTATTTAGTTGGTTATTTGAAAGTATATTTATTAGAATATGTATATTTTACTTTAAAAAAAATATTTTTAGAATAATTATAAGATTTATATAAAATGTTTCTATATAATACAATTTTATATTTGTAAAAAAATAAATTAATAATTTTCTATAAATAAGTCAATTGAAGATTATAGAAAAAATATTTATTTAAGAAAAAAATGCTATATTATAGAATGCATAAAAAATTTAATTAATATCTTAAAAAATTTATGCTTTATAAAAAAATTGAAATATTCTTAGATTGTGTTTATTTTCTTGTGCTGTTCTATAGATTTAATCAATCAATACTATTCTCAATAAGAAATAAATATTCTTGAGTGTGTTGTTTCTATTACTGTTCTATAGTTTTAATCAATAAATACTATTCTCAATAAGAAATAAATATTCTTGAGTGTGTTGTTTCTATTACTGTTCTATAGTTTTAATCAATAAAGTAATATTCTATTTCAGAAGGAAATATTCATCGATTGTGTCTATATTCTATAATATTCTATCTATATCAAATACAAATACTATTCTATTTCAGAAGGAAATATTCATCGATTGTGTCGTATTCTATGAAATTCTATATAAAATACAAATAATAATACTATTCTCAATAAGAAATAAACATTCTTATTTCTGTATTTCTTCTTTCTTGTGACATATATTTCTTCTAATAAATAAATAATATATCATTTCAATACCGATCAATAAATAACCAAATGTTGTATTTCTTTTAATAACTAATATGCATATATTATATGTTATAACACTTACATCCATTAATATGTCAGATCTGTTTCTAAATTTCTTTATTTCTATTAAATTCCAGCAATCAGACATTTTCTTTTTTAGAGTTACAAAACGATTAAACATGGGGTTGAATTAATTTGTCTTTAAATGTATAAATTGAAGTAAAAAATTATATTTTTATGGAAATAAGACACATTAAGAAAAGTAATAAATAAAGGGGATTTAATTACAGTAATAAGATAGAAATAAGATAGTAAATAAATAAAACCCTTTATATCACATTAAATTACTACTGAATAATAACACCCTGTTATATATTAGTAGTTGTATTAACACCCTTTATATCACTATCTATAATACTAACATCCTTTATATCACATTAAATTACTACTGAATAATAACACCCTGTTATATATTAGTAGTTGTATTAACACCCTTTACATCACTATCTATATTACTAACACCCCTTTATATTTAGTATATCATAAAACATTCCATAGAACTGTATTTTACTGTTAAAACCCTCATTAATACGTACATGACACATTCCAATGGCTTTAATTAATTCATAATTTTCTAAATATTTTGCAGTTCTAAAAAATGCACTTATAATATCAACAGGGTCATATTTTAGATTCCATATTTCTTCAAACTCTTTTAATGCCTCTTCTTCATTCTTTTGTAATAAAAGATTTAAAATGCTTTTTACTTTTGTAGGAGAAGGAACCCCCGTTATTTTAGTAATGTAATCGGTAGTAACTTTAAAGGGTTTTAAAATAGTATAGTTTCCATTATTATTATTAGAGGGTGTTAAATTACAGGTATTATGATTAACATGTGTTAATTTACTATCCAATTCATTATTATCCTTAGAGGGTGTTAAATTACAGGTATTATAATTACAATGTGTTAATTTACTATGGTTTTCATTATCATCCTTAGAGGGTGTTATTATTGGTACTTCTATATTTGTAGTATCTTCCTTGTTAGTAATATTTGTTGCTTTTATATTCTCCTTTTCTTTTAAAGGGTTTTCAATGGGGTGTTGTTTAGTAAATACAACAGATGAAAGGGTGTTAATGGCTTGTCTCATATCACCTTCACATAAATCACTTATTGTTTGAATAACACCCTCTTCTACTTGAATATTTTCTTTTTCAATTATAAAAGAAAGTCTTTGTTGTATTTCTGTGTCAGATATTCTTTCAAATTTAATTACAGCACATCTACTTTGTATTGGTTCATATATTTTGCTAAACGTGTTACAGATAAGAATAAAACGAGTGTCTTTAGAAGTCTCCATTATTCTACGTAGTGCTTGTTGTGCAGCTGTGGTCATAGAATCTGCTTCATCTAAAATAATTATTTTATAACTGTTTATGCGTGTATTTGGGGTTAGGGAAGGGTTAGGGTTGGTTTTATTTGTTAAATTGTTTTTGGGATCTACTTTTCTAAGAGTAAAGTTTTTAATTTTGGTTCTGACAACATCGATTCCTCGATCATCTGATGCGTTTAATTCAAGTAAATCTTTAGAAAGCCGATTACCTAATATTTTGGCGCATGTGGTCTTGCCAGTACCAGGTGGTCCGGTAAAAAGTAGGTGTGGAAGTGTGTTAGAACTCAATACAAGTTTCAAAGTATTAATTGCTTCTTTATTTCCTATTACTTCTGTCAAAGAGTATGGTCGATACTTTTCTACTAATAGAGACATTTCTAGGGTTTCTTCATATTTTTTTTTGTAAAAATACAAATTCAAAAGAAGAGATATGAATGTAAAGAATTAATGACTAAAGAAACACAAATAATGAATGAATTGGTAAAGAATGTAAATACAAGTAATGAAGTGGATGTGGAAGTAAAAGATGTATAATTAAAGAAAATATAAGTAAGTATGATAAGTAATACAAACATGGAAGTATAAGAAAGAAAGAAAGGTAAATATAAATAGTGAAGTATAAGAAAGAAAGCAGAACAAAGGAAGTATAAATAAAGAAGTATATGTGTATAAATGAAAGTAAAAAAACTCATTAGAAAGACTAAAACACAAATTTAAATATTTAAAGAAGGCAAATTAGAATGCATCAAGTATAAAGTATTAATAATATTAAAATATATTTTTTTTAGCACAAACAAAGTACTGCTATATTAGATTAATTTGAATATAAAATACTATTTTTTAATCAATTAAAACATTTCTAAAACATTCGTTTTAAATTCTCTACATGAAACAAAAAAGATAAAAAGTATTTTTTTTAGTACAAAAATATAAACATAATGCTTACGTTCCTATTACTGCTACTGACGACATATCAACGTGACAAGTGTTTACCAGGCTCATCAGAATGTAAGGATAATTCTATGCACGTATGTGATATTAATGGTAACTGGATATCTGTCGACTGTCCAGAGGGTAGTGTGTGTGAAATAGAAGAAACCACACCGAAATGCGTAAAGAAGGAAGATATAGAAGAAGAAGATACTTATAGTGAAGAAGAGTATTCGGATGATAAGGGAAGGGACAAAAAAGAAAATAAAAAATTTAAATTTAAAAATTTTAAAGATCGAAATAGAAGTAAAGAAGACAAAGTTGTTACAACTACTGTGACACGAACAGTTGACAGTGGGGCAATAAAAACGAATAGAATGAATGAAGGTAATGGTAAGTGCAATGGTAATTGTAAGGATAGTAATGCTGACAATAAGGCTATTCTGGAGACTAAGACAATTATGCAGACTAAAGAATGTAAAGATAATAATTGTAAGGATACTAAGAATGAAAATCCGAATAATATTACGACCAAGGCTATTCAAGACTGTAAGGATAATAATTGTAAAGATAATATTGGAGCTAATTCGATAAAAGAGATCAAAGACTGCAAGGATAATAATTGTAAAGACAATAAAACAGAGGATAAAGCTAATAACAATGCAAATGGCAAGAATATTGATCAAGTGAGGGAAAAAACAGTCACGGTTACTTCTCGTTTGATACCATCAAATATAAAATTTGAAATTATAAGAGAAAAAGGAAATACAACTGCTTCTGTACAGCATGAGAAACAGGATAATAAAAATAAGGGTTGTGGTGTTGGCGGTGTAGTATGTCCATTTATTCAGCCAACAATCACAATGCCTGGTCCAATAAATGTAGGAAATAATTTACAGCAACCAGTAGGTGGAGGTGGTGGAGGTGGTGGAGGAGGAAGTGGAGGTTCTGGGGCTGCGGGAGGCGGAATTGGAGGTTCTGGTGGAAATGGGAGCAAACAGGAGGGTGCAGGAAGTGGAGCTGCTGGTGGAGGAGGGAGCGGAAGTAAAGGTGGTGGAGGGGGTGCTAGTGGAGGCAGTCCAAGTGGAGGAAGCAACGGAGGAGGAGGGAGCGGAAGTAAAGGTGGTGGAGGAGGTGCTAGTGGAGGAGGTGCTAGTGGAGGAAGTGCTGGTGGAGGAAGTACAGGTGGAGGTAGCGGAGGTAAAAGTGGTGGCAGCAGCGGAGGAAGTCCAAGTGGAGGAAGCAGCGGAGGAGGTAGCGGAAGTAAAAGCGGAGGAAGTAGCGGAAGTCCAAGTGGAGGAAGTAACGGAAGTCCAAGTGGAGGAAGTGCAGGAGCAACTTCAGGTAAGAGTAGTGGCGGTAGTAGCGGTGGTAGTAGCAGCGGAATCAGTAGTGGGAGTAGCAGCGGAATCAGTAGTGGGAGTAGCAGCGGAAGCAGTAGTGGGAGTAGCGGTGGGAGCAGTGGAAGTAAAAGCACCGGAGGAAGTGCAGCGGGTGGAACGCCACCTGGTGGTGCAGGTGGAAGTAGTTCAGAATCCAGTAGTAGTACAAAGCCAGGTGGGTCATCGAGCAGCCCAAATTCAAGTGGCTCTTCTTCTGGAAAATCATCTGGTGGTTCTTCTTCATCATCATCTGGTGGGGATATCTCAGCTCAAGAAATAATGGAATGTTGTTCTGCATGTGGATTTTCACCGCCACAAGAAAATTGTGATGCAGTGGCAGAAGCAATGAAAGGAAAATTTGAAAGTAAAGAGGAAGGCGCCATGTTTATCGCACAATTAATTCATGAAAGTTCTGGTCTTTCAAAAACCGAAGAAGAAGCTTGTCAGGGGGGAACATCATGTGCTTCACAATACGATGATGGCACTGGTGGAGCAGGAAAATCATACCATGGAAGAGGTTTCATTCAACTTTCATGGCCTGCAAATTATAAGGCAGCTTCTGAAGGTATTGGAATGGGCGATGAATTACTTCATAATCCTCACTTAGTATCAGAAGATCCTAAAATTGCTGCCCAGGTTTCTGTATGGTATTGGATTGAAAGAGTTAGACCAGCACCCGGTGTTTCTGATAACCAGTTTGGTGCTACAACCAAAGCAATAAATGGTGCTTTAGAATGTACAGGTTCCAATGTCGATAAAAGTAAGAAAAGATATGAATATTATTTAAAAGTAGCCGAAGTCTTAAAGATAGAAAATAAAGCGAGTGAGGAAGGATGTTACTAGATGATTATAATTAAGGTAAATATATGATTTATATCCAAGGCTTGTTAGTTATATGGATGTTTAAGTAGCATTAAAAGGATGCCATTATATCTTTTTCACATCCAAATGAAGTGTTTTTGAAAAATTTCGTTAGAATAAATTTCCCATTATATTATATGTTGTCATTCTTTTATATCTTTAAAAAAATTTCAAGAAAACTTAATAAAGCATGTTTAACACTAAAATTATGAATCTCGCTTCCTTTGTTCTAGGGTGTAAAATATTTAAGTTTAGCTGTTTTGCATAGCTTTAATGAAATTTGCACCAATATTCATGGTTTTATAGAGCAAGGTAATCTAATAACTGTTTTTATTAATCTGTAGTTCAAATCAGTATTTAGTTTCTAATTTGGGTGTTTAGAACACTTTTATTCACAATCATGCTTCCAGAGAGTTGTGATATTTTTTTTGATTGAATAATTTTCTAAATATTTTATTTTTGTATGTTAATATATAAATTACAGATTATTTTTGGTTTCTTGATCTTTTTGTGATATAATTAATTAACCATTAGTATTAATTATAGATGTAATACATGATTAAAATAAATTTTGGTGGTAAACATAAATTCTAAAATATTGTGATTTGACATTTGATTGATTTGACAGAATTTGAGATGTTTTGGTGTGGAATATATTTTTATTTACAAAAATAATTTCGAGAAAATTATTTCTTATGATAATTTAAATTACCACGTTTGACTAGATTTTTTACGGATACAAAATTAATAATTTTTTTAGAGAAAAAACTAAAATCAATTAAAAATATAAATAATCAGGTTAGTAATAAAAAAATTAACAAACCAACTTATTAGATCTAGCTTTGATCAAAAATATCTATATTTTTGTTCCAATGAATAATATATTAAGAAATAATTTCCAAATTATTTTCTAGATTTAGTTACAATATGTAATTACTAATATCTCTTTCTAAATGTCTATTCAATTCAATTATTTGATTTACAATATTTACAATAAAATTTTTAAATAATTCTGTAGAGGATTTAAGTTTATTGAAACAATAACGATACATCTATTCTTCCCTAAAAAAATATTTTTCGGGCATTAGAATACCTATTCTATATATATTTATTTTTTAAGAATACATTTTTCACCGTCAAAATGATATTAGAGATTATTGGACAAATACATATTTCTTTACTTTTTTAGTAACAAATACTCAATTTATATTTTATACTTGTGAATACAGTTTAAAAATTTAAATGCAAATATTAAGGAAATATTTCAACATAACTTAAATATATTTTATCATGTCATTGAATTTAAATTTTACTTTATATTTACAGAATTAAATATTTAATTTATCTAATGATTTTTAATTTTTGAAAGAAAGCAAAAATATTAGTTAAAGGATATTTACAATATTTTCTTTAAAAAAATGAGTTATAGGATTATATTGAAATTCATTCTTGACGGTTTCTAAACAATGGGATAATTGACAAATATTTTAAAAAAAACTTTTATGAAATATTTTATTATAAAATGCGTTTTGATGTTGATTCAGTCTTAGAAAAAGAAATATAACACATTAAAAGTATTTAAATAAATTTATATGAAATTCTTATTGTGTTTTTGGAAATTTTAAATCAAAGAGCTATTTAATAAAACTAAAAAAAATTTGAAGATTAAAATCATTAGCAAGTAAATACAATCTTTTAATTAATTTATTTTAAAGCAATTTTTCCAAATCTTAATACAGAAACTTACTAATAGATTTTGGTTCTTTGTTTTTTTTAATCTTCTTACCTAATAATATCTCATATATTTTGTTTCACATACTAATTTATTTTTGTAATGAAATAGGTTTCTATTAAAAGAAAAATCTTAAGTACTTTCTATATAGAGCTAATTGATAAACAAACACAATTTTTTTTGATCAATCGACAATATAATAACTATTTAAGGTAGTATATCAACCAGTTCAAATTTAATAATTATGACTAATTATGAATATCTTACAATGAATCAGATAAAGGAATATATCTTGTTTTATTTCGTGTTATATGATGTTTTTCGGTATTCTTTTGGGATATTTAGGAATAAGTATTCAAAGAGATATTTGCTTGCCGGGTTCTTCGGAATGTAAAGATAATTCAATGCACGTATGTGATGTAGAAGGTAATTGGATTATTGTAGATTGTCCAGAAAATACAAGATGCGAATTAAGAAATGGTGGATTAACCTGTGTAAAGGAAAGGAATATTGAAAGAAAAATTAACCAAGAAACTGAACATAATGATATTGAAAAGATTTTCGACGTACTTGATAACGAAAACAAAGATATGGAAGCCATTGAAAAAGGTAGATATTTCGATAATGCAAAAAATGGAATTGGTAATTTGAACAAGGATGTATTAAATAAAGATGAAAAGGTTACTATGAGTAAATGTGATGGATGTTTTTTGGATAAAAGAGAAGTCATTCCATCCATTACCACAATTTTCAGTACTTTAATAATGAAGCCAGAAAAAGAGAACATTAATCTTAGAACAATAACGGAAACATTCATTCGAACAATTATTAATTCTCAAAATAAACCACAAACTGAAAATTTTACAGAAAAAACCAGTAAAGACGCCAAAACACAGACCAAGGAAATAACAACAACTGTTACAGTTACAAATAAAATGGCCCCGTCTGAAATCAAAGTCGAAATCGTTACTGCAAAAAAAAATATACAAAAAAACAATCAAATAATTCCTATTCCGATAAATATAACTAAGACTAGTGGGATACCAACTGGTTCATCAAGTAATGTTTCTTCTTCTAATATATCAAGTCAGTCGATGTCTTCTACATCGAATTCACCAAGTCCACAAAGCATTTCCTCGGCACAAACGAGCAACGGTGAAGTAATACCCGGTACCGTTTCTCTTCAATGCATTAAACCTCTCATTCCTATGAACTTGCCTACTATGATTAGTTCTCCAGCAACCAGCAATTTTATAGAATCCAATGACAAAGAAGTTAAAGAAACAAATTTCAGAAATATAAATTTCGAAAATTTGTCTAATGATATTAATATGAAGAAAGATCACAATATTGTGAACAAATCGAATGTTATTTTTGATACGGAATTTATGAAAAAAGAAATCGAAGCAAATGCAACAAAAAATAATTCAGAAAAAAACAATTCTAATTTATTCGATTCTAGCAACAAAAACGGGAATGTAAAGTTCAATGAAAATAATTTTAACGATCATGAAATCCATGCAAAAAACAAATCAAATCTTGGGGAATCGGTCTCTAAAAATATAAATTCCGATTTAAAGAATTATTTTTTAAGGAATGAAAGTTACGAAAAATCTCAGAAATTATTGTCAAAACAAGATGAGGGTTCCTCTGGAGGATCATCCGGTGGATCTTCTTCATCTGGCGGTGATATCTCGGCTCAGGAAATAATGGAAAGCGCTTCTGCATGTGGATTTTCTCCACCACAAGAAAATTGTGATGCAGTAGCTGAAGCAATGAAAAAAGAATCCTTCAAACGAGATGAAGGCGCAATGTTCGTTGCACAAATAATACATGAATCAGTCGGTTTAACAAAAACTGAAGAAGAAGCTTGTCAGGGGGGAACATCATGTGCTTCACAATACGATGATGGGACGGGACAACCTGATAAATCATACCATGGGAGAGGTTTCATGCAACTTTCATGGGCAGCAAATTATAAGGCGGCTTCTGAAGGTATTGGAATGGGCGAAGAGCTTGTGATGAAACCCGAAATGGTTGCTGAAGATGTTAAAATTGGTGCTCAAACATCCGTCTGGTTTTGGGTACAAAATGTAAGAAATGCGCCCGGTGTTTCTGATAACCAGTTTGGTGCTACAACCAAAGCCATAAATGGTGCCTTAGAATGTACAGGTTCCAATGATGATAAAAGTAAGAAAAGATATGAATATTATTTAAAAGTAGCCGAAGTCTTAAAGATAGAAAATAAAGCAAGCGAGGAAGGATGTTATAGTTAATAAAAAATTTTTTGTTACTATTTTTGATTTTTTAAATATTTTTCTAAAATTTACTACTGTATGGCATTTTTTTGTCGTCGACTATAACAGCATAACTATTGAGCCTTTTCCTACCTAAAAAAGCCCTTGGAAATATATTTACTTGTTTTGTTTTGAAGTAAACATTTGCTCTTTGCGACCTTTGAATCGTCAAAATTAACAGAAAAATGCGACTGACGTAGCCGAAGTTTTAAACATAAAAAAGATTTGATTTTTGTAAAACTTTGTAAAAAAACTCCCCTAGTAAACACAAATAACAAAATTGCAGCACTAAATCGACCTTTAGGATTAGATAAGGCACAAAAAAAGCTAAACAGTGTTGTTTACATATCTAAAAAGGTTATGTAATGAGTATTCTTGAATTTAATAAATGTTTTTTTCTTTATTCAATATTTATATCTATAAGGAAGCAGAAAAAAAAAATTGTCAGTTTCAACTTTTCTGCTATTTATAGGATTAGTTTGGACTTACAGTTATAACTCCTTAAAAATTCTATATCAGACAAAAAAATGTGAATTTTCTCATCTAAAGCTAGTTTTTTTAAATATATATTAATGGTCATGACGAATCTGGAGTCATATATCCAAAAATTTCTTTTAAGTAGCAGCAAAGATATAGTAGTCATCTGAATTAAAACGACTATGAATTCATAATATTGACTTGGTATATTCAATTTAAATAGTAAATTTAATAAAAAAAGCACGCATTCGATGTAGAAGCATTTTTGAAGATTTTTTTCGTGCAGTAGAACCAAAAAATAAACGAATTTCACAACTTTGAAAATACTTATAGACTTATAGTAAGATATAAGTATCCAAAAGATTAATTTTTGAATTACCAATAATGAGATGTTATAAAATACTTTATGAGACTTCTATGAGGCTACATATACCTTACAAAAGATATATGCTTACATATTAAATTTTATGGCAGGATATACGAAGAGAATATGACCAGTAACTAGGTTCTAAAAACAGCTAAAATATATGAACGTGATATATAGAAAAAATAAAAAAAGGTATTTTAAACTTATATTAAGATTATATTCTAGACATACTCTGCCAGAAATCATTTTTTTTATTGATAAAACCATTACAAACAAACTAATTTTTTAAAATATGATAACATATTAAATAGATTTTTGAAATTTTTACTGTCCTGATTTTTTTAGTCTTTATATTTATGACTATATAATCATATACATTATCAGGTTTTTCCAATTTATATTTAACATTCTAGATTTACTAATTTGTGCTTAAAAGCTATTTTTTAAAGTGTTAACGATTCTGTAAATAATTTTAAAGTATAAATTTTCTGTGTAATAGTATTTGTGTTCGAAAGACTAATCTTAAATAGCTGTACAAATATTTGAAATATACGCGTTTTGCTTCTTTTATTTCAATAATCTATACACATATTTTTTCTAAGTCTTTAGTGTATTTAATCGAGTTTCAAGTACGATTGTTTTTTAAGGTATAAATTTGTTGTGGATACAACATATCGAATGAAAATACGTATTTATTATTTACTAGCAAATTCTTAGGTAAATATTCATGGGGTTTATGAACATCACTCAGATAGAAACTAACTTAAAAAATGAATATTTTGTCCTTTTAAATTTTTTTTTTCTGTATTTATGTCTTAAAAACGTGTAACTTTCCTCCGAAACTACTACAGTACTTATACTTACTCCAATGATCTAAAAAAAATATCAGATATAAAAATTAGATGCTAAAATATATCGAACTATCTATAATGAAATCTATTTTTGTTAAATTTCTGCTAAAAATATTTTTTTTATTTTTTTTACCGTAGATTTTTACAAATCATCCAATGCTCTTCTTAAATTTGTATTATCTTGAGAAATTTCATAAATTTTTATATTGAATCGGTTTTTTTGGTTCTAAATACAAAATTCTCTTTTTTAGGAAGAATAAAGGCCATAATAGCTGGATTTTCAATTATAATTTTTTACCAAAAAGAGATTGCTAGAGCTAAAATATTTCAAAATAATTCTAAAGCAGAATTTCAACAAATATAAATTTTATATTTATTTTTCCTAAGAGAATTATATTATATGCGAATTTGATTCACTCAACTCTTATACCCCTGGTTTTTATCCAAACAGGGTATTTAAAAGCCAAAACATCAGCAATTCGGCTTTAAACTCGGTGAATTTAGCATTATTAAAACAGCTATGTTTCAATTGAATTCAATTGTACGTGCAACAAATAGCTTATTTTGCTTCTATCGTGTTTCTCCGGAATTCTTCTTCAAAAAAATTTCTCATACCAGGCATTAGCATTCTTAGATATTCGAAAGCATCATAATCTTCTAAATTTCATGTATAATGAAATAGAAAAGGTGATTTCTTTTTAATTCTGCTGTCTTACTTATTTTCTGCCGTATCTGTTTTTTCATTCATTACCCGAAGCGCTCTCGACCTATAAGATTTATTCATTCATAGAACTATTTATATTTGCTATGTGTTTATAAACTGACCTCTTTGATGCTTCAAATAATGTCTAATCATATTTTTGAAATTCATAAAATATAATTCAAAATGAACGATACGGCAGTAGTAATTCAATTAGCTTGAAATCCTAATAATAGTATATAAATTATAACTAAAATTTAAATCTAATTATATAATCATTTTATTTTAACAAGGAATATTTTATTAAAAAAAATAGTAGTGGTTTCTTACAACATTTCTAATATTTTCTTCTCAAGTATATGCATTGATTATCTAAAATAGTACAAATGCTGTTATTTCAAGTTAAATCATCTTAGCTTTGTAAAACTAGTCTTAAGCCTAAAATGTATATTCTCGTGTATTCTATGTATTTTCAATCATGATAAATTTGAATGTTATCAAAACATTTTATATTTCAGAGAAATTTACTCTTAGTTTATATTTTTATAATAACACTTTATTTAAAAGTATCACATCTTTTTTTAAAACAGTGGCAAGTGTTATATTTGTTTTCATGACATTAACGCAGTTCTAGGTTTAACATAAATAACTGCTACCCCAAAACTCCATCAGTAACCCCTGCGATACCTACGTCCCAAAGCCTTTCATCTACCAGGTGTGTAGAACCTAATTGCTAGGCGAGGCAGTTGCCCGGAGTTCGTTAATGTCCGTTGCATGGAGTGTGATCGAAGGCCGAAGCCCCCCCTGGGCTCCCCCAAGACTATGCAGCATTCCCACTTACTCTACACTTTCTGAACCCAATAAACTTCTAGCTAAGATATATTTTAGAGATTTACATGAGGTCCACCTAGACAGTGCAATGTCATACCAACAGGTATAACCTGCTACTTAGCTCTCCCGGCTTTTAATGGTTTTTGTTTTATATCTCCCAGGCGCTAAGTCTTCTAACCCGAGTGAGCAAGGCTAGGTTTCCATGCTTTTACATGGCAATTACCTACATGTTCAGCCGCGGTCTGCAATCTGGTTACATAAAAAACTACAAATAAATTCGTAGAAAAAGTTTCTCCATTTCTTAGACCTCTCCTCCTCATAACAACTCCCAAAGAACAACCAAAGATGTAGTGTGGTTTTATTCCCACCAAAAATCCAAACAATGATCTTCACACCAGTTTCACACACTCATTGCCAAGCAGAAAGTTTTTTATGTGGTTATCCTCCCTCCATCTTTATAATAACAAATATTATATTTGAGATTAATTTACATATAACAAAAATTTCAATTTTAAGAATGAATATATATTATACAATCGAAACATTCTAAGTTTTTTAATCTTGTATATAATTCCCGAAATTTTTTTAAACTTTTTGAACATAAATATTTATTTGAAAACAAATATGGTTTGTGTTGAAGTACCAATCGCTAGAAACATACACAGTTAATTTACTTTAATCTAATAGTTGATTATTATTTTTCTAATTCTATAGAGTTATACAAAACTTATTTTTTTACTTTTTTTAAATTGTAAATTTTATTCTTTCTTATATAAGCCACAAATACATAATGGGTAGAAGGAAAAAAGTAGACATCGAAAATATAAGAAATGAAAAAATAAAGGCTGTAAACAACTTGGAGAACAGCGCAGGAGAGATTTTGATGTGTGATGTAGATGTAGATGTAGCAATGTTATCCGAGAGACTTCCACCTCCACCGAATTTCCATAACACCACCCACCAACCACCAAGCAGTAGTTGCCAGACTAGTCTAGTCTGCTTAGTTGACACCATACCCTCGTCTTCTGGTACCGATGCCACTGCTTGTGGACCAGTCAACGGCATGAAAAACCTCAATACAGATGCCATTCTAGAAGGGAATCGACTGATGGTACTGCACTCAATACTTGACTCTGTCACAGTCGTAGAGCAGGAATGGCCTAGATCTGCTATTCTAGCAGTGCAAAAGAGGTTTGAGAGAATGCCCAGAAATGGCTGGCCCGCTACTCTGAGGTACTATAATGAGAAATTTATCTGCACACTAGATATCGATGCGTTTAAAAAACTCGCACAAAATGAGGCAGAAAGGGAAATAAGGCAAGAAGAGAATGGAGAGCGACGTAGAATCGCCACTTGTCTCACCGAGCCATGTACCTTGACTGACACCACGGAGTACATAAACCCGAGAGATAAAATTTTTGGTAAAATCAAAGAAATCTCGGAGAAGGAAATCGGAAAAGTGTGGTCCGAACTCGAAAGCTTCCAAGTGAATTGGTTGACAGTAAAGTTTTGGACCTTATTAATCGAATTATTGGTGACTATGCTGATTCTTGTGTGCTGATGACGATAACTGCAGTGGCACGGATAATCCAGGCAGCCCAGGTATGCTATGACGAGGCAACACGTAAAGAGAAGCCTAGATCCGCTTGGAAGGAAAAATAGAAAGTAAAATTTCTAAGTTAGTACTTTGCAAAGATCTTCTCGAGAAGGCTCGTAAGCAGGAAAAGCTCTCCACTTCGGAAACGAAGAGCCTTAAGAAAATCATGCGAGAGTTTAATTTAAACTTGAGCAGTGTAACTGATCTTTCTGTGGCTTTAGTTAAGAAGAATGAGTCTTTGAACGTTTATGAGAAAAAAAATTACGATGCATAAAAGTAGGAAGCAATTCCGAAAAGAGAATCGTATGTTTGAGCTTTTCCGAGGTCGATTTTATCGTGGGTTATCTGAGCGTGTGGAATCCGAGCATGTGGTTAGCCGTGATGAAATTGTGAGTTTTTGGTCTACAATGTGGAACAAAAATGATGACACAGTCACGTATGATGATTATTTGATTCCATTTGTATCAGATAATCATCCGACCACGTTTCCTTCACTTGATGAATTTGTAAATATCATTAATTGGCTTCCCAATTGGAAAGCTGCTGGAATTGATGGTATTTACAATTTTTTCATTAAGAAACTTACAACTCTTCACAAATATATTTATGATATTGTGAAAGTTATATGTTTAGAAGAAACACCTCAAGCTGATTGGTTTTACTGCGGGCTTACCTATTTGATACCCAAAGGAATTCCACAAAGAGGCTCTGACTACAGGCCAATCACCTGTATGTCCAACCTTTACAAGTTAACGACTAAGTGTGTAACGAAAGTCGTTCAACTTGAAGTGGAAAGGCGAGGGTTGCTTGCAGAGAACCAATTAGGGGCGGTAAGAGGTGTGCAGGGAGCGAAAGAGCAGGCTCTACTGAACATTGCCTTAAATAAAGAGTATGGAAATAATCTTAAGGCAACATGGATTGATGTTAAAAAAGCTTATGATTCAATAGATCATGCTTATTTAACTCAATGCATTGAAAACCTTTATTTACCTGATTGGATCCTGAAATTTATGAAGGTAATTATATCAAAATGGAAAATTGATATATCAATAGGGCCTGAAAAAATCATGAGCAAGAAGATTGATAGAGGGATTCTACAAGGAGATAGTCTGTCACCTTTGTTATTTGTGTTGTGTATGGATCCATTAAGCCGAAAGCTTAATGAAAAATACACAAAAGTGACAGTACAAACAGATGCAGAATCCCACTCTACTAATCATCTCTTGTTTATTGATGATCTTAAGCTCCTTGCAAAAGACAGCTCCACATTGAGTTCTATGACAGGCGAGGCAAAGGAATTCTTAGAGGTGATTCGCTTATAGATTAACAAAGAGAAGTCAGCCACAAATGATACGTGTTGTGAAGATACTGCTACTCTTCTAGAAGGTGTTAGTGTTTACAAATATTTAGGAATAATAGAAGATAGCAGAGGAATCCCAACACGTAGCTCATTTGAAGAAGTACAGAGCAAACTTCTATTAAGAGTTGAAAGACTTTGTCACACTAGATTAAACGCAAAAAATTTATTTTCTGCAATCAATCAACATGCGATATCGTTAATCAACTATCACATAGGAGTACTTCGACTTGAACCGGCTGACTTCTCTAATTAGATGATGCAGTGCGTGCGGTGTTGGTGAAGAATAAGATACATCTTCGCCCAAGATGTAAAGAGCGTTTATACCTTTCTAGAACAGAACTTGGAAGAGGCCTACATAGTGTTGAGTTGCGAAGCGAACATATGCTTCTGCAACTCTTGGATTGTCTGGAAAAAAGTAAAGAAATATCAACTAGACGAGCAGCAATCCTCAAGGTGGAGAATAATAATAAAACCCATCTTGCACTAATAAAAGGCTTCTTAAAACTAAAGTACAGGTTGGTAGAAGAAGTCACTAAGAAAAGTTTAGAAGAAGCTCAACTTGCAAAACTATATAACGAAATAGAAAAACGAAAACTCCATTCAAAGTTATATAATGCAAGAAAAAATGAGCTTGTGAGTGTTAGTGACTCTTCAAGATGGCTAAAGAAAGGTAATATTAACCCACGCAATGAAACAGTGTTCTGCTATATCCAGGATATAAATGTATTACTGGGGTGCAGAAAGTATATGCCAACACTGCAATCAGTCTAGGAAAACAGTAGATCACTTAGAAACGAGATATGAAAAAATGCTTGGTCATGACTATACTAGACGACACAATGAAGTGGTACGATGTATACATTTACTCGTGCTAAATAAATAAAAGTTTAAGTCTTCGAAACGAATTAGAAGCTACTCAGTTCAAGAAATTCTTCATAACGAGTATACAGAGATAAGAGTGGACACCAGAATAAAAACTGATGTTAAAATTCGGAATAACAGACCCGACATATATATTTTAGATAAGAAGAAGAATAAGATAACACACATTGAAGCAGGAATCACTTCCCAAGATTCACTTCAAATAGTTGAAACTGAAAAACTTAGGAAGTATGACCTGCTAGCCAATGAGTTGGGTCTTATTTATAAGTGTAGTGTTGAGATAATCCCTTATGTGATGACCTGGGACGGTATTGTGACAAAATACCATAAATCTCATCTTAAAAGACTAGAAATACCCATGAATGTAGAGGCATACATTCAGTCTATAGTACTTAAGAAAACAGTCGAAACAATTTCCTTTGATCGACGAAGAGGACTTGAGTCAGGACTAAATGCCGAAGAGAGTTGGGAGAGAGCGTCAATAAGTGTTATTATGAGAGCAGAGATGCATGAGTAACCAACACCTTCTTTAAAAGAAGAGAAGAGAGAGGAAGATGGTGCAAAATATTTTAAACCAAAAAATAAAGCACCCTTTATTTCACAAGGAGGAACCACTTTAGAGGAACCGACCAATAACATAAATAAAGAGTCGGATTTGGAAGAAGAGACAAAAGTGGTTAAAGAGGTAGAAGAAAACATATAAAAATGGTAAAAATATTTTAACCCAGAATTTTATTAAATATAATCTTATATAAGCCACTATTAGGTTTGTAAAAATATTAATTTAGACTTTTTTCATTCTTTTAGATCATTTCAAATTGTATATTTATTGCTTTGAATTATAAGACAGCAATAATATAAGTTAAATCGGTTGAAGTTTGATTTTCTTCGTAGATAACTCATTCTTTGAATAAATAAACACTTCAAGTGTATCTAATCATAAATAGTGGATATATTAGGTACCAAGAATTTTATACAACACTCTTATCATAAATACACCAACTAAGATATTTGAAGAGTTTATAATTTTGTAATTTAAAATTTATTAGATTTATAAAGACCAAACCACTTTTTTTTATTTGAATTAATGTTTTTATTATACACGTTTAAATACAAAGTTTCCACACCAAAATCAAAATATCATTGGAATATATCGTGCAATATAATATTGATATATACATCTTATAATATTTTTAAGTCAAAAACACACAATACAGAAATGTATTACCGTTTTGTAATTTATATTTCAACGTGTTTGATGCCTTTTTTTGGTATATTATCAATGGAAAAAAAATATTTCCTAACTATAACTTACTATCTGTTTTAAGTAATACTTTAGCTCGACTGATAATTACTTTGTGTAAAATTTATCTAATACGTTTATTGTAAAATCTTATTCTATGAATTTCTATTTTTGTCATTTAAAGATTTTATCTTATGAATAAGTTTTAAATATTTTTTTAAAAATAACCCATGATATCTTGTTTTTGTAACATTAACACAGTTCTAGGTTTAACATAGATAACTTCTATCCGATTTACCATAGTTGGGTCTTAGATACCCAAATTTCAAAGATATTCCACCAAAGAAGACGTAGAAGCAGTTTAAACGATGCAGACTCGCCAGACTGCATCAACACTATTGCCCTGTGTATGATTACAAGTTGAAATCACCTTGATCTTAAAGAAATGAAACATTTCTTTACTTCCCATACGCTTTTCAAATAGAATAAACGGCTATCTAAGGTATAGATATCGTCTACTCACATAGAGGCAAACAATATTTAACAATGTAATATCAGAGGTATACCTGTTACTTGCTTTTTAAAACTATGTTTTTCGGTTTTTTAGGCGCCAAGTATTCAAACCTTAATTACAGGGCTAGGTTTCTATGCTTTTACATGGTAATTACCTACAAATTCGATCGTATTTTATACTCTAGTTACACAAGAAACTTCAACATAAATTTGAAAGTAGCTTTCATTATTTTGTAGAATTTTTCTCCTCTCTATACAAATCCCTATAGAATAACCGAAATAGAAGTCGATATTTATTAAAATATAAATCAGCTCAATTATTTATACACAATTTTACCTAATCTTTACCAAGCAGATTGTTTCCAATATGGTTATCGTTCTTTCACCTGAATTTTAATAGAAGTGTTTTTAAATTCTGGTAGACTTTTAATTTGAAACCCAAAATTTCTTTTTTTACAAGAATAACACAAAATTTGAAACATATAAGATAAATTAAAGTATAATTTTATATACAAAAAGTAAAATCACCAATAAAAACCAAGCAAAATATTTACATTCAAACCACTAATGATCAGTATTCTCTTCGTATTCAAGATCCTCTTCACATTTTCTTTTCTCTCTTAAGTATCTTTTAATCTTTACATTTATAATTTCCTCATCTTCAGCTTTTTTTATTGTGTCTTTTTCATTGCCACTTTTCATGTTTTAACATAAAAATATATTTTTATAGTTTTGTTTCAGTTAAAACCAACCAACAGTTTTCGTCGTTTTGAAACATTTTTTTAAGTCTAAAAATTAAAAAATTCGTTATTTTTTTACAAATTAAATCAAAATTTTATTTAAAAATCAAAGAAATTAAAATATTTCAATTCTTAAAATATAGAATGTATTACCATAAAAAGTAGTTGTAATTTGAATTTTAAATTATCAAATCTTTTCATTTTTTTATTCTTCTTCATTTGATATTCTAATTCTTAATGTTTAAACTTATTTAGAATAATTAAATACTTCATTTTAAGGAATCTGTTCATTTTTTTATTCTTCTTCATTTAATATTCTAATTTTTCCTTCTTAAAACCATTTAGAATAATTAAATACTTCATTATTAAAAAAAACACTTAAATAATGAATCCTTCTTCATTTAATATTCTAACCTTTTGCACTTCAATTTCTTTACCTTCCAAAAAGTATCCATCGTCATTTTTTTTCAGAATTTCCAACATTTCTAATGCGTACACCACATCATCAACAGTCATCCCCAATCTAAATGCCAATTCTTCAATTACCAAATCCTCACACATTTCTATATTTTTATATACAATATATTTCCAATACCTTTTATAACAGGCATTTCCTGCTTCACTTAACGGTTTTTCTGGTGTTCCTACCGTTCCTTCCTGTACACATAATTTATAACTTAAATCTACCAACATAAATCCATATCCTTGTCCTTGAAACGTAGGAAGTACAACGATACAAGATAAATTATATTTACCTGATATCAATACTTTGGTATCAAAATTCATAGAACTTGTTTTATTAAAATCTATTTGTTGAGTATTTTTATTAAAATCTGTTTTATTAGAATCTGTTTCATTAGAGTCTGATTCATTAGAATCTAATTCACTAATTTTAGATTTATTAGAATCTGTTTCATTAGAATCTGTTTTATTAGAATCTGTCTTATTGGAATATGTCTTATTAGAATCTGTTTCATTAAAATCCGGTTTACTAATTTTAAATTTACCAATTTTAGATTCACTAGTTTCTGATTTACCAATTTTAGAATTACAAATATTTTCATTTTTTAATATTTTTTCTTTACTAAAATAACCAACAAAATTTTCTTTAAAAAAAAGAACGTAAAAAACGAAAGGTTCTACATCGTAGTAGAGTGTTTTATTTTCTAAAAACGCTTTTCCTAACAAACAAAGGTCTCTACAATACTGTTTATCTTTATTTCCATATATTTCATATATTTTTATATAATTTTCTTTATAAATACATTTTCCTACTTCTTTTACACATCTGTTTTTATGTCTTTGATACGCATGTTCATCTGAATAATTTAACATGCATTTTGAACAAATATAGATACAGTTGGTCCAAGTAGTAAAAGGAGAAAAGTATTTTGTATTTAAATAAGAATTATTTATAAATATTGTAGTAGAAGTATTTGGTGTGATATGCGGTGTAGATAAAGCAGTGTTTATGTATTTATTTTCTATATTTTTTTTAGGAGAATATTTATTAAATTCTACATTTTTGGTTTCTAAATTGGTTTTAGCAAATAATTTTTTACTTTCTAAATTTTTATTTTCAACATTTTTTTTGAAATTAAAAATATATTTTTTATTTTTGGAATAGAAGTTTTTGTACTTAGTGGTATAGAAATTAATAGGAAAAAATTCTTTTTTAAGTATTTCTTCTGTATTTAAAAGTGAATATGTATGATAATTAGGTGTTTGTATGAGGAGTGGTTGTTTTTCGTTGGTTGATTTTTTTGTGTTTCGTCTTTGTTTTTTGTAAAATTTGTGTCTTTTTAGTCGCATTGAAGAAATCGAAATCTTTGTATTTTTGAAGGGGTAATAATAATGTATATTGTGGGTAAATAAAGGGGGTGTTGTTATAAAGGATGGTGTTAAAGGGGTGTTGGCTAATAGTAAACAGAATACTGTAAAATAATAGGTGTTAATAACAGTCGTGGTAATTATAAGGGTGTTATTTAATAAGACATATAACATTATAAGATAACATATTTTAATAAAAGCACTTGTATTCAAAAAAGTGTAATGAAGAGTAAACAGAGTATTCTTGGATATAAGTGTTAATTACTGTACTAAGTAATGTAGGATTATCATAATAAAGAACATGATTTTTATGGTTATTTTTAATTACGTTATATATATTGTATTTCCTTATTTAATCTGTTAAATTCTTTACCCTATAAATGGAAGAGTCAATATTAGAAAGAATAAGATTATTAGAAGAAATATTAAAAGAAGTAAAAGATAAAGAAACAGTAAAAGAAATATTATCACAGAAATATTTAATGCTAAATAGCGAGAATGTCTATAAACATATAAATAATAAACAGAATGTTGATCGATTTGATGAACAGAAAATAAAAAATTCAAGTAAAAAAGATCTTACTAAGTATTTATATAGTATTATTGAAAAAAGTAGAGAATATAAAAATGTTGTAGAAAATTTTAAAGAATGTGGAATAGAAATTTCTGGGATTAAAAGTAACAATGTATGTCCTATTACACTAAAAAAGATAGTGGATTTGTATGTAGGTGAGTGTGGACATAAATTTGAAAGAATTGCTGTTTCAGAACTTAGAAAACAAAATAGAATATGTCCCGTTGTAGGATGTAGTAAAGTTTTAAGAGAAAAGGTTGAAAGGAACGAATAGGTGTGTGTTTTAAATTAAAAAAATGTTAAAAATTAGTGATTTTCTGCTAGAAATATTTCTTAAGGAATTAATTTTGTTATACTGGTTTTTAATCAGGTGAGAAACAAGGAATACAGAATTTTAAGTTAAGAAAACAAAGCCGTCAATATTATAAATCTTTTTTAAAAAGTAATATTGCATGGCGAATAAGATATGTGTGTTTTATTGGCGTTAATATCAATATTTAGGTTTTTTAAAGAATTTAATTCTATATTTTGTTTATTGGAAAATTGGTCGAATACACCAGAAAGAAAAATTTATAAATTAAAAAAAAATATTGTAAAAATCATGATAGCTACTATTTTTTCTTTAATAGGAAGGGATTTGTATAAAAAAACAACTAACTTTAACAATTTTATGACAATAAAATAAAATATAAAATATTTATTTAACGTGTTGAGATTAGGTTCTATGTGATAACTTGGGATTATTTTATGATTAAATATTGTAAGAAATACTGTATAAGACTTTAAATATTTAGGAATACAGAGGATATTTTGTTTATAACCTAAGAAGACTGTCAAAACAATTCTTTTGGATCATCTAGATAGATTTTAATCGAGATCAACTTCCGAAGTGAACAATAGGTTTTTAAGCGTGTTATTTAAAGAGTTGAAAACATGAAAAAACGATAACCGCTTTATAACGAATAAGTAGCCACGAAGATGGTGTTGAAATCGTAAAAAATGGTATATCTCATCATTCTATATCGAATCACATAAGTTGAGCCTACAATAAATATAAAAAAATAATTTGGAAAATTACGAGGAAGAGAAGCAAGTTGCTAGAATTTTGAAAAGATTATTTTAAAGAAGTAATTAACTTCACTCAGAATTCCATCAAATTTATATTTTTTTAAATTTTATAATTTTTTTTAATTTATTTAATTTTTTTTGGTTTTTTTCAATTTTTTTGATAAATAAAAATCACAAAATATATAATCCTTATTATGATTATGAGTCGCAAAATATATTTTTTCCGTTATTATTCATTTGTTCTATTGAAGATTGTAATAGCATCATATAGGGAACCGGATTTCGATCAAAATCAGACCGCTGAATCGGTTTTACCAGCAAATTCCATAGGAAACAATACTTTTTACATCGATCAGAACAATGGGCTGATTTATCAGAATATTCTAGGCCAAATCATGCCAGTTTATCCATACCATTCAGATTTATGGCCAACGTTAGTACATGGTATGCCTCCATACTATACCACTTATGATCAATTTTTATATCCACCTTCAGTGCAAACATTGTACGGGCAAAATCATGTTCTTCAACCTTTTAATTCTTTTACGCATTCAACATTTACAGCCGGCAATTTATTCATAGGAAGTAGTACGAATCCCCTACACACAAATCAGCCTCTACAAAGTATAGATTTAGCTTCACATGGTCAGGTGGAGTCATTTACACATTCTACTACCGAGGTAACACTTCCACAAGGAAACAACGACGATTCCCAGATGATATGTTCCCTCTCTGAACAACAAGATTCTTACTCACAAATAAATATTACCAACGATAGTGAATCGGAATATATTAGTGTTGATAATAATTCAGATGATATTGACGTCTTTAATTTAAGCCCTCCAATTTTAAGCGTTTTAGAAGACCAAAATGTACCATGCAGGGCAGAATCTTTAGATGTGAGCAGTAACTCAGATCAAAACATCACTGAAGTGAGTTCGCCTAAAGAATACTTAGAAGTGGAAAATACTGCTTCTTCATTTTCCCACTGTACAGATAAATATATTGCTGTTGCTGATAATTCAGAATTATTATATTCACTTGACTTAAATTCTAGATTAAGAATAAAAAAAGAAAAATATAAACGAGAATTATCAATGCGGCGATTTAAACCAACTAAAATTGAATCTTTAGAAAAATTAAATTCTATGCAAAGAAAATATGAAGACCTTCTAAAATTTCTAAAGGAAAGCGATTTAAATGATGAAGGCAATCTAAGAGAAATATTCTCTCCAAATATGGGTAACAGTTCCACCAGTCTACTCGAGAGTGAATCATCAGGAAATATAAAAAAAGTCATTGTGCTTTACAAATTTGCCATAGAAAGCATAAAAAGCATAATTTTAAAAATATTTTCGAAAAATGGAACTTCAAATACACAAAACGAATTAAATTTCTACGATTCGAATTTTTCAACCAATGATTTTAAGGCTTTAGTTGAGAAAGCAATTTTTCAAGTTGAAATTGATAGCTCTGATGATATATCTTTTATATTTAATACATGTTTAAGCTTTGTAAACTATGAAGAAAAACTTTTTGGCAATAAAAATATGACTGAAATAGTGGAAACTTTGAAATTACCTAAAATAGAAAACCTGTTCAAAAAACTTAAAGAATGTATGCAAATAAATACAGTTTATGAAATAATGTTTTTTATGGATTTATATGAAAAAAATAAGGTAGAGGTTATACAACATTATGTAGTTTCTACTATTTTTCTTTTAAACGCGTTATGCGTATACTTACCCAAAACGAATTATGATGATTTCTTTTGTGATCCTAACTATGCATATTATGATAATTCAAAAGAGCGAATTAGTACCGCGGCTTTTAATGTTGGACTTTTGTTTGAGAAACTTTTACGGAATTTAAAAAACCACGAAATTAAAGCAGACAGTTATGGATTGCTAAATTTTCTTCGTTACTTTTTTAAAACTAATAGTTTAAACTATTACCGGAGATCGATGTTTAGCATACAAATACCTGCTTTAATAGCCATAGTATTAGACGATTTATTTTCATTCGATGAGTGCCAACTTAAAGAATTTGCTTCTTTCGTTATATATATCATAAAATGTCGGAAAAACAACGAAATTGATTTTTACAATGACAAATTTGAATATTTTATTCAAAATAATATTGATTCCTTTAGTACTGTAACGGAATGTATCAAATCATTCATAAAGGACTACGGAGAAATAAGCGATAAAGGCCCAGAAATTCAGGAATTAAGGAAAAGAATTAAAAAAATATTAGAGGAAGTACCAGATTCTGATGCTGGAATGTCTTCCAAAAAAAATACACCGCTAAGAAATATATATTTATGGCAGTTAATCTGGAACATTGCATTAAAAAAAAAATCTTATGCGTTTTATACGAACCATTCAAATATTTTTGTAATGGTTAAAAACAATTTGAAAAAATTCGAATCGTATTATATCGAATCGTAATAAACTACTTTTCTAATATTTATATTCTTTGACTTACTTTCTTCCATCAATTATACTTTCACTTTCCCCTAACATATTCTTTTTCAATTATTATTCAGGATAATTTGTATTAAGACCTTGGATTAAATTCTAGTCTAACGTGTTTCAAACATTAACCCAGATGTAAGTTTCATATCCTATCATAATATTTTATATTATAAAAAATATACCAAATTTTTTTTTTCAAATCATATCGAACAAAACAGCGAAAGATGAATAATCAAAATTCATATTTGGTCAAAGGTAATAAATAAATTATGGTTCAATTTTTAATCTATAATTTCGTGCACTTTAGGTTTAAAATTAATACTTGGGGATCAATACCAAATAAATTTTTAGGCAATAAGTTCTTAACTCATTAATATGAATAACGGTTATTCCAAAGATGTATCACTGGATATTTTAATGAAAAAATTGTTGCTACAGTAACATTAAAGATATCATATGATGAAGACAAGAATAATTTACAAATAAAAAGACTATGAATCGAAAAAAAGTCCAAATCAAGTTTATATAAAATTTTAAATCTGTCAGCTTAGTATTCATTGAAATTAAAGCTGAATATATGTTCTAAATAGAAGAGATTAGTAAAATTCGGCACTAGTATACCTCTTTTGTACAATCTATATAACACAACCGGTCAAATATATCAAAAGAACATGCGGCCAGTAGTGATATAATACATCTAATTTGAATAAAATAACAGTGTTTAGCCAAAATACACATTTACATACTTTTTTAGAATATTTGTACGATTATAAAAACTTTCCATTATTTATTAAATCCTTCTCCTTGATAAGAATCAAAGCCTAACAATGAAGCTAAAAACCTTAAATTTAATCGTGGTTTGTGCCTTCCACTTTTTCATCCAACTTTTCTTTTCTTCCTTCATGCGCTTCAAACCAACTTTCCACTCTTTAGAACAAACGCTTCTTTATATCATCTAAGAACGATTCCTCAAAACAGTCGCCTCAAATGTGGGGCTTAAGAAAACGAAACTTGCCAAAGTTCTAATTAAACTTGACTGTCACGCAGTGGCCCAGAATACCTTTTTTGACGGCTTTCCATAGTTTTTTGATGCAATTTGGATGTACATCGGTCTTTAGGTTTTAAAAAATAGAATAGGTGAGCGTCAAATGCTACTCTCTCATATTTTGAGATATCATAAGACTTCAGACTATCTGAGAAGATGGCCTTTTTCGGTAGACTAATCGCTGTATATTTAAAAGTATCACTCGATTCGTTTTTACAAAAACATAAGGGAATCATGTATTCATTTATCTTAATTCTTCTAAAAACTCATTCATCATTCCTATATTCACCTTTAAATATTTGCACTCACCGAAGTTATTCGTATCAGTCTAGGTAATTTCGCCTATGCCACAAATCATATCTGGCTTGCTCAAATAAAAACCCAAATAAACCTCTCTATAATATCTAAGCCAAATACATATACAATCTGCATTCATTTGCAACTTATCATAATAGATTTTTTTTGCCTTTTATGTACAAATACATAATTATAAACAAAAATTTACACATATCATTGTGTTTTTTTGCAAACCATGAATCAAATTTAACATAGTTACTCAAGTAGATGAGGGGGCTTCATTATACGGCACACTCATTCAAATTCATTTCTTAAATTAAACCAAACGATCAATTCAACAATTATACTACGCTTAAGATACTCATACTCTATAATCCACATAACTTTTATGGCAAACACACAACATTAAATCCACCATTACTTTTGCCGTCAAACGTAATATATACAAAACTCCAGATATGTATGCTCGATTTAAAAAAATTCAAAACTCACAAAAAAAACAAACAAGTTTAATGAGAACTTGAAGGAAAATAAAAGATAGATAAGGTGACAGGGATTTGTGCAAATAAACTCGCAAATACACAATGTTAGAAAACCGAACAATGTGTACCTTTAGAAAACAGACGAAAGGCCGAATTGACTGGCAACTTTTCGTTGATTCTAAAAGACATGCACTGTATACAGCCCACACGGAAGGTGGCAAGTGTACACGTAATCATCCAGCCGTTACACATCCACAATAAAAACCACTTGTTATATATACGAATGGAAACATAGAAAAATATATCTAGGCCAACAATACGAACCCGAAAGATATTGAATACCGCAAGGGTACCCTATATACAAGTTTCAATTAAATATTTTGCCAAAAAGAAGTAATAACAGCTATTATGTGACGTATTTACGTCTATTGCCAAAAATCGAAATATGTGTATCGTAATTAAGGCATAGACAGATCAAAGCTAAAATATTAATTATCTAAACCAATATTTTAAAAAAAATATTTAAATGCAAATTAACTAAATATTTGGTTGCTAGAGATGAGGCATCGATAAATAAATAGCTGAAAGAACGTTTTCTACAAAAAGAGTTACATCTTGTAACATAGCTATATTATATTTATATGCCTTAAACTTAATTTTATTTTAATAGGCTGCGCCGATCAAACAATAAATGGTGATATTGAGATTCCAAAATTAGTATTCTATATTAAAAGTTGTCAAATTTTTTTCTGCTGGTCATATAAACTTTCCTAAAAATCTCGAGGGTTAACAATAAATAAATTTATCTATATGCACTGAAAAATATCTCTTCAATCTTAATTATCAATATGTCAATTAAATATTTAAATATCATCCAGATGTTCAAGAAAATTAAAATCTTTTGTTTCAATATTTTTATTGTAAGTATAAAATCAATGCCAGAATTATCAGGGTTTTTCAACCATTAATTAAATTAATTCATTAGTTCGCTCGAAAGTTTTTTTCCTTTTAAAATTTGCCTAACTATATGAAAAAAAGATTCTCTAAAATGAAATACACAAAAAAATTAATGACAAATTTACAAATAAACTCTTGAAGTCGTTTTGTATAATTTATACGGTAGATTATACTTACAATGTCATAACCTAATCGATAAAAACCCCAACTATATCAATCTTATAGACAATAAATTATGCCTCGCATTTTGTGTCATATCATGTAGTTGTTCCGTATAAAATGGTACAAAAATATAAATAATTTAATAAAAAAATAGTCGAAACCAAATAATAAGTTTTGCATAATTTATTTACTTTTAATTAATTGTGGCCTTTAAAACAAAATATAAATAAATGAAAATGTTCTTTCACACATGAAAACAATGCCCGATACATCGTATCAGGTCGGATAAAATGTATCAGCAGGTCAGAGTGGGCATGCGGTTGACGTTTGAAACACCCTGAATTAATTAAAAATTAAATAACAATATCTCTTTGTAAATCAATCTAAGATATATGCTGAGATGCAATTATATTCTCGTAACAATAGATTATAAATTGTTTCTAGTGGCTTAGTCAAACAAATAACGGATATATAAATCATTTTTTCAGAGATCAAATTATCAAAACAACTTGATTTTACATTATTTTCCTAACGATCTCTCTTATATTGTTCACATTTTACCAACTTTGTACTTCTTGTTTGACTTTAATTTTAATTCTAAGAGATGTGTTTTTTACCCCTTTCATTCCCGACTTAGTTGAATACATGTGCGGATTAATTTCATAATATTGCATTTCTCTGTGATTTTTACCATTGAAAAAGCCAGATTAATCTTGCACCTTTCTGTATATTATATTTATTTAATAGCTCGCTCTTTCCCTGCGGATAAAACACAATCCAAGGATGAATCATAGCTTCGTCAAGTTGTAGGCGTTTAAATACAATTTTCTTTTGATTGGTTAGTTTGTCAGCTTCACGCAAACTTTCCAAACGGAGGATATAGAATGCATAAACCGGAGAATCAAACCCGACTATTCGGAAGTAAATTTCGATATCCTCACCACTAGACATTTGGCATCTTTTCTATATTTATAGAATTTTAATATACTAGTTGCAAAAAAATATCTTTGAACTGATATTTATATTATTTTAATGCAGAAAAAATTTCATGGTATCAGAAATAAACTGTTTAAGTTTTTTTTGCTAACATGTATTTTGCGCCTCAAAACAGGGTATATTTTCTTTATTGAAAGATTGTTGCAAATACTACCCATGTTTAACAAAAATATACTTTTTCCTAGTCAAATTGCTCCAAGGTATGCATTAAGATAATCTAAAAAATTTTGAACTCCTAAAAAGGGTAAAATTATTTCAAAAATTATTTTTTGAATTACTTATAAAAAAAATCTCTTAAAATCAACTTCTGGCAATTCAAGCAAAGAAAATTTTGTTTTACAATTTGAAAATAGTTTAATAATTTAATTATCTAGTAAGAAAAATAAATTTATACATCCATAAAAAGAAAAAGTTCTTTTTCTCTTCTTTGCACAAAAAAGTCTTTGACTTTAAATCTTGAATCATTGCTATGGATTACATGGGACATTACACTTTCAAAATCAAACAAATCAAAAAAAACATTTAAGTCTAAACTTATACAGTTATCAATGATCTCTAGAAACTTATAAGGAAAATTATCTATTAAAGAAGGTCCAATATTAGAACAATTTTGTGTAGATATTGATGGTTCATTTCTTTCGCTAGAAGCTACCAAATAAAGATTGTCAATTTGATATAAACTATCGAAGATGCTTTCGGCTTGGCAGGTATCATTTATAAACAAAACCTTACCAACCCTCTTGCATAGATACATTATTGCCTTTTTTATATCTGGATATAAAAGATATTCTCTATTACATAATTTAATATATCCCTCTCCGCCATGCCCACACATATAAATAAATACATTCGAAGTTTCATTCAAGTCATAGAGTTTGCTATTTTTACAGTAAAGAACATTTAAAATGTTATTTATAGTTAAATTGAAAGGAATAATATCTATTTTCTCAAAATGTTTTTTTGGGTTAAAATATATTTTGTCATAAATATTTCTTGGATCTTTCGTGATATCTTCATAAGAAACAATTAATATTTCAGTATCTTCAAATCCATTTTGTTTTAATGCGGAATAAAATGCTAAGATGTTCGAGGTATGCCTGTAATTGTGAAAATAGCGAGATCCATTTATTAGAATTGCTATATTTTTTGTAAGAACATATTTAATTAGAAAAAAGATTTTATATTTCATTTAACTTTATGGGTAAGAAATTATTAGATATTTTCAACATTCAAATAAATTGAAAATCGAGCTTGGTTATACATTAAACTTGCGAGAAATATTTTTTTTATTATAATTATATTTTAAACTTTTAAAGTCAGATACTTACAAATAAATTTTTTTGTTGAAATAATTGTGGAGGGAGGATAACCACATAAAAAACTTTCTGCTTGGCAATGAGTGTGTGAATCTGGCGTGAAGATCATTGTTTGGATTTTTGGTGGGAATACAACCACACTACATCTTCGGTTGTTCCATGGGAGTTATTATGAAGAGAAGAATTCTACGAAATGAAGAAACCTTTTTTATAAATTTATTTGTAGTTTTTTTACGTAACCAGATTGCATAGCGCAGCTGAACATGTAGGTAATTGCCATGTAAAAGCATGGAAACCTAGCCTTGCTCACTCGGGTTAGAAGACTTAGCGCCTGGGAGATACAAAACAAAAAACCATTTAATCCAGGAAAGCTAAGTAGCAGGTTATACCTGTTGGTATGACATTGCACTATCTAGGTGGACCCCATGCAAATCTCTGAAATATATCTTAGCTAGAAGTTTATTGGGTTCAGAAAGTGTAGAGTAAGTAAGAATGCTGCATGGTCTTAGGGGAGCCCAAGGGGGGGCTTCGGCCTTCGATCACACTCCATGCAACGGAACATAACGGAACCCGGGCAAATTCCTCGCGTAGAAATTAGGTTCTACTCACCTAGTAAATAAAAAGCTTTGAGACGTAGGTATCGCAGGGGTTACTGATGGAGTTTTGGGGTAGCAGTTATTTATGTTAAACCTAGAACTGCGTTAATGTCATGAAAACAAATATAACACTTGCCACTATTTTAAAGAAGGTTTGATACTTTTAAATAAAGTTTCAACTCTATAAATTAGAAAGATGGATTTAAAATAATTCGCTTTTACCTTTAAAAACTATATAAATCAACAAGAAATTTACTTATTTTTTATAATAAGCAATTAAAATGATATAAAAATATTGAAACAATAATGGGTATAAGAAAATATGTAGGCAGCGAAAAACAAAAAGAAAAAATAATAAAGGCTGCAAACAGGGCAAGTGAAGTGGATGGGGTAATTAGAGAGTGTAAAAACGACCAGGGAATTCCACAGCCAAGCTCATACACACCATCCACCATCATAAATAACATTTCTATACCACCAAGCGAAGCAAACACAAACACAAAGGTATGCTTGCTTAACACCATACACTCGCCATCTAACCCTATGCATTCAAGCACCGTGACCCCTAGGCCAGATATAGCTGCTAGTTGGCCAAACCTTTGTACCATACCTATTTCCGAAAGGCTCGTTGTACTCCGATCCATACTCAGATCTATAGAGGCCGAGAGTCAAGAATTTATTCGATGTGTTCTTTTTGCAGTACAAACAAGGTTTGACCGAATGCCTAGAAATGGATGGAAAGAGATACAGAGCTACTATAATGAGAAGTTCTCATGTACCGAAACTATCGATGTGCTAAAAAGAATGGCACACAATAAGACGGAAGAGGAAATTAGGCAGGAAGAGAATGGAGAGCGACGTCGAATCGCCACTTGTCTCGCCGAGCCATGTTCCTTGACCGATGCTACTCGATTTATAAGCCTGAGAGAAAAATACTTGAGTAATATCAAAAAAATATCTGAGGAGGAAATCGGAAAAGTAGTAGTCCGAACTCGAAAGCTTCCAAATGAATCGGTTGACACTACAGTTCTTGATCTTATTAATCGAATAGTCGGTGAATATGCTGTCTCTCATGTACCTATGACGATAACAGACGTTGCCTGAATTATCCAGACAGCACAGGTATGTTATGACGATGAAACACGTAAAGAGAGGCCAAGATCAGCGTAAAAAGAAAGCATTGAGAGTAAAATTTCAGTGTTAAAACTTTCAAAAGATATCCTCGAGAAAGCACGTAGACGGGAAGAACTCTCCTCTTCTCAAACTAAAAGTCTTAAAAAAATTATGCGAGTGTTTAATTTAGACCTAAACAAAACAAATGATCTATCGGAGGCTGTAGTTAAGAAGAATGAGCTGATAACTGTTTACGAAAAAAAACTTACAATGTACGAAAGTAGGAAGCAATTCCGAAAAGAGAATCGTATGTTTGAGTTGTTCCGAGGTAGATATTATCGTGGCCTGTCGAGCGTGTGGAATCCGAGCATGTGGTTAATCGTGACGAAATTGTAAGTTTTTGGTCCACAATGTGGAACAAAAATAATGAAATAGTTACGTATGATGAGTATCTGATACCTTTCGTGCCGGATACTCACCAGGTCACGTTTCCTTCACTTAATGAATTTGTAGATATTATCAATTGGCTTCCTAACTGGAAAGCTGCCGGAATTAATGGGATCTACAATTTTTATATCAAGAAACTTACGACTCTTCACAAGTATCTTTATGATATTGTGAAAGCCATATGTTTTGAAGGAACACCACAAGCTAATTGGTTTTATCATGGGCTAACGTATCTCATTCCAAAAAGCGTACCACAAAAAGGCTCCGACTATAGGCCAATAACTTGTATGTCAAACCTTTACAAGCTGACGACAAAGTGTGTTACAAAAGTTGTTCAGCTTGAGGTAGAAAGGCGAGGGTTACTAGCAGATAATCAATTGGGTGCAGTGAGAGGTGTGCAAGGAGCTAAGGATCAGGCCCTGCTAAATGTTGCTATTAATAAAGAGTATGGAAACAATCTTAAGGCAACGTGGATAGAGTTCAAAAAAGCGTATAATTCAATAGATCATGCTTATTTGACACAAGTCATCGAAAACCTTAATTTACCTGATTGGATCCTGAAATTTATCTAGGTAACAATATCAAAATGGAAAATTGATATTTCGGTAGGGTCTGAAAAAATTATGAACAAGAAGATTGATAAAGGGATTCTACAGGGAGATAGTTTGTCACCCTTATTGTTTGTGCTGTGTATGGATCCATTGAGCCGTAAACTCAATGAAGAATACGCAAAGGTGACAATACAAACGGAGGATGCATCCCACTCTACCAATCATCTCTTGTTCATTGATGATCTTAAGCTCTTTGCCAAAGATGGAACAACGCTTGAAAAGATGACGGAGGAGGTAAAAATGTTTATGAAAAATACAGGATTAGAAATAAACAGAGAGAAGTCGGCACAAATGATTCGTGTTGTGAGAATACTGCTACTCTTCTTGAAGGAATAGGTGTTTACAAATACCTCGGAATAATAGAAGATAGCAGAGGAATTCCAACACGTAAGTCGTTTGAGGAAGTACAAACCAAACTTATAGCGAGGGTAGAGAGACTTTGCCGCACGAGATTGAATGCAAGAAATTTATTTCAAGCTATCAATCAACCTGCGATATCTCTAATAAACTATCATATAGGTGTACTTCGACTTGAACCTGGCGACTTCTCAAAGTTGGATGACGCAGTACGTGCAGTTTTAGTAAAGAACAAGATACATCTTCGCCCAGGATGTAAAGAGCGTCTGTAGCTTCCCAGAACAGAACTTAGGAGAGGTCTTCATAGTGTTGAGTTCAAAAGCGAACATATGCTTCTGCAACTCTTGGATTGTCTGGAAAAATCTAAAGAAACATCGACCAGAAGAGCAGCAATCCTTAAGGTGGAGAATGATAATAAAACCCATCTTGCACTAATAAAAGACTTTTTACAAGTAAAATACGGGATGGCAGAGGAGGTATCTAAAAATAAATTAGATGAAGCTCAACTAGCTAACTTATATAACGAAATAGAAAAACGAAAAATACATTCAAAGTTAATAATGCTAGAAACAACGAGCTTGTAAGTGTAAATGATTCCTCAAGATGGTTAAAGAAAGGAAGTGTAAGACCGCGTGATGAAGCAGTGTTCTGCTATATCCAAGATAGAAACGTATTTTGGGGAGCAGAAGGTGTGTGTCAACACTGCAACACGTCTAGAAAAACAGTAGACCATTTAGCAACGAGATGTGAAAAAATGCTTGGTCATGACTATACTAGACGACACAATGAAGTGGTACGATGTATACATTTGCTCTTGTTAAGTAAATATAAATTCAAGTCTTCAAAACGAATCAGAAGCCACTCAGTTCAAGAAATTCTTGATAATGAGTATGCAGAGATAAGAGTGGACACCAGAATAAAAACTGATGTCAAAATTCGAAATAATAGGCCAGATATATTCGTTTTAGACAAGAGACGAAATAAGATTACCCTCATTGAAGTAGGAATCACCTCCCAAGACTCACTTCAAATAGTTGAAACAGAGAAACTTAGGAAGTATGACCTATTAGCAAATGAGCTGGGCTTTATTTACAAATGTAGTGTAGAGATAATTCCTTATGTGATAACATGGGACGGTATTGTGACAAAATACCATAAGACTTATCTTAAAAGATTACAAATACCCATAAATGTAGAGGCATACATTCAGTCCATAGTACTTAAGAAAACAGTCGAAATGATTTCCTTCGATCGACGAAGAGGAATTGAGTCAGGACCAAGTGCCGAAGAGAGCTGGGAGAGAGCGTCATTAAGTGTTATTATAGGAGCTGAGATGCATAAACAGCCAACACTCCCCTTAAAAGAAGTGAAGAACGAGGAAGATAGTGTTAAACAAGTATATTCAAAAAATATTTTACCCCTTATTTTAGATGACGTAACCAGACCAGAGGAACCGACGATAGACATTAATGATAAGTCGGATGTAGAAAAAGAGAATAAAGTGGTTAAAGTGATGGAAGAAATTAGTTAAACGAGAGAAAATTTGTTAACCCAGAATTTTATTAAATAAATTGAAACAATATATTTTTTTTATTATAAAAAATAGAATCTTAGTGCATTTAACTAGACAATCAAAAACGAGAATTTAATCTTAATAACAAAATAATTGGTAGATTTTGAATTTTTTTTTGTTTATTGATTATAAAATACACTTTTGGTGATTTTTAATTGATACTTAAATGTTTTTATATATTTCATTAATTTTAATAGACAAAATAAAGATTTCCAGGATGAAAAATATATTAAATACTTACGTGATGGGATTATATTTCTTAGAAATATGTTATCCTAAAGAATAATATAAAGATTATATTAATTCCGAAAATGAAATTTTTTATTCTGCTATCGAATAGTTACAGGCTAATAATTCCATTTTATGAAACCTAGGATCGTTATTTAATAATGATAAAAATAAGATTTTATTCTGATATATAATTTTAAATTTAGATAGGCATGTTTAAATAATAATTTTATAAAAGTCGACATTTAAGGAATCAAGTAATTCCTTAAGATTGACTTTTTTCCAGAATTGAAATCTTTTTTAAGAAATTGTAAAAAAGTATATTAATATAAATTTTCAGAATACTTTATTGCATTTTATATAAGCAACTTAGAGATCGGGTATTAGATTATAGTATATATACACTATAACGCATATATAAATTATATAGGCAATCACTTAATAGCTTTTTAAATATTTTTTTAGAAACATTTTTTGCGGTAATTTTAGCAAAAAACACTTAACTAAATATTTTGATACAAATTAACAGCAAATATATAAAAAAGTCTGGAAAATGTTTTGGTTATATTCTTTAATATTATTAACATTAAGTTTTGCAATTATATGAAGGATGATATACAACTGATAATGCTTATATAACACTTCCACATATGCAGTCAATATACATACAGTTTTTAAATAAACTGGACTGAGGTTTTTAACGAATAAAAAAGTAAATCAAAGATTAAAATAAGCGAGATACTTTTAAAAATTTTTATATTCAAATAAAAGTTAACATGCTGTATGAAATATCAAAAGAAAATAAATCGATCGTTTGCTTAAGATATTTATTGGAAATATATAGTGTTGGATTGATATATCATAATTTGTGACTTTAACAAATAAAGTAATAATTATAAAAAAGAAGGTGAAAGTGCACTAAAAATTTGGAAATAAAAATTCTTGAAGTATCTTGGAATAGGATAGGTGCGTTTTTATATTTCATAAATTATTATTTTCCAAAATCATCATTAAGAAATACGTTTACTCTCAATATGTTTTTTTTATAAATACACTACATACTCTTATCTTTAAATATTTATAGGAAATTTCGATTGAGTTTTTATTTTAATACTAAGCCTTAATTATTTACGCACTACATTATTTTACATTGGTATACGTTGCGGAAGTTATGCTTCTATGTGCTTTTGACAAATCAATCAAAATTTACAATTTAAAATTAAATATTTCTAAAAAATACTATTTGCGCCAACTTTTCATCAAAAACATACTATACATGCGTCAGGAAATTTAAAATCGCTTAAGATAATTTTACATTCCATATTTAAAGATTTTTAAAAAACTACACAAAAAAAACAAATTGAAGTTGAACTTAAAACAAAAATATTGTATGTATTAAAAATACTCAATTTCAAAATTATACACAAAAGCATATTTTATTACAGTGTGTTGAAAAAAGGTGAAAATTAGGGGTTTATCTACATTTTAAACTAGAATAACTTGTAGATGTCAAATTTCAAAACTTGATATATTTTTATTGATCTATTTTTTGAGATTAGCAGATGATTTTTATTTATTTTTTTAGCTTCCAGCAGTTAGACTATAAAATTTACCAGGTTTAAAGTTTGAAAACATTTGCTAATTATTATGTTTGGGATATAGCAGCTTATCGTATTAGCTTTTTAAATAAAAAAAATCGAAATTTAAAATTAAATTTACTTGCAAATTAAACTTTTAAAATGTTGTCAAACGAGCTATATATCCAAATTACTATTTTATTCCATTACTTTTTAATATTTTGGTCCCCAAGATGACAAATGAAATTTTTCTATGTGTTTCGTTTAATCTGCCCAACTCGAGACTATAGAGGGTCGATCTATAGACAAGTGTGGTTTATATCCCACTAAAATTGCAAAATTGATTTGATCACCAAATATACGTACTCGTTGACAATCAAATAGTTTTTAACGGAGCTATCTTCTCTTCACTTTATATATTGAACGAAGAAATCAAAATATATTTTGCATTTTCATAAGTTATGAAACAGGTTTTTTATTTTAAAACAAACTGTATTTCAGTTTCGTGTGCGGCTGTATATTTGTGATAGAGATATAGGGCATTTCCTTATTTCAAAATCAAACCTTTTAAAAAAAGTAGTCGATTTATATTTCACGATACCGGATCATACTTCCTGATTATAGACAGATATTTCTCTTAAACATTCTTTCATTGTTCTTTTTATACCTAAATCCGAAATAATTTTATCCAAAAAGTTTGAATGGCAACTTAAAAGGCAGAGAATATGCCCAGCTTTCCTCAATGTTAAATATTCTTGCGTTTGATCGAAAGTTGAAAAATATATTTGACATAAAAAAACCTAGCAGCATTTTAGTCTACTCCACACACTTCGAAACCAATAAACTCGCAGCTAAGATATATATTGTGATTTATATGATACTACCAGAGATTAATATGTTATAGTAACAGGTATAACCTGCTATTTACTTTCATGACTCTATTAGAATATGTTCTTCTGTATTTCTCAGAGTCTAAGTCTTCTTACTCTAGCGAAAAACTTAGTTTTCCAAATTTAGCATGAAATTAATTACCAACAAGTTCAACCGTGGGTTACAATCTAGTTATATAACAAACTACAAACTTTTCTTGTGAAATTTTTTACTATTCTAAATTCATTTTTTTATTGTAAAAATTTTCTTGTAAAACCATAAATGTGGTTTAGTTTAAATCCTACCAAAATTAAAAAAATATTTTCAGTCAATTTACCCCAATAAGGCAAGTAGAAAGTTCTTAAAGTCTTTATTTTCATCATCGTTTATAATAAAGATGAATCAATATAATGCATTGAAATTCGAGGTGTCGGAGTTAAAATTTTACTTCTGAATTTTTTTTCATTTTTCTGCAAAAACCATAGATATTAATACAATTCTAAATTGGTATTGAATTATATTTAAAAGATTTATTTTATTTAAAAAGATTCTAGAAATTACAAAGTAAATATTCAGATTTATCTATAAACATCCATTTTCGTATATTTTCAAACATTTTAGTTCTTTTAAAAAATATTAATACAATAATTTTAGTTTTAAATAAAGAAAGTAAAATTAGTTAATCTCTATGTTTAACATTTTCTAAAAATGCGCAAACTTATTATATTTAAAAATATTCCTTTATTATACCGATTGGGATTTATAATCTGTAAAAATATTTCATTTTAAATTGCCTTTATTGAGAAAAATTTTAAACTTCGAATAAATTTCATATAATTACTTCTTTTTAACGGTTTTTAAATTAAATTTTCAAAAGTAAGATTTAATAGTTTATTTGAGATATTTTGTAAAAAAAGTTTGAAATTAAAACATAATCGGTAGCTTATCTTAATATTAATATATGATGTATGAAAATCAATACTCCTGTTCATTTCTAGTTTTCATTTTTACTAAATTTTATTTCTCAAAGTAATTTCATTTTGAATTAAATTTTATTTTCATGCCATGATATTATAAATATAGGAAATAGAAAAATACTTTCATAGTAAAAAAATATAAACAATTTTTATCCAATTTACGGAAAAATAAAGAAAAAAATTAATTTAAAAAGTGGTGGCAGCAAATAAAAAATGCCACCACCCTAAAGCACAAAGAAGTATGTAATAGTGATGTGAACACCACATATCATCATACGCAGTGCTTTTCCAATGATTGTTTGAAATCGCTTTCTCTGGGGAGAATGCCAGCTTTCAAACTGACAAGAACAGATACTACACTTGATCAAAGCCAGTTGGCTTGAGAGGTAGGGGTATAAAAAAAATATTTTTTTATTTTAAGAAAATTTTTACAAAATTCATAACTTTTAAGTTATACAAAGATTTTTATTTTAAAATTTTAAAAGTGCCAAATAAAAATTTTTTTTTTGAAATTATATGGTAAATAATAGATGCAATTAATTTGTTTAAATAGAGGAATAAGTTTAATTTGATTTTTATATAGGCGTGTTGTTTAAGAAATTTATAATTTAAATATTTAGAAATTTTGAATCTTCAAAAAATCGAATAATGCAAGCCGGAAGACTATAGAATTTGATTTAATTTATTTTAGCAGAAAAATTTAAAAGCAAAAATATAAAAAAATTATCAAAATCTTTGATTTATTTTTAATTTTAGTTACTTGTTTTTACAATTTTCAATTTTTTGTAAAATTTCATTTCTAGTATTTCTTAATTTTTGAATATAATTTGTGTATTTCTTTAAAATATTACTGTTTTTGTCGAAATCGATAGTCTCGGTTAATTTACAATCAGAACTAACTTGTTTATCGAAATAAATATGCTTGCCGCTTGGCTTTACAATATATTTCTTGATTTTTTTCTCTGCTCTGGTAATTTCATTGTTTATAAGAAGTAAATTCTTTTTTAAAACATTTAAATCTATGCTTACTTTTATGAAATTACCATTTTCAACTTTGTATTTATTTATATCATGAAAATATTCATTACCGGTCTTTTCTTGTATATTATTCTTTACTTTTTGTATATTTTCTTGGTATTCCTTGATTTCTTTAAGTCTTAATAATGCATCTTTTCTTTTTTCTAATTTTCCTAAATGTGTTCTACTTTCTAATTGAACTCTTTCTGTGTATTTACAGTTTCTATTAGTCATTTGAACGGTTAAGAATTACAAATTTTAAAAACTATTTAAATTTTGTAGTTAAATTTAAGAATCAATCATGTAAAAGGAGTTTTCTTAAGAATATTTTTTGGAATTAGAAGTTCATTGAATACCCAATGAAAATCAATTAAAAAAAACATTTGACCTTTTATTAGAATTATACTTTGAAAATTTATTTTTCATAGACGAGTAGCTTTGTCCACTAAATATATTGAAAAAAAAACAGGTTTATCGACTCTTTGATAAAAATAACTCACAAAATTATTTCTTTTTCATTTTTAATTCCATTATATCGAAAGTCTGCTTAATTATTCTTTTGTATTCTGGATCGATTCTTTAAATCAATACTTCTATTGACATTTTAGGATTCTAAACATAAAAATTTATTTAAATTTGTCACAATCTATCATCAGTTTTGTGTAATATGTAACCGATTCTATCCCAGACTTTATAAATACACACATATGCCTTTTTATACACATACATCTCAATTAAACGTTGATAAGCGATTTCTTAAATCAAATAAATGGAATAGTCGTTTCTTTGCAGTACGTGAAAATAACATTTCGCTTTAAATTGGGTCTGAAATGCCAAACATTTGTTGCAATTGTGGTATTATTTATACAAAATATAAAAATTATATTTATAATTTTAATTTAGTAAATTCTAGAAAAGAAATTTTATTAAAAATATCAAATCTTTTTTAAAAGAAACGATGGCAAGTGTTGTATCGTTGATGAAATGTACACAGTTTTAGAATTAACATAAATAACTGTTACCTGATACTCTATCGGTATCCCCTATGATACCTACATACCAAAGCAGTTCATTTAAAAGGTATTTAGAACCGTTATATAAGCGAGGCAATTACCCAGTGTTCTTTGATGACTGTTGCATGGAGTTTGACCGAAGACTGAAGCCATCTTAAGCCAAATCATAATATAGAGGATTCGCACTTGCTCTGCACCTTCTGATTCTCGTAAAATTCTAGCCAATATATATTAAGAGCCTTACTTGAGGTGTCCCTAGATAGTACAAGCTAAACCAACATGTATAACCCGCAACTTAGCTCACCTGGCTGTAAAGAGGTTTGTAATTATATCTCGTAGGCGCGCAGTCTTCTAACCCGAGTGATCAATCCCATGTTTCCATGCTTTTATATAGAAATTAAATACAGGTTCAGCCTTGGGCTTTGATCTAGCTATATAAAAAACTACAAAATATAATTGTGGAAAAAGTTTCAAAATTTTATAGATCTCCTCCTCCTCATAAAAATCCCATGAAACAACAGAAATTAGGGTGTGGTTTTATTCTCAAAAGGTCCAAACAATAATATCCACACCAATTTCACATACTCATTACCAAGCAGATGGTTTTTTTATTGATTATCATCCCTCCATCTTTAAATTTAAGAAGTAAGATACATTCTATAGAGGTTTATTTAATAAAAATTTTTTTTAAAACCAATTTCACATCTTTATGCATTTCCTTCTACCTCTTGTACCACTATTTTTTCCTCTTTTAACTCCGACTCTTCATTTATGTTTATTGTTTGTTCCTCCCCTTTTTATATTAGGTTGATTAATTTTTGTTTAGACATGTTTAACAATATCTTCGAGTTTTTAACTAAGGGAGCTTTATACATTTAAATTCAGTCTTATTTTTTTTTTGATTTGATTGTGGAATGATGGGTTCGACAATCAATAGCCTTTTCTGTGTTTTGTGCAATTTTTTTTTTCAAAACATATATACCTGTGGCGGTTATTTATGTTTGAATAATTTATCTCGCAAATAAAAATCTGCTGTTTTAGGTATTTCCATTCATTAGTCAAATTCAAAGCTGCAGGTTCAAAAAATAAAATGTATTTGTATATTTTTTTTTGCTGTAAAGAATTTTTCGCCTGTGATTATATATCATTCGGAAGGTTTGAGCGGTGTAAAACATTTGATGCGTTTCATTGCAAAGGTTTCATAAATTCGACATAGATCTTAATACGATAGAATTTTTTTTTATTCAATTATATATTGTCGTTTCGGTTGAACGGAGCATCATGAAGCTATATAATTGGTTCAAATATGACTAAGTTACTTGATGAGATTATCTTCATTAAATTATCTAACATTGATGAGAATTGCTAATTAATGATAAGTTATATTATTGGTCACGTATAGATATTAATATACGTAGATTTTAAATAAATTTGTCTTTCACAGTAATGTTTTATTTGCCTTGAAAGAAATCAGTGGTAGGTATCGCAAATCCAACCCCATCCATAACTCAGACCATCCATTACTTTGTAGAAAACAATGCTAAATGAGCTATGCAATCCCGACAGCAATCGATAAATTTAAAGGGGCTTTAAAAATATTTTTTTAAACTCGAGAATTGGGGGGACATATTTAGCGAACTGAAAACATTTAAAACATTTTGCGGCAACATAAAGCAACTCTGCTGTGTCTGTAAGTATGGACTAGTACAAAGGAACGAAATTAATTCAATCCAGTCATAGACTTGAATACAACTAAGTATTTTTTTAAAATGAAATGCGATCCTGTGGTGATTGTAACGAATCGCGTTTTTAGCTTAATATATTCCCGTTTTCAAAAGAGCTTTATCAAAAAAAAATATAAAGAAGATATAATACCATGTTTTAGCCTGTTATTTGACTATATTTGATATTCTTGATTGATATTTTTTCATCCCAAACTAAATAATGAAAAGTTTATTGTGTAAAAAAAATATTATAGATCTCTTACTTTTATTTTTTTTAGTTTTTGATAAATGAAATATCTGAAAAAAATAATTTAATCCAAAAAAAGAACACAAATACATTTAATTGATGATAATTTTAAATAAATCCTCTGTCTTATTGTCTAATCAATTTATTTATACAGTTTCTGTTCTGTTTACGAGATCTTTTTTTACAAATTTTCGGAAAATAGGAAACAATTTGAAACTACATAATTAGCTTTAATTTATGTCATTTGTGATGTTTTTCTGCTTTATTTTGCTTCAAATGTCATTTAACACCCTATTTGTAAGTAATGTATTGATTAGTAATTTACGGATATGACATATTTGTATTCTAATTGTAAGATTTTAGTTTGTCCAAGAAACATAAGTATATAAATATGCTAATTGTTAGATCTAAAATAAGTATCAGCTAAAAAGTCTGCAATTAAGTCAGATTTAAAAATAGAACAAGCGTTTATTCATGGTGTTTTCGAAAAAAAGAATTCATATATTTTTAAATTATAAATAGTAAAAAATCCAATTGATAATTTATTAAATACTTATATTTAGTAGATCTTTTAATTGAAATTTTTTTATCTTTATTGGTTAAATTCAGATTTTAGTTTATTTTGACATAATAATGCTTAAATGTATAATTGAATATCATGGGTAGAAAGAAAAATGTTAGCAGCTAAACATTAAAAAACAATAAAATAAAGGCTGCAAACGACGCCGATGAGGTGAATAAAAGTGAAAGTGACATACAAAAATGCGAGATACACCCACCGGCGAATTCCCTACCTTCCTCCTCCTACACAACAACTACACATTTACCACCAAGCCAAACATGCAAAATAATGGGCTTTTCACCTTACCTTCGCCTAATACCCCACTTCCTTCTTCAGTTGAAGTTCTGCGTGCGAACTATCGTACGACATGACAAACATCTGTACTCTAGATATTCCTGAAGGTAACAGGCATGTTGCATTGCGGACGATATATGATTAAGTAACAGCCCACTCAAAGAAATCGCCTCGGATTGTTTTTTTTTGTAGTACAGAAAATGTGTGAAAGAATGCCAAGAAACTGCTGGACAGAGCTTCACAGGTTCTAAAATGAGAAATTTGGCTGCGCTGTAACTCTCGAAGTGCTAAAAAAATTAGCACAAAGTGAGATGTGAATGGAGGTAATATCAGACAAGAATGGAGGGCGACGTAGAATCGCCACTTGTCTCGCCGATACAAGCACCCTGACCGAAACCACGGAGTACATAAACCTGATAGATAAATTTTTGAGTAAAATCAAAGAAATCTCGGGAAAAGAAATTGGAAAAGTAGTGGTCGAACTAGAAAAAATCCAAATGAATTGGTTGATAGTAAAATTCTGGATCTCATTAATCGAGTAGTCGGTGAATATGCAAGAGCTCATGTACCTGGGACAATTAGCTAAGCCGCGTATATCAAGCAAGCTGCGCAGGTATGCTATGAAGAGGCAAAAAGTAAAGAAATGCCTAGATTCGCTTGGAAGGAAAACATAGAAAGTAAAATGTCTAAGTTAGTACTTTCCAAAGATCTCCTCGAGAAAGCTCGTAAGCAGGAAAAGCTTTCCACTTCGAAGACGAAAAGCCTAAGAAAATCATGCGAGGATTTAATTTGAACTTGAAAAGTGAAACTGATCTTTCTGAAGCTTTAGTTAAAAAGAATTAGTCTTTGAATGCTTACCAGAAAAAAATTACAATGCATGAAAGTAGGAAAAAATTCTGAAAAGAGAATCGTATGTTTGAGCTTTTCCGAGGTCTATTTTATCGTGGTTATCTGAGCGTGTGGAATCCGAGCATGTGGTCAGTCGTGATGAAATTGTGAGTTTTTGGTCTACAATGTGGAACAAAAATGATGACACACTCACGTATAATGACTATTTGATTCCTTTTCTATCAGATAATCATCCAACCACGTTTCCTTCACTTGATGAATTTGTAAGTATCATTAATTTGCTTCCCAATTTAAAGATCCCAGAATTGACAGTATTTATAATTTTTTCATCAAGAAACTTACAAATCTTCACAAATATCTTTATGATATTGTGAAGGTTTTATGTTTAGAAGGAACACCTCAAGCTGATTGTTTTTTGTGGGGGCTTACTTATTTGATACCCAAATGAATTTCAAAAAGAGGCTCTGACTACAGGCCAATCACTTTTATGTCCAACCTCTACAAGTTAACGACTAAGTGTGTAACAAAGTCGTTCAACTTGAAGTGGAAAGGCGAGGGTTGCTTGCAGAGAACCAATTAGGGGCGGTAAGAGGTGGGCAGGGAGCAAAAGAGCAGGCTCTACTGAATATTGCCTTAAATAAAGAGTATGGAAATAATCTTAAGGCAACATGGATTGATGTTAAAAAAGCCTATGATTCAATAGATCATGCTTATTTAACTCAATGCATTGAAAACCTTAATTTACCTGATTGGATCCTGAAATTTATTCAAATTATAATATCAAAATGGAAAATTGATATATCAGTAGGGCCTGAAAAAATCATGAGCAAGAAGATTGAGAGAGGGATTCTACAAAGAGATGGTTTGTCACCTTTGTTATTTGTGTTGTGTATGGATCCATTAAGCCAAAAGCTTACTGAAAAATACACAAAGGTGACAGTACAAACAGATGTAGAATTCCATTCTACTAATCATCTCTTGTTTCTTGATATCTCAAGCTCCTTGCTAAAGACAGTTTGACATTGAGTGCTATGACAGACGAGGCAAAGGAATTTTTAGAGGTGATTGGCTTGGAGATTAACAAAGAGAAGTCAGCCACAAATGATAAGTGTTGTGAAGATACTGCTACTCTTCTAGAAGGTGTTAGTGTTTACAAATATTTAGGACTAATAGAAGACAGCAGAGAAGCTCCAAACTGTAGCTCATTTGAAGAAGTACAAAGCAAACTTATATCAAGAGTTTAAAGTTTTTGTCAGACTAGATTAAATGCGAAAAATTTATTTTCTGCAATCAATCAACACTCGATATGTTGATCAATTATCACATAGGAGTATTTCGACTTGAATGGCTGACTTCTCTAAGTTAGATGATGCAGTGCGTGCGGTGTTGGTGAAGAATAAGATACATCTCCGCCCAGGATGTAAAGAGCGTTTATAACTTCCTAGAACAGAACTTGGAAGAGGCCTACATAGTGTTGAGTTGCGAAGCGAACATATGCTTCTGCAACTCTTGGATTGTCTGGAAAAAAGTAAAGAAATATCAACTAGACGAGCAGCAATCCTCAGGGTGGAGAATAATAATAAAACCCATCTTGCACTAATAAAAGGCTTCTTAAAAGTAAAGTATAGGTTGGTAGAAGAAGTCTCCAAGAAGAGTTTAGAAGAAGCTCAACTTGCAAAACTATATAACGAAATAGAAAAACGAAAACTCCATTCAAAGTTATATAATGCAAGGAAAAATGAGCTTGTAAGTATTAGTAACTCTTCAAGATGGCTAAAGAAAGGGAATATTAGGCCACGCAATTAAGCTGTGTTCTGCTATATCCAGGATAGAAATGTATTATGGGGAGCAGATGGTATGTGTCAACAATGCGGGAAGTCTGGTAAGACTGTAGATCATCTAGCAACTAGATGTGAAAAAATTCTAGGTCCTGACTACACCAGACGGCATAATGAGGTGGTTAGATGCCTACACTTACTTCTCTTAAATAGATATAAGTTTAAGTCTTCAAAACGAATAAGGAGTCACTCAGTTCAAGAAATTCTTGATAATGAGTATGCAGAGATAAGAGTGGACACTAGAATAAAAACGGATGTCAAGATCTGGTTTAATAGACCCGATATATTTATTTAAGATAAGATAAAAAACAAGATAACCCTCATTGAAGTAGGAATCACTTCCCAAGATTCACTTCAAATAGTTGAAACTGAAAAACTTAGGAAGTATAACCTATTAGCAAATGAGTTAGGTCTTATTTATAAGTGTAATGTTGAGATAATCCTTTATGTGATGACCTGGGACTGTATTGTGACAAAATCCATAAGACATATATTAGAAGACTAAAAATACTAATAAATGCAGAGACATACATTCAGTCTATAGTACTTAAGAAAACAGTCGAAACAATTTCCTCTGTTTGACGAAGATAACTTGAGCCAAGACTTTATGCCGAAGAGAGCTATGAGAGAGCCGAATTAAGTGATATTTTATGAGCTGAGAGGCATAAACAACCTCACCTCCTTTAAACCAAGTAAACAACTAGGAAGATGGTGCAAAACATTTAAAAGGAAAAAATGACACACCCCTTATTTCAGAAGGAGGAACCACAGTTAAGGAACCGACAATAAATATAAACGATGAGTCGGATTTGGAAGAAGAGACAAAAGTGGTTAAAATGATGGAAAGAATTATTTAAAAAAGAGAAAATTTGTTAGCCTAGAATTTTAATATAATAAATTACAGCCAATTAAAATAATTGGGAATTATTCATAATGCCTGGGCAATTTAAGAGGTAAACTAATGGAAAGTTACAAAATGATAAATTTAATAAAAATATTCTAATTGCTTGGGAATTTTGAATATAGATAGGAATAAAATGCGCAACTTGTTGCAATTTGTATTTTATCTTTTGTAATCACGATACATTCAGGCGTTCTTCCAAAAGATGCTTCATATCACTTAGATCAGTTTACTTCGGTTCCCGAATTTTATTCTTTAGAAAACCAACGAACATTTATAAAGAAATAGCTGCAACAATTTTTTTCTAATCAAAATTAAAAAAAAAAATTTTATGAAAATAATCGTGTACTTTTTGAAGTTTAGGGTAGTACAAACAACATACCTTTAAGCATTGCTGATTTGACTACAAACATTAAACTAGGCACATTTTTCCAAATACTTATCGAGTTATTAAAATGACTATAGAAGTTATACTTGTATTAATATTAATCAGGTTATGTAATAAATAATGTTAGTTTCGTAAAATTATTAAAATTACTAATTTTATCAAGCCTTATTCATAATGTATAGAATAATCAGGTTGTCTGCACTATATAATTTTATTTACTTTTACAGAACCGCCATATGTATTGTAAAAAGCCTTGATTTCAAATAACTTATATTAATTTAAAAATTTTTATTACTTCACAAATACGCTCTTGATTCATTAGAATTGATCATAGTTGAGATTGATGGTATTCTATAAATTATTTGAAATGTATCTATGCACGTCTTAATAGTACGTTGTAAAAAAAATATTTTTAAAGCTTATAATTTTTAAAGGTAGTAAGTAACTATCAATGTGCTAATTTTTAACAGTAAGATTGCAACCGATTATTTATTCAGAGTTCGATTTTAATAATGTTTCTCTTTTGTTATTAATTAGAGATTTCATTTTTGTACTATCAATTCATTTTGTAAAATAATGAATATTAAGAAGTACTAAAAACCAGGATAAACATTTTCCTTAGTTGTTGTTAATTGCTGACATGTATACAAATCTTTAAAAATATATCGTTTAATATATAAAACGATGAAAATGAGGTTAAAATATGTATTTATCATAGCTGATTATAAATTTTAAAGTTATTTTCGACAAAAAAAGAATGATTAAATCGATTGTATTCTTATATTTGTGATTTGTCAAATTATCAAGTTTTTATACTTTTGTTTAATTTTCTTAAAAAAAATTTAATAGTAATTTTTTTTTCTTGCATGAACATTTCAATTTTATATAAAAAGAATATTCTTGGTGTATGCATTCAGGATATGAAAGATCTTTTTATTATACAAGATATTTACGATACACATGAATGTGATATTTTAAAAAACATTATTCATACATTTGACATTCAAAAATGTTTTTATTCGTTGGATTTAAGTTTGGAGCGATATGAGTGTCTAGAAGAATGCCAGATAGAATTTGAAATGCTAGAAACAAAAACGTATGAGAATTCGTCAGTAAAAAAACATTTAGAACAATTTATTGAAAAAGACAAATATAAATTATCCATTTCGTGTTTATCATCGTTACTCATATTTTTTAATTGCCCAGAAATAATTAAGGAAATTATTGCCGATAACAAAAAAGTAAGTTGCGAAAATCGTTTTTTTGTCGGTAAGAAGGTAAAAACAGCAGAAACAATCAAAGATGAGCGCCAAAATAACTTTAGAATGAGTAAACTAATAACATCTATCGGTGTTTATAATATTCATTTGCTTGATTTGCGTGAAACACTATTTCTTTCGCAATCTACAATGAAATCACTCTATTTATTGAAGGAAAAAAGACATCAGAATATTAATATCTCAACTAAAAAAGATTTTTCTGTTATTGAAAAAATAGATTTCACTCAAACCAACGTGGGAAAATCTCTTTTAAAGTTGTGGGTAAATTTTCCCCTTTTAAACATTAAAAAAATTAATGAAAGGCGAGAAATTATAGATTATATCATAAATAATAGTTTACAGACAAAAACAACCCAATTTTTAAAGATGTGTGTGTGTTTAGAAAAAAACGATAATAATTTCTATCAAAAAAATAAAAAAAGCTATTTTTTCAAACTAAGAAAATTTTTAATGGCATCTTATGAAATTACAAAATTATTTAAAAACGTTTTTCATCACGATACAGATTTTATATCTGATCTTATACATGAAATTGATAGTAAACTAGATTTAAATGCCAAAATAAATTCTGTAAGTAATAAAGATCAAAATACAAATGAAACCAATTCAAATGATAGCATTCTGATTCCTTTTGATAAATCTAAGGGGAGTAATATATTAAATGAATTTCAGACATTCCTTGACGATGATAGTTATATAGGCAAAACCAATATAAATTTTAATGATATAGATGATAAAAATGTATTTATTGTAAAAGAATGTATTATTGAGCACTTAGATACCTTAAAAAAAACTTTTAAAGAACTTCCAGAATATTTAGACTGCATTGCTAAAAAAGTATCGAATGAAAAAAATTAACCGTAAGTATAATATATTATCCTCAAATCGGATATCTAATTGAAACAAAATCGAATATAGAAGAATGGATCTGTAAATTTAAAATTAAAGAAAATTATTATTATAAAAATGAATTTATGAATGATTTAGATAGTGAACTGGGGGACATTTTAACACAAATATATGATATTGAACTAGAAATTTTGAATTCGATTCGAAACAAAATAGTCAAAGAAAGAAGAAGGCTTGATTCTTTGATAGACTATATTGCTATCGTAGATTGTATAAATTCTTTAGCGACATCTGTCATTAAATATAATTTAAAGAAGAGCGATATAACCGATAAAAATATTTTTGAATTTAAAGATTTGCGCTGTATTTTGAACTTTGATTTTTATGGTTTCGACTTTACTTTAGATACAAATTGTATTTTAACAGGCCCGAATTCTTCAGGGAAAAGTTCTTTATTACGTACGATCGGTATATCAATAATTTTAAATCAAATCGGTTCATTTATACCATGCAAGCAGGCATCAATGAAACTATTTGATAAAATCTTTACAAAGATGGCATCCAACGAATCTCTAAACTGTAATAGAAGCGCTTTCGCTAGCGATATGTCTTTAGTGAGAGAAGCTTTGAATTATGGATCATCAGATTCAATCTTTTTAATTGATGAACTTGGAAAAGGAACAAATATCATTGACGGCACTGCTTTGTTTTTATCAATTTGTAAAAATTTAAAGGATATTTTGGTTATTTCCACTACACATTTAATGGGATGGCTAATCGATAACTTTAATGAAAATAAAACCATTGAAGTTTTAAATACAAAAGAAACCCCATCTAACGCCTCGGATCAGAATACATTTAATACAAAATATGCGGTATCTAGTGATGAAAATTCAAAATCAACAAGCATAGAAGTATTAAATGAAATTTTTAATTGCAAAAGAACAAAAATTGAAACTGAAAATAATAGAAATACTTCTGATTCATCAAGCCAAATTATATCTAAGGATAAAGAATTAAATAATTTAGAACTTTCATATATTAATGAATCTGCCTGCTTTAAAAACAAAAATATATTTATCACAAAATCAAAGGATGATCTATCTGGAATTTTAATTCAAATTTTCGATAATTACTGCTTTAAAATGCTTGAAAAACAGACCAGTTCTAAAAAATACACAATTAAAGATGGAATATGCACCGAAAGTCTTGGGTTAGAACTTATGCATAAATTTAAATATCCCGGTAGTTTCTATGATGAATGTATAGAACTAAAGAAAAAATTAAGCCAAAAATATTTTAAAAATTTAAATATGCAGGAAAATGATAATAACTGGGCTGTAGAAATTATAAATGATGTTATTTTTAATGCCAAAAATACATAAACATCTGTACAAGATGCTTTACATATAAATAAAAACCGAGAATATAAAATGTATTTTTTATTTAACAATTTATCTGCTAAAACAATTTTCGAAATTATTTTTTTATATCATTCATTATATACGCCGAGAATGCTAAAAATAAAAAGTCAAAGCTTATTAATTTTATTTTTGTCTTTTAGTCAATACTTTCTGTAAATACTAAAACTTAGCATGAAAATATGTACTTGTATTTCGGATCACAAATATATTCTATGAATAGAAATTATATAAATCAATCAAAATCATAGTATATTTTATTGAATTTAAGTTTAATTAACAAATATTGAAGATTTTGTAAGTTCTTACGGATATCTAAATCAAATTTAATAAATAAGATAACGAACGAATTTAAACTAAAAATAAAATTAAGATTTTTTTTACCTTTTCATGAATTTTTAAAAAAATTAATTGCTTCACAAGTTATTACAAGATTTTGTTGTTATTTATTTTCGAACCTATGTTTTTTTACAAATATAAACAAATAACGGAAGCCTTCTGACATGTTTTAGCAGAGTTCAGGATATTACTAGGGATTTAATTTACTATTATATCTGTTACATCACGGTTCTTATTTATTTTTTTTGAAATTCAAGTAAAAATATTCTAGCATTTGAAAGCAAAAAATACTATAAAAAGTAAACATATTTTTTTATTATTAAAAATGATTTTTTTTGCAGGTGGTCTGGTGGTGTTAAAAGGGAATATTCTTGATGATGAGAAAATGGTAATGAGGACTGCTTCACCTGAAAAAAATTAAACCTTTTTTGGAATAAACAGGTTAAAATTTATATTTTTTCTAACTTAAAACGATAAATGTTACCAATATATTTTCAATGAATATCATAAGGCAAATGGTTTTATTAATTAACTTACGTACCTAAATTATTCATTTATGATCTTTTAAACCCAAATGTTACTTAAATATTCTAGAAAATATTGCTTAAGTTATAAATTTCAATACAAATTTAAAATTCCGTCACGTAAATTATTAAATGAAATAGATAATTTGGGTTAATTGATTAAAAGCTAGAATATTTGTTTTTTATTATTTAAAAGCTTTTACTTTTGAATAATTTAATTATTGTGATAAAATATTTATAATTCACTGAAAATCAGTTATATGCAGTAGAACTTAAGAAACCAGACAAAAAGATGCCAGTGATATTGCTTCAAATTAAAAATGAACTGGAAATTGCTATATATTATAATATATTTTGAAAAATTGTTACGATTTGACAAATAATACAAGAACAGAATCTTATGAAGAATATTATATCTTTACTGGACCAAAAACTATCAAAAAACTTTTTATCTCAATAGAGCAGTAAAAACTTCAATGGAATATTTTATACCCTTGTATTTGATTTATAGATGCATATATTGATTTAAACAAGCAAATAAGTGTATTAAATGGTAGAAAAACACCTAATTTAATATAGATTTAGAGATCAGTTTAAGTATCACCTCTGTTTAGAAAAATGCTTAATACTCGTTTAAGTATATATTTTTCGTTCTAAATTATTTTGTGCTATAATTTAAACATCTCCTCAAATTATACTAAATATAATAAGAGATCATATATAATATGAAAAAATACAGAAATAAAATCAAAAAACAAAAAAATTTTATGAAATTTTTATTTATATTTCAATTTTCTAAAATATTACAAATGAGACTTTTTCTACTTATACAAAGTTTTCGGTTGGACTTTTTATGAAAGCTCGAGGGAAAATAAAACTTTTTAAGGGTTAAAATTTCTAAATTTTTACTCCTTTTTTGTCAATTATTTTTAATTGAAAAAATCATGTAAAATATTATCCACTTTATTTGATAAAAAGTTCAAAAAATTTTAAAAATTGTGCGCTTCGTGCCTTACATCGATGATTCCTCCTGAAAATGTATTCATAAATGTAATCATTCAACTAAGCCTTTTGTTAAAATTATGTTTTGTTTTAAACCCTTTGAATCTAGACCATTATTTTTCGATCGTGAATATGAATACCAGATTCTGATACAAAATTGTTGCATGGTTCACAATATTATAAGAAAAATATTAATTCTCTCTATATTCATAGGCATACCCGGTGTTTATCGGAATATACTGTACTTCCTGGGGAGATGTGATTATATACAGCATTTTTTAAACCACTAAACGTTCTATTTGGAACAATTTGCATATAAACCCTCTATGTCTTTCTCGAAATAGCTCAGAACACCAATGTTGGCCAATGAGATGACCTCTATTATACCTTCCGTTGCATATAGCAGCTTCATCTAATTCCACTATTTCTCCGGATCCATCAATTTTCTCAAAGGAATACAAGCAATTGTTTTATATTAGCAATCACAAGTCTTTAATAGAGTCTGCCATAGTTGCATCTAAAAAAACATACATTGCTTTGTTGACATCATATGGCAGTTCAAATGTAAATCCCCAAATGATATAACCTACACCATGAATTCCAATTTTTAAATTTTCATTGCACCGAAACAATATTCAGTATATTTCTTATCACAAAACATACACCGGAAACAAATCTTTCCTAAAGAAAGAATTAAACCGTTCAGAGTTCTATTACAAACAAAACATGATTTAATCAAATCGTGTTGTTCAAATAAAAAAATTATCCTCTAAGTCTCTGTCATTTCTTATTTGAATTTTAGAGTTTAAATAAATAGTTTTCCACTGTTAACAAGTAACATATAAATAGAAAATTTAGTTAATTTTGTGTAGGAAATTTTAAAGCGAAATTTAAATATATATTTAAATTGTATATATTTTGTAATTTTAACTTTTTAATTTTAAATAATGGGTAGAAGAAAAAAAGTTGACAGCGAAAATATAAAAAATGATGAAATAAATGCTGTAAACAACTCGAAAATTAGTTTTAAAGAGATAAAAACGTGTGATAGAGATGTAGTAACTATATCCGAGACGCTTCCACCACAACCGACCATCTATAATAACACCCACTCCCCATCGAGCAATACGCTTCAGGCTACTCCAATCAACCTGCTCGATTCCGCACTCCCTTCTTCCTGTCCCGATTCGTCTGCGCGTAGACCAGCCAACACAATGGAAAACCTCAATGCCCCTGTCATTCCAGAAGTAAATCGACTGATGGTATTGCATTCAATACTTGACTCTGTCACAGCCGTAGAGCAGGAATGGCCTAGATCTGCTATTTCAGCAGTGCAAAAAAGGTTTGAGAGAATGCCTAGAAATGGCTGGTCTGCAATTCTTAGGTACTATAATGGGAAATTTGGTCGAACTGTTGATATCGATGTGTTAAAAAAATTAACACATAATGAGGCAGAAAGAGAAATAAGGGAAGAAGAGAATGGAGAGCGACGTAGAATCGCCACTTGTCTCGCCGAGCCATGTTCTTTAACTGACACTACACTCTATATGAACCTGAGAGAAAAGTTCTTGTGCAAAATCAAGGAACTCTCGGAGAAGGAAATCGGAGATGTAGTGGTCCGAACTAGAAAACTTCCAAGTGAATTGGTTGATAGTAAAGTTTTGGAATCATAAATCGGATCACAGGTGAATATGCTGAATCTCATGTGCCTAAGAATGTTAGTGATGCAGCTCGAATCATCCAGGCGGCCAAGGTATGCTAGGACGAGGAAACGCGTAAGGAGAAGCCTAGATTCGCTTGGAAGGAAAACATAGAATGTAAAATTTCTAAGTTAGTACTTTCCAAAGATCTCCTCGAGAAGGCTCGCAAGCAGGAAAAGCTCTCTACTTCGGAAACGAAAAGTCTCAGAAAAATTATGCGAGAGTTTAATTTAGACTTAAGCAAAATAAATGATCTCTCTGAGGCTTTGGTTAAGAAGAATGAGGCTTTGAATGTGTACGAGAAAAAAATTACGATGTATGAAAGTAGGAGAAAATTTCGAAAAGAGAATCGTATGTTTGAGATATTCCGAGGTCGATTCTATCGAGGGTTATCTGAGCGCGTTGAATCCGAGCATGTGGTTTATCGTGACGAAATTTCAGAATTTTGGTCTACAATGTGGAATAAAAATGATAAAGTAGTTACATATGATGAGTATTTGATACCTTTCGTGTCAGATACGCACCAGACCACGTTTCCTTTACTTGAAGAGTTTATAGATATCATCAATTGGCTGCCTAACTGGAAAGCCGCTGGAATTGATGGTATTTATAACTTTTACATCAAGAAACTTACGAGCCTTCATAAATATCTTTACGATATTGTGAAAGCCATATGTTTAGAAGGAACGCCTCAAGCCGATTGGTATTATTGTGGACTTACTTATCTGATACCTAAAGGTACACCAAAGACTGGCTCTTATTACAGGCCAATAACCTGTATGTCAAATCTGTATAAACTAACTACAAAATGTGTTACTAAAGTGGTACAGATTGAGGTGGAAAGACGAGGATTACTTTCAGAAAACCAGTTGGGAGCAGTAAGAGGAGTGCAAGGAGCGAAAGAACAGGCCTATTGAATATTGCCATTAATAAAGAGTACGGAAACAATCTTAAGGCAACATGGATTGATGTCAAAAAAGCTTATGATTCAATAGATCATGCTTATTTGACTCAATGCATTGAAAACCTTAATTTACCTGATTGGATCCTGAAATTTATTAAGGTAATTATATCAAAATGGAAAATTGATATATCAATAGGGCCTGAAAAAATCATGAGCAAGAAGATTGATAGAGGGATTCTGCAAGGAGATAGTTTGTCACCATTATTGTTTGTGTTGTGTATGGATCCATTGAGCCGAAAGCTTAATGAGAAATACACAAAAGTGACAATAAAGACAGATGCAGAATCCCACGCGACTAATCATCTCTTGTTTATTGATGATCTTAAGCTCCTTGCCGAAGATGGACAAACATTGGAAGAAATGACGGTGGAGGTTAAAAAGTTTATGAATAATATAGGATTGGAAATTAACAAAGAGAAGTCAGCCACTAATGATCCATGTTGTGAAGATACTGCTACTCTTCTTGAAGGAATAGGTGTTTATAAATACCTTGGAATTATAGAAGATAGCAGAGGAATCCAAACAAGTAAGTCGTTTGAGGAAGTACAGACCAAACTTATAGCACGAGTAGAAAGACTTTGTCGCACGAGATTAAATGCAAGAAATTTATTTTAAGCCATTAATCAACATGCAATTTCTTTACTAAACTATCATATAGGTGTACTCCGACTTGAACCGGCTGACTTCTCTAAGTTAGATGATGCGGTGCGTGCAGTGTTAGTAAAGAACAAAATACATCTACGCCCAGGATGCAAAGAACGTCTATAACTTCCACGTAAAGAACTTGGAAGAGGTTTACATAGTGTCGAGTTCAAAAGCGAACATATGCTTTTGCAACTCTTGGATTGTCTGGAAAAACATAAAGATACATCGACCAGAAGAGCAGCAATCCTAAAGGTTGAGAATAATAATAAAACCCACCTTTCACTAATTAAAAACTTTTTAAAAATAAAATACGGGTTGGAAGAGGAAGTCACAAAAAATAAATTAGAAGAAGCTCAACTAGCTAACCTATATAACGAAATCAAAAACCGAAAACTACATTCAAAGTTATATAGCGCTAGAAATAACGAGCTGGTAAGTGTAAATGACTCCTCAAGATGGTTAAAGAAAGGATGTGTAAGACCACTTGATAAAGCAGTGTTCTGTTATATCCAGGAGAGAAATGTATTCTGGGGTGCAGAAGGTATGTGTCAACACTGCAACCAGTCTAGGAAAACTGTTGATCACTCAGCAACGAGATGTGAAAAAATGCTTGGTCATGACTATACTAGACGACATAATGAAGTGGTACGATGTATACATTTACTCTTGCTGAATAAATATAAGTTTAAGTCTTCGAAACGAATTAGAAGCCACTCAGTTCAAGAAATTCTTGATAACGAATATGCAGAGATAAGAGTGGACACCAGAATAAAAACTGATGTCAAGATTCGGTGTAACAGACCAGATATATTTATTTTAGACAAGAGACAGAATAGGATAACCCTCATTGAAGTAGGAATCACATCCCAAGACTCTCTCCAAATAGTTGAAACAGAGAAGCTTAGGAAGTATGACCTATTAGAAAATGAGTTAGGTCTTATTTATAAATGCAATGTAGAGATAATTCCTTATGTGATGACCTGGGACGGTATTGTGACAAAATACCATAAGACGTATGTTAAGAGACTGCAAATACCCATGAATGTAGAGGCATATATACAATCCATAGTACTCAAGAAGACAGTCGAAACAATTTCTTTTGATCGACGAAGAGGACTTGAGTCTGGTCCAAATGCCGAGGAGAGCTGGGAGAGAGCATCATTAAGTGTTATCTTAGGAGCTGAGATGCATAAACAACCAATACCCCCTTTAAAGCAAGTAGACAACGAGGAAGATGATGTTAAAACGGAAAATACAAAAAATATTTTACCCCTTATTTTGGATGGCATAACCACAGCAAAGGAACCAACAACTAATACAAATGAAGAGTTGGAGTTGGAGGAAGAAATAGAAGTGGTTGAAATGGTGGAAAGAATTATTTAAAAAGAAAAATTTGTTAACCCAGAATTTATTAAATAAAAAAAAAATAATTTTAAATTGTAAATTGATAAAAAAAAGCATAAAAATAAAATAATTTTGACCCCTAAAAATTTTAATTTTTCAGTTTTATTACACGATAATAAGTTTTAGATAGTGTAAATTTGGGTTTTTTACATAACTCATTGGTAAATGATTGTAAAAATATATTTCATTATTTAATGTCATGGGCCAATAAACCCCCCATGTCCAATAGAACCCCCGTTATTTTGATATATTTTACCTAAGGGCCATATATTTTAAAAAAGGAAGTGATTTTTTCTCTAAATTTAATAGGAGGGGTCTGTTTAAAAAATGCTTATATAATTTTTAACTTAAATTTCCCGCCAAAAAAAATATTTCAAGTTTTGCCAGAAGAAAAATAAAACTTTAATGATAATACTTAAGTAATAAAAAATGTCAAAAAAAATTGCAAGTAAATTAAATTAAATACGTTTTGTTACGCCTCAAAAAACGTTCTGATGTCACCATCATTGTTTTTTACTTCAATCATGTTGTTCATCAAAATAGCGGTAACTGTAAAAACCGAATTATCGTAAAAAGAGACAAAAGGCGCTCTTTTAGTTAGTATTCATATCTAGCTCTTTTTTTTAAAAAACTTAATCTCCAGTAGACAAATCTCTCTTGTGTCTATTTGAATTGTTGCTTTCTATAATTATTTCTCTATAATTTTTAAAATGCTTAGCCACATCCGAACGAATCTTACTATCGATTTCAAGATCATTAATTATTATAGTGTTACCGTTTCAGTAAATTCTTCATGTACATCCGAGGCAATTTCTAGGCTTCATTGTGTTTTCCCTGATTTTCTTCGACTCAAACTATATCAGGATCTACATAAATAGTAAGTACCATCGTACTGGCTTCTTATTCAAATATTATGCTTCCAGAAAGTGGATTGGTAAAACCTGGTTGTCTGAAGAAAAACATAAATGGTGATTTGTTTTTTGCACCATGTATTCTTCTGTTATAGGCATAAACAACATTACTAAGATGTTCAATCCAGCTTCTTCCACCTGTTTCATGTAATTTCTTCGCTAGCCATTTTTTTATGGTTTGATTTACACGTTCCACTTGACCTTGCGCCTTCGAATTGCGTGGTCTTCCATGTATAATTCTGATGTTATGATCTGTTAAAAAGGCTTCAAGTAGTGCATTTTTAAACTCTTGATCGTTATCGGATTGTATTGTCACCGGGACACCAAAGTTGTTAAATAAAAATTTTAATGAATCTCTTACTAATTTCGAAGTTTTATTAATCAGCTTAAAGCTCCAGAGATGTTTTGTGTATGTGTCGATTACATTAAGAATCCAGCTATATTGATCATTTCGATCACTATATATCCTGAGATCTACACAATCCATCATAAATAGATCTTATTTTTTGGTAATATGGTTTATATATACTAGCTGAATTTTTTTTAGAGAATTGAATCCACTACATGCTTCACAGTCTTTTACATACTCTTTTATATATGCCTTGGGAATCCCATAGTATTTTTGTACAATCAAAGCCATCATTCTAATTACTCCGATGTGTGCAACAGCAAGCTCTGTTTGAATAATTTGTTTAATCAAGGCAGTTTCAAATCCAAAAACGGCTCTTATTAGATGATCGGTCTTTTTAAACAAATATCATTTCCGAGCAAAGTAAAATGTTCTGCTTTCTGCCTCAACAACCCCTTTTTTTTAAACTAAGCTGGATATTGACCGGTTTTTAAAAATGTTGTAATAATTTCTTTTTCTTGTCTATTTTTACCACTTATGATCTTTGGCATTTTGGTTACATTTTGTTTTTATATATATATAAACTGAATACTTAAAAAAAAAACAGATAATAGGAAACCATTAATCAAATGTATATTGAATTTTATGTTGTTTAGTGCCTGTATCAAATTCTACAACGAAATTTCGCCTTACAAATACTAACAAATGCAAATAACTGAAAAATACAAAAAAAGAACTGAAAAGAAAAATATAAAGTTTATTGAATATTTTATTCATTATTAACACATCCTATTGTTCATACAAAAGAAATATTAAGAAAGAATGGATAAGAAGTATTGGAATAGAGACTAAAATAAGAAGATGTATAGGAATTAGGAAATAAATAGGTTATAAGGGTATAGAAATTATAGAGCTATTTTAAAAAATAAAGAATGTCAGTAATATTAAAATATATAGAAAATAACGGGGGTTCTATTGGACATGGGGCGGTTTATTGGCCGTGACAAAAAATAATGTATTTTTGGGTTAAAATATTTCATCAAACTTCTATTTATTTCCTTCTATTTCTTATACCATCATCTTTTCTTCTTATAAATCAGACTCTTCGTTTATATTTATTATCAGTTCCTCTAGTGGTGTTCTTCAATCTGAAATAAAAAATAAATTTCATATTTATTTTATAAAATAATTTATGTTAACCGTTGTATGAACAAAGGGGTATTTCAAACAATCAAAGACTCTAATAATGATATTTCCGATCCTATTACATATTCTAATTCGAATAACAAACTAACAGAAAATATATGTGACATAATTGAAGATATTAAGAAATACAAAGAAATTGAAATTTTTGGAAATATTTTCAGAAAGCAAATACAAACTCTTGGAAAATTAAATTCCAAGAATTTTACACGTCTAAAATGTATGATAAATACAGATGAAATGTTTGTATTGATATCTTTTCTCAAATACATGACCAAAAGTGAATGTATTGTAGTTGGTAGAGCATATATGAAAACAAAAGTTAATGATATTGATAAAAATATTCTATTTCACATATTCAGAGGATTCTTAAATATTAATGAACCAAGTGACACGTATAAAACTATATTTAATGATTTCCAAATTTTAAATATTCTAAAATGCGGTGATTCTGATAATTTAAATGATTTGAGTGCCAATGAATTATCTGAATACAGTAATAATACAACAATTATCCTTACTTCTCTATTATGTAAAAGAAAAAAAATATGTGTTGGTAAGTATCTAACTGTATATTTGTCAAAAATAATTAGACAAAATATCACAGTATCTCATTTGAGGTTATTACTCGTAGTCTCTAGAAATTATAAAGAGTGTTTTTCTACTGAAATCACTGATTTTTGTAGAAATTATAAACATCCAATTATTAATGAAATTCTTAAAAATTTGGAATAATTAAAATATATTTAAATTATACTTACTTACTTATTCTATTCTACTTTTACCTTTCCGTATTGAAGATGTACAAATAAAAGGTTTCCATCTGTTTCTTTTAATCTGTATATTTAAATTGTAATTACCATAACTCTGTTTTATAGAATTAAGCGGATTAAATTTGTAAAAACGGTTATTTAAATTTTATTTTCTTATTTGATAACTTTTTATTCGAGAGAATGCTTTTTATTTAATAAACATCACTTTTTTATAAACAATGCAAATTTAGATTGCCTTCATGTAAATAACGCTTTATAAGTTTAGAATAGATTTATTGTCTCAAGCAGACCTTCATCTATATCCCTTAAGATACCAACAGCCCGAATATTTTAATCAAAAATAAAAGTAAAACCAAATTAATGAGCAGAAAGTAGCCCGGGGTTAGTCTATGCTCATTACTTAGGACACTGATTACATATAGAAACTTATTTTGCTTTCTCTCATGACATACAGTATTCCCAATCACTCCATACTTTACAAAATAATACACTTCAAGGCAATATATATCTCGGCGACTTATATGGAGTCATTTTAGACGTCCTAATAACATATAGCTAGTATAACAAAAATATAGTATTCCTGGTTGTTTAAACGGTCTGTATTTTTGTATCTCCAGGGGCAAAAACTTTAAAAATAATAAAAAAATCCGGGTTTCGATGTTTTTGACTGAAATTACGTACAAGTTAAATCATGGTTTCTAATATAGTTACATTAAAGACTACAAAATGAGTTTATTTTAGAATCGCCACAGGTTTTTCAGATCATCCCTTAAATATACAAAACCAAGGGAACAACCGAAAATGAAGTGTATTTTTATTCCACCAAACAAACATTAAAAATACTTTCACGCAAATTGGTAATAATCCTTACCAAGCAAATAGTTTTAAATGTGATTTACTTCCCTCTACCATCAATTTTCTAGTTTAAATGAAAAAATTGATTTTTTTATTTTTTTTTAAAAAACTTAAATAGGGGTTCTTATTTAAAGATTTCTTAAAAAACCAATTTTTTATTTCCACAAAATAAATTCTCTTTTTTTTTATTTTACATTTGAAATAATCACCCTTTTAATGGACACACAAATCAAAGAATATCATGCAGAAGTTCAACAACTATTCAGTAGATCAGGCCCAGGTGGTGCACTTACGTTATGTCATCTTAAGCTTTTGGATACCGGAAGAAGTTTACACCGAGCTATTATGGGACCAGTTAGAGTCGGAGATATCATTACTTTACTTGATTGTGAGCGTGAACATAAGAGAGGAAGATATTAAAAAAAAATAAAAAAATAATAATTTTTCATTTAAATCTTCTTTTTCATTTTATTCTTTTGTTTTATTTTTTTAAAAATTATATTTTAAAATCCATGCATGCATGATGAAGATAATTACGAAGAAGAATCAAATGAAACTGAAAAGATAAATATTAATAATAAATATTTTATTTGTAATAAAAAACCATTTATATTCAGTATAGATGATCTTACACCGTGTTATAATATAGAGAATTGTAAAGAAGAGTGTTTAGAATTTTATAAAAATAATATTTTAAGTTATAAAGCATCTATTTTTATTGAAAGACTTGGTTATTTACTTAAAGAAGATATTATAGAAATAAATCAAAAATTTAATAAAAATATTTGTAAAAATTTTAAAATTCATGAAAAAGCTGGTAGGCATTTTTATACAATTAATTCTGAAAAAAATAAAAATTATTTTTTTAATGAACATAAAACAGAAAATAATAATTTCAAAATAACTAATTCAACCTTTGACACATACATTCCTCCTTTGAAATCTCCAGGGTTACCTTATAAAATTAAAAATATGAATCTTTTTGAAAATTTATTTAAAAAAATTTTATACCAAAATGATTTGCAGTGTGAATGGAATGAATGTATAAAAATCCTTAAGAACAACAATATTTTCAATTCTATCGATTGTAATATTCAGAAAAAAAGAATATACGATTTATATTTAGAAGAACGAACAAAATATTTTGAAAAATTCAATTTAGAAAAAAATACAAATTTAAGCAAAAATAATATTATTTCTCCTTTTGATCCCGATGATTTAAAAGAAATCTGTGAAATAATCAAATCTAAATATGAAATAAATCCCGAACTATCTTATAACGACATTAAAAATGATTTTGATCTACAAAAATACGAAAAATTTAAAATATTAGAATCTTTCAAATTAATCTATAAAAATATGTATATTGATATTAAAAATAATTGTAAAAATAATAAAGAATCAATAAATAGTTCGGATGCCAATCTATTAAGTTATGATAACAACTTAACTCAAAGTTTATATCATGAATATAAAGAAATGTTAAATGATATGTACAAATCAGGAATGATATTTTATAAGATGAAATTTAAAGAATTTATCGTTTTAATAAAAGAAAAATCAATATTTATTAGAATGCTAAAATACAGTGGATTTCCTGTCAAAGTTTTATTTTTTGAATTTATTCAAACTATTAATAATAGATTGAAAGAATATGAGAATAAATTAGGTTGTAATGAACCTGTAAATTTAAATTCTATTGACTTAAAAGCAATACAAACGTATTTTATACGAAGAAATAATGAATTAGAAAAAGAAGAAGGCGAACTTTAAAATATTTACTCTATTAAATTATTCCATTAAATTTTTAAAAAATAAGTACAATTTATATTTCTCAATAAAATATTATAATATTATTTTTTTCTATTTATTTCCGTTATTTCAAGTCAATACCTTAAGTTCAATTTTTTATCTTTAGATTCGAGTTAAATAAATTTCAATTTATTTAATAAATAATTTTTTCTTTACTGATTATTATACTGCCAATTGAGAGAAATTGAGGTGGTTAGATCTATTTTTTGAATCTGTAAGATTTTTTGCATCAATCACTGGCTTTCCGTCTTGAAACCATTACTCTTGTCAATTAAAACAAACAGTTTCAAATTTCTATTTATGAATAAAGATTGAATCCATAACTTATTTTTACTTTTACCAGTGGCTTTTTAAGATTCATTTTATAGTATTTTGTTGCAATACCATCTCACTAATCACATATAAACCAATTCACACGTAAAATTATAAGAATGACTATAAATTCAGCTATTTTTATTTGAATGGTGTAATTTATGAAAAATCTGACATGTTTTCTGAAAAGTAATTTTGATTTAAATATCTGTTATCTTATTGTATTTTTAATTAAAAAATATATTTTGGATCCATTATTATAATTATTGATCAAATACTGATGTCTAATCTTATTTTCATGTAGTAAGTTTAGAGGGTTTTTAATAAAGGGACTCCAACTTCTTTCTTAAACTTGAATTTTTGTTTACCTAAAAGAATGAAATGTTAATCAAACTACTTTACGGGTATCAGGTGTAGTTTATCTATGTATTTGCTTTAAGTTGAACTGCAAGGTATTCTAAGGTTTTATCCATTTGATTATGGTACAAACTTAATCCTTCTGTTTATCAAAAATGCCTTTTCATCCTGAATGTAGCAAAAAACTGTTTCGTTGAGCGAACAAAGTTTTTTTCTTTAAGATACTTTATAAAATCACAGATTTATAACCAAAAAAATCTTATTATTAAGAATTTTAATTTTTTTGAAATTATTTTTTATGATCAGATTTTTTAATAAAATCTAGGTTTTAAATACATTCCTCTCTTTTAAATGATTTAAATTTAATATAATCTCTATCTTCCTGTTCTAAAACCAATGCTTTTTTAACGTTACTTGTCGGTGGCTTCTATCGTAACGTCATTTTTAAATCTGATTATAATATTTAATGTTAAAAATAATTTTTTAATGATTCATATTATATAAAAAAAGCAATTGAATGAATAATCTCAACGATTCTAACTAAATATTTTCATTGGATTTGTTTTAAAAATTAAGTATAGAAGAAAATTATATATAAAGCACAGAAATTCTTTTATTTTAAAATTATAGAAAATTATTTCTCTTTTTTTTCTTCATTATACTCCAGAACATCAATTTCTCGCATTTTCGGTTGTTTACGAACTGATTTTAAATCAATAAATAAAGATTGTCGCGATACAGGTGGTGTATTTCTACGGTTTTCAGAAATAACAGAGTTTTCTTTTTTGTTACATTTTCCAGCGGTATTCTCAAGTTCATTTTCATCAGATGAACTACTCAAAGATATAAACATCATTATAAGAAAAATTTTTAAAAAAAACATGGTTTTACAAATTTTTTTTATAATTTATATTCAATTTGAAGCTAATTGGTTGTTTTTTGATTAAAATTGGTATAAAAAAATAAATTTCACCTAAAAATTTTCCTCTTTTAACCAAAATTTTTATTAAATTTATTTTTTTTTTCTATAATGTGATATTTTAATTTGCTTTAAATGTGTGTCTGTGATTTTTTTAATTTAAATATTATTTTTATTTACAAAAAAGTTTTCAAAAAAATACTTAAAGAAAATTATAAGTAAAATGAAAAGTCAAACCCACCCACGCTCTTGGTATACGCATAGCTGAACATAAAGCATGTTTTAAGCAAGCAAATACCAAAATGACTGAATGCTTAAATTTATACCGAAAGAATGCATCTACCTAGCAATAAGACGAAGCATTTATTTATAAGAGAGATTCAATAAAAGCGGAGAAGTTGGAAAAATATTGCAGATCAGGCCGGGGTTAAAAGGTTTATTGAAGAAAGTAAAAATGACGAAATAAATAACACTTTAACAAACAATTTTTTATTTAATAAAATTCTGGGTTAAAATATTTTTTAACATTTTTACATGTTTTCTTCTACCTCTTTAACCACTTTTGTCTCTTCTTCCAAATCCGACTCTTCATTTATGTTATTGGTCGGTTCCTCTAAAGTGGTTCCTCCTTGTAAAATAAAGGGGGCTTTATATTTTGGTTTAAAATTTTTGGCACCATCTTCCTCTGTTTTCGCTTCTTTTAAAGGGGGTATTGGTTCCTTATGCATCTCTGATCTCATAATAACACCCATTGACGCTCTCTCCCAGCTCTCTTCGGCATTTAGTCCTGACTCAAGTCCTCTTCGTCGATCAAAGGAAATTGTTTCGACTGTTTTCTTAAATACTATAGACTGAATGTATGCCTCTACATTCGTGGGTATTTCTAGTCTTTTAAGATGAGATTTATGGTATTTTGTCACAATACCGTCCCAGGTCATCACATAGGAATTATCTCAACACTACACTTATAAATAAGACCTAAGTCATTGGCTAGCAGGTCATACTTCCTAAGTTTTTCAGTTTCAACTATTTGAAGTGAATCTTGGGAAGTGATTCCTACTTCAATGAGTGTTATCTTATTCTTCTTCTTATCTAAAATTTATATGTCCGGTCTGTTATTCCGAATTTTAACATCAGTTTTAATTCTGGTGTCCACTCTTATCTCTGCATACTCATTATCAAGAATTTCTTGAACTGAGTGGCTCCTTATTCGTTTTGAAGACTTAAACTTATATCTATTTAGAAGGAGAAGGTGTAGGCATCTAACCACTTCATTATGCCGTCTAGTGTAATCATGGCCTAGCATTTTTTCACATCTATTTGCTAGATGATCTACAGTCTTACCAGACTTCCCGAAATGTTGACACACACCATCTGCTCCCCAGAACTTTAACAAACAATATGTTTTTATTTTATTTAACTACCTTCTGAAAAAGATTTTCAATTTTTTAAATATTTTCCTCCAACAAATAATCAAAGAAATTTGAACCCTCGTTTTTGCTATTTTGGTGTCAAAAAAACGATTGAGCTCATAAAATTAAAAATTGTTTCTTTTATATTTCCTTGTTTAACATTTTACTTCTCATTACTAGATTATCTTAAGGAGGTACTGATTCCTCAGGCATTTCATCACTTTTAATGACACACATTCCCAGCTATATTCGACTTTGAGGCTTGACTCAAGTTCCTTTCGCCGCACAAAAGAAATTATTACAAATATTTTCTTATGTAATATCTTCTAAATTATGTCTCTCCGTTCAAGAAATGAATATATTCTATTAAGTTATGAAAAAAACGAAATAAAAAAATAATAAACAACCACATCTAAAGAAATTTAAAATGTTTTGACAGACAAAGTAGATTTATAAATATTATTTTTGCAAACTTACACCCAATTCATCAACTTTTAATAGTTCATTATCCATTTCTTTGATTCTATTTTTACAATACGATACAATATCATAGCAGTCAGAAGAAACAAGCACACCGTTTATTTCTCGGTAAAACTTGAATTTTTCATTACTCTTTAAATTCTTAGGAGAATATTCTTCCGTATTTTTATTTTTAAATTTGTGATTAGACAATAAATAAATTGATTTTAGTATTTTTTTGTATTTATATTTTTTATCCAAAAGATCTAGTTTAAGACATCTAAGCGCCTCAACTAATTTATCTGATTCAACCGACATATACAGGGGTATCATGATATTGAATTATGAAAGTGGCAGATGGTAATAAGATTACATACAAAAAAATACTAAGATCAATTTATTTATTGTTGTAATAGAAATAATTTACTACCAGAATGAAAGATTACAGGCTGCAGAAAATGCAATATAATGCTTAGAAAATAAAATAAAAAATTATTTTATGTGAGAAATTTTACATTTTGTTTCCGTTCATTTACTTCTTTATATCAAAAATTCCATTAAGACAAAGTGTATTGCCAAAAAATTGTTCAAATCATAAGTATTATTAAATGAAGTTTTTTTATATGATAAGCAGTCTTCAACTTATAAATTATCTTTTAAATCATAAGTACTATTAAATGATGGTTTTTTTATATGATAAGCAGTCTTCAACTTATAAATTATCTTTTAAATCATAATTATCTTCAAAACTTTTTATTCTTCATATTTTTGAAAAAAATAATTTTCGTTCCAAATTTAAAAACTCATTGGCTTCTTGTAAAAATTTATATTTTTCTATCTATTAACCCATACGATGGTAATTGATTATTCCAAGATTAACGATATTCAATTAAGTAGTGATTCAAATGAAGAAGTACATCCCAATATAGATAAAAAGAGTTATCATAGATATATGAAAGCATTGCGAGAACAAAAGAAAGAAGAAAAGCGTAAAAGAATAATTGAATTAGATCAAATGATATCAACAGAACTTTCAAATACCAAAAAACAAGAATTTTTAGAAGAAAGAAATAAATTAAATGAAGAAATACAACCAAGAATTAGAGATGTTTCTGATAATGTTTTTTCGTTTGGTACCAAACAGAAACAAGAGATAGAACCAGAGGATTTACTCATGAAATTGCTTAATATGCAAGCAATGAGTGAATTTTCTGATATAATGAATAATCATATCGTTAATATTGAGGAATTTGAGGAATTTGTTTTGTACAATTTAAGTGAAAATATTAAAATAGGAAATGATGAAGCGGGATTCTATCTATCAAGAATTGTCATATTAATAAAATACCTTAAAGAACATGGTGATAGGTTTATTGCTGTTTTCACAGATAAATTTAAAAATCAAAAAAGTCAAGAATTATTTGATAAAGAGTGTCAGATGTATTATAATTCAGCAAAAGAAGCAATTATTCGTAATTCGAATCAAATTTAAGCGATATTTATTCATCTGGTTCACAATTATTGCAAGTCTAATTATAATTAAAAGGTGTTTTATAATTAAAAATTTCTATCCATTCTTACATATTGTAGACTTTTTTGAAACAAGATTGAGATTTATTAAATTTAAAAATTTTAAGTTTCTTATTTTTATATTAGAAGTAAGCCCAATTATGATATTTAAATTTCAAAAATATTATATGTCTTATTTATGACTCGATATGTCTATATTTTTTTAACTTTATTTTAAACCCATTAAATCTAGTTAAAACACACATATATTATACTGTTTTCACAAATATAGTTCTATTTTTAACATAGAAAACTACCTCTTGACCTTCGTAAGTATCCCATGTGATTCATACATCAAAAAGCTTTTCATCCAGAAGAGTGTGAACAATTTTTGGGGAGTAGAGCAGTTGATTAAAGTGTGGTGATGGTCATTGCTGATGTGTAATCACAGACCGATACCGATTTTACTGCCCCTCCCCCCCCCCAAAAAAAAAGACTTGCATACTTCCAGTATTCTCTATGTTCCTTAATTAAAAAAGACTTCGAGCATAGATATATCGCGGAAGTTTGAATTAGGCTTCCCTGTAATTTCATTGTCATATATAAAGATAAAATATGTACCTTGCCTCTCTTATTTAATTAAAAGGTATTTTATTTTGGTATTTTACTCACTAAGCTCGCTAACACGAGCAAATAAATGCTATTTTTTATGATTTGTGCGAAATTTACCTACGAGTTTAAGCTTTATTTCCAATTTATAAATATAAATAAATGCAAAGTGGGTTGTAAAATAATATATCCCATTTTGTAAACCCACTCTCTTAAATATTTCTACAAAATAGCCGGAAATATAATGGAATTTATCTCAGAAAAAATTCAAATGATGGTTTTTGCACCAATATCACTTAGATATTAATGTGTAAATGGGTTTGATGTGGCTTTATTCTCTTATATATTCTCGTTTTTAAGGCACAATTTTTCTATTTATATCAGCCATAAAAATAAATCAAGAAACAATTTAGTTTTATACTAATACCTATTTAATTTATTAAAATAGTCAATCTGTAAAAAAACGATGATTTTCTATGCCTCATTTATATAAATTCCATTCTCTTTATCGAGAACAAGAAAATAAGGTTCGTTTTTTTCTGCTTGAACACTACTATCGCACTTTTAAGCAATGCTCTGAAATTAACTCCTGACTTCAATCCCAAGACAAACGGCTTTATTCACACATTTTAGGATGATATTGCACAAGTTTGACATACAGTTAATTGGCATTCGATCTGGGCATTATCATGGTTTACCTCCAAGCATCATATAACTAGGACACAATGAAATATTCGGCAGAAAGCGTTTCTGTCAACATGAACTCTAGAACATCACAAACATATTTATATAAAGGTTATTTATAATATGTAAATTATAGATATCTTCAAGTCATGCGGCACTCAAGTTAGGAAACTAACTAATAGCCTCGAAATCTTATTATGCTAAAGAAACATGGGCGAAAGCATATCTAGGAAAATAGACTTGAATATTCATAAGGCTCGAATATATCATGATTTATTAAACGTTTTAGAGTCATTTCGAAGTTTATGGCGATTTACATATACACGGATTAAAAATGCACAAATAACTCATAATATAATCGTCCTCTGAATAAAATAAATATACGATTTTTAGTTTGAATTATTTTTTATTTTCATACATCGGATTTTTTTATCGAAATTTAAAAACAATTTTGGTTAAACATAGCTCCCAAAGATTTCTTATACAGCTAAAGTTAAAAATAAATACCATAAGATTTTCTTGAGGTTAGGATTTCAAAAGTAGAGAGCTTTCACTGCAACCGAGCTTTCTCGAGAAAATTTGTAAGTTACCGGCTTGGAAATATTTCTTTAGATTTTATGTTGCGGTACATAATTTCCCCCATGTCCTTAGTGCCCCGTTATTTCTAATACGCCCCCCCCCTTTTATTTTCAATATATTTATAATCCCATATTCTCTATTCATTGATCTTTAACGTCCCCAGATTAAAATATGAGGTATTTTGTTTCTAAATATAACAGGGGTAGTGCAAATCAATGTTTACATAATTTAAAATTATTTTTCCCTCCAAAAATATTATCGTAATCAATTTTAAGAATAAAACCATTTTCTTCTATCTTAAAATTTCTTATTTTTAACCTAACACATATTAAAAAGAAACAAAATAAAATTTAATTCGCTTTATTACAACTTTCTAAACAGCTCTTTTTTCCGCATTAACATTTTATAATTCTACCATATTATTAATAAAAATATTTGTTACTGTAAAAACAGAATCATCATAAAAAAATTAAACAGAGCGCGTTTTGTCTTTGTATTAGTATCAAAATCTTTTTTAACGAAACTTTATCCCCAATAAGAAGATTTCTTATTGTTTGATTTTAATATTATATTTGTATGATTCTTTTTTAATATTTTCGCAGAATGTTTACATATTCCGTATTAGTTACAAATTCTTATCAATTTTAGAAGCAGTAGTTGTTGAAGATGAAGCAAGATTTCAAGGCTCATTTACTTCATTATATATCTCTGAGGCAATCTCTAAATTCTACTGTGTATATACTAGATCATGTTTCCTTGCTGTTATGCATCAGAACTCATTTCGTCGACAAATACTAAATCATCGTTTAGTTAATCGCCAACTATACTACCTGAAAGAAGATTATAAATACAAATTACCATTAAAAGGTTGAAATTAATGATAGACTTGAGGCACTATGTATTTTTCTATTCTAAGCTCATATAACATAATATAAAAACTGATCCATCTTTTTGTACCAGGAACTTTTAACTTTTTTTGCAACCTATCATTTAATTTTTGATTCATCTGTTCAATTTGTCCCCGAGCCTTTGAATTATGTGTCTTCCATATATTATTTGAATTTTAAGAGCAAAAGTATGTTTCCTGAAATTCATTTTGAAATTCTTCATCATTATCGGATTGAATCGCTCTAGAATACCAAAATTATAATAGAAATTTATATAAATCTTCCGGACCATGAAGTCTTGTTGATCGTCTTAAAAATACAGAAATGCTTTGTATAAGTGTCTATTATGCTTAAAGTCCAATAATCCCATTATTTTAATCAGCGTATCTTCTAAGATCTGCACAAACAACAATCATAAATAAATTATAGTATTTTTCTAAATTTATTCATTGGTAAGAGTCATTTGCTGGGGAATCGTTTCCTCATAGCATCTTATTGCATTATAAAATATTTATTTAGTCGATAATATAAAACAATAGAAGCCGTAAAACTTTGCATTGGGAGTTTTATATATGTATTGCCTGTTAATCGTTTAGTTTCAAAGACTATAATCCGACTATATAAATATAGAAATATCATAGGAGCAATAGAAGGTGGAGTAAATACGAAATATTCCGGAAGATATAGGATAGGAATATAATATAAATAACATATATCTATTATAAATAATGGGAGTTATTAATATATAAATTTGCATTAGAAATAATGGAGCACAAACGACATGGGAGGCACTAAGGACCGTGACATTTAATAAAGAATTATTGAAGACAATAATTAACTCGTTGAAATCCAGATAGTATAAGATATATGTCCAAAATAATTTCTGATTGTACCGGCGGCAATCATATCAGATGCAAATTGCTAAATCGCTACAAATTTTTAAAATGACTTGAGAAATTGTGGATGTATTTATATTTACGTGGCACGGTAAAACATTATTTTAGATCATCAAAAAATTTCTCAAAAGCTCCAATTATTTGAATTGCCGTAACATATACATGCTAATTTTAAAAAATAATACATTTCATGTTTATTACCAAGTGAATTAAAATTCCAAACAAACTATTTATCATTTTAGGGTAAGAAAATTCGTGAAACATAATTAGTAGTTAAATTTGTTCAAATGTTGCAAATACTACAAGAACAGGCTGTAGCGTTGCTGAAGGTTCGGATTTTTATTTCAATATTGTTTAGGAAATTTTTTGTTCAAATCATATATTTTAAAATCTATTTTAACGTTATTGTTGATTTAACCAATATTATACTGTTCATCAAATTTATGCAAAAACTTTCGATGTTCAAGTAACAAAATTTCGAACCTAAAAAGTAAAATATTTTCAATTTTACTTAATACCGTTTTTTTATTTTCAATCTATCCTATATTAACGCTTTTATCTATAAAATTAAGATTTCAGAAACATCTTAAATTATTTAGAAACTGTGTTTAATATGGTTCAAAGCTTTTTTTAACTTTTCTTGCACTATAAATATCATAAAATGCTAATTTTAATATCAGCTTTTATGAAATCAAATATAAAAAATAAAAACATTGAGTGATTTACTTCAAGAATGAACTTTAAAATCTATATTTCATGTAGGTATGCGCATCTAGATGTTATAGTATGGAATAAAAACATGTGTATTAATACAAAAGGGTATTTAATCCCAAAATGACATATATTATATACAAAAAATGGGTTTATAAACTATTAATTCAGACTTATATTTTGATGAAAAAATCAATAATTTTCTCATTTTTATGAATTTTGGTCATGATTTTGATATTGTATATATATTTTGGTTTCAATAAATTTCATTATTTACTTCATTACTGATACATGAGTAGTCGAAGACAAATTTTTTGATATTTAATTTAAAATGATTTTACATCATCTTTTACGTAATTATCACAAGAAATCGTCCACGTATGTAATTTTGTATGTGATTAAGAAGAATAGTAGTTGATGTTAAAAATAGAAATTTTATAATTAAATTTTTTGCTTCTATTCATATCTGGACACCTTCTAGAATTATCTAATATATGTTCTTATTTAATCATAAATTTCTCCTTTAGAATTCTAAATCACTGTCATATCTTTCAAAAATTCTCTTAATTTATATTTATTCAAAAAAAAAAATTTTTCTTTATATAAGTAACAATTAGTTAAGAAAAATTTACGTTTTTTCATTTATATTACCATAATAATCCTTTACTATTAATATTCTATACAATATTCGCTAGAATAAAAACTTTTACTTATTTTAAACAGTTCAATTTTGTATTAAATTACAGAAAAAAATAGAAATTTTTGTAATGAAATCATAGAAATTGAAATCATTGATTTTTTTTAATTTATTTTTTTCCAAATTAAAAAATAACGATTTTTCTTGTTTTTAAAGTCACACATTCACGAAAAACGATTTTTTTCTATTTTTTTAATCGATTATAACTTATAAATTATTTTTCTATCTTTTTATCTTAAAAAAAATAATAAAATTTTTATCTTTAGCTTTACATTTTTTCGAATTATTTCAAAAAAAATAAAAATTAATCACCACTTTTAAATCGATTTCCTTTTTTGATTTATTTATAAAAAAAATATTCATTTCTTTAATTTTTAAAAATTTATTTTTGTATCAAATGAAATAAAATTTATAACAAATTTTATTGTTTTATTTGGTATTTAAAATAATTTTAGTATTTTGAGCCCAACTAGCTTTTCACAAATTTTGTAAAATTGTATTATTTCATTTGTATTTTAAATATTTTTTTTTGGTATTTTTAATTTCATTTATATTTCTACAACTGTTGTTAATTAAAATAATTTTTAATTTACTTTTTTTTCTAAAAAAATATTATTCTAGGGTCTACAAATATAATAATATGTTCGCCATGAATAGTAATTAAATAAATTACATTTTTATTTGGCAATACCCTTAGCCCTAATGCTATTATTTGTACAACTTTTTGCATGCGGTTTATTAATAATTGAAACACAGGATGGTTTTTTACATGTTTTAGATAAAGAAACGATGAAGGTGACTACATTATTGAACATTAATCACATTATAAATGAAGATAGCAATCAACACACTGGACTTACATATTTTACACCAAATTCTTCTTTAAATTTAACAGAATATAATAATAAACATTCTAAAGAAGAAAATTTGAATTTAGAATTTGAAAATACCAAAAATATTCTCCTTAAAGAAGATCAAGAAAAAGTATTACCAAGCCATAAAAAATTTATTGATAGTCTCTTTTTAGACAGTAATGGATATTTTTTTTATAAAGAAAATGGAAAATTAGTCAGTATGAATTTATCAATTGTAGAAATAATCGAATCTCCCAAAATAGTCCGTAATACAGTTTTAGTCTCCGATAAAAATGTGACAATTCATAAAATATTTATAAATAATATAGAAATACATGTGTTTATTGTAAATGTTACCATAACTGCTATTGATGCCTTATCGTACTACAATAGAAAAATATTTTTTTCTTATATTTATTATCCATTTACCAGTGTATGTGAGGACTTGATATTTCAAAGAAATTCTGTTTTTTTAAAAACCAAATTTCAAACTGTAGAATTTAATTCAAATATTGTTGGTGCTTACATGATAAAGAAACATTATAATAATTATTATTTTAGTAAAATATTTACTGTTTCTAAAATGGCATTGCCATACATTAAAAGTAATCGAAGAAGTAAACTTGTATATCTTTTATCGTTTGTAGTTATTGTTCTGACAATCATTATATTTCGATCCAAAAGAAATGTTGTAAATATTAAAGAAATTATTGCAGATAGGAAGAATTATGTTGTAAGAAAAGGATTTTTTGATAAAACAGTTGTAATAGTTAAGGTGTATAAAAAGGGGGATATTAGAAGTGAGAATGAGGTAAATATTTTACGAAAGAATCAAAGTTTAAATATTGTGGGATATTTTTATCAGGAAAAAAGAAGATGGAGTACTTTGATTGTAACTGAATATTGTAAGAGTTTGTATGATTGTAATAATTTTAACTGTTTAAGAAGATTAAGTTGTGATATTTTGAATGGAATCATGTTTTTACACTCAAAAAATATTTCACATTTAAATTTAAGTTATCAATCAGTATGTATTAGAAACGATGGATGTGGTATTTTGACAGATTTTGAAGATGCAAGGTATTTAGATAGTAACCTGTCATTTTTAGAACATGAAATCGGAAGTAAAAATTTTAGAAGTAATGAAATTATACTTTTTAACCATAAAATTCAAAATTTAAATTCTCAGATGGCTTTTAAAGCAGATATTTTTGGATTGGGAATTATTTTATATTTTTTAATTACAAGAAGACATCCTTTCGATTTGAATGTAAACGGTATTCCACTTGAAAATATGTATTTCTCTGATGATGAAAAGTCGGATTCACCTTCAAATGAAACGACGGGAGATCAAAAAAATAATAAATCTTTACCAAATAAAAAACCCGATTCTCCTCCATATGAAGATAAAGTAAGTAATAAAAAACATAAATCAAAGAATAAAAATTTAGAAAAGGTTGAATCAAAAAATTCTACAAATGAAATTAAAAAGATAAATCCAATTGAAACTAGTTTGTGTAAAAATATCATTAAAGATACTGAAAATGATTTTGAAATGAATATACTTAATGACAAGTATAAATTGGTTTATTTGAATGATCATAATTTACATGATTTGGTATGTCATTGTCTCAAATTACATTATATGGATCGGCCAGACATTTTTAATGTGGGTTGTCATCCATATTTTTGGGATAACGAAAAAAAGTTTAACTTTCTTGCAAACCTTAGTGATATTTTAGAAAACAAAACCGAGGAATCAAAAAGGGTTTTTTTAAGACTTGAAAGAAACAAAAGGAAGGTTTTTAATAAATCTTGGATTTTGTATTTAGACAAGAGAATTGAAGAGGAACTCAATATTTTTAGAAATTACAATTTCTCAACACTTAAAGGACTTTTAAGGGCAATCCGTAATAAAGGCAGGCATTACAAAGAACTGCCTAGTGAAATTAAACAACTATACATTTCATTTCCCGAAGGATACGTGGATTATTATGTTAAAAGATTTCCTTCCTTACTTATGACCTGCTATTATTCAGCTAAATGTATTTCTACAGAAGAGCTTTTGAAAGATTTTTATTGTAAATTTTAATAAATATTTTTGTGTAAGTAAATGATTTATTGTGTTTTAAATGTATTTTTTGATGTTAATAAATAATTTTGTTAAATAAATGAAGTGTAGTTTTCTATATAAAATTTATTAAATATCGGATATTTTTCTTTCCTATTTTCAATTGCTTAGTTAGAATTTCTCGTTTTACAAAACTTTTTTATGCTTGATTGTTTGGTTTCGGTCATTATATCCTCACATAGAAATCGAAAAACTGTTGATTCAAATGTTTGCACATCTCCCATCTGCGTTATTTTTTAGTGTAGGTATAGGTTTTTAGGCTTCTCTTGGTTCTTTTATTACATCCACTGATGACTATTCTTATGCAATTCGAAAAATATCTCTAGATGTGTCATCTTCCTCGATTAGATTAATCTTTTTCGACTGTTTTTTTATGGGCTATTGAGTTTGTATAAGTCTCTAAAGTCTTGTGTATTTGTAGTTTTTTTAAACACAATTTATGATATTTTGTAATGTTATTTTCGAATCTCAATGAAGAGCTTATCGAAATATCAAGCTTATACTTGAGAACTATTTCCTCGGATAGTAAGTTATCCTAATTAGATTTTTCCAAGTTTAATCATTTGAAGTAAATCTCAAATGAATATTTACACCTACGAGATATTATTATTATCCTCATATTCACTAAATAATTCGAGTCTATTATTCCTGATTGTAACATTGGTTTAATCGGAGTGTATTATCTTATTTCCAGATACCCGTCATCGATAAGTTTTTAAACAAACTGACTTACAATTTGTTTTGTAAATTTATATTATATCTCTAGAACAAACAGGTGTAGGCGTTTTCAGCTTATATGACTGTTTTGCACTTTTTTTCTTCGAAATGAGAGGTTTTGTTGGCTTGACTAACCTAAAACTTCACAAGAAAACTTTTTAACGAATGCTTTAATTTGGGCAAGCTGTAATTCATTTTTAGTTCATATTTCATTTATGTAAGGAAAGAAGCAAGCAAAAAAAATCTTTTAGCATCAACCAATATATTTTGCTATCTAGTCTAGCCATGATCATGCGATTTTTTACATTGAGCCACTAAGTGCTCTACCGTATTTCAGAATGATTTTTATAACGATATCGGCTTATTAAGATCTAAAATATCTTCTCATCTCAGGAAATATCAAAAAAATTGTTTCATAGATGTACACATATTACTTTTTGATTATAAGTAAGTGATTAATAGACTCGTGCTTTTTTTTGGATTTTATATTTATAAATGAGATTTCATTCTAGAACCTTTTATGTTAAGCTTCTTTTAATATTTTTTCTTGGGATTATTTCTAATTTATAATTCACTTGGTGGATGTCATTTATTAGTGGAATACAGACATAATTATATTTAGAATAAATAATATTACTGCTGTTTTGCTTAAATTGGTTGATTCTCTTTTCAGATAAGCAAAGAGTTCCAAAAGCATGTGTTTAGTTCACAACTAAACCACCTAGAATTTTTTAAGTTAGGATTTAGTGAATTAAGGTGTTATTATATTGCTGTATAATCTGTGTATATTAGTTTAAGCACACATCTGGACGCATCACAAATTTTAAAAATTGCCAGTTCAGGTCAAATTACTCTTGTATTATAATATATTTCCTATATGGAATGTTGATTTTTTTCATAAATAAACGTTATTCAATTGATCTATTGTAATAATTTCAACCCCTATACTAGCGTCTTTTGAACTCTTTTATAATACATATGTATTAGATGCACCAAATTATCTTTTATTAACGCAAGACTTTAATAAATACATAGAATTTAGATCAAGCTACTATATTTTACAGCACTACCTTATGGGAATTTTCTTTCTCTGTTTGTTTCTAATCCTTGTCTTTTAAAAGCCAAATCATTTCTTCTGTATTCTTCCGATAATCTGTCCGTATTTGCCCAAATACTTTAGGAAATGCATTAACCGTTTTGAATTGGCATAGTATTACATATCCCTGATGTATCTTCATCCTTTTTTATTTCATATTAAAGTGAATACTCCCAGAATTTTGTCCACACAAAAAATAATAAGCAAAATTTTCCATTGGTATGTATTCTTTAATAGAGTAAGAATAACCGCATTGAAAACCAACTTTTTTGGGATGAGTGTGTGTAATTGGTGTAAAAATCATAGTTAAAGTCTAAGGTGGAATATAATCACTCTAAATATATCGCGAATCTTCTGTAATAGTTAGCTAGAACAGATTAAATGAAAAAAATCGAAAAATTTACTTTTTCTTTCATACCGAGAGCTAAAAAAGAACTGGAATACGTAAGTAAGTTTGTTATAATTCTGATATAATTTTATCAGCATATTCGTTTAGAAAAAAAATTGGCAGAAATTTTGAGTTGTTTCGATTGTATTTCAGAGAATTATCAGGTTAAAAACATTAATATTTTTTTCGATACATGAGAGTCAAAAAAACCTTTTTTTTGATTTGGTAAGTAATTAATCATACTCAAAATTTTTATGAAACTCATCAATTTAAAATAAAATTAATATGTAACTGATTCAGAATGATTTTTGGTTTATTTAATCAATTTCTGCTTTTAAGGTTTGCGTTAGTGAATTCGGATTCAAGATAACATACGGAGATTTATATTGTAAAAACCTAACCTAGTTTTAATTCAAGACACAGCGGGTTTTCATATATATAGTCAGGATAAGTTATTTATTAAAAAAAATGCATTTATTCTACAATTTTATACATTATATTGATTATTGAATTGCGTTTTTTATTGTTTCTTTCATTACTTCATTGAATATTTAATACTACTGGTTTTATTTACCAGAATTAGAATATTTTAAGACTTTTACACAATTTTACACATTAAACTTGCTTCTATCAAAGGAAAAAAAATATAATAGAGATTTGAGCAATTTCAAATAAAAATTTATTTATTTTATTTAATCACCATAAAATTGTTCTATTCGTTGATTAATTTTTTCGAAAAACTTATTACTATACTTTAAATTGCTAAGAAAGCACAAATTTTTTTTCTTTAAAAGAACCATGTAATTTAATTGAGAAATGTATAGTGTTTTTAGTCTTCGGTTTTTATTATTTTTTGTTTTATCTCTATCCAAAAAATCTTTTGCAATGATAGTACAATTATCCATATCAGCAGTGCTTTGGGAATAGATATTATCTTTAGCGGTAAAATCATGGTTTTTTTTAATTATATTTTTGACATTTACATTGCTCTTTTCTAAGAAATATTCAAACTTATCATTATAAAAATCCGCATACGTTAATTTTTCTTGTTTAACTACAAATAGAATAAACGAAATGAATTCTATCGTTGTTTCGCTATCAAAATCAATACTCAGTTCTAAAATCATTGAAATATATAAAGGGATTTGTAAGCTGAATAATGTAACATCATTTGTATATGATTTTAATATTAAATTGTGAAAACGACAAACATTCAATAATCCATAGAAATTTGCTTTGGTTTCGTGGTTTTTTAAACATCTGAGTAAATTTTCAAATAATTTTCCAACGAAAAACAACTTTTTACAGACTTCTAGTCTAAGCAACTTTATTTTTTCAGCCCGTTCTTGGTTTTTATTTTTTGTAAGATAGAGTTTTTCAAGGTTGATATTTCCAAAATAATTTACCAGTGCTTTTAAAAAAAAACACATTGAAATTACATGATTTTTCTTTATGCGTTTTTCAATGTCTTTGCTGTATAAATTAAGGAATACCTTTATTTCATATACCAATATGGTTTGTGTGGAGTTCGTGAGGAGGTTCAATATATCGTATATGCTGTTTATTTTTAGAATATTTTTTATCTTTTCAAGCGCAAACATAGAGTCAAATGATTTTTCTTCAATGTCATTGAAACATGAACATATATTGACAAAATATTCTTGATTTGAAATATTTTTTTCAATATTTTTCAATTCATTTTGAAATTTGAGATTTAACTCGTCATTGGAAATTAAATTTTTTTCAGAATTATGATCTGTATTTGTAGCCAATGATGGGTAGAAATTCGAAATAGTACTTTTCAAACCTGAGAGAATCAGACTACTGCATATTTCTAATTCTTTATTCCTAGATTCTGAGAAATGGTTTTTAGATCCCTTGAATCTTTCAAATAAACATTTAGGAAACAATGTATTATTTGCGTTTATACTGCCAGTATTTAATAAATGTTTGAAATTTTTAAAATTATATTCATAGGTTCTTTGCATCACATACATACTGATTAGTAAATATTTATCTGAATTTCGAAATCTTGTCATGGAGAATTCTCTAATCTTATCTCCAACACTTTTAATATTTGTTTGCAAAGAATCTTTATCGACAAATAGAGGTATCAAAGCCAGATTATTCGCGGTAGCAATATATTTTTCCATTTTGTGTAGCATTTCTCTGATTTGGTTTTCTAAAGTTCTACTTCTATTATCAACATCAGTATTTGTTCGGTTTTCAAAACAAATTTTATCTTGATTGGAAGATTCAGACATTTTTCCAGATTCTTGATTGGTTGAACTTCTCGCATTATTAGTTTTGGCTTTATCAATTATATTCTGCATTTCATTTTCCGTATTTATTGTGTTGAATGTTCTTTGTGCCTCCGAAGACGAACATATTGAATTAATAATTGAATTTGTTTGTAAAGCACCGCTCTGTATGTTTAATATATCATCAGATACATTGGTTTCTACTTGAATATTCCGAGGTGGTTCTGGATTAATTCTCTGCTCTGCCAATCTATCATGGGCTGTATAATTTTGATTATAAATAGGAGGTATGGATGCGGCATTCGTTTCAGAATAAATAGTAGAATAGTTCTGTAAAAACATCTCACTCTGCCTATAACTTGGCCAATATGGGTGAAAGCTATTATAAAAAGGAAATGGTTGGTGAATTAAAAATGATGGGATATTTTCTGAATTATTTGTTGGAAAAGTAATATTTCTGGGAAATATATCATATGGTCGAAACCGATGAAAATTAGCAGAAAAACTTGAAGGCGAGTAAACAGTTGAATTTATTGCTGAATTACCAATATTCCCATAGAAATTTGTAAAATTTGGATGGTAAAGACCAAAATTATTCTGTTGTGGATACGTTGGATTGGAACTGGTACAGTTCTCAGTAGGATATACTTGCTGGTATGGATACGAGACTAATACTGTTTTTAAAAATAAAAAAATCAATCCATAGGAAACTTTATTCATACTGTCTTCCATAATAAGGGTTTCTTCCCGAATATATATTTCAGTCGTAAATTAAAAATTTGAAAATAATTTGGACCAAATTAGCTAAAAATGGAAACTCATATACGAAAAAAGTAGATTTTTAACCAAAAAATGTCCTTTAAAAGGCTTTATTAAATTTTTTAAATAAAAATTTTAAAAAGTAAGGAATTTCGCTATTTTAAGAAAATATAAAAGATGTGTTTTTCAAATATAAGTTTATAACCTATGATTCTTTTTTATTTATGGTAAAATAATCTAAACATGTTGTAATCTTAAACATAAAAAAATTTATATCTTGAAAGAAAATATAAAAAAGAACTATAGTATAAAGTTATTACATTGTTTTTTTTATATTTTCGTGCTCGTCTTTCGTTTGTTAAATTTCTATTTAACCACAGGTGTTTAATATTATTATATCTCTTTACTGCAGTCAGAGAATTACTTTTTCGTTCTAATTGTATTTTTTGGCTTTCTTTTTTCTATTTAACACTAAATGCTCTGAAATCAACTTGACATTAAACATAAATAAGTTTATTTTTTGTTCTATGCATAAAACCCGCCTATTTCAAACTGAAACAGCTAATTCGCTTGTGCCTTAACCTTTATGACACATTTTATTTTTATAAACCCACCTATTTCTATAATCTGTGTTCTATAGAAAAGCAGGAATGAATAAAATTTTTTATATCGTTACATTATTCTAACTTTGTACACTATCCAACTTCTCTTGGTATTGAATTTCGATAAAATTTGAAATATTAACCATTAATATCTAAAAATATCACGTCTTGCTATAAAAAGAGCATAAGTTATGTTTTTTTCATAGCATATACGTAGTTTTACGTTTTATATATAACTTCCAAAATTTTCTATTGGTACTTCTGCAATACCTACATCCCAATGCTCTCATTCAAAAGATGTATAGAAACCAATAAATAGCCAGAAATTTACCCTGATTTTATTAATTTCCGCTACAGGTGTGGGATAGTAGTTAAATCCATTTTGGACCATCGCAACTCCATTCAGCTGTCTATCCACACTTCTCGAACCTAATAAACTTCCGGATAGGATATACATCAGCAAGTTATATGGTATTTACCCAGACCAGCGGTTCTTACACGAAGTTTCCCGCTTCCCAGGGGTGGGCGAAGATATTTTTTGGAGCGCGACAGAAGCCCCCGTCAAAATCTTAAGCTCATACAGAAATTTAGCTATGGTTTTTTTGTAAAAAAAATATGCAACAAATTTCCAAAAAATCGAAACGCTTTTTCATTGGGGGTGCAGGGACCAACTTTCAATTCAAAGAGGGGCCGCTTACTTAAAAAGTTAAGTACCAATGACCCAGACAATCCAAAGTCATATCAACAAGCATAACATGATCACTAGCTTTATGGCTTTAAATTGTGTCCTTTTTTATCCCCTAAGACGCTAAGTCGGCAACTCAACTAAGCAGGGTTCGGTTATTGCTCTTAAATGATTATTTACACAAATGCAGCTGCAGTCTGCGATCGCTACGTAAAAAACTAAAAAATAGATTTGTAGAAAAGTTTTACCATTTCATAAACAGCCGTCCTCTTCATACAAATACCAATAGAACAGCATAAAATGAAATGTGGTTTTATTTCCTCCAAAACACAGAACAATAATCTTAACACCAATTTCACATACTCATTGTCAAGCAGATGGATTTTAATGTGTTTACCCTCCCTCCACTGCGGACTTAAAAAAAATAGTTTTAATTTTAAAATTATTTTATTTAATTAAATTCTGGCTTAAAAAATTTTTCTCTTTTATATAATTCTTTCCACCGTTTCAACCACTTCTATCTCGTCCTCCAACTCTCCATTTTTTCTAATTGTTGGTTATTTTGCGGTGGTTATGCCATCCGAAATAAGAAGTAAAATTGTTTTTTATTTTCCGTTTTAACATCATCTTCCTCGTTGTCTACTAGCTTTAAATGGGATATTGGTTGTTTATGAATCTCAGCTCCTAATGACACTTAATGATGTTCTCTTCGGCAGTTAGTCTAGACTCAAGTCCTCTTCGTCGATAAAAAGTCTTCGTCGATCAAAAGAAATTGTTTCGACTGTCTTCTTGAGTACTATGGATTGTATATATGCCTCTATATTCATGGGTATTTGTAGTCTCTTAACATCGTCTTATGGTATTTTATCACAATACCGTCCCAGGTCATCACATAAGGAATTATCTCTACACTGCATTTATAAATAAGACCTAACTCATTTGCTAATAGGTCATACTTCCTAAGCTTCTCTGTTTTAACTATTTGAAGAGAGTCTTGGAATGTGATTCATACTCTGATGAGGGTTATCCCATTCTGTCTCTTGTCTAAAATAATTATATCTGGTCTTTTACACCGAATCTTGACATCAGTTTTTAATCTAGTATCCACTCTTATCTCTGCATACTCGTTATCAAAAATTTCTTGAACTGAGTGGCTTCTAATTCGTTCCAAAGACTAAAACTTATATTTATTCAGCAAGAGTAAATGTATACATCGTACCACTTCATTATGTCGTCTAGTATAGTCATGACCAAGCATTTTGTCACATCTCGTTGCTAAGTGATCTACTGTTTTCCTAGACTGGTTGCAGTTTTTACAATACTCTTTTGCTCGGCAGAATACATTTCTATTTTGGATTCAGCAAACACTGCTTCATCACGAGGCCTAATATTCTCTTTTTTGAGCCATCTTAAAGAGTCACTAACACTCACAATCTCATTTTTTCTTGCATTATATAACTTTGAATGGTGTTTTCGGTTTTTGATTTCGTTTTATAGGTTAGCTAGTTGAGCTTTCTCCTATTTCTTTTTTGTGACATCCTTTTCCAACCCGTATTTTATTTTTAAAAAGTTTTTGATTAGTGAAAGGTGGGTTTTATTATTATTCACAACCTTTAGGATTGCTGCTATTTGGTCGATGTATCTTTATGTTTTTCCAGACAATCCAAGAGTGGCAAAAGCATATGTTCGCTTTTGAACTCGACACTGTGTAAACCTCTTCCAAGTTCTTTACGTGGAAGTTATAGACGTTCTTTACATTCTGGGCATAGATGTATTTTGTTCTTTACTAACACTGCACGCACCGCATAATCTAACTTGTAGAAGTCAGCCGGTTCTGGTGCGAGTACACCTGTAAGATAGTTCAGTAAAGAAATTGCATGTTGATTAATGGCTTGAAATAAATTTTTTGAATTTAATCTCGTGCAGCAAAGTCTTTCTACTCGTACTATAAGTTTAGTCTGTACTTCCTCAAACGACTTACTTGTTGGAATTCCTCTGCTATCTTCTATAATTCCAAGGTATTTATAAACATCTATTCCTTCAAGAAGAGTAGCAGTATCTTCACAACATGGATCATTAGTGGTTGACTTCTCTTTGTTAATCTCCAATCCTATATTATTCATAAAGTTTTTAACCTTCTTTGTCATTTCTTCCAATGTGGACCAATCTTCGGCAAGGAGCTTAAGATCATGAATAAACAAGAGATGATTAGTCGCGTGGGATTCTGCATCTGCTTGGATTGTCACCTTTGTGCATTTCTCATTAAGCTTTCGGCTCAATGGATCCATAGAACGGAAACAACAATGGTATCAAAGTATTTCCGTGCGAAATTTTTTTCTATTTTTTGCCCTGCTTTTCTAAGAACCTATTGATATATCAATTTTCTATTTTGATATAATTACCTTAATAAATTTCAGGATCCAATCGGGTAAAGTAAGGTTTTCAATGCATTGAGTCAAATAAGCATGATCTATTGAACCATAAGCTTTTTTAACATCAATCCATGTTGCCTTAAGATTGTTTCCGCCTTCTTTATTGAAAGAAAGATTCAATAGAGCCTGTTATTCGCCTTTTCTCCTCCTCTAACCGTTTCCAGCTGATTATCTTAAAGAATGCTCGTTTTTCAGCCTTAATCCGTGCCACTTTAGAAGCACACTTTGTAGTTAGTCTATACAGATTTTATATACAGGTTATTGGCCTGTAATCAGGACCAATCTTTAGTGCAACTTTAGGTATCAGGTAAGTAAGTCCACAATAGTCCATCAGCTTGAGGCGTTCCTTCTAAACATGACTTTCACAATATCGTAAAGATAGTTTAAAATTATAAAGATAAATATTTTTGGAGGAAAAAATAAAATTAAAGTTATATAAGCATTTTTTTGACTTGACCCTATAATATTCAGAAAAAAAAATACTTTATATTCTAATCTAAGGGGGGGCTTTAAATATAAATTTGTAGAAAATAACCGGGTTCAAACACTTTGAAAATAACGTGTGAGCATTATGGACTGTGCCGCAACAATTATAATGGCTGATAATTTTAGCGATGTTATTACTTATTACATTTTTAACCGTTACCTTTTTTTCACAAAAATCTGTTTAAGTCAATATAAGAAATGTTTTCCCAGCCTTTTTTATCTAAAATACATTTAACCATTGATTTTGCCTAAAAACCACGCCTTGATATTTTCTTCACTCCTTGTAGAATTTTTTTTAAAACATATCGCAATTGATCTTAAATTTAAATTCTATATTGTATATGCATACGACCTGTCATGCTATTTCACATCGTAATATCTTCTTTTAAGTTTACTATAAAATTTTAAAATGGTGTAAATCCATCATGAAATAAACCAGGAAGTGCAGCATTTAAAGTATTAGACATTAAATACATCCATTTTATATTCATTATCATGAATTTTTAGTTCCTGAATGGCCATAATATTTTTTCTTGTCGTATTTTATTATGTTCCCCCTGTCAAAAAATAAAAGAACTTACAATAAAATCCCATCGTCTCAGACTTACACTAATGTTTATATATTTAAAATTAAAATTCCATCCATTTCAATTAAATTCCCATATTCTATATACTAGGTTTTTAAAGAATTACTTACTAAAATTGAACGTAATTTTTTGTTGCTATTTTTTTTGTCCCTCTTCTATTTTGTTTCTCTTTTGTTCTTGAATGCATTTACTTGTTAAATTCTGTAAATTAGGGTAAATACATGTTGATCAACGCCGTAAAAAAACATTTTTTTGAAACCCTTTAATTTAAAGTGTATTTTGCTATCTTAATCATATATTCTTTATATTTTATAAATTTTCAATGGGTAGAAAGAAAAATGTTAGCAGCGAAATATCGAATAATACCAAAATAAAGGCTGCAAACGACGCTGATGAGGTGAAAAAGAGTGATAGTGAGATACAAAAATGTAAGCTACACCCACCGGCGATTCCCCTACCTTCCTCCTCCTACACAACAATAACACCTCCACCACCAAGCCAAACATGCAGTAAAATGCAAAATAGTGGGCTTGACACCTTACCTTCGCCTAATGCACCAGTTCCCTCTTCGGTTGAAGTCTCTGCGTGCGAGCCATCGTACGACATGACAAGCCCCTGTACTCTAGCTATTCCAGAAGGTAACAGGCTAATGGCATTGCGGACGATATTCGATTCCGTAACAGCCGACCCGAAGGAATGGCCTCGAATTGTTTTTTTTGCAGTACAGACAAGGTTTGAAAGAATGCCAAGAAATGGCTGGACAGAGCTTCACAGGTACTATAATGAGAAATTCGGCTGCACTGAAACTCTCGAAGTGTTAAAAAAATTGGCACAAAGTGAGATGGGAAAGGATGTAAAATCAGAAGAGAATGGAGAGCGACGTAGAATCGCCACTTGTCTCGCTGATACATGCACCTTGACCGACACCACGGAGTACATAAACCTGAGAGATAAATTCTTGAGTAAAATCAAAGAAATCTCTGAGAACGAAATTGGAAAAGTGGTGGTCCGAACTAGAAAACATCCAAATGAATTGGTTGATAGTAAAGTTCTGGATCTCATTAATCGAGTAGTCGGTGAATATGCAGGAGCTCATGTACCTGAGTCAATTACGGAAGCCGCGTATATCATGCAAGCTGCGCAGGTATGCTATGACGAGGCAACACGCAAAGAAAAGCCTAGATCCGCTTGGAAGGAAAACATAGAAAGTAAAATTTCTAAGTTAGTACTTTCCAAAGATCTTCTCGAGAAGGCGCGTAAGCAGGAAAAGCTCTCCACTTCGGAAACGAAGAGCCTTAAGAAAATCATGCGAGAGTTTAATTTAAACTTGAGCAGCGTAACTGATCTTTCTGAGGCTTTAGTTAAGAAGAATGAGTCTTTGAATGTTTACGAGAAAAAAATTACGATGCATGAAAGTAGGAAGCAATTCCGAAAAGAGAATCGTATGTTTGAGCTTTTCCGAGGTCGATTTTATCGTGGGTTATCTGAGCGTGTAGAAATTGAGCATGTGGTTAGCCGTGATGAAATTGTGAGTTTTTGGTCTACAATGTGGAACAAAAATGATGACACAGTCACGTACGATGATTATTTGATTCCATTTGTATCAGATAATCATCCGACCACGTTTCCTTCACTTGATGAATTTGTAAATATCATTAATTGGCTTCCCAATTGGAAAGCTGCTGGAATTGATGGTATTTACAATTTTTTCATTAAGAAACTTACAACTCTTCACAAATATCTTTATGATATTGTGAAAGTTATATGTTTAGAAGGAACACCTCAAGCTGATTGGTTTTACTGCGGGCTTACGTATTTGATACCGAAAGGAATTCCACGAAGAGGCTCTGACTACAGGCCAATCACTTGTATGTCCAACCTCTACAAGTTAACGACAAAGTGTGTAACAAAGGTCGTTCAACTTGAAGTGGAAAGGCGAGGGTTGCTTGCAGAGAACCAATTAGGGGCGGTAAGAGGTGTGCAGGGAGCGAAAGAGCAGGCTCTACTGAATATTGCCTTAAATAAAGAGTATGGAAATAATCTTAAGGCAACATGGATTGATGTTAAAAAAGCTTATGATTCAATAGATCATGCTTATTTAACTCAATGCATTGAAAACCTTAATTTACCTGATTGGATCCTGAAATTTATTAAGGTAATTATATCAAAATGGAAAATTGATATATCAGTAGGGCCTGAAAAAATCATGAGCAAGAAGATTGATAGAGGGATTCTACAAGGAGATAGTCTGTCACCTTTGTTATTTGTGTTGTGTATGGATCCATTAAGCCGAAAGCTTAATGAAAAATACACAAAAGTGACAGTACAAACAGATGCAGAATCCCATTCTACTAATCATCTCTTGTTTATTGATGATCTTAAGCTCCTTGCAAAAGACAGCTCCACATTGAGTGCTATGACAGGCGAGGCAAAGGAATTTTTAGAGGTGATTGGCTTAGAGATTAACAAAGAGAAGTCAGCCACAAATGATACGTGTTGTGAAGATACTGCTACTCTTCTAGAAGGTGTTAGTGTTTACAAATATTTAGGAATAATAGAAGACAGCAGAGGAATCCCAACACGTAGCTCATTTGAAGAAGTACAGAGCAAACTTATATCAAGAGTTGAAAGACTTTGTCACACTAGATTAAATGCAAAAAATTTATTTTCTGCAATCAATCAACATGCGATATCGTTAATCAACTACCACATAGGAGTACTTCGACTTGAACCGGCTGACTTCTCTAAGTTAGATGATGCAGTGCGTGCGGTGTTGGTTAAAAATAAGATACATCTCCGCCCAGGATGTAAAGAGCGGTTGTATCTTCCTAGAACAGAACTTGGAAGAGGCCTACATAGTGTTGAGTTGAGAAGCGAACATATGCTTCTGCAACTCTTGGATTGTCTGGAAAAAAGTAAAGAAATATCAACTAGACGAGCAGCAATCCTCAAGGTGGAGAATAATAATAAAACCCATCTTGCACTAATAAAAGGCTTCTTAAAAGTAAAGTACAGGTTGGTAGAAGAAGTCACTAAGAAAAGTTTAGAAGAAGCTCAACTTGCAAAACTATATAACGAAATAGAAAAACGAAAACTCCATTCAAAGTTATATAATGCAAGAAAAAATGAGCTTGTGAGTGTTAGTGACTCTTCAAGGTGGCTAAAGAGAGGAAATATTAGGCCACGAAATGAAGCTGTGTTCTGCTATATCCAGGATAGAAATGTATTCTGGGGAGCAGATGGTGTGTGTCAACATTGCGGGAAGTCTGGTAAGACTGTGGATCATCTAGCAACTAGATGCGAAAAAATGCTAGGCCATGATTACACTAGACGGCATAATGAAGTGGTCAGATGCCTACACCTTCTTCTTCTAAATAGATATAAGTTTAAGTCTTCAAAACGAATAAGGAGCCACTCAGTTCAAGAAATTCTTGATAATGAGTATGCAGAGATAAGAGTGGACACCAGAATTAAAACTGATGTTAAAATTCGGAATAACAGACCGGACATATTTATTTTAGATAAGAAGAAGAATAAGATAACACTCATTGAAGTAGGAATCACTTCCCAAGATTCACTTCAAATAGTTGAAACTGAAAAACTTAGGAAGTATGACCTGCTAGCCAATGAGTTGGGTCTTATTTATAAGTGTAGTGTTGAGATAATCCCTTATGTGATGACCTGGGACGGTATTGTGACAAAATACCATAAATCTCATCTTAAAAGACTAGAAATACCCATGAATGTAGAGGCATACATTCAGTCTATAGTACTTAAGAAAACAGTCGAAACAATTTCCTTTGATCGACGAAGAGGACTTGAGTCAGGACTAAATGCCGAAGAGAGCTGGGAGAGAGCGTCAATGGGTGTTATTATGAGATCAGAGATGCATGAGGAACCAATACCCCCTTTAAAAGAAGCGAAAAGAGAGGAAGATGGTGTTAAAATTTTAAAACCAAAAAATAATACACCCCTTATTTCACAAGGAGGAACCACTCTGGAGGAACCGACCAATAACATAAATGAAGAGTCGGATTTGGAAGAAGAAACAATAGTGGTTAAAGAGGTAGAAGAAAACATATAAAAATGTTAAAAATATTTTAACCCAGAATTTTATTAAATAAATAAATTTTCATATTTTTGATTAAAATACAAAAGTGTGCCATATATAATGGAAAAGTAAAAAAAAACAAATAAGCTAAACATTAAAAAATTAAGTAAAAGAAAATAACATTAAAACAAAATTTTTCTATTATTTGGTAACTTTTCTTTTTTATTTTTCGGATATTTTTTTAATTTTTTTACATTCTTTTTAATTTTTCTTATTTTATTTTTTTTATTCTTTTAAATTAGTTTCAAAATATGTTTTTATTTTATGTATAATTTTTTGGGTTATAATTAGTTTTATTCTTCGAAATTCTTTTATTGTTACAGAACAAATATATTCCTGCCAAAAAAAAGTATAAATACGAATGATGTTTCAGGCGCTATCCGATTTGTCAGATGTGATGATCTGTTTGATTTTACTTTTGACCAGGCTAAAATTTAGCAGGGGAACAGGTTGTGGAGGGGGCAATATATCGTACGACATTAAATTCTATTTCATAGACATTCAAATTATATTTTTCATATTGTTTTACAACTTGTGTATGATAATAATTTAAATTATCTAAGCAAAGTTTCTTACATTTTCAATGTGTTTAAAATAATTTTAAGCAAATATTCAAATTATACTTCCCAATAATCGTATAAAAATTTTACTTCTAGTTATTCTAAGAAAAAATAATAAAAAATTTTATAATATATGATGCAATGAATCTTTTTGGAAAATTTTGTTTTTAATTTACCATTTAAAACGCTTTAATAATTATTTTTTGCGAATTAAATTCTTACTTTTTTGGACAATAAAAGTAAAAAAACATTTCTTTTATGGTCACTTTAAAATAAAAGGAATGAAGTTTTTTTTGGTGTTTAATGCAATTTTAGGGAGCGGTTTGAAGCCTCAGAAGGGAAAAGTAAATTTAGATAAAGCAACCAATTGTTATGAAAAGCATGATTTTTCTGTTGAAAATACAGAATCAGAAGAAAATAAATCTTATGGAAATACTTTATATTTGTATCAAGCATTTCAAATTTATTCGGAAAATAAATCAATGCGAGATAATTTTAGTCAAGGAAGTCCTAAACCTAGCATTGGTTTCTCTGAACGAGCTACGCCAACAGGAAAATCTTATATTCCTGAAGAAAAAAAGATTAAAATGAACCGTTTTTTAGATATCTCTGATAATGTGTTAAGCGTTTTGACTACGAAAAATCGTGGAATTCAATGTAATCCAGAGTTAATGAATGAAATATCAAAAGAAACATTTGAAAAGGTCAAATTTTTACAAGATCGCGTAAAAAAATTTGTAAATTCTACAAATGAAAGTCAATTTAACGATTTATTAATTGAATCCTATCAATTATTTAAGATGATGATTTTAATCCATTTGTGTTCTGACATAATTACTTTGTTGGTGTCGTATTTACCCATACTAATTGATTATGAATTACATTTCTCTAAACATAATGGTCTTATTATCTTTCCAAAGCCAAAATTTGATTTGATAAAAAAAAAATTTTCGTCAAAAGTAATTAAACCAATGACTGTATATTCAATTAAAAAAATGTTTGAAAACAAGTTTTACAATACTTCAGACGAAATATACTGGTTAACAGATACATATGTCGATTTTATAAAAAATATTTTTTGTTTTTTGAATATATTTTTTGTAAATGTCGAAAAGATTTATCCAAATGAATTGAATCAATTATAACATGTTTTGATGTGACAAAAAAACAATATAAGCATTTTTTCACTACAGAAAACTTTCAAGTTTTTTTAATTTTAGTTCATGAATATATTCCTCAGCTAAGTATGAATTTGAATAATATCTTGGAGAATATTCAAGGGATCTTTAACAAATATAGAATTACATTGAATGAAGAAATATGTGGAATTAAGAAGCTCAGTGACGATACGAATCCAAAAGTAGAAGAAACAGATATATTGGAACGAGGTTCTTTAAAGAAAATTCAAGCCGTAAAAGAATATATACTATCTAATCTAAATTTGATTGGAGCAGAGGACGGCGTGAAAAGTTATGGTTTTACATGTCGAAATTATCAAGGCGACGAAGTCGAATCTTTTACTTCTGCATCCACACCTTCGGCTTTATCATCAGAAAGTATTATTTCCGATTTAACTAAATCGTTCGATCAGAAAAATTCCGATAATAAGCCACCATTACCTCCAAAAAAACGAAACTCAATTAAAAGAAAGTAAAAAGATACTAATAATTAAACGCAATTATTTTTTCTATTTATTAAATATTTAATGGGAACTAATCTAAAAATTTCATAAAAAAAATATAGATTTAACAAATAGCAAAAAAAATCTACATATTTTATAACATTTTACATGGTGGAGGGAAGATGAACACATAAAAAACTAACTGCTTGGCAATGAGTGTGTGAATCTGGTGTGAAAATCTTTGTTTGGATTTTTGGTGGGAATACAACCACACTACATCTTCGGTTGTTCCATGGGAATTGTTATGAAGAGGAAGGTCTAAGAAATGGAGAAACTTTTTCTACAAATTTATTTGTAGTTTTTTATGTAACCAGATTGCAGACCGCAGCTGAACATGTAGGTAATTGCCATGTAAAAGCATGGAAACCTATCCTTGTTCACTCAGGTTAGAAGACATAGCACCCGGGTGATATATAAAATAACCCCCTTAAAAAGACAAGGAATACTAATTAGTAGGTTATACCTGTTGGTATGACATTGCACTGTCTAGGTGGACCCATGTAAATCTCTGAAATTAATCTTAGCTAGAAGTTTATTGGGTTCAGAAAGTGTAGAGTAAGTGGTAATGCTGCATAGTCTTGGGGGAGCCCAGTAGGGGCTTCGGCCTTCGATCACACTCCATGCAACGGACATTAACAAACTCCGGGCAACTGCCTCGCCTATTAATTAGGTTCTACACACCTAGTAGATGAAGTCTTTGGGGCGTAGGTATCTCAGGGGTTACCGATGGAGTGTTGGGGTAGCAGTCATTTATGTTAAACTAGAACTGCATTAATGTTATAAAAACAAATATAACACTTGCCACTATTTTAAAAAGATGTGATACTTTTAAATAATGATTTGTAATTTAATAAAAATTTAGATCATTTTTCGACAGATTTGAGTCTTCTTAAAAAAAAACACAAATCAACCGAATCAACGTTATAAAGAATTTTCTCACAATATAAGCCTGTTTTCAAACATTTCTATCATTATATTTAACTTTCATAATTATTTCATTACGCAGTAATGTTGAAACGCATGCTGTGGTTTCATTTTTAGAAAAGATCTACCGTAACATCTGCTATTTTTCAGGTGTAAATATCACTAAAAATCCCTTATTAGATATATTTTCTAGGATATAACCAAATATTTATATTCAAATCGTAAAACATCACGAAAAAAAAAAACAGCATAAAACTAACAGGATTATAGTTTCAAATCGAATACTTTCGTTAAATAAATATATTTGTAGAAAAACACCATTTCACGGGCTCTAAATATTAAACGAAAATAATCATAAGAATTCATTTAAACAATTCTATGGCAATATTTTTAGTGCGACTGCATAGAAAATATTTAACAAATAGTGATCCACATAATGTGTTTTTTCACTTTTTAAAATTATTAACTTCAAAAAGAAATTTTGTGGTTGGTGTCTACAACGCGTAATAAAAGATTAATCGACCACAAAAAATTAAATTTTTACATTATAAAGGCATTTGAATATTCAAAAACATTCAGAAGATGAAGAGCTTAATAATATGATGATTTAAGATAATATAATGCTTTAAATGACTATATTGAATAAATTTATGAATTTATAAAAATTTGAACAATCTTTTCAGATTATTTTTTTGATAGTTTCACCAAAATTATATCAATATAACATTTTAAAAAAAATTCCTCTATTTTTGTTATATTGTGTTAAAATGTTGCTTAAGTCAAAAACGAATGTAAGAATAATTTATAAGTTCGTCATGAGTATGTTTGTACGTTTTAATTCCTTCAAAATGGTTACATTTTATTTAAGTTTTAAGCATATTTAAACAAATATTGCCGGTTATCGAATAATTGTTTTAAATGATAAAACATACAAAATAGTTTTTAAGACTCAAAGTTAGAAAGTCGATTTCAAAACAATTAATAATGTCACAAGCCCTTTATTATTATTTTTCAAACATTTCCATTCGCAATTCATAGTTTATTTGTTTTCAGCACATAAAAAATAATTACAAATAAATTTAAACCTTTTTTTATGATAAAACAAGTACAAACTGTGTAAAAATTTAAATAAAAAACCATACCTTCAAACTTTACATCCAAAATAGGATTAGAACCACTTATTAATCTAATAAGATTTCATAAAGAAATTTTTGAATATTTCTGCTTCATCGAATTTATAAAAAAATATTTTACAAAGTATTATATATAGAAAACCCCCGAATATGGATCAAAAATTCACATGTTACTTAGAAATACCAACAAATCATTCTGAAACAATACAAATGGCAGTAGAAATAGATGATGGGTATGATAAAGACGTGATAACAAAATATAATTCCCAAAAAAACTTCTTGGGCATTGAACTCGAAACAACAAATTTTCGTTCATTAAATAAAAGTCTACAGTCGTTATTAGAAAGAACTAAATTATCGTATGACACGATAAATTTTGCACAAAATGAATCTAAATATAAAAATAATAATTAAAAAAAATTATAAAAGATTGAAAATTATTTGATAATTGGTCTATATTTCATTTTCTATATTGTTATTCTTTGTTTTTATAATTGAAATAAATCTGATTTTAATTGCTAAAATTCCATTTTAGGATCAATTAATGTCAATAAACAATGCAAAATATTCTTATTGGCTCCTATTTCTTTGGTGTTTTGTAAATATACATATTTACAGTAGCTATTATAGGCGCTCACAAATCAAAAATATATATTTTTGAAAATGTAAGCACATGGAACATTAAAAAAACCAATTTTGAAATTAAATGAAAAATTATATAAATTAGCGAACGGAATTATACCGAAAGACCTAAGAGCTAATTTGATTTCGTGCTCGAATTTAAAGGTATATGTGACACCGATAGGGTTATATTAAATTAATGTGAAAATCAGACATTTTATAAAATTTTCAGAAACAGATCAATTATTTGTTAAATAAAGAACAAGCATGATAATACGCTGTGTTTATAAAAAATATTTTTTTTCTCTTCACTTTCCTCCTTTAATCTGGTTTCTATTCTATATTTTAGTATAGCGCGTATAGTTCAGGTATGCTTGAGTTGAATTTATTTTTAAACATAATACGCTACTTTGAAAATTAGAATTTCGGTGCAAACATTAAGTTCAAATATAGCTTTTTAATATGCCAATGTCTTCTATAGGAATTTATCATGTGCTGTATTCGTTTTTCTTATATTTGTAGTCAAGACTCGAATCATTTGTGCGTCAAAAAAATATTATAAATGTTTTTTGAATTCTTTCGAAAAAACAGCCTTCTGTATTCTAACTAGAATATTGAGTTCTTGAAGACAACAATCATAGAAAATGGATTTAATTTTATATTACTCGTAAATAACTCTTTCAACATTGTATCTCAAAGGTTTTCATCTTAGTTAGAATCAATCTTTGAAATAACGACTTTAGGTTTGAATAATATTTAATGAATCCGAAGAGTTTTGTCTTTTAATCACACAATTATTTTAAATCATCTGCCACCGATATACAAACACTTTTTTTCGTGAATTTTTTTTGAGTACACCTAATCGAAACAAAATTTCTGTTTAGAATTCTTCTGACTGTAGGATCAAAATTTAAAATAATGTGAAAGAATGTTTATTATATAATCCTCTAGTTATTTGATATAGTTTTTCTTTTCCAATTCTAGCCCATTTTACTATAATTCTACCTATCTTCTGAATTCTTTAATTATAGATCTTTATATCTTTCGTCCAAATACCTTCTTTATATATATCTACAATCTAGCTGGGTTTAAATATTATGATTTTTTTATATAATAAAAGTATTGCCATATATTTCACAATTATTTATAGTTTTGTACAACTTAAAATTTATTAGATAAAATATTTTTTTCTTATTTACAAAGATAATGCATAGTTTAAATGAATCTTAAAATTGTGTTTTTTATATTTCATAATTGCAAGCGTTCTAAATGCAAAATCATTATTCCATTTCAAGAATTTAAAGTTTCTAAAAACATCTGTTCGATTTGTATTTTAAACATAAAATCTTTTTCAAACCAAGATTAACTAGATGAAACATTTATTTGAATGTACTTTGACACAAACATATTTATCTATCGAATTTTACAGAGAATGTACCTATTAAAAAATATAGTTTCTATCAATGTAGTTACAGTGATAGTTTAATAATTGTTTAGCTTAGTATTATAGTATACAATTATGATTTTAGATGTTTTTTTACCACGGCAGTATATTTCAAATGAACTAAAATAAGTATTTTTTTACTTACTTATTCCAGTCTTCGTGTACCCTCGGTTCCAAGAAGTGTCTTTCTTAAAAATTCATATTTTATGTTTGGATTATCGTATATATTATTCTTAGATGTTTTTTACAAGTTATATTTCTTGTTGCAGTAGCCATAATCTTACTAACAATATTTGATAAGATTTCTTAGTGCTGATCCCTAAACTCAATCTAGCGTATCAAAACATATCCTCTATCTTCTAAAGTTAAATTTAATTTATTTTTTGTATAAATTTATGGTTATTCGAAAGGCAAGAAACATTGCGTGTTTAGGTAAAACAATTTACAATCATATAAAATATTTTTTTATACTTTTATATCACAGTATCTGAAATTGAAACAAATTAAAAAATGAGACAATATAAATACAAATTTTTAAATAGGATTTATTCAATATATTTTTTTAGAAATTTATCAAATTTTGCTTATATTACAGAATAATGTTGTTGATGACCTATCAAAGTTATTTACTGTGTAATTTTGATGTAGAAAAATTCAACAATCGTGTAATAGTACGAATTTTTGTGACATGCACTTTGTGTAGTGTAATTATGTTAGTATTTTTACTTTATGATTACACATTCTAGGTTTGCTTTCATTGATATTATAACCTAAAAATCCTATGGAATCTATAAGTGCAAGTTAGAAAAGTATGAAGTTTCAAGTGTCTTGGGGAACATCAAATTTGAATTTCAACATCATACCGGGCTAATTAAGTAAAAAAAAACAGAAACGGGATGCACTTCGCCACCCAAGTCAAATGTGATACGCTGACAACAAAAACTTTGAAATAAGACTATTTTTACAGCGTTGGTAATATACGCTTCTGAAAAACAAAAACGCAAAAACAGGCAAGGCCTCGTTAGATATATACAAGAATACACCATCAGTAAGAACTTAAAAGCAAATTTTCAAATTATTACTGATGGTTTGGAACAAAATATAATATTCTGCATGTAATCAAAAATCGAATATAGTTTTTACTTACTTACTCAGTTCCTTTCTCTTTACATTAGGTTTTGAGGATGAACAAATTGAGGTTATCGATTGTTTCTTTTGATCTGTTGTAATTCAAGATTATAGCGGATAGTCTATAGATTAAGCGCGGCTTATATTTCATTACAACGATAGCAATGATTTTCATAAAATTCTAGACACTCATTACCAAACAGATGGGTTTTAATGTGGTTATACACCCTCCGATCTTCAAACATAGTTACATTTCTTAAATAAAGAAACTTGAGTAACCTGGCACGCACAATAGATTTCAGCAGATAATAATATTGAAGAATTTATAAATACATATCCAACGTATGTGAAGGCAGCTTAGTTTTTCAAAAGATGGTGGGTAAGTTAAATATGAGCAAAAAAGATACACACTGTTGCGATTAAAATGCGCAATGCAAAACAGAAGGAGTTAGGAAAATTTGGCATGAATCGAATATTTGAGGAACTTGTACAAAAATAAAAGCAAGATATGTGTTCATAGTCTTGCTTATTCCCCCCAAACCATTCATTTCAAAAATTTACATATATTTTTGCAACAAAAAAAGAAACATCTACCATAATTTTAAGTAATATCTAAACTTTTATACATTTTTTAGCAGTCGAATACAATCGGTGTTGTTATTTCGTTAATTTAAAGCTAAATCGTTAGAATTTAAACAAAAGGTTATGAGACGTTTCTCCTAAAAACATGAATTTTACAACATTATTTAGATATGTGAAAATTGATTGCATCATATCATTAATTCATGTATAAATTTGGTTTTAATCCCGAACTTTCCGATAAGCTAATTACAAAACCAAATAAATTTTAAATCGAAGTTAAGTAGTTTTATATATATCTCCCAAATTACAAAAATTTTCTTTAAATACCCGATTCTTTAATATTCATACATTTAAATGATTGAATATGTATAGAATGTCATATATAGATTTTATGCACTATAAACATTTGTACTAAGGTAATGAAAAAATTAACATATCATTCAAAATTTGAATGTTTCTGAGTTCATGCAGTTAAAAATGTCTAAGTATGTTTCTAAAAAAAACCATTTGAAGAGCTATGAATGTTATGGGTAATTTAAATGACTTACTGCTTATTTTTAAGTTTTGGTCTTCTATTGATACCTTTTTTTCAAGTTATATATTTACCAGGCAAAATTTCAATCTAAAGCATAGTTAAACTCCATTATTTTAAATGTTTAGTTTGTTTTTGTATGATTCCTAGTGCATATATATGTGAATTTCTAATAAACCGAGACCTTTAATTTTGCATCATTTAAATTTTGTATTCCTTTAAATTTTGACGTATATTTTTTTATCTCAACTATTATTCAAGTCAAAGATTAAATATCAAAATATCGATTTAAAATTTACCGAATTGAATTTATTTGCCTCTCTACCTTTTCTTTCATCTTGGTACAATTTAACAAAGTATTTAGTCTTTATAATTAATTATTAACTAAGTACCAATTTTATCAGCCATAATTTGTTTTGAAAGGCATTTTTTCATTTCTGGTATCAAATACAGAAAAATTATAATGTCTAAATATAATTTTGCTAACGATTGAGAACCAGCCTATCTCGGATTATTCCAAATGTCTGGTTTTCAAGAGCGAACACTATGAACTTTTATTAGGTAACCTTTGCACTTAGAAAATTCACATATTACTCATCTATCTTTTAGATAGATTTTTAGTTAGGATTCATATTATTTATTGTTTTTCATATTTGGGCTGATAAAAGTAAACTAAAATCAAAAGCTATTCATTCATTCATCCTAGGCACTATAGCCTGCAAGAGTCTTTGTTTCCTTCAGTAATTCCGCATCAGATCTTTATACAGTGGATTTTTTTTACAATTTCTGGTTTCGTAAAAAGGTATTTTTAAAGGGTGGGTTGTTAGCCCTACGCCCAACTTGGAGGATTAATCCCTTTTAATCGCATATTACGACAAGCAGAGAATACTCCAAGCCAAATCTATTCCCGAAACTATGTGGGCAAAATCATAAGCTATACTTGCGTTAATGCTTTATAAAAATTTTGGATTAATCTTATCCGTTTTTTTAGCTCTTACAATTATATTTTATTTGATTGATAGATAAATGCATAGTATTTCGAAAAATAAATAATAGAAAGATATATTTCAAAGAGTCTTTTATTATTCTATTTTTTTGTAATCTTTTAAAACAACCTTTTTTTCATTTCATAGATTATCGAATGAACATATGGAAGTATATCAAAGTATTGGCTTATATTTAATATATTATATTTTATTTTTGCAATAACTATACATCATATATATACTAATTTAACATATCAAAATTTATATATTTAAGCCTTAATCAAACTATACATATATTCTAAAATTATTATTTAAAAAATCAGTTTCAGGTAATAATTTATTTTTGACATGTTAAACATTTACTATTCTTAGAAAATTGTAAATTACCATAGTAAATATTTTTTCTAAGTTTGGTTTATCCATTCAAAACATAATCTTATACAATTAATTAGATATTTTATTGTACGTAAATTATATATTTCATAAATATATTAATCAATAGATAACATATTTACCAATAAAAAACCTAGATAAGATTTTTAAAAACAAAATCTATAGATTTCTGAAACAATGTGTCATAAAAAAACAAATAATTCAAAATAAATAAAAAAAAATTTGATATTAATATTATGAACGGTTTTTTTTCAGGATATATAAATCTTTTGAAAACAGCTATGGGAAGTGGAATACTGACATTCCCAAGTATATTTAGTACCTATGGAGTTGTTCCAGCATTTATCTTAACACTTTTTTCCGCATGTTTTAGTGCATCGGGCTTATTGCTTTATATGTTTTGTAGTAAGAAATATGATAGATCTTCTAGTATATCGATGCTTTGCAGTGAAAATTTTCCAAAACTCAAATTTCTTGTGGATTTTGGTATTTTTATAAAATGTTTCGGTGTGGGTACTTCATATTTGATAATAATTAGACAATTGCTGCCTAATGTTTTACAGCCAGTATTTGGATCAAATTTATTAACACAGGCTAACTCTTCTACAGCTATTTATTTGGCAATAATCGCATCTGTTTGTTATTTCCGTAATCTTAACAATTTAAAATATACATCTACATGTGGTATAATTGCTATTTTTATTGTGATTTTAACATCGATATATCGTTTGTTTACTTCACCGATTCAATCACCTGTTCTTTACACTTCTTTTTCATCCAAATGGATAGAAGGACTGGGTAAATTAGTATTTGCATTTACTTGTCATCAAAATATTTTTTCTGTCAGAAATGAATTGCCTAATAATTCCACAAGAAATCTTATAAGACTAATATTTGCAACAATTCTAACTGCAGTTATTGCTTATACCACTTTTGGGCTGTCAAACTACCTTTTATATTCTTCATCAGTTACTGACAATATTCTGCAACGATATTCATCAGATACCCTGGGAATCCTTATACAATTCCTTTATGTTATAGTAATGGGGTTTTCATATCCCCTTCAAATTATTCCTGCTCGGATGTACTTTTGTTATATGTTTATGCCCAAATATAACAATAACATGGAATATGTTTCAACTAGAACCGATTATAGAAATACAAATTTAGATATAGCAAGTATTTCCAATACCAATCAAATTACAAATACTAATCTTCCTACGAGCCATACTACAACCACACTCTCCGAAACTATAATAAATGGAATCGTTACCACATTTCTAATTATTGCTACTTATTTAATTGTCAGCCAAGATATAAAATTAGGAATTGTTTATACAATAATTGGGGCTACGGCTTCTACACTTATGTGTCTTATTTTACCGGCTTTGTTTTATTTACGCTCTAATGATAACAGAAGAAACATTTATTCATTTCTTTCGTACTTCATTTTTGTTGTTGGAATTGGAATTTTTTGCATTACAATAATTGATTTGTTAGTAGTTAAAAATAAATAGAACCTTAATTATTATGAAATATGTGAACATGCTGATCGATAATATCAATACATTTTATAAGTAATAAATTTTTTATTCAATTTTTATAATCTAAATTCTATTTATGACGACTAAATTAGCTATTCTTACCCCTTCCGATTAACGATCTAGATAAAGCAAGACTTTTACCCATTAGTTTTGTTACGCCCAGTTTTTTTATTTCTAGTGCCATATACAATCCGAGATTGTTCCTTTTGACTTTATACTTTATCTTATTTAGTACTGGATCATCTAAACCCGCAAAAAACTTATAAAATTATTAAGAATATTAGGAAGATTGTAATGGTACTTTTCAAATTTTTGCGTTAAAATAAATGAAATTTGAAGAAAACAGCCAGAAGAATATAACATTTATTTTAATAACTATTAAAACCTCATAAAAAGTTATGTGATACTTCTTTGTTCATTTTTGTATAAATTTTTTTACGACAAGTTTTTAAAATTACTGAATCAATTTATTTACATGATAAATATAAAAAAGGTATATATCATATTTTATGGGTCAATGTACAGTCATATAAGAGACTAAGATACCTATTTAGCCAGAAAAACATCCTTTTTTATTATAAATGCATACGTGATCAAAATTTACTTTGGATTTTTTTGCTAAGATACAGTTCTCTTTTATAATACTTTAAAGTTCTAATTTTGCGCATAAGATTTCATTCTTATACTTAGAATATTTTGGTTTCAGAGCTTAAACTTCGAGTCGCAATATTTATAACTAAATAATTAGAAAATTCTTTCAAATAAAAAACTTAGAAACTGTAAAATTTAACCGCCGGACGCCAAAAAACTGAAAAAAATTAGTTAATAATCACTAAAAACAAATTAAACAAAATTTTATAATGATTTGAAATTTTAGTCTCTACAAATTATTATTTTTCAAAAGAAAGCAAAGCTCTAATTTAATATTTCCCTTAAACATATTTAATAAAGTATGTAATCGAAATTTCTTGACAAATAGGTTGTCCTTAATTCATACAGTATATCTCATTATGTGAATATATCAATTATTTTATTTTGAAAATTTTATTGATAAAAGGTATTCCATTATCTTCGAAATGTTATCTCTTTACTGATTATGTAGAACATTATTTTCGTGGAAATGTTGACCGAAACATTATGTCTTCAAAACATTGAATTTTTAACCCGTAAATCTTGATTGATTTGTCAGAAGTAGCCGTAGGCATAACAACCACCACTTAAAATTAAGAAAATATAATACAATATAAATTAGTATCACGTAGTATTTAAATATAGATTCGATCTATGATATCATAGAAATATTTAAATATCTAGAAAATGTAGTGTATCTATAAAAGATTTATCAATAGTAGAAATGTCTCTAAAAAATACATATTTAATAAATTGCTAGGTTTAAAAGATTTTCTTTTACCTTTTTGAAACTATAAAAGTCATCTTCTAAATCCAAATCTTTATTTATATTTATTGTCGGTTCAACTTATGTGATTCGATATAGAATAAAGAGATATACCATCTTCTACGATTTCAACACCATCTTCGTGGCTACTTATTCGTTATCAAGCGGTTATCGTTTTTTCATGTTTTCAACTCTTTAAATAACACGCTTAAAAACCTATTGTTCACTTCGGAAGTTGATCTCGATTAAAATCTATCTAGATGATCCAAAAGAATTGTTTTGACAGTCTTCTTAGGTTATAAACAAAATATCCTCTGTATTCCTAAATATTTAAAGTCTTATACAGTATTTCTTACAATATTTAATCATAAAATAATCCCAAGTTATCACATAGAACCTAATCTCAACACGTTAAATAAATATTTTATATTTTATTTTATTGTCATAAAATTGTTAAAGTTAGTTGTTTTTTTATACAAATCCCTTCCTATTAAAGAAAAAATAGTAGCTATCATGATTTTTACAATATTTTTTTTTAATTTATAAATTTTTATTTCTAGTGTATTCGACCAATTTTCCAATAAACAAAATATAGAATTAAATTCTTTAAAAAACCTAAATATTGATATTAACGCCAATAAAACACACATATCTTATTCGCCATGCAATATTACTTTTTAAAAAAGATTTATAATATTGACGGCTTTGTTTTCTTAACTTTAAATTCTGTATTCCTTGTTTCTCACCTGATTAAAAACCAGTATAACAAAATTAATTCCTTAAGAAATATTTCTAGCAGAAAATCACTAATTTTTAACATTTTTTTAATTTAAAACACACACCTATTCGTTCCTTTCAACCTTTTCTCTTAAAACTTTACTACATCCTACAACGGGACATATTCTATTTTGTTTTCTAAGTTCTGAAACAGCAATTCTTTCAAATTTATGTCCACACTCACCTACATACAAATCCACTATCTTTTTTAGTGTAATAGGACATACATTGTTACTTTTAATCCCAGAAATTTCTATTCCACATTCTTTAAAATTTTCTACAACATTTTTATATTCTCTACTTTTTTCAATAATACTATATAAATACTTAGTAAGATCTTTTTTACTTGAATTTTTTATTTTCTGTTCATCAAATCGATCAACATTCTGTTTATTATTTATATGTTTATAGACATTCTCGCTATTTAGCATTAAATATTTCTGTGATAATATTTCTTTTACTGTTTCTTTATCTTTTACTTCTTTTAATATTTCTTCTAATAATCTTATTCTTTCTAATATTGACTCTTCCATTTATAGGGTAAAGAATTTAACAGATTAAATAAGGAAATACAATATATATAACGTAATTAAAAATAACCATAAAAATCATGTTCTTTATTATGATAATCCTACATTACTTAGTACAGTAATTAACACTTATATCCAAGAATACTCTGTTTACTCTTCATTACACTTTTTTGAATACAAGTGCTTTTATTAAAAAATGTTATCTTATAATGTTCTATGTCTTATTAAATAAAACCTTATAACTACCACGACTGTTATTAACACGTATTATGCCTTCTTATATATTACTAGTTTACCTATCGCGCGATGCTTCGAAAATTAAACAATGGAAATCTAAGGAAACAAAAATTAACATCACTTCGAAGATTTTTTTTAATGTTTTTTATTTATTTATTTGAGAGCTTTCTGGATAAACAATATGGTTTGTTTTTTTGTCTCGCCGCAGTCGAGTAAATCGAAAATTTTTCCCACGCGTTAAGCGGCCACCTAGTTTTATCCAAGTGAAATCACATTTCATAAAATTTTTTTGCGAAATCGCAAAGATTTTTCCTGTTGTTATATTATTGTAAATGAAAAGGCAAGCTCTATTAAACTGTAAAGATTTTGTGTTCAGTTCCATAAATGAAAAATATTAGAATTGATGGCGACAGAATATCTGCTATTTTGATTCAAAATTGGGCTATATGAAATTTTCATGAAATTTTTTTAATTAAAGTCTTGTGTGGTTACAAGTTATAGCGGATTTATATGTCGCAGAAGAATGATAGGTCTCCAAGTTTGAATACCAAAATATGCAATGAATTATAAATAATCCGGTAATTTCAAGGATTTCGTTGCATAATTGACAATGTCGTCTTGTTTTAACAGTATCGATGAACTTGTATGGTTATCCTCTCCCAATATTCCATTTGGAATTTTGAAATTCATGGCACTCATATCATTGTTGGCAACGGCAAATATAGTAGGTTCACTGAGCCGCTGATGAGTTTTGTAATTTATGGTAATATCTACGGAAACGTTTTGAACCAATTGATCATCAGTTAATCCTATTTCACAAAACTTAGCATAAAATGTGATACATGTGTATATCCGTCATTTATATCTTCCTATTTTCAATATACAAATCGTTTTGCGAAAATTTCGGCGGATGGATCATTTTATAGTTGAACAATGTATTGTTTTTTAAAGTCGGTTTCAGTGCGTTTTGTATTAAACCGAGGGTTTAAGACATGCATTGAGCTCATCAGCAAATTTCGAATCTGAATTAATGGTAAAGCTTAACCAATGCCACCAGACAATAAAATTTGGGCCCCACCAAAGTGTTGCACATTTTCTTTCAAATAATGCAGTGTATGATCAAGCTCTTTCAATACATTTTTATCGGTCATTTTGTATATGTATAACATTGTAAGTTGCGACAATGGTTTAGTTTGTACGATATCGAAATTTAATTCCGATAGGCCGGCTTCGATTTCCGGTGGACGCAATCTTTTTTTTTCGACCAGAAAGTTTGGGTTAGACTGACAACCTAACCAGTTAATGAAGAAAGTCTAGGGAACGTCTAAAACATGGTGTAACCATGATTTACTCGTGAAATTGTTTCATCCTTAGGGAAAGAAACGAGCCAAAATAATATATAGTAAGTTAACATATTTGAGCGATCTTGCACACTCCAGTTCAAAGTATAATTGCATATTGTATTCTTACTGTTTCCAAATCCAATGACATTTTTGGTAAAAATTCGCTGATTGACTACCAATTAAAAATATTTCCGCACTTTAGAAAAACGATAAAATGTGATAGACCGAAGCAAAAAATAACTACTACAAATTTAACCATGCCGATCTCTAATAAAGCTTTTTTCTTCTTTTCACTTCTATTACAACCTGTTAAGTTACTACAACTAATATTAAAACTCTTTGTTCATTTATTAATTCAATATCACACTTAAACTTACGCTTTATATTTATTGCCTTTAAATTATCGCATCCTAATTAACAAATTTTAACCTACAAATAGATACTGTGGCATCTTTAAATAAAAATCTGATAATAAAACCATTTAGTTAATATACCTTCATAATAAAAAATAGCCTCTGCTGTGACAGTCATAACTCACACATATAGTCCCACATTTTTACACATATAAATATTTGGGCTTCGTACGAAAAACATCTTTAAAATTCGTTAATTAAACTTGATTCATAATATATACAAAAAAATTCGTTTATTTAGAAATATTTCTATCATAGAATATATTTGTCATACAAATTAAAAATTTATATTTTTATGAGCAATTTTTAATTTATAAAAAGTATTAAATAAGTTAAAATAAAAACTTTATCAAATATTTTATTTTGCAATTGAAGTTTTTACAGAAAGTATTGACTAAAAGACAAAAATAAATTAATAAAATTTGACTTTTTATTTTTAGCATTCTCGGCGTAATAATGAATGATATAAAAAAATAATTTCGAAAATTGTTTTAGGAGATAAATTGTTGAATAAAAGATACATTTTATATTCTCGGTTTTTATTTATATGTAAAGCATCTTGTACAGAAGTTTATGTATTTTTGGCATTAAAAATAACATCATTTATAATTTCTACAGCCCAGTTATTATCATTTTCCTGCATATTTAAATTTTTAAAATATTTTTGGCTTAATTTTTTCTTTAGTTCTATACATTCATCATAGAAACTAGCAGGATAATTAAATTTATGCATAAGTTCTAACCCAAGACTTTCGGTGCATATTCCATCTTTAATTGTGTATTTTTTAGAACTGATCTGTTTTTCAAGCATTTTAAAGCAGTAATTATCGAAAATTTGAATTAAAATTCCAGATAAATCATCCTTTGATTTTGTGATAAATATATTTTTGTTTTTAAAGCAGGCAGATTCATTAATATATGAAAGTTCTAAATTATTAAATTCTTTATCCTTAGATATAATTTGACTTGATGAATCAGAAGTATTTCTATTATTTTCAGTTTCAATTTTTGTTCTTTTGCAATCAAAAATTTCATTTAGTGCTTCTATGCTTGTTGATTTTGAATTTTCATCACTAGATACCGCATATTTTGTATTAAATGTATTCTGATCCGAGGCGTTAGATGGGGTTTCTTTTGTATTTAAAACTTCAATGGTTTTATTTTCATTAAAGTTATCGATTAGCCATCCCATTAAATGTGTAGTGGAAATAACCAAAATATCCCTTGAATTCTTACAAATTGATAAAAATAAAGCAGTGCCGTCAATGATATTTGTTCCTTTTCCAAGTTCATCAATTAAAAAGATTGAATCTGATGATCCATAATTCAAAGCTTCTCTCACTAAAGACATATCGCTAGCAAAAGCGCTTCTGTTACAGTTTAAAGATTCGTTGGATGCCATCTTTGTAAAGATTTTATCAAATAGTTTCATTGATGCCTGCTTGCATGGTATAAATGAACCGATTTGATTTAAAATTATTGATATACCGATCGTACGTAATAAAGAACTTTTCCCTGAAGAATTCGGGCCTGTCAAAATACAATTTGAATCTAAAGTAAAGTCGAAACCATAAAAATCAAAGTTCAAAATACAACGCAAATCTTTAAATTCAAAAATATTTTTATCTATTATATCGCTCTTCTTTAAATTATATTTAATGGCAGATGTCGCTAAAGAATTTATACAATCTACGATAGCAATATAATCTATCAAAGAATCAAGCTTTCTTCTTTCTTTGACTATTTTGTTTCGAATCGAATTCAAAATTTCTAGTTCAATATCATATATTTGTGTTAAAATGTCCCCCAGTTCACTATCTAAATCATTCATAAATTCATTTTTATAATAATAATTTTCTTTAATTTTAAATTTACAGATCCATTCTTCTATATTCGATTTTGTTTCAATTAGATATCCGATTTGAGGATAATATATTATACTTACGGTTATATTTTTTTCATTCGATACTTTTTTAGCAATGCAGTCTAAATATTCTGGAAGTTCTTTAAAAGTTTTTTTTAAGGTATCTAAGTGCTCAATAATACCTTCTTTTATAATAAATACATTTTTATCATCTATATCATTAAAATTTATATTGGTTTTGCCTATATAACTATCATCGTCAAGGAATGTATGAAATTCATTTAATATATTATTCCCCTTAGATTTATCAAAAGGAATTAGAATGCTATCATTTGAATTGGTTTTATTTATATTTTTTCGATCTTTATTACTTACAGAATTTATTTTGGCATTTAAATCTAGTTTACTATCAATTTCATAAATAAGATCAGATATAAAATCTGTATCATGTTGAAAAACGTTTTTAAATAATTTTGTAATTTCATAAGATGCCATTAAAAATTTTCTTAGTTTGAAAAAATAGCTTTTTTTGTTTTTTTGATAGAAATTATTATTGTTTTTTTCTAAACACACACACATCTTTAAAAATTGGGTTGTTTTTGTCTGTAAACTATTATTTATGATATAATCTATAATTTCTCGCCTTTCATTAATTTTTTTAATGTTTAAAAGGGGAAAATTTACCCACAACTTTAAAAGAGATTTCCCCATGGTGGTTTGAGTGAAATCTATTTTTTCAATAACAGAAAAATCTTTTTTAGTTGAGATATTAATATTCGGATGTCTTTTTTCCTTCAATAAATAGAGTGATTTCATTGTAGATTGCGAAAGAAATAGTGTTTCACGCAAATCAAGCAAATGAATATTATAAACACCGATAGATGTTATTAGTTTACACATTCTAAAGTTATTTTGGCGTTCATCTTTAATTGTTTCTACTGTTTTTACCTTCTTACCGACAAAAAAACGATTTTCGCAACTTACTTTTTTGTTATCGGCAATAATTTCCTTAATTATTTCTGGGCAATTAAAAAATATGAGTAACGATGATAAACACGAAATGGATAATTTATATTTGTCTTTTTCAATAAATTGTTCTAAATGTTTTTTTACTGACAAATTCTCATACGTTTTTGTTACTATCATTTCAAATTCTATCTGGCATTCTTCTAGACACTCATATCACTCTAAACTTAAATCCAACGAATAAAAACATTTTTGAATGTCAAATGTATGAATAATGTCTTTTAAAATATCACATTCATGTGTATCGTAAATATCTTGTACAATAAAAAGATCTTTCATATCCTGAATGCATACACCAAGAATATTCTTTTTATATAAAATTGAAATATTCATGCAAGAAAAAAAAATTACTATTAAATTTTTTTTAAGAAAATTAAATAAAAGTATAAAAACTTGATAATTTGACAAATCACAAATATAAGAATACAATCGATTTAATCCTTCTTTTTTTGTCGAAAATAACTTTAAAATTTATAATCAGCTATGATAAATACATATTTTAACCTCATTTTCATCGTTTTATATATTAAACGATATATTTTTAAAGATTTTTATACATGTCAGCAATTAACAACAACTAAGGAAAAAGTTTATCCTGGTTTTTAGTACTTCTTAATATTCATTATTTTACAAAATGAATTGATAGTACAAAAATGAAATCTCTAATTAATAACAAAAGAGAAACATTATTAAAATCGAACTCTGAATAAATAATCGGTTGCAATCTTACTGTTAAAAATTAGCACATTGATAGTTACTTACTACCTTTAAAAATTATAAGCTTTAAAAATATTTTTTTTACAACGTACTATTAAGAAGCGCATAGTAACATTTCAAATAATTTATAGAATACCATCAATCTCAACTATGATCAATTCTAATGAATCAAGAGCGTATTTGTGAAGTAATAAAAATTTTTAAATTAATATAAGTTATTTGAAATCAAGGCTTTTTACAATACATATGGCGGTTCTGTAAAAGTAAATAAAATTATATAGTGCAGACAACCTGATTATTCTATACATTATGAATAAGGCTTGATAAAATTAGTAATTTTAATAATTTTACGAAACTAACATTATTTATTACATAACCTGATTAATATTAATACAAGTATAACTTCTATAGTCACTTTAATAACTCGATAAGTATTTGGCAAAATGTGCCTAGTTTAATGTTTGTAGTCAAATCAGCAATGCTTTAAGGTATGTTGTTTGTACTACCCTAAACTTCAAAAAGTACACGATTATTTTCATAAAATTATTTTTTTTAATTTTGATTAGAAAAAAATTGTTGCAGTATTTCTTTATAAATGTTCGTTGTTTTTCCAAAGAATAAAATTCGTGAACCGAATTAAACTGATCTAAGTGATATGAAGCATCTTTTAGAAGAACGCCTGAATGTATCGTGATTATAAAAGGAAAAAATACAAATTGCAACAAGTTGCGCATTTGATTCCTATCTATATTCGAAATTTCCAAGCAATTAGAATATTTTTATTAAATTTATCATTTTGTAACTTTCCATTAGTTTACCTCTTAAATTGCCCAGGCATTATGAATAATTCCCAATTATTATAATTGGCTGTAATTTATTATATTAAAATTCTGGGCTAACAAATTTTCTCTTTTTTAAATAATTCTTTCCATCATTTTAACTATTCATTTTTTTTCTCTAAATATGACTCATCGTTTATATTTATTGTCGGTTCTTTAACTGTGGTTCCTCCTTCTGAAATAAGGGGTGTGTCATTTTTTCCTTTTAAATGTTTTGCACCATCTTCCTAGTTGTTTACTTGGTTTAAAGGAGGTGAGGTTGTTTATGCCTCTCAGCTCATAAAATATCACTTAATTCGGCTCTCTCATAGCTCTCTTCGGCATTTGGTCTTGGCTCAAGTTCTCTTCGTTGATCAAAAGAAATTGTTTCGACCGTCTTCTATAGCACTATGGATTATATATATGTCTCTGCATTTATTAGTATTTCTAGTCTTCTAATATATGCCTTATGGTATTTGTCACAATACAGTCCCAGGTCATCACATAAAGGATTATCTCAACATTACACTTATAAATAAGACCTAACTCATTTGCTAATAGGTTATACTTCCTAAGTTTTTCAGTTTTAACTATTTGAAGTGAATCTTGGGAAGTGATTCCTACTTCAATGAGTGTTATCTTATTCTTCTTCTTATCATAAATAAATATGTCCGGTCTGTTATTCCGAATTTGCACATCAGTTTTAATTCTGGTGTCCACTCTTATCTCTGCATACTCATTATCAAGAATTTCTTGAACTGAGTGGCTCCTTATTCGTTTTGAGGACTTAAACTTATATCTATTTAGAAGAAGAAGGTGTAGGCATCTAACCACTTCATTATGTCGTCTAGTATAGTCATGACCAAGGATTTTTTCAGCACGAGTTTATAGATGATCTACTGTCTTACTAGACTTCCCGCAATGTTGACACATACCATCTGCTCCCCAGAATACATTTCTATCCTGGATATAGCAGAACACAGCTTCATTTTGTGGCCTAATATTTCCTCTCTTTAACCATCTTCAAGAGTCACTAACACTCACAAGCTCATTTTTTCTTGCAATATATAACTTTGAATGGAGTTTTCGTTTTTCTATTTCGTTAAATAGTTTTGCAAGTTGAGATTCTTCTAAACTTTTCTTAGTGACTTCTTCTACCAACCTGTACTTTACTTTTAAGAAGCCTTTTATTAGTGCAAGATGGGTTTTATTATTATTCTCCACCTTGAGGATTGCTGCTCGTCTAGTTGATATTTCTTTACTTTTTTCCAGACAATCCAAGAGTTGCAGAAGCATATGTTCGCTTCGCAACTCAACACTATGTAAGCCTCTTCCAAGTTCTTTTCTAGGAAGATACAAACGCTCTTTTCATCCTGGGCGGAGATGTATCTCATTCTTCACCAACACCGCACGCACTGCATCATCTAACTTAGAGAAGTCAGCCATTCAAGTCGAAATACTCCTATGTGATAATTGATCAACATATCGAGTGTTGATTGATTGCAGAAAATAAATTTTTCGCATTTAATCTAGTCTGACAAAAACTTTAAACTCTTGATATAAGTTTGCTTTGTACTTCTTCAAATGAGCTACAGTTTGGAGCTTCTCTGCTGTCTTCTATTAGTCCTAAATATTTGTAAACACTAACACCTTCTAGAAGAGTAGCAATATCTTCACAACACTTATCATTTGTGGCTGACTTCTCTTTGTTAATCTCCAAGCCAATCACCTCTAAAAATTCCTTTGCCTCGTCTGTCATAGCACTCAATGTCAAACTGTCTTTAGCAAGGAGCTTGAGATATCAAGAAACAAGAGATGATTAGTAGAATGGGATTCTGCATCTGTTTGTACTGTCACCTTTGTGTATTTTTCAGTAAGCTTTTGGCTTAATGGATCCATACACAACACAAATAACAAAGGTGACAAACTATCTCTTTGTAGAATCCCTCTCTCAATCTTCTTGCTCATGATTTTTTCAGGCCCTACTGATATATCAATTTTCCATTTTGATATAATTACCTTAATAAATTTCAGGAACCAATCAGGTAAATTAAGGTTTTCAATGCATTGAGTTAAATAAGCATGATCTATTGAATCATAAGCTTTTTTAACATCAATCCATGTTGCCTTAAGATTATTTCCATACTCTTTATTTAAGGCAATATTCAGTAGAGCCTGCTCTTTTGCTCCCTGCCCACCTCTTACCGCCCCTAATTGGTTCTCTGCAAGCAACCCTCGCCTTTCCACTTCAAGTTGAACGACTTTCGTTACACACTTAGTCGTTAACTTGTAGAGGTTGGACATAAAAGTGATTGGCCTGTAGTCAGAGCCTCTTTTTGAAATTCAATTGGGTATCAAATAAGTAAGCCCCCACTAAAAACAATCAGCTTGAGGTGTTCTTTCTAAACATAAAACCTTCACAATATCATAAAGATATTTGTGAAGATTTGTAAGTTTCTTGATGAAAAAATTATAAATACTGTCAATTCTGGGATCTTTAAATTGGGAAGCAAATTAATGATACTTACAAATTCATCAAGTGAAGGAAACGTGGTTGGATGATTATCTGATAGAAAAGGAATCAAATAGTCATTATACGTGAATGTGTCATCATTTTTGTTCCACATTGTAGACCAAAAACTCACAATTTCATCACGACTGACCACATGCTCGGATTCCACACGCTCAGATAACCACGATAAAATAGACCTCGGAAAAGCTCAAACATACGATTCTCTTTTCCGAATTTTTTCCTACTTTCATGCATTGTAATTTTTTTCTGGTAAGCATTCAAAGACTAATTCTTTTTAACTAAAGCTTCAGAAAGATCAGTTTCACTTTTCAAGTTCAAATTAAATCCTCGCATGATTTTCTTAGGCTTTTCGTCTTGGAAGTGGAAAGCTTTTCCTGCTTACGAGCTTTCTCGAGGAGATCTTTGGAAAGTACTAACTTAGACATTTTACTTTCTATGTTTTCCTTCCAAGCGAATCTAGGCATTTCTTTACTTTTTGCCTCTTCATAGCATACCTGCGCAGCTTGCTTGATATACGCGGCTTACGTAATTGACTCAGGTACATGAGCTCTTGCATATTCACCGACTACTCGATTAATGAGATCCAGAATTTTACTATCAACCAATTCATTTGGATTTTTTCTAGTTCGACCACTACTTTTCCAATTTCTTTTCCCGAGATTTCTTTGATTTTACTCAAAAATTTATCTCTCAGGTTTATGTACTCCGTGGTTTCGGTCAGGGTGCTTGTATCGGCGAGACAAGTGGCGATTCTACGTCGCTCTCCATCCTCCTCTGATATTACTTGCGCCCATCTCACTTTGTGCTAATATTTATTCTTCTTCAAGAGTTACAGCGCTGTTGGATTTCTCATTATAGAACCTGTGAAGCTCTGTTCAGTAGTTTCTTGGCATTCTTTAAAACCTTTTCTGTACTACAAAAAAAAACAATCCGAGGCGCTTTCTTTGGGTGGGCTGTTACGTAATCATATATCGTCCGCAATGCAACTAGCCTGTTACTTTCAGGAATAGCTAGAGTACAGGGGCTTGTCATGTCGTACGATAGTTCGCACGCAGAACTTCAACTGAAGAAGGAAGTGGGGTATTAGGCGAAGGTAAGGTGAAAAGCCCATTATTTTGCATGTTACTGCATGTTTGGCTTGGTGGTGGATGTGTGGTTGTTGTGCAGGAGGAGGAAGGTAGGGAATTCGCCGGTGGGTGTAGCTCGCATTTTTGTATGTCACTTTCACTTTTATTCACCTCTTCAGCGTCGTTTGCAGCCTTTATTTTATTATTTTTTAATGTTTAGCTGCTAACATTTTTCTTTCTACCCATGATATCCAATTATACATTTAAGCATTATTATGTCAAAATAAACTAAAATCCGAATTTCACCGATAAAGATGAAAAAATTTCAATCAAAAGATTTGATTAAAAAATTATTTAATAAATTATCAATTGGATTTTTTACTATTTATAATTTAAAAATATATGAATTCTTTTTTTCGAAAACACCATGAATAAACGCTTGTTCTATTTTTAAATCTAACTTAATTGCAGACTTTTTAGCTGATACTTATTTTAGATCTAACAATTAGCATATTTATATACTTATGTTTCTTGGACAAACTAAAATCTTACAATTAGAATACAATATATGTCATATCCGTAAATTACTAATCAATACATTACTTACAAATAGGGTGTTAAATGACATTTGAAGCAAAATAAAGCACAAAAACATCACAAATGACATAAATTAAAGCAAGTTATGTAGTTTCAAATTGTTTACTATTTTCCGAAAATTTGTAAAAAAAAGATTGCGTAAACAGAACAGAAACTGTATAAATAATTTGATTAGACAATAAGACAGAGGATTTATTTAAAATTATCCTCAATTAAATGTATTTGTGTTCTTTTTTTGGATTAAATTATTTTTTTCAAATATTTCATTTATCAAAAACTAAAAAAAATAAAAGTAAGAGATCTATAATATTTTTTTTACACAATAAACTTTTCATTATTTAGTTTGGGATGAAAAAATATCAATCAAGAATATCAAATATAGTCAAATAACAGGCTAAAACATGGTATTATATCTTCTTTATATTTTTGTTTGATAAAAGCTCTTTTGAAAACGGGAATATATTAAGCTAAAAACGCGATTCGTTACAATCACCACAGGATCGCATTTCATTTTAAAAAAATACTTAGTTGTATTCAAGTCTATGACTGGATTGAATTAATTTCGTTCCTTTGTACTAGTCCATACTTCAGACACAGCAGAGTTGCTTTATGTTGCAGCAAAATGTTTTAAATGTTTTCAGTTCGCTAAATATGTCCCCCCCCCAATTCTCGAGTTTAAAAAAATATTTTTAAAGCCCCTTTAAATTTATCGATTGCTGTCGGGATTGCATAGCTCATTTAGCATTGTTTTCTACAAAGTAATGGATGGTCTGAGTTATGGATGGGGTTGGATTTGCGATACCTACCACTGATTTCTTTCAAGGCAAATAAAACATTACTGTGAAAGACAAATTTATTTAAAATCTACGTATATTAATATCTATACGTGACCAATAATATAACTTATCATTAATTAGCAATTCTCATCAATGTTAGATAATTTAATGAAGATAATCTCATCAAGTAACTTAGTCATATTTGAACCAATTATATAGCTTCATGATGCTCCGTTCAACCGAAACGACAATATATAATTGAATAAAAAAAAATTCTATCGTATTAAGATCTATGTCGAATTTATGAAACTTTTGCAATGAAATGCATCAAATGTTTTACACCGCTCAAACCTTCCGAATGATATATAATCACAGGCGAAAAATTCTTTACAGCAAAAAAAAATATACAAATACATTTTATTTTTTGAACCTGCAGCTTTGAATTTGACTAATGAATGGAAATACCTAAAAAAGCTGATTTTTATTTACGATATAAATTATTCAAACATAAATAACCGCCACAGGTATATATGTTTTGAAAAAAAAAATTGCACAAAACACAGAAAAGGCTATTGATTGTCGAACCCATCATTCCACAATCAAATTAAAAAAAAATAAGACTGAATTTAAATGTATAAAGCTCGCTTAGTTAAAAACTCGAAGATAGTGTTAAACATGTCTAAACAAAAATTAATCAACCTAATATAAAAAGGGGAGGAACAAACAATAAACATAAATGAAGAGTCGGATTTAAAAGAGGAAAAAATAGTGGTACAGGAGGTAGAAGGAAATGCATAAAGATGTGAAATTGGTTTTAAAACAAATTTTTATTAAATAAACCTCTATAGAATGTATCTTACTTCTTAAATTTAAAGATGGAGGGATGATAATCAATAAAAAAACCATCTGCTTGGTAATGAGTATGTGAAATTGGTGTGGATATTATTGTTTGGACCTTTTGAGAATAAAACCACACCCTAATTTCTGTTGTTTCATGGGATTTTTATGAGGAGGAGGAGATCTATAAAATTTTGAAACTTTTTCCACAATTATATTTTGTAGTTTTTTATGTAGCTAGATCAAAGCCCAAGGCTGAACCTATATTTAATTTCTATATAAAAGCATGGAAACATGGGATTGATCACTCGGGTTAGAAGACTGCGCGCCTACGAGATATAATTACAAACCTCTTTACAGCCAGGTGAGCTAAGTTGCGGGTTATACATGTTGGTTTAGCTTGTACTATCTAGGGACACCTCAAGTAAGGCTCTTAATATATATTGGCTAGAAGTTTACGAGAATCAGAAGGTGCAGAGCAAGTGTGAATCCTCTATATTATGATTTGGCTTAAGATGGCTTCAGTCTTCGGTCAAACTCCATGCAACAGTCATCAAAGAACACTGGGTAATTGCCTCGCTTATATAACGGTTCTAAATACCTTTTAAATGAACTGCTTTGGTATGTAGGTATCATAGGGGGTACCGATAGAGTATCAGGTAACAGTTATTTATGTTAATTCTAAAACTGTGTACATTTCATCAACAATACAACACTTGCCATCGTTTCTTTTAAAAAAGATTTGATATTTTTAATAAAATTTCTTTTCTAGAATTTACTAAATTAAAATTATAAATATAATTTTTATATTTTGTATAAATAATACCACAATTGCAACAAATGTTTGGCATTTCAGACCCAATTTAAAGAAAATGTTTCTTTCAGATTCTGCAAAAAAACGACTATTCCATTTATTTGATTTAAGAAATCGCTTATCAACGATTAATTGAGATGTATGTGTAAAAAAGACATATGTGTGTATTTATAAAGTCTGGGATTAAAATTGGTTATATACCATGACAAACTAATGATAGATTGTGACAAATTTAAATAAATTTTTATGTTTAGAATCCTAAAATGTCAATAGAAGTATTGATTTAAAGAATCGATCCAGAATACAAAAGAATAATTAAGCAGACTTTCGATATAATGGAATTAAAAATGAAAAACAAATAATTTTGCGATTTATTTTTATCAAAGAGTCGATAAACCTGTTTTTATTTTCAAAATATATTTAGTGGACAAAGCCACTCGTCTATGAAAAACAAATTTTCAAAGTATAATTCTAATAAAAGGTCCAATGTTTTTTTTAATTGATTTTCATTGGGTATTCAATGAACTTCTAATTCCAAAAAATATTCTTAAGAAAACTCCTTTTACATGATTGATTCTTAAATTTAACTACAAAATTTAAATAGTTTTTAAAATTTGTAATTCTTAACCGTTCAAATGACTAATAGAAACTGTAAATACACAGAAAGAGTTCAATTAGAAAGTAGAACACATTTAGGAAAATTAGAAAAAAGAAAAGATGCATTATTAAGACTTAAAGAAATCAAGGAATACCAAGAAAATATACAAAAAGTAAAGAATAATATACAAGAAAAGACCGGTAATGAATATTTTCATGATATAAGTAAATACAAATTTGAAAATGGTAATTTCATCAAAGTAAGCATAGATTTAAATGTTTTAAAACAGAATTTACTTCTTATAAACAATGAAATTACCAGAGCAGAGAAAAAAATCAAAAAATATATTGTAAAGCCAAGCGGCAAGCATATTTATTTCGATAAACAAGTTAGTTCTGATTGTAAATTAACTGAAACTATCGATTTCGACAAAAACAATAATATTTTAAAGAAATACACAAATTATATTCAAAAATTAAGAAATACTAGAAATGAAATTTTACAAAAAATTGAAAATTGTAAAAACAAATAACTAAAATTAAAAAAAATCAAAGATTTCGATAATTTTTTTATATTTTTGCTTTTAAATTTTTCTGCTAAAATAAATCAAATCAAATTCTATAATCTTCCTTAAGGCTTGCATTATTCGATTTTTTTAAGATTCAAAATTTCTAAATATTTTAATTATAAATTTTTTAAGCAACCGCCTTATAAAAATCAAATTAAACTTATTCCTCTATTTAAACAAATTAATTGCATCTATTATTTACCATATAATTTCAAATAAAAAATTTTTATTTGGCACTTTTAAAATTTTAAAATAAAAATCTTTGTATAACTTAAAAGTTATGAATTTTGTAAAAATTTTCTTAAAATAAAAAAATATTTTTTTTATACCCCTACCTCTCAAGCCAACTGGCTTTGATCAAGTGTAGTATCTGTTCTTGTCAGTTTGAAAGCTGGCATTCTCTCCGGAGAAAGCGATTTCAAACAATCATTGGAAAAGCACTGCGTATGATGATTTGTGGTGTTCACATCACTATTACATACTTCTTTGTGCTTTAGGGTGGTGGCATTTTTTATTTGCTGCCACCACTTTTTAAATTAATTTTTTTCTTTATTTTTTTGTAAATTGGTCTATTTTTATGGGTAGAAAGAAAAATGTTAGCAGCGAAATATCGAATAATACCAAAATAAAGGCTGCAAACGACGCTGATGAGGTGAAAAAGAGTGATAGTGAGATACAAAAATGTAAGCTACACCCACCGGCGATTCCCCTACCTTCCTCCTCCTACACAACAATAACACCTCCACCACCAAGCCAAACATGCAGTAAAATGCAAAATAGTGGGCTTGACACCTTACCTTCGCCTAATGCACCAGTTCCCTCTTCGGTTGAAGTCTCTGCGTGCGAGCCATCGTACGACATGACAAGCCCCTGTACTCTAGCTATTCCAGAAGGTAACAGGCTAATGGCATTGCGGACGATATTCGATTCCGTAACAGCCGACCCGAAGGAATGGCCTCGAATTGTTTTTTTTGCAGTACAGACAAGGTTTGAAAGAATGCCAAGAAATGGCTGGACAGAGCTTCACAGGTACTATAATGAGAAATTCGGCTGCACTGAAACTCTCGAAGTGTTAAAAAAATTGGCACAAAGTGAGATGGGAAAGGATGTAAAATCAGAAGAGAATGGAGAGCGACGTAGAATCGCCACTTGTCTCGCTGATACATGCACCTTGACCGACACCACGGAGTACATAAACCTGAGAGATAAATTCTTGAGTAAAATCAAAGAAATCTCTGAGAACGAAATTGGAAAAGTGGTGGTCCGAACTAGAAAACATCCAAATGAATTGGTTGATAGTAAAGTTCTGGATCTCATTAATCGAGTAGTCGGTGAATATGCAGGAGCTCATGTACCTGAGTCAATTACGGAAGCCGCGTATATCATGCAAGCTGCGCAGGTATGCTATGACGAGGCAACACGCAAAGAAAAGCCTAGATCCGCTTGGAAGGAAAACATAGAAAGTAAAATTTCTAAGTTAGTACTTTCCAAAGATCTTCTCGAGAAGGCGCGTAAGCAGGAAAAGCTCTCCACTTCGGAAACGAAGAGCCTTAAGAAAATCATGCGAGAGTTTAATTTAAACTTGAGCAGCGTAACTGATCTTTCTGAGGCTTTAGTTAAGAAGAATGAGTCTTTGAATGTTTACGAGAAAAAAATTACGATGCATGAAAGTAGGAAGCAATTCCGAAAAGAGAATCGTATGTTTGAGCTTTTCCGAGGTCGATTTTATCGTGGGTTATCTGAGCGTGTAGAAATTGAGCATGTGGTTAGCCGTGATGAAATTGTGAGTTTTTGGTCTACAATGTGGAACAAAAATGATGACACAGTCACGTACGATGATTATTTGATTCCATTTGTATCAGATAATCATCCGACCACGTTTCCTTCACTTGATGAATTTGTAAATATCATTAATTGGCTTCCCAATTGGAAAGCTGCTGGAATTGATGGTATTTACAATTTTTTCATTAAGAAACTTACAACTCTTCACAAATATCTTTATGATATTGTGAAAGTTATATGTTTAGAAGGAACACCTCAAGCTGATTGGTTTTACTGCGGGCTTACGTATTTGATACCGAAAGGAATTCCACGAAGAGGCTCTGACTACAGGCCAATCACTTGTATGTCCAACCTCTACAAGTTAACGACAAAGTGTGTAACAAAGGTCGTTCAACTTGAAGTGGAAAGGCGAGGGTTGCTTGCAGAGAACCAATTAGGGGCGGTAAGAGGTGTGCAGGGAGCGAAAGAGCAGGCTCTACTGAATATTGCCTTAAATAAAGAGTATGGAAATAATCTTAAGGCAACATGGATTGATGTTAAAAAAGCTTATGATTCAATAGATCATGCTTATTTAACTCAATGCATTGAAAACCTTAATTTACCTGATTGGATCCTGAAATTTATTAAGGTAATTATATCAAAATGGAAAATTGATATATCAGTAGGGCCTGAAAAAATCATGAGCAAGAAGATTGATAGAGGGATTCTACAAGGAGATAGTCTGTCACCTTTGTTATTTGTGTTGTGTATGGATCCATTAAGCCGAAAGCTTAATGAAAAATACACAAAAGTGACAGTACAAACAGATGCAGAATCCCATTCTACTAATCATCTCTTGTTTATTGATGATCTTAAGCTCCTTGCAAAAGACAGCTCCACATTGAGTGCTATGACAGGCGAGGCAAAGGAATTTTTAGAGGTGATTGGCTTAGAGATTAACAAAGAGAAGTCAGCCACAAATGATACGTGTTGTGAAGATACTGCTACTCTTCTAGAAGGTGTTAGTGTTTACAAATATTTAGGAATAATAGAAGATAGCAGAGGAATCCCAACACGTAGCTCATTTGAAGAAGTACAGAGCAAACTTATATCAAGAGTTGAAAGACTTTGTCACACTAGATTAAATGCAAAAAATTTATTTTCTGCAATCAATCAACATGCGATATCGTTAATCAACTACCACATAGGAGTACTTCGACTTGAACCGGCTGACTTCTCTAAGTTAGATGATGCAGTGCGTGCGGTGTTGGTTAAAAATAAGATACATCTCCGCCCAGGATGTAAAGAGCGGTTGTATCTTCCTAGAACAGAACTTGGAAGAGGCCTACATAGTGTTGAGTTGAGAAGCGAACATATGCTTCTGCAACTCTTGGATTGTCTGGAAAAAAGTAAAGAAATATCAACTAGACGAGCAGCAATCCTCAAGGTGGAGAATAATAATAAAACCCATCTTGCACTAATAAAAGGCTTCTTAAAAGTAAAGTACAGGTTGGTAGAAGAAGTCACTAAGAAAAGTTTAGAAGAAGCTCAACTTGCAAAACTATATAACGAAATAGAAAAACGAAAACTCCATTCAAAGTTATATAATGCAAGAAAAAATGAGCTTGTGAGTGTTAGTGACTCTTCAAGGTGGCTAAAGAGAGGAAATATTAGGCCACGAAATGAAGCTGTGTTCTGCTATATCCAGGATAGAAATGTATTCTGGGGAGCAGATGGTGTGTGTCAACATTGCGGGAAGTCTGGTAAGACTGTGGATCATCTAGCAACTAGATGCGAAAAAATGCTAGGCCATGATTACACTAGACGGCATAATGAAGTGGTCAGATGCCTACACCTTCTTCTTCTAAATAGATATAAGTTTAAGTCTTCAAAACGAATAAGGAGCCACTCAGTTCAAGAAATTCTTGATAATGAGTATGCAGAGATAAGAGTGGACACCAGAATTAAAACTGATGTTAAAATTCGGAATAACAGACCGGACATATTTATTTTAGATAAGAAGAAGAATAAGATAACACTCATTGAAGTAGGAATCACTTCCCAAGATTCACTTCAAATAGTTGAAACTGAAAAACTTAGGAAGTATGACCTGCTAGCCAATGAGTTGGGTCTTATTTATAAGTGTAGTGTTGAGATAATCCCTTATGTGATGACCTGGGACGGTATTGTGACAAAATACCATAAATCTCATCTTAAAAGACTAGAAATACCCATGAATGTAGAGGCATACATTCAGTCTATAGTACTTAAGAAAACAGTCGAAACAATTTCCTTTGATCGACGAAGAGGACTTGAGTCAGGACTAAATGCCGAAGAGAGCTGGGAGAGAGCGTCAATGGGTGTTATTATGAGATCAGAGATGCATGAGGAACCAATACCCCCTTTAAAAGAAGCGAAAAGAGAGGAAGATGGTGTTAAAATTTTAAAACCAAAAAATAATACACCCCTTATTTCACAAGGAGGAACCACTCTGGAGGAACCGACCAATAACATAAATGAAGAGTCGGATTTGGAAGAAGAAACAATAGTGGTTAAAGAGGTAGAAGAAAACATATAAAAATGTTAAAAATATTTTAACCCAGAATTTTATTAAATAAATAATTTTTGTAAATTGGATAAAAATTGTTTATATTTTTTTACTATGAAAGTATTTTTCTATTTCCTATATTTATAATATCATGGCATGAAAATAAAATTTAATTCAAAATGAAATTACTTTGAGAAATAAAATTTAGTAAAAATGAAAACTAGAAATGAACAGGAGTATTGATTTTCATACATCATATATTAATATTAAGATAAGCTACCGATTATGTTTTAATTTCAAACTTTTTTTACAAAATATCTCAAATAAACTATTAAATCTTACTTTTGAAAATAAAATCTAAAAACCGTTAAAAAGAAGTAATTATATGAAATTTATTCGCAGTTTAAAATTTTTCGTAATAAAGGCAATTTAAAATGAAATATTTTCAGATTATAAGTCCCAATCGGTATAATAAAGGAATATTTTTAAATATAATAAGTTTGCGCATTTTTAGAAAATGTTAAACATAGAGATTAACTAATTTTACTTTCTTTATTTAAAACTAAAATTATTGTATTAATATTTTTTAAAAGAACTAAAATGTTTGAAAATCTACGAAAATGGATGTTTATAGATAAATCTAAATATTTACTTTGTAATTTCTAGAATCTTTTTAAATAAAATAAATCTTTTAAATATAATTCAATACCAATTTAGAATTGTATTAATACCTATGGTTTTTGCAGAAAAATGAAAAAAAATTCAGAAGTAAAATTTTAACTCCGACACCTCGAATTTCAATGCATTATATTGATTCATCTTTATTATAAACGATGATGAAAATAAAGACTTTAAGAACTTTCTACTTGCCTTATTGGGGTAAATTGACTTGAAAATTTTTTTTTTAATTTTGGTAGGATTGAAACTAAACCACATTTATGGTTTTACAAGAAAATTTTTACAATAAAAAAATGAATTTAGAATAGTAAAAAATTTCACAAGAAAAGTTTGTAGTTTGTTATATAACTAGATTGTAACCCACGGTTGAACTTGTTGGTAATAAATTTCATGCTAAATTTGGAAAACTAAGTTTTTCGCTAGAGTAAGAAGACTTAGACTCTGCGAAATACAGAAGAACATATTCTAATAGAGTCATGAAAGTAAATAGCCGGTTATACCTGTTACTATAACATTTCAATTTCTTGTAGTATCATATAAATCACAATATATATCTCATCTGCGAGTCTATTATTTTCGAAGTGTGTGGAGTAGACTAAAATGCTGCTAGGTTTTTTTATGTCAAACATATTTTTTAACCTTCGATCACAAGCAAAAATACTTAACATGAGGAACACTGGGCATATGCTCGACCTTTATAGTTGCCATTCAAACTTTTTGGATAAAATTATTTCGGATTTAGGTATAAAAAGAACAATGAAAGAATGTTTAAGAGCAATATCTGTCTATAATCAGGAAGTATGATCCGGTATCGTGAAATATAAATCGACTACTTTTTTTAAAAGGTTTGATTTTGAAATAAGGAAATGCCCTATATCTCTATCACAAATATACAGCCGCACACGAAACTGAAATACAGTTTGTTTTAAAATAAAAAACCTGTTTCATAACTTATGAAAATGCAAAATATATTTTGATTTCTTCGTTCAATATATAAAGTGAAGAGAAGATAGCTCCGTTAAAAACTATTTGGTTGTCAACGAGTACGTATATTTGGTGATCAAATCAATTTTGCAATTTTAGTGGGATATAAACCACACTTGTCTATAGATCGACCCTCTATAGTCTCGAGTTAGGCAGATTAAACGAAACACATAGAAAAATTTCATTTGTCATCTTGGGGACCAAAATATTAAAAAGTAATGGAATAAAATAGTAATTTGGATACATAGCTCGTTTGACAACATTTTAAAAGTTTAATTTGCAAGTAAATTTAATTTTAAATTTCGATTTTTTTTATTTAAAAAGCTAATACGATAAGCTGCTATATCCCAAACTAAATAATTAGCAAATGTTTTCAAACTTTAAACCTGGTAAATTTTATAGTCTAACTGCTGGAAGCTAAAAAAATAGATCAATAAAAATATATCAAGTTTTGAAATTTGACATCTACAAGTTATTCTAGTTTAAAATGTAGATAAACCCCTAATTTTCACCTTTTTTCAACACACTGTAATAAAATATGCTTTTGTGTATAATTTTGAAATTGAGTATTTTTAATACATACAATATTTTTGTTTTAAGTTCAACTTCAATTTGATTTTATTGTGTAGTTTTTTAAAAATCTTTAAATATGGAAAATAAAATTATCTTAAGCGATTTTAAATTTCCTGACGCATGTATAGTATGTTTTTGATGAAAAGTTGCGCAAATAGTATTTTTTAGAAATATTTAATTTTAAATTGTAAATTTTGATTGATTTGTCAAAAGCACATAGAAGCATAACTTCCGCAACGTATATCTATGTAAAATAATGTAGTGCGTAAATAATTAAGGCTTAGTATTAAAATAAAAACTCAATCGAAATTTCCTATAAATATTTAAAGATAAGAGTATGTAGTGTATTTATAAAAAAAACATATTGAGAGTAAACGTATTTCTTAATGATGATTTTGGAAAATAATAATTTATGAACTATAAAAACGTACCTACCCTATTCCAAGATACTTCAAGAATTTTTATTTCCAAATTTTTAGTGCACTTTCACCTTCTTTTTTATAATTATTACTTTATTTGTTAAAGTCATAAATTATGATATATCAATCCAACACTATATATTTCCAATAAATATCTTAAGCAAACGATCGATTTATTTTCTTTTGATATTTCATACAGCATGTTAACTTTTATTTGAATATAAAAATTTTTAAAAGTATCTCGCTTATTTTAATCTTTGATTTACTTTTTTATTCGTTAAAAACCTCAGTCCATTTTATTTAAAAACTGTATGTATATTGACTGCATATGTGGAAGTGTTATATAAGCATTATCAGTTGTATATCATCCTTCATATAATTGCAAAACTTGATATTAATAATATTAAAGAATAGAACCAAAATATGTTCCAGACTTTTTTTAAATATTTGCTGTTAATTTGAGTTAAAATATTTAGTTAAGTGTTTTTTGCTAAAATTACCGCAAAAAATGTTTCTAAAAAAATATTTAATAAGCTATTAAGTGATTGCCTAGATAATTTATATATGCGTTATAGTGTATATATACTATAATCTAATACCTGATCTCTAAGTTGCTTATATAAAATGCAATAAAGTATTCTGAAAATTTATATTAATATACTTTTTTACAATTTCTTAAAGAAGATTTAAATTCCGAAAAAAAGCCAATCTTAAGGAATTACTTGATTCCTTGAATGTTGATTTTATAAAACTATTATTTAAACATGCCTATCTACATTAATAATTGTATATCAAAATAAAATCTTATTTTTATCATTATTAAATAACGATCCTAGGTTTCATAAAATGGAATTATTAGCCTGTAACTATCCGATAGCAGAATAAAAAATTTAACTTTCTGAATTAATATACTCTTTATATTATTCTGTAGGATAACATATTTTCTAAGAAATATAATCCCATCACGTAAGTATTTAATATATTTTTCATCCTGGAAATCTTTATTTTGTCTATTAAAATTAATGAAATATATAAAAACATTTAAGTATCAATTAAAAATCACCAAAAGTGTATTTATATAATCAAAAACAAAAAAAGGTTCAAAATCTACCAATTATTTTGTTATTAAGATTAAATTCTCGTTTTTGATTGTTTGAGTAAAACGCACTAAAACTCTCTATTTCTAAACAAAAAAAATAAATATATTAGGTCATTATTTTCATATCGGTTAGATTTCTTATTACAAAAAATAAGTGAAATTCTAGTTGATTTCTATAGTTTTTAAAGTTAAAAGTAAATTATTTAGAATCGCTCTTTCTAATTTATAGAGTTGAAACTTTATTTTAAAGTATCACATCTTTTTAAAATAGTAGTAAGTGTTATATTTGTGTTCATGACATTAACGGAGGTCTAGGTTTAACATAAATAACTGCTACCCCAACACTCTATCGGTAACCCTTGCGATACATACATTCCAAAGCCTTTCATCTACCAGGTGCGTAGAACCTTATTAATAGGCGAGGCAGTTTCCCGAGTTCGTTAATATCCGTTACATGGAGTGTGATCGAAGGCCGAAGCCTATCCTGGGCTCCCCCCCCAATACTATGCAACATTCCCACTTACGCTACACTTTCTGAACCCAATAAACTTCTAGCTAATATATATTTCAGAGATTTACATGGGGTTCACCTAGACAGTGCCATGTCATACCAACAGATATAACCTGCTACTTAGCTCTCCCGGCTTTAAATAGTTTTTTGTTTTATATCTCCCAGGCGCCAAGTCTTCTAACCCGAGTGAGCAAGGCTAGGTTTCCATGCTTTTACATGGCAATTACCTACATGTTCAGCTGCGCTATGCAATCTGGTTACGTAAAAAAACTACAAATAAATTTATAAAAAAGGTTTCTTCATTTCTTAGACCTCTCCTTCTCATAACAACTCCCATGGAACAACCGAAGATTTAGTGTGGTTTTATTCCCACCAAAAATCCAAACAATGATCTTCCCTTCAGTTTCACACACTCATTGCAAAGCAGAAAGGTTTTTATTTGGTTATCCTCCCTCCGCTATAGAGTTGAAATATAATTAGTAAACAATATTTTAGTTTTAAAATTTTTAGAAAAAAGAATATTGTTATTTCAGATTACTTTGTATAATCATAGAAAGGATATAAAAACCAGATTCCCGTTTATTGTATCAAAGAATTCCGAAATCTCTTTTTGGAAATTTGTATTTCTAATAACTAGATATAAACAATTCAATTAATATTTTATTTCTAAGTAAGCTTAAAAAATAAGAAGACAGTTTATTTTTAAGCGATAAATCATAATTAAAATTTGAATTTTTTATGTGATTTGTTATTTCAACAAAAAAATTTATTTGTAAGTATCTGATTTTAAAAGCTTAAAATATAATTATAATAAAAAAAATATTTCTCGTAGGTTTAATGTATAACCAAGCTCGATTTTCAATTTATTTGAATGTTGAAAATATCTAATAATTTCTTGCCCATAAAGTTAAATGAAATATAAAATATTCTTTCTAATTAAATATGTTCTTACAAAAAATATAGCAATTCTGATAAATGGATCTCGATATTTTCACAATTACAGGCATACCTCGAATATCTTAGCATTTTATTCCGCATTAAAACAAAATGGATTTGAAGATACTGAAATATTAATTGTTTCTTATGAAGATATCACGAAAGATCCAAGAAATATTTATGACAAAATATATTTTAACCCAAAAAAACATTTTGAGAAAATAGATATTATTCCTTTCAATTTAACTATAAATAACATTTTAAATGTTCTTTACTGTAAAAATAGCAAAATCTATGACTTGGATGAAACTTCAAATGTATTTATTTATATGTGTGGGCATGGCGGAGAGGGATATATTAAATTATGTAATAGAGAATATCTTTTATATCCAGATATAAAAAAGGCAATAATGTATATATGCAAGAGGGTTGGTAAGGTTTTGTTTATAAATGATACCTGCCAAGCCGAAAGCATCTTCGATGGTTTATATCAAATTGACAATCTTTATTTGGTAGCTTCTAGCGAAAGAAATGAACCTTCAATATCTACACAAAATTGTTCGAATATTGGACCTTCTTTAATAGATAATTTTCCTTATAAGTTTCTAGAGATCATTGATAACTGTATTGATTTAGACTTAAATGTTTTTTTTGATTTATTTGATTTTGAAAGTGTAATGTCACACGTAATCCATAGCAATGATTCAAGATTTAAAGTCAAAGACTTTTTTGTGCAAAGAAGAGAAAAAGAACTTTTTCTTTTTATGGATGTATAAATTTATTTTTCTTACTAGATAATTAAATTATTAAACTATTTTCAAATTGTAAAACAAAATTTTCTTTGCTTGAATTGCCAGAAGTTGATTTTAAGAGATTTTTTTTATAAGTAATTCAAAAAATAATTTTTGAAATAATTTTACCTTTTTTAAGAGTTCAAAATTTTTTAGATTATCTTAATGCATACCCTAGAGCAATTTGACTAAGAAAAAGTATATTTTTGTTAAACATAGGTAGTATTTGCAACAATCTTTCAATAAAGAAAATATACCCTGTTTTGAGGCGCAAAATACATGTTAGCAAAAAAAACTTAAACAGTTTATTTCTGATACCATGAAATTTTTTCTGCATTAAAATAATATAAATATCAGTTCAAAGATATTTTTTTGCAACTAGTATATTAAAATTCTATAAATATAGAAAAAGATGCCAAATGTCTAGTGGTGAGGATATCGAAATTTACTTCCGAATAGTCGGGTTTGATTCTCCGGTTTATGCATTCTATATCCTCCGTTTGGAAAGTTTGCGTGAAGCTGTCAAACTAACCAATCAAAAGAAAATTGTATTTAAACGCCTACAACTTGACGAAGCTATGATTCATCCTTGGATTGTGTTTTATCTGCAGGGAAAGAGCGAGCTATTAAATAAATATAATATACAGAAAAGTGCAAGATTAATCTGGCTTTTTCAATGGTAAAAATCACAGAGAAATGCAATATTATGAAATTAATCCGCACATGTATTCAACTAAGTCGGGAATGAAAGGGGTAAAAAACACATCTGCCAAGAATTATAATTAAATGTCAAACAAGAAGTGCAAAGTTGGTAAAATGTGAACAATATAAGAGAGATCGTTAGGAAAATAATGTAAAATCAAGTTGTTTTGATAATTTGATCTCTGGAAAAATGATTTATATATCCGTTATTTGTTTGACTAAGCCACTAGAAACAATTTATAATCTATTGTTACGAGCATATAATTGCATCTCAGCATATATCTTAGATTGATTTACAAAGAGATATTTTTATTTAATTTTTAATTAATTCAGGGTGTTTCAAACGTCAACCGCATGCCCACTCTGACCTGCTGATACATTTTATCCGACCTGATACGATGTATCGGGCATTGTTTGCATGTGTGAAAGAACATTTTCTTTTATTTATATTTTGTTTTATATGCCACAATTAATTAAAAGTAAATAAATTATGCAAAACTTATTATTTGGTTTCGACTATTTTTTTATTAAATTATACTATAACTGGGCTATTTCAGTCTTTTCGTTTGACGATATAATCTCTTCTTCCTAAACCAATGCTTATGCGTGTGACAAGCCAATATTGTGGAAAACTTTAATACGGCTACAAGTGCAGAAGGAAAACGACTATAGTATTACATTCGATACTTGAATCTGTCACGGCCGTTATCAGGAATATTCTAGATCTGCTATTCTATCCGTGTAAAAAATATTTGATTAAAAGCCCATAAATGGCTAGTCTGTAATTCTTAGGTACTATAGTGGCCAAGTAGGCTGTATTGTTGATATCGAAGTGTTAAGAAATAAAAAATAAAATGAGGAAGAAAAAAATATGGAAAGAAGAGAATAGAGAGCGACGTGTAATCGCCACTGGTCTCGTTGTGGGATATTCCCTGACTAAAACTGACCTCTATTTTAACTTGAGAGAAAATTTTATGTGTCAAATCAAGAAAATCTTGAGAAGGAAAGCCGCATTAGTGGTTCGAACTAGAAAACTCGAAATAAATTGATTCATAGTAAATTTATAGACTTCAAAAATCAGATCATTGGTGCGAATGTTACATCACATGTGTCTAAGAATGTTACTGTTTTAGCATGAATCTTTAAGGCGGCCCAGGTATGTTATGACGAGGTGACACAAAAAGCATAACTTAAATCCCCTTAGAATGAAAACATAGAGAGTAAAATTTCTAGGGGTGTAGTTTCCCAAGATATTCTCGAGTGACTTTTAGGCAGGAAAAGCTTCACTGAAGAAGCTAAAGGTCTCTGGAAAATCATACGTTAATTTAGATTAAACTTGAGCTGTGTAACTGATCTTCTGAAGCACTGGCTATGAAGAATGAGCCCTTGAATATCAACGAAAAAAATTACGAGGTATGAGAGTAAGAAGAAATTCAGAAAAAAGAAATCGTATGTTTAAGTTATTCGAGGTCAATTATATCGGGGGTTGTTCGAACGCATTATCTGAGCATGGTATCAATTGTGTAGAAATTTCGGAATTTGGGTCTTCAAAGTGAAACAAAAAGATAGAGTAGTTATTTATGATAATTATTTGATATCTTTCATGTAAGATACTCATTAGATCATGTTTTCTTGGCTTTGAGTTTTTAGATATTGTCAATTGACTGTCGAACCAAAATCTTGCTGAATAAGTGGTATCCAAAACTTCCACATTAAGAGCTTACAAACTTTTAAAATAATTTTTATGATATTGTGAAAGTCATTTTTTTGGAGAAACGCTTCAAGCTGACTTGTATTACTGTAAACATAATTGTCTGATATCTAATGTTACACTAAAAGCTGGTTGTAATTACTGCCAATTAACTGTATGTCAAAATTGTACAAACTTTCAACAAGACGTGCTGCAAAAACATTATAGCTTTAGGTGAAATACCAAGTTTTATTTTCAGATGATTAATTAGGAACAGTTGAAGGTGCAAGAAGCAAAAGAGCAGGCTATATTAAATATTGCTATCAATAAAGAGTATGTACACAATCTTAATGTGACGTAAATTGGTGTCATAGAAGCTTATGATTTGATAGATGATGTATGTATAACTTGATGAATGTTTAACTAGATGCATCAAAAATCTCAATTTTTTTGATTGAATCTTGAAACTTATTGAGGTAACAATATCAAAACTATAAATTGATATTTAAGTAGTCCCTGAAAAAAACTTGAACAATAAAATCCATATAGGAATTTGGCAAGGCGATAGTATGTAAACATTGTTTTTTGCATTGTGTAAAGATTTTTTACGCCGATACTGGTTGAAAACATATAGAAGTACAGTAAAAATAGACGATTTATTGCGTTCTATTAATCATCTCTTGTTTATGGAAGATCAAAAGCTCCTATTCAAAATAGAGACATTGAAAGAGATTACAAAAGAGGGTAAAATTTTTATGCGTGATGAAGAAATGGTGATCAAAATGGGATTCTTCTAATAATGCCTCGTGCTGTGAAGATGCAACTGTTTTTCTTGCAGGAATAAGTGTTTGCAAATACTTTGGGATAATAGATGATAAAAGAGGAATCTTAGGTATACGTCATTTAAAGACGTACAGAAAACACTAATATCCTGATCAAGGAGACTTTGCCATACGAGATTGAATGCAAGAAATTTATTTCAAGCAATCAATATACATGCAATTATTTTACTAAACTATCATACAATTTTAATTCTATATGAACTGGCCGACTACTCTAAATTAGATGATGCGGTGCGTGCAGTTTTAGTAAAGAACACAATACATATATGCTCAGAAGGTAAATAACGTCTATACTTCCACGAAAGAACTTGGAAGAGGTTCACATGATGTGAGTTCAAAAGCGAACATATGCTTTTGCAACTCTTGAATTGTCTGGAAAACATAAAAATACATCGACTAGAAGACCAGCAATCATAAAGCTGAGAATAATAATTGAACTCACTTTTTACCAATAAAAAACTTTCTAAAAATGAATCACGGTTGAAAGTGAAAGTCCCAAGAAAGAAATTTAAACAAGCTTAACTAGCTACCTATAAAAAGCAATTGAAGAACGAAACTACATTTAAAGTTATATTATACCAGGAGTAGCTAGTTGGTAAGTGTGAATGACTCCTCAAGATGATCAAAGAAAGGAAGTGTAAGACCACCTGATGAAGCAGTGTTCTTCTATATCCAGGATAGAAATGTATTCTGGGGTGCAGAAGATGTGTGTCAACACTGCAACACGTCTAGAAAAACAGTAGACCATTTAGCAACGAGATGTGAAAAAATGCTTGGGCATGACATTACTAATGAAGCAATGTATTGATGCGATACATACATTTCATTTTTAACATAATCGGCACTAGCCTCTGAGCGAACCTGGACGCCCTCAGAAATATCGCCTACCAGTCTATTTTAATTGTTTTTGTTTACTTTTTCGGGTTTCGAGACAAAGTGGTTTTACTGGGTGGATTGTTAGGCCTACCTTCGACTCCAAGCTGAACAACTCCTCTTTTGAGTTGTCTCTTACGAAAAGCAGATAACAATTCGAGCCTGTTCTGGCTCCGGTATAGTGGGAAAGTTGTATACATTCACTCTTGCTAAATAAATATAATTTTATGTTTTCAATCGAATTAGAAGCCATTCAGTTCAAGAAATTCTTAATAAAGAGTATGCAGAGAATGGAGAAAGAACTAGAATAAAAACTGCTGTAAAGATTTGAAACAATAGACCAGATATATTTATTTGGACAAGAGTCAGAATATGATAATTTTCATTTAGTAGAAATTAATTCCCAAGATTCTCTTCGAGTATGTAAAGAGAAATCCCTAATAAGTACGACCTATGCGCAAATGAGTTGGGTCTTGTTTTTAACTGTGGTGTAGAAATAATTCCTTATGTGATGACCTGGGACGGTATTGTCCAGAAATACCGTAATAATTATGCCAAAAGAGCACAAATAAACATGGATAATAAGGCATATACACAATCAATAGTAGTCAAGAAGACAGTCAAAACAATTTTTTTTTTGATCACGAAGAGGACTTGAGTCAGGGTCGAATGCCGAATAGGGCTGTGAAAGCGCGTTATTTGGATTATTCAAGGAGCTAGAATGCAAGAAAAATTAACACCCTCTTTAAAGCAAGTAGAGAAGTAGGAAAATATTTTTAACACACAAAACACAAAAAAATATCTTACACATTTTTTAGATGGCATAAATACAGCGGAGAAGCCAACAATTAACATAAATGGCAAGCCGGATTTAGAGAAAGATGATTAAGTGTTTAAAATAGTAGAATGCATTTAAAATCGATAAAGAATTTTATACCGGATTTCAATTGAATTTTAATTAAATAATTATCATTTCATCTTTATTGTCAAAAACTCTTATTTTATCCACCATCTCCTTATTAGGACCGTTAATATTGTCTTTATCATAAGGCAACATAATATATACTTTAATACCGATAACACCTGTCTTAAGAAGTATTGAGGTAAATCCTTTTCTAACGTAATCCTCACAAGGCTGACCAGAGTGAAGAAGAACACCATCAGAAAATTTTACGCTTTTTGCTCTTTGTCCCTTTAATTTACCACTTACTACCACCATTACACCTTGTGCTCCTGCCTCTTTTATGGTTCGTATGGCTCCATTTACAGCTCTTTTAAATGGAATATTGGCCTGTATTTTCTGTCTAATCGAATCAGCTTGAATGAAAGGACATAAACCTTTATTTTGCACAGATTCTAATGCAATCACTACATCAGTCTCTTGAACATTTAAACGCTGTGCAATAACAGATTGTAAAGCTTTTATACGTGTTTTTTTATCGCCTGCTATTTCGTGTGTCTTTAATGCTCTTATAGTGATTTGAATAGGAAGATTATATGAATTCATTGACATACTTGAGAATCCTTCTTCTCTTAATTCTTTGGATAGAAATTCATTTATTTCTGCGTATTTAATACCAGACTGGATGAAACGTGCAATGGTGGATTGATTTTCCATTTTATGGGTTCAACTAAAAAATATAAAAAAAATTTAAAAATTTAAAAATACAAAAAAAATTTAAAAATACAAATTTATTTTTCTAAAAAACTGAAATGAAATTTTTTGTATTAAAAAAAACTATGAAAAGCAATAATTTAAAACTAAAAAAAAAAATTATTGTTTATTTCCAACCACTTTGTTTTTAAAGGTTTCAAGTAAATTTATGGATTCTTTTATAGTGTTTTTAAAATCTATTAAAATTTCATTGTAATTGTCTAAACAGTTTTTTAAATTTGTTTCTGAATCCATAATAAGGGAAAGGGGGTAAAAATTTTAGGTAATCGATATATTTAATGAAATGTGTTTAACTATGGATTCATTATATTTTTGTAGGCAACAATTCATTTTTAAACTAAAGATTCTTTCTTGAAGAAACGATGATTTTATTCACAAAACTTGGATATAAGCCAAGTTATTTTTTATATTTTCACATTTCTATGATCAGTTATAATGATAAAAAGTTCAGTTTATCTGTTAAATTCGAATTTAAAAGTTCGTCAACTTCATTTGACATAAATTTCTAAAAACATTAGAAATTAGGATTCTGGTTAATAACTAGTTAGATTTTACGCTATAAATTTCTTAATGATTCAATATTCATGGTTTATTTGCACGTGGCATTGCAAAGCTCATAAAATTTGTACGAAGATAATTCTTTTAATTACTAGATAATATTTTTTTCTATTTCGGAACATAAAAGCGTATCAAGTAACCAAATCGGCATATAAAATTAAAAAAATAGCCAAGATTTCCGAGATTCAAATAGTTACCCAAAAAATATGAAATAATGATGCAAATTGTATAATTTTGAATCGATTATAAAAAAAACGTTAGTGACTATATTTACTGTTCGTTAAAAAATTGATAAAATAGTAATTTACAGTCATTCATTAATGTGATAAATCAAGATCATAATATAAACTTTAATTTACAAAATATCCATGTCTAAATCAATATATAGAGAGGCTAAAAATATTTTCGGTTTCTTTATTTTTGTTAAAGTTCAGACTTTTTATTTTCAGAATTTGAATATCAAATTATATTTAACCGAGATAACTTTAATTATAATGTATAAATTCATGAGTTAAATTTTAAATTTTTTTTAGATTTAATAAGCCATAAAACAAATACTGATTTTTAGTCAAATTAAATTTCTATTAATATGTAAGTATAAAAAGTCATAGGATTAAGTCAAAAATAAAGGCGAACAATAAATTTTACCTTTAAGAATATAACATACAAATAGCAGAAAATATCAACCTTTGAAAATATTAAACTAAACAAAATTTCTTAGATGAATTTTTATAGAATTAAATATACTTGATAATTATTGTTTTAAAGTAGTTTTATGTTCTTAAAAGTAGAAGCACTGTTATTATTATACTACAAATAGTTATTAATTTTTTACAAGTTTAATATAAAATGTGATTTTTAAATAAAAATATTTGCTTCATAATTAGTTATATAGGTTTTTTTAAGTAATAACTCATTCAAAAATTAAAAATAGATTTATGACACTATTATTTCATTGGTTTTTAAAACTCTATAAATTCATTTTAAATCTATAGAAATCTAGTATCTATATTTTTTGAAGATTTGGTCATTACTCTTAATATGATTTGTTAGTTTCTGTATAATTACATTCATTTTATAAAATCAATTTATGTTTATATGAATAAATATATATTAATGAGGTCTGGAAAAATCTAAAGAAACATCGACCAGAAGAGCAGCAATCCTTAAGGTGGAGAATGATAATAAAACCCATCTTGCACTAATAAAAGACTTTTTACAAGTAAAATACGGGATGGCAGAGGAGGTCACTAAAAATAAATTAGATGAAGCTCAACTAGCTAACTTATATAACGAAATAGAAAAACGAAAACTACATTCAAAGTTATATAATGCTAGAAACAACGAGCTAGTAAGTGTAAATGACACCTCAAGATGGTTAAAGAAAGGAAGTGTAAGACCGCGTGATGAAGCAGTGTTCTGCTATATCCAGGATAGAAACGTATTTTGGGGAGCAGAAGGTGTGTGTCAACACTGCAACACGTCTAGAAAAACAGTAGACCATTTAGCAACGAGATGTGAAAAAATGCTTGGGCATGACTATACTAGACGACACAATGAAGTGGTACGATGTATACATTTGCTCTTGTTAAATAAATATAAATTCAAGTCTTCGAAACGAATTAGAAACCACTCAGTTCAAGAAATTCTTGATAATGAGTATGCAGAGATAAGAGTAGACACCAGAATAAAAACTGATGTCCAAATTCGAAATAATAGGCCAGATATATTCGTTTTAGACAAGAGACGAAATAAGATTACCCTCATTGAAGTAGGAATCACCTCCCAAGACTCACTTCAAATAGTTGAAACAGAGAAACTTAGGAAGTATGACCTATTAGCAAATGAGCTGGGTCTTATTTACAAATGTAGTATAGAGATAATTCCTTATGTGATAACATGGGACGGTATTGTGATAAAATACCATAAGACTTATTTTAAAAGATTACAAATACCCATAAATGTAGAGGCATACATTCAGTCCATAGTACTTAAGAAAATAGTCGAAATGATTTCCTTCGATCGACGAAGAGGAATTGAGTCAGGACCAAGTGCCGAAGAGAGCTGGGAGAGAGCGTCATTAAGTGTTATTATAGGAGCTGAGATGCATAAACAGCCAACACCCTCCTTAAAAGAAGTGAAGAACGAGGAAGATAGTGTTAAACAAGTAAATTCCAAAAATATTTTACTCCTTATTTTAGATGACGTAACCAGACCAGAGGAACCGACGATAGACATTAATGATAAGTCGGATGTAGAAAAAGAGAATAAAGTGGTTAAAGTGATGGAAGAAATTAGTTAAACGAGAGAAAATTTGTTAACCCAGAATTTTATTAAATAAATATTAATGAGAATTATAGATTTTTATGAGTATTTAGATTTTTGTGTAGGAGAACTTTATTTACAAATATTTCTTGGTTTTTAATACAATGTTTTTTTTCTTCTAGAAAAATTTACTCAATAATTTATTATTTTTAATTATTCAATTGTTTTTATTAGACTGGAATTTGTTTTCGTTGGTTGTTAAAGATTTCGTTTTAACTTATATTATTTTTACAAAAAAATTCAAAATTTTTTTAATGATTATATCTCTACGAAACAGGAAGAATATACTATTTAAATAATTTTGAACTTTGATTTTACTTATTGTAAAAATAAAAACTTGTGATGGAATAGATATCATATGATGTTTCGTAAGTGTATTAAATTCGATTTTTTGCATTTCTTTTAATTAATAACATAATATTTTTAAATTTGTACTTTACTTTTCACGAAAAATTATTTGTAACAAAATATCGTTTAGATTTCATTTTTTATTTTAAATTACTCATTAAGAAAATTAAGCAATTACCACACTAAAATACTTCTAAGAGTAATTTGAATATAAATTCGAGTTTATGAATTATAGTTCAAACGTATTTGTGAAGTTTTTATTTGCTTCTATGGATTTGTAAATAGGTTTTTAAATTCAAGTAATGACTTTTCAAGTTCAATTATTTAATTTTTTAAGAAAAAAACTTGTTCAGATGAAATGATTGAAAAAAACTTCTCACAAATGAATTACCAAAATTATTAATTTTTTTTGCTCCAGACTAACTATTATACTAATTTATTCTAATATTGAGACTAAATATCATTAAGTCTGGTAACTGCTAAATATGTGGTTTGTGTTGGATTTTTCTTTAAATTAATGATTGTACACATTATATAACTTGACTATATTCAAATCATTAACTAGAAAGCAAAAAGGTTCTTTTCCTAACTATTTACAATTAAACAGTTGAAATATCTAAAAAAAACGAGAAATTCAATTAAATAGTGGCAAATTTTTTATTTTAAAAAATTAAGACGAATAAAATTTAATCAAAATAGATTTTTTTAATTTATCTTTTTTCATAACCCAAGTATTTCATATAGTCTAATTATAGTGGTTGCGTTTAACCATATATTTTAATACTTTCGATTAGTTTATCAATTAATGATTCTTATAAACAAACTTCTAATTATATGCGCATTTGGCAGTTTTTTGTATTCTTAATGGGAAATTTGATTGGGCATCTTTAATATTAATTTATCAACATTATACAATATAACTTTCATATAAAAAAATCAATTTAAACAAATAACGTAATCTAGTTCTATATTTCGAAGTTGAATTGTATTTTTTAAGAGTGATAGGGAAGCTTCCACGAACTTCGATGTTATATTTTTATTGTGTTTTTGCGACTAAACTCTCAATAAGGATTGATTTCACATCATGAAACAAGAGTAATTTATTTAAACTTAAAAATGTGTTTTAAGTTTCTAAAATACAATTATAATTGCAGGTATAGGCACTAAAATGATTTTATCATTTATAGTGAGTTATATGTGGAAGATTTCTTACCCAAAACATTAATAAAACATTTTCTATTCTTCAAATAAGTGCAACTAATCGTGAAATATAAATTATCTTGGAAAAAAATTCGAATTATTTTTACTAACATTTCAAATAAATATTTGTTCAAATATTAAACAAACTTAAATAATGAAAGAAAATGTTTTGAAAATATACAACACTTATAGCATTGAATACAAATTTGTTACTGTACAAAAAATAACTGAAAAATTGAAAGCAAGTGAATAAAGAAATGATTAGATTTCAGAACATATAGTAATATTAGTAGCCCACCATTCCGAGATCAGAATTCGTTTGAAGTATTCTCTGCTTGTCGTAAGAGGGAACTAAAAGGGACTGGTCCTTCGTGTTTGGGTTGGGTGTATGGTAAACAACCCAGCCTTTAAAACCAACTTGTTACGAGACACGAAAAAGACCAGTGGGCGGTATTATGGAAAGATGCCAAGGCTTGTACAGGGCTGTAGTGCCAAGGATGAATGAATGAATACTAATTTATAGAATCAAAATGCACTTTGATAATGACATACGAAATCATTTCAATTTTTTTTTTTAAAACCGAAGATATTTCTTTGTATACGAATGACAGAACATATTTGACAAAAAAATTTTATCAATAAAATTTAATAAGAATGAAAGCTTAAATTATGGTTTTGTCCGTGTGATGAAAATATCTGATGTATTTCTTTATATATTGTAAATAAATTCTTTGAAATATGAAATTTCATATAGATTTACAAGAAGTAACCTAGATTTTTCAGAAATTTTGAAAGTATGGAGAACCTAGATATGACTTGAATAAAAAAAAGTTTTAACTCAATAAGTGTAGGATAAAATATTGCCTTAAATAATCCATTGTTTTTTAAAACCTATTAAAATTCGTAATTAATTTTTTCAAGTGATAATAAACTTTGATTTTAATTTGAATTGCACTAAACTGTATTATAAACTAGTTGTTTCATCAACTATAAAATTTTAGCAAACCATAACAAATAAAAGGAATATATCAGCGGTGTAAATCAATACACTATACGAGCAAGCATATTTATTAAATTTATGTATCCTTTATAATTCTAGCTTGGATAAAACTCACTATTTACAAAAATATTCTTTTTGCTATTTTCAGAAATATGGTCGTTATATATTTCTTTAAAAAAAAGTTAGAAGAATTGAAAATAATATTAAAACGTCATTAAATTTATAAATAAGAATATATAGAATATTCCAACTTTCGAGTCTTAATATTGTTCTAATTATAGAAATAAAAAAAAATATTGAAATATTTGTGATAAAAACAATATAATATGAAAATAAAATGGTTCTTTGGTTGTTAAATAAATTTGATATTGTATTTTCAATAGATTGTTTTTTCCTAAAATAGTAATTACATCTGTAAAAATTTATTGCAAAATGTGAATATATGGCTGTTTTTAATGTTCAAAACACGTTAAAATTTAAGATTGTATTTGATATTTTAGAATTGGTTTTTAAAATTGATATTTTAGAATTTAGAATTTTAAATTTAAAACTATTTTATAAGTTTTAAATTATTTTACCCAAGAAATGCAAAAACCAGCTTGGCATTTATACATACTACTTTTTATATTGGATAGAGCGTTTGCAGCAAGTGCTTTTGAACAACATGATGGCAGAGAGTTGGTTGTTACATCACCTATGATTACTGAATCTGTTAATAGCACCCAAGCATGTGTAAGAAAAAAACCATATAAGCAACGTAGAAATCGATATTCGGATTCTGAGAGAGTTTATGGATCTCTATATAGAAATGTTATGCCTTTTAATGAATCTTTTTCCAGTTTTCGTACGCGTTTACGGTCCCAAAATGGTTTCAACCGCGTGGAAAACACAACGAATGCGCTTAGAATTAACGATGGAGAATCTTATCGCCCTGTAAAAAATAATAGTAGAAAATTTTTCGTTACTAAACCGAAAAGCTTCGTTTCAAAGTTTTCCTTACCTAATAAAAGTACTTTGGGGCAATCCTTGCAAACAAAAAATGCTACATTAAGTAGCTCATTACCCGAACCAATATCTTGCCAAAATATAAAATGTGATAAGGCTGAACAAAATTTTTCGGTTCCTATAGGAAACAGGTTTTCTCGTATTCCGTTAATTCGAAAAAATGGTGCTCAAGAAAATCGTAGTTCTGATTCTAATGCATCCGAGTCTACCATACCATGTGATATATGCCCAAAGCTCAAAAAAGGTATACCATTATATGCAAATGCATCATATTCTCAAAGTTCCTCAAACCATACTAAAAAAACACCAATTTATTACTCATTGCCTCTTATCAAATCACTACCACATCATGGTTTAGAACTCCGTCATAGCAAAATATCTCCCCATGCGAATCTTAAATCGTGTAATTATTTTTCATTGAGTCATAACGATCTACAAATCCTACAATATCCTATCTTAAACCCGAGTTCTTCATCGCGGTATTTTAATCAGCCTTATTTTATATTTACGCAATCTTATACTAATATTCCACCGAATTTCGCAGGACCACCGCCACCTATGTTTTCTAAACCAGATCAGGATATCCCACCAAGTTTTACAGGACCCCCGCCACCTATGTTTCTTCAATTTATTCAGGATAATCCATCAAGTTTCACACAACCACCCCCACCTATGTTTCCTAAACCAGATCATGATATCCCATTAAGTTTTACTGAACCCCCACCTATGTTTGTCAAAATGGATCATAATATTCGGGCGAATTATTCCTCACCAAATACTTTCTGTTCTCAATCAAGTCATGGTATTTTACTGAATTCCCATGCGCAACCACGTATGTTTCCTAAATCATTTCATAATAATACACGAAATTTCACTCAACCACCACCTATCTATTCTAGATTAGATCAAAACATTCCATCTAATTTCACTGAACCACCACCTCTTTGTTCTAGACTAGAAAATGATATGTCACTAAATTTCACAGAACCGCCACCCATTGTTCCTCATTTTAGTCAAAATAATCCAAAATATTTTACTGAACCACCACCTTTGATTTCTCAATCATGTCATAATATTGCACCAGATTTCACTGAACCACCACCTATTTATTCCAGGCCAGATAATAATATACCTCTGAATTTTACTGAACCCCCCATCGGTTCTCAATTATGTGAGAATATTCCGCTAAATTTTACGAAACCACCACCTATTTATTCTAGGCTAGATAAAAATTTTCCATTGGATTTTACTCAACCGCCACCCATTTGTTCTGGGCTAGATCATAATATTCCACTGGTGTTAATTAATCCACCCCCTTTGTTTTCCCAATCATCTAATAATGTTCCGCTATGTTTCACCGAACCACCGCCTATTTATTTTAGGCTAGAGAATTATATTCCACCAAATTTCCGAGAACTACCGCCTTCTAATTTTCAATTGCATCCGAATCCTTCTGGCATTCTTTTCGATCATTTGCCGAGCGTCAATCAGATTGACATTCATTAGTGGTCTTTAAAAATGCCACAGATACTTTTTAATCTTGAATTAAATTTGATTTTTTTATGTTGCATCACTTTAATACCCATTTAATAACTTATAAATAGAAGTTTTTTCTTTTTTTTTAATTGTATGATCTTGATTTCGCCAAAATAGAAATTTCGATATACTCACAATAAATATCCGAAAGTAATACTAAGTCTCGCTTGTAATAAAAAAAAACACTTGCATCTCGAATTTTCAGATGTGGAATTTTCTTTTACAGGTATCATCTATTAAGGTCTAAAACTCAATTTAATAACCATCTTTCTGCGCAAAAATTTTTGAAGGCAAACCACTTTTCGCTTTTTTGTAGATCCTTGACAAATTCGATATTATTATATTATTCGGAACTCATTAGGATGCAAAACCGCCTTTAAATCTCTTCTTATATACAATATGTACTTTTTTCATCTTTTGTTTCTTAATTATCAAAATTTTAAATATTTATTTATTCGCAAGATGCTTTTTTATAATATTTTGCAACTTTATTTCAAAATACTCGATTCCTTCGCCACATTTACACTACATTAAATTTATAATAAAGATTGAAGGATCTAACTTTGACTTAAAATTAATTGATAGCAGCAAATCAAGATCAAAATATTATGTTTGCTTTTATGATAGCAACCTTTTATTCGCATGAGATTACATTTATATACAATTAAATAAGTATTCACGGGTAAAATTAATATATCCTGAAAATAAAAACCACATAAATCATTTCAATAAAGACTACTATGTGAAATAAAATAATTTACAATTAATTTCTTTTATAATCTCTTATTAGAAATTCGAATGTTCGAATTTGAACAATTTAATTTGTTAGAATCCATCTAATTAATACTATATTTAATTTTATTAAAATTGCTAATTTGTTGTTGTTAGTATAATTATGAATAACATTATTCAAAACTTAAATTCATAACTGATTCGAGGATACAGTCAGGGTTTTTTGCATGGCAGGAAAATGTTATAACGAATGCCTGGGAAGTAAAACATAAGGATTTATGGTTTGAAAAAATAAGAGAAATTAAAAATTTGATAGATATGGTTTATAATGTTAAAAGGTACTTTTATTTTTGCCTTTGTGAGTTTTTTTGATGTTTAGAAAGATTGGCTCATAAATTTAAGCAATACCGACCATATATTCTATTAAATATAATAACACACTACAAAAAAATTCTTACGGTAACCTACTATATATGCTAAAGTTTTTATGAAAATTATATGCCTTTTAAAAAAAATTGAATGATCGTTAGAGAATTCTAAGTATTATAAGTTAATTTTCACAAATCGAGATTTCATTCGATATGCTCAGTTGTTGCTAAAATAAAAGAATTTAAGATTTCAGATTGGAATTCGTGTTATTAGGTATATCGAAGTTTTAAATAATATTGAATAAAAAAACTTTATTTAAAAGTATCACATCTTTTTTAAAACAGGGGCAAGTGTTATATTTGTTTTCATGACATTAACGCTGTTCTAGGTTTAACATAAATGACTGATAGCCCAATACTCCATCAGTAACCCCTGCGATACCTACGTCCCAAAGCCTTTCATCTACCAGGTGTGTAGAACCTAATTACTAGGCGAGGCAGTTGCCCGGATTTCGTTAGTGTCCGTTGCATGGAGTGTGATCGAAGGCCGAAGCCCCCCCCTGGGCTCCCCCAAGACTATGCAGCATTCCCACTTACTCTACACTTTATGAACCCAATAAACTTCTAGCTAAGATATATTTCAGAGAATTACATGGGGTCCACCTAGACAGTGCAATGTCATACCAACAGGTATAACCTGCTACTTAGCTCTTTCGGCTTTAAATAGTTTTTTGTTTTATATCTCCCAGGCGCTAAGTCTTCTAACCCGAGTGAGCAAGGCTAGGTTTCCCTGTTTTTACATGGCAATTACCTACATGTTCAGCTGCGGTCTGCAATCTGGTTACATAAATAACTACAAATAAATTCGTAGAAAAAGTTTCTCCATTTCTTAGACCTCTCCTCCTCATAACAACTCCCATGGAACAACCGAAGATGTAGTGTGGTTTTATTCCCACCAAAAATCCAAACAATGATCTCACACCAGTTTCACACACTCATCGCCAAGCAGAAAGTTTTTTATGTGGTTATCCTCCCTCCACCATTGAATAAAAATATCTTTAAAAACAAATATTACTATGACTCCAATATTCTTTAATTATATAGTAATACTCGGAGGAATTATATATAACTGGAATATATACTAGAATAAAGGAACCCAAATTAGATAATAAAATTTCTAATTCATCTTGTTGACCAAAGAATGTGGACAATTATAACCATAAACCTGAATTTTGTTTTTGAATCTTATAGCTCTGTTATACTCTAAATTTGTGGGCAAATATTTGCAGTAATATTTTTACAAGAACCAGGGACTCGATGTATCAGACAGGAATGTTAGTTCCTTAATAATGAGATATATTTATATATTCATAATTTGTTTAAAGATTGGTTCTATTTTAAAATAATATAGTATGTTTTTCTTATATAATAATTTTGTTCTAAAAAAAATCATAAAAATCAAAAGAATTTATGTAAAAAAATAGATTATTTCACTCTAAACTTTAAATAAATGAAAATATTTAAATATTGCTAAATTACCATGACTTCTATTGTTTTTTACTATATCTTCATAGAGATTTAAATATTAATTAGACTTATTTTATGGATTCGTCACGTTTCATGTTATTTTCTTTATCTCAATTAATTTTAGGTTGAAATTTATAGTTAGCTATCATTGTTTTAATCATACGAAAATCAATATTTTCGTTTGAAAACCCCTAGCTATCAAGCTCATACAAACGAAATTAATTTTACATTCATAATAAAATAGTGGATTATCTTTGTAAAGTTCGTTAAAGTAGCTGTAATTCCTCTAATTTTCATATTGAATTTTATACTCACGCCAAATATGTTGCATACTATATTTTTTGTTTTTCAATCGAGATCTTTACTCATCTTGGGCATTCTCTTCTTTATAAATAGACTCTTTATAATCTGCATTTTTTCCTCCTCTGGCATACTTGCTTTCAATTTTCCAAAGCTTTATCTCGAATTTTCTGTTTATTTGATTCAGTTTACTACCTGTTTTTATTACTTTTTTTCTTCTTTCTCGTTAGATTTTTTTCGTGTGCAAGGTTTTGTTTATTTAGAAAAACATTTCCCTTAGGATAAAGGATATTGATTGATTCATATGGTTTATAACTTTCTTGCAATTTTATTGATTATTTTTGTATTCAATACGGTATAAAATTTTATGAGGCTATTCAAGCAAGATTTTAGATTCATATACTTCCAGAATACAAATAAATTGCACTGAAAATGTTCAAAAAATCAAACATAGACACAATTGCTTATTTAGTGGTACAGAAACGTTTGAAAAATTTTAACATATTTACAGCAAGTTTTGCCTAAAACTTAAAAAAAACCATATGTTTATATACGCTTCATTCATGATTTGCTAGAATAGAAAGCTTGTTGCCTGATAGTTTATGAAAATCTTTTTTTTAAACCAATTAAACGTTTTGAAATGTTTAATGTCCTACTTCTGCACATTAACATTGATTGTTTAAGATTTCTGAGAATAATTAATTATTTTTTTTGAAGATTATTATTGATGTCCTACATTTATCGAATCTATTCATATTTCAAAAAGAATCTTTTGAATCTTCTTTAGATTGCTAAATTATATAATTATATTACAACTTCTAGCTGTAGGTAAATCTACTTCAGATTTAATAAAAATAAAAGATAATAATTCTTGATACTAATAAAGTCGGAGGCTAAAAATAGAAATAAATTACAAATTATAGTGTTTATAAGCCCTGCTAGTCCTCTATAAGTACCGATGTGTATAAATATGTAAAATTTTTAGATATTAGGGTACGCTAAACCAGCTTTAAATAGATGAAGCAACTAGAACCTGTACTAAGATTAGAAGAACTTGTTTTAACCGGCCAAATGCATGGTTTATTTCATGCATTTAATGGACATGTGTTAAGGTTAGAAGATTTCAATAGGGTTTTTATGCCTTGCTAATGCCTTGAGGTTTGCGATGTGACCTAACCAAACGATAAAAATAAAATTAACCGCTTACCAAGATGTCTTCACCGCACTTTCATATCACTACTTAAAAAACTTTTCACACTATGAGCAGCTATAAAAACATATGTTTTTGCAAATCTTGGATTGTCTTTTAATTAAGGATATCTTAAAGTGTAGATTTTAAATTATAATTGCCAGTAATAGCATTTACTTTGGACTAAAAATGCGATTATTTAAAATAAATATATGCTAGAACAAAAAAGTTAAGTTGTGATTTTCAGTAACACGAGATATAAAGACAAAACACATACTTAGTTATATAATTCTCAAAGAGATGAGCCAATAGATGTTATTTTATCGAATAAGGAGAATAAAAAACAAGGTGTGAGCATGAAACGAAGTGGTATTCCGCAATATTTATATTGGAGTATTTTCTAAGAAGCAGAAGAAACGTGTTAGCACCGTAGTCAGTTTTTAAGACTTTAGTGCAAATGTATTTGAGAAAATGTTTTGAGATTACTAGAAGGAATTAAACAATGCAAGGTTAGATGTCAAATTTATTCCTCTAGATATATAATAAAAATAAGTCTTCTAGGCATATATAGAATATTCTATTCAAAAATCGTATAATATGGGTATTCAAGGATAAGACAAAAAATAATGTTAAATTTGAGATTCGAGAAAAGATTAAATGTATTTTTCTAGTATAGAAACTTAATGAAATTCCAGTTTATGGAGTCAGTCTTACCTTAAATTTTTTCAAGTTGTTAGTATTAAAAAACCAGGAAAATGTCGCTTATAGTTCATTGATTAAAGTCTAAAGTGTGAGAAAATTAAAGTGTTATGTAATATTATCCAATATTCGAACATGATGCATTTAAAAAACACGATAAAAGGTGGCTATAAATGACCTCGATACTAATAAGCTTATAAATATATTTGGTCGATTGTAACCAGAGAGACTATTGTAACTACTTTTTGCTCTACCGTGGGCTTTTACTTGAAGGCCGAAGGCCTAAAAGAGTTGAAAAATACATAACTAGATTTTCTAATAATCGGAAGAGATATTCTATTATATCCTACTAAAAAATATGTAGCGCTAACAAGAAGGTGTTGGATAACTAAATAAAAACCAAGGAATTTCGTTTACGATGATACGCTGTAAACATAGATTACATAAAAATTTATATTTGAGCTGAATATAAATGAGGTTGATAAATTGTTGAAGCGGTGGAATAATTGGTATAAAAAAAATAACAAAAAAATGTAACCTTATTATTTAATTAAATTCATTGCCTCGTATAAAATTTATTGATTTTTTTATATAAATCTGTATGCCCATCAAATATGTGGTCTTGTTTGTGCAAATGCATAGTATATTTATTTCTTAACACTGCTATTAAATATAATTGCGAGATATACAATTTTTTGAATATCTCATCTTTATTTGGTGTAATATTTCCTAATATGGCCTGATATGAAAAATAAGTACTAAATATATTCACTCTTTTATTTGAATGTGTATTCCTTCGAACACTAACATCATATTCCCTTATTTTTTTGATATTAAAATTTATTATATTATCAATTATGGAAGCATTTATTTCCAAAAAGTACTGAACCTTATCATTATAGAATTCTGGTTGCTGATGCTGAGTCTTTTTCATGATAAAAAGAATAAAAACAACGAACTCTTTAATCTTAGTTTGATTAAATTCGAATTCTATGTCTAATACCATTCCTATGAGACATGATATTTGCAAAAAAAGTAGAGTTCCGTGTTTTTTTCTAAAAGAATATACCCAAAAAAAGAATCGACTTACATTGAGCATTCCATAACAATATGCTCTCATCTCGTTATTATGCAAATTTTTCAACAGTTCTTCAAAAATTTTTCCAACGCGATAAATATTGTAGCTGACTGTAAATTTTGAGTCAAAAAAATTATTTTGCGATTCCTTATGAATAAATTTAATGTCAGCTATTCTGTCAATATGAATATGCAATACATCTAAAATAAAAATTGTAGAAATACGATGATGTTTTTTTATGTGATTTTCAAGATTGTGTTGATATAAATCTAAAAATCTACATATTTCATAAAACATATTTTCTACCATACAATTTTTAAGCTTCAATAATACTTCTGGTAAGGTAGTTATACTTAAAGATTCCCACATCTTGTTTAAATTCACATCATCATACGATTTTTCAAAATTGACGAACAACGTACATAAATTTGATAAGTAAGTTATATCGATGTTAGAGTTTTCTAACTTTTTTATTTCTTTTAAAAATATCCTTTCTAACTCTTTGGAGGTGCTTAAATTATTCTTGACGTAAGATTCTGTATTTAGATTAGAAATATCATCTTCTAGGAATATATTTTGAAAAATTCTTTCTATATCCCATCTAATATAGCTAATGTATAATTTTATCTGTGTCTCGTTCTCGGACTTTTTAAAAAAATCAATATTTTCAAAACAACTATCAACAATTCTTGCAATATTTTTTTTTTATTATTTGAACTTATGTTTGCATCTATATCGAAAAACTCTCGAATCAAACGGTATTCTTCTTGCATATGTTTTAACTTGATAAATACTGCAGAATCTATGTTTTTAAACCGTGTCATTGAAAATTCAACAAAATAATTTCTAAATTTGAAACTTGTCATTATTTTTTTATCCTCAAGAGTACATTCTGATAGCAAATCTGTATTATCAGCAGTCGCAATAGATGTTTGTTTCGAATTAATCATTTCATTCCATACTTTTTCAGTATCACCGGTATTCTGTGTTTCAGAAATGCTTTTTGCAGCACTGATCTTGTTTGTTCTATTGAAAAGTTTCGCATCAGATGTTATATACTGGCACTCGGGTATTCCCGGATGAAGAATGGCTGAATTTAAGCCTGTAACGACATCCGAGGTAAAACCAGTACTTTCTGATTCGATAAAATTCCATTGATTCTGTTTATTCGTAAGATTTTGATATATTAGAGGAGATGTTGATTGTTGTTCTTGGTAAGTAAAAGTATGAACTTGTGTAACCGTCATTGGGTTCGATACATATCCATATGTTTCATTTTGATTCGATGAGGAAACTCCGTAGGATTCAAAATAAATTCCTGGGAATAAGTTTCCGGGTATATTATATTGTGGTTCCGATTGGCCTGGATGCAAAGTAACAGGAAAATTTTCCGGTTGATTGTTAAAAAATGCATTTTCAGAACCATAAACACCATTTTCTTGTGATTTATGAGGCTTATAATATGGTTGAAATCGATTTGATGAAGTACTTGGTAAAGAAAGCAAATGGTTTTCACTAACATTGCTTTGCCGAATATATTCGTACGATTCTTGTGAATTATTGTCTCTGTTCAAATTTCCTGCCCTAAGAGCTTTATTATCTTGGTCTTCATATAAGAAAGATTCGGATTCTGGTAGAAATGCAGCGTTTCCATAGCCTATCAAATAATAAAAAAAAATGTTTGTTAGCCTCCTATTAGCCATTTAAAGGGTTATTATGAATTTCTTTTAAATTATATAATATTTGAATATATTCTAGAACTTATGTTTATAGTGGATAAAGTGAATATATACTGATAAACGGTTTTCTGTGATTTATGAGTGTAAATTGAGTAGTTTTATTAAATTTAAATTACTTTTTAAAAAATTAATAAAATATAGTGAAAAAACAATAACTTAAGAACAAAAAGCTATAATTATGCCACTTTATTACGAATTCTCGCTTTATTTCGTTGAGCCACTCCCCTAAAATTTCCATTAAGGCATTATTTTCTGTTTTCTTTTGCATAATTAAAGAGGCTATAATTTGGGATTTTGTCGGCTCGAAACATACTTTTTGGCTAATAAATACGCTGCTTCTATGTCTACTTCTGATATTTCAATCAATCTATAAAATATTATTCTTCGGTGTTCCTCAGTGCAAACTATATCAAACTTTCTTTTTATTTATTAAAATAGTTACATTGATTTTTCAAAACATATAAACTAATTTAAAGTTTTTTTTGATAGTTTTATCTTTGGTATTAAAGTATAAGCTATTGTATTTCGTGACAATACTATTCCATGTTATAAGATAAGAATAATCTCATGATATTATCCATAATTAAGGCCTATATTTTCGGTTGACAAACCATATTCTTTAGTTTTGCAATTTATCCTTTTTTTGCTAATCTTGCGAACCAATTCCGAGTTTAATGGGAGCCCTCGCATTCAAGTTTTCCCAGAAAACAAAATTTGCAGCTTTAATTTCAAAATCAAATATTGGTTTTGGTTTCTACTATAAAATTTACTCAATGCTTCTTTTTTCTTAAGTTTGAAACAAAGTGACTCTAGTTGGTTTGTAAACTAAATTAAATTGATTTTTATTTATATGATGTAGACGTATACACAGAAAAACTTTATTTTGATGCCAATATTTATTCAAACGAAGATTTGTGTACTTCGAGTTCCAAATTTTCTATTCATATAATATTATACACAATATTTGTATTTTTTCTGCGCTCAAGTATAATTTCTTGAGCTAAATATAAGTGAAACACATTTCATGACATAAAATTGTATTCATTTTGAAAGTACCATTTGATCAGACACATACATTAAATAGTATAGTGTTTCTAAGCAGTATTTCCAAAAAAATTTTTACTTTTAGCGTATCTGAGTTTGGTCGTTGTATTTCTTTAATTTTTTTTAAAATGGTTTCTTTTCGACTAAAATTTAATTCGAGTATGGTATTAAATATGAGCAAGGAAGCCTTTAAAATTTTGAATTCAAAAGTTGTTTTTGAATTTACTTGATATTCTTTTTTTCTTTTTCAGTAACACAATTGGGGAAAAAGATAATTTCGCTTTCCGGCTCGCAACCATTCTAGATTTCTCCAGATTCTTCTTGATGTTGTGGCACTCTATTAACTGAATTTAGATTCCTTATTGAATATACATAATAGTTTCTATTATCATCTCAATCGAAATAAATAGTTGTTTCGGGTTTAATTACTTTTACTCGATATTTGATTGTCAATATCGCTCGTATATTCTTGCTTTGAATTATTTATTCATTTGATCTAGCACGAACGTATTTTGGTCGAATAAATGCGCTATTTTCCCCTTTGTATAAACTTCTCTTCACTTTACTTTTTACTTTTATAACAGTTCAAATTCTTCAATAAAAACATTTTTCTACAGTTTGGGTCTCTTCGCAACACGTATGATTAGTAGCTCATTCCACCTTCTTAACCTAAAAAAAATTTTATTCGAAAAAAGATTTTCGCTTCGAATTCTTGAATGCTTATTCTTCAATGAAAAAGGCCAAGAATATTAAGAAACAAAGGTTGATTTTTATTTCTGAACTTACTTCTCAAAATACTTTAACTTTCTATTTTACTAATAAAATAGTGATCGTTTTTTAAATGCATACATAAATAATATGAATTCATGTTTTTTTATGCTGTCTCAGAATTCAACTAATTACTAGATCTAGAAAGAGAATTTAAAAGTATTACTTATTTTCTCATTCCTCATTTACCTTTAGTTTTGAGGATGAACGACGGGAAAATTTCAGCTTTCTTCTTTTAATATGTTGCAACTCAGAATTATAGGGGATTGTACTATAGATTCAATAAGATTTATATCACACCAAATGTCAACAATTATTTTCACATCAATTTTACTCACTCATTACCATCCAGGTAGTTTTAAATGTGGTTATCCATTATTCACCCATTTCATAATATTAATTATCGAAATTCTATACATTTCCTTTGTAGTTTTTATCTATTGATTGATTACTTTTAGATGATGATTTTTAGTTTAATGTCGCAGATTTCTTTTTTTCTTCATTTATGAGTTATATTTCTTCGATTTCTCTCAGGTATATATGATGGATATTCAATAATATGCTTTTTTAAAAATCAGGCATTTTATATAAGTAGACATTGATTTATATGAAATTAATTTACGCAAATAAATATAAATTATTTAAATCGATGATATGTGTTTCCGGTATATTTTCATTGCTGATTTGAATATTAGTATGTAAATATACATGGTGTTTAATGAATCAAAATACCTTTTTTAAAGTTAAAAACTCGTTTCTTTCAGTAGCTAACTGTACAAAATATCTTTTTTTATTGAACTATTAAGATACGATTATGAATATAATTAATATGATTGGATTCAATTATATGTAAATTATAAACAAGTATTTGCCGTACCAACTGATTTTAAAATTTTGTTCTGTTCAATAGTAAAACTAAACAATCGTGATATTGAACTTAAAAAACTAGATTGAGGTTGAAGCCATGATCTAAAGTTGTTTAAACCAAAAACTTTCTTTATTTAAAAATCATGAAAATAATTTCAATTTATTTTTTAAATTAGTACCACAAAAATCATATTTAATCGTGTATAATTAGCTAGAATAGTGTGAACTCCATATAGAATGCGGTTTTTTGTTGGTAACTTTGAACATTTAAAATAAAAATTAAAAATTAAAAATTATCTAAGATTTCGCAATAAAAAATAATATTTTGAAATCGATTTAACAATCTCGAATATTTAAAAAACTTCTGAATTTATTTCTTAATTGAGATCGATGCTTTTTATGATTTCATCTTTACTCATTAAACTATACATTACTATAAAATAATTTTAAATTGCGTAGTAAAAAAATTTGTCAGGTAATACTCGGTTCCTTCTCTATTCAACAAGAAAAAGTATGAGGATTTTTTGAACGTTTATAAACACGAATATATATTTCATTCATTATATGTGATTTATAGATGTTTTAAGAAAAATACGGGAAAATTTGACTTTATTCAGTAAATGGAAAAAAGTATTCACTGTTTGCGGATTTCAAACTTATATAAACTTTGGACGACTCTTCTTAAAAAGGTTTTATATATTATGAAATTAAGACATCATAATGAACTAATTATACACAACCGGCATCTTAACCTATTCATATGTTTAGCATAGCGGTTTACACGTATTAGAAGTCGTTCTGCAAAGGAAAAGCTTGATTTTTAATGTAAAAGGATTTAAAATTTATAAAGACATGATTCATTGTTAGTATTGAGCATGATATATTACTATATCTTGAAGCAGGTGTATGCAATAATGCTTATATTAGTAGACATTAAAATTAGATGTTTTTCTGACTTTAGAACTGAAATATAAAATTAGGTCTTTTTTTCTCTATAATCCGATAAAATTTGATTCCTTTTATGAAAATACTAAATATTTAATTAAAAAATCGATGTTTTTCAAATAACTCAAAGAATATAATGAAAATTTTATTGGCATTCATAATTTATTGCGCGTATAATAATTTATCTTGGAAAACCATTTTACTTATTTATTACACGAAAACTATTTGATTTCGATAAAATTTGAAGTGTGTACATTAAACGCATAGAATCTGTTAATAAAATCCTCGGTAATATATGGAAGTAAATTTTACGACTAATAATGGCTTGGAGAATTTTATAAGATAATTTTCCAGAATAGAAAAACCAGTCAAAATAACGAAATATGAATTAAATATAGTAGATTAAACTTGTATTTAATCAAAGAAAGAACACCAAACAAAAATATCATTGATTCTTAAAAACTAAGCAACAACCCGATCCTCTACCTTTATGTGATATAATAAGGCTTATTTACCTTTGTATATTCTTTTATCCCGATCAGCACTCTATAATTATATTTAGTTTCTAATATTTCGATTTATAAATTTTTAATTCAAAACATTTGGAAACCGAATTGCATCCTCTGAATAAAAACTGTTTTATAAATCTTTCTATTCCTACCTATTCTTCAATTCATAAATTCATTCATTATTCAAAAAGTGTTATCATCAAATATTTCTGTTTCTACCCATTTTTAAATCCAATTTTTTTTACAACCCTCCATGAAACTAATAACCGATGCTGTTTGGTCATTATCTTCAATTCATTTAAAACTTCTAATTCTCATAGAAAAACTAACAAAAGAAAAGATTTCGATTTCACCCAGTAATATAAAAAAATATCTAAAAATACCAATAAATTATACAGAATATTTAACAGATTTAGTTAGAAACAAATTTTTAAGATATAAAAACGATATTTATGAAATTACTATTTCTGGCTACGATTGTATAGCAATAAATTCCTTAAGAAAAACCGGATTAGAATTTATGGGCGATAAAATAGGAATCGGTAAAGAATCTGATATTTATATTGCAAAATACAAAGGAGAAAATGTTGTGTGTAAATTTCACAGACTAGGAAGAACAAGTTTTAGAAATGTAAAAAATAAAAGAGATTATAAAATAACTGAAGCAGGATGGCATGGAATGTCCAAAGCATCCAGTTTACAAGAATTTACATATTTAAAAATGTTTTATCCATATTTTTGCACAAGCCCTGAAATTAATTCTGCCTCAAATCTAGAATCAAGCACACAAAATTTGTATTTAGGAAATACCTCTATTTCTGATCCCCTCGTATCAGAAACATCAAAAACGTCAAATACATCAAAACTGTACCCAGAAATATACATACCTAAACCAATAGAACTAAATAGACATGTTATAGTCATGGAATACCTCCAAGACTATTACCCATTGTACAAAATACATTCTACCGATCCTCATAAAGTATTTTCTTCGATGATAAATTTTATCTACCAATTTAAAGACATGGGTTACATCCACGGAGATTTAAATGAATTTAATATTCTTGTAAATGAACAAAACAAGATTTGTATTATAGATTTTCCACAATGTATAAACCTTAAAAATAAAAAAAGTGACGAATATTTTAATCGAGATATTGAATGTACAAGAAATTTTTTTATTAAAAAATATAATCTTAAATTTGTTGAAGAAAAAGAAAATACTGGTTTGGAGAAAAGTAATACCGGTTTGGAGGGAAATAATACTGAAGTGGAGGGAAATAATACTGAAGTGGAGAAAAGTAATACTGGTTTGGAAGGAAATAATATTGGTTTGGAGGGAAATAATATTGGTTCGGAGGGAAATAATACTGAAGTGGAAGAAAACATTGAAGTGGAAGAATACATTGAACAGGAAGAAAATTTTACAAGCTTAGAAGTGATACAATCTGATGATGAAAAAGAATCTGCTCAAGCGAAAGATATTATTGAAGACAAAGAAAATATAACTAAGAATTATAAAGAATCTGTTGAATGGAAAGAAATAATTTAAAAATAAAAAAAATCAAATTTTCCATCAGTTTAAAGTTCTACTTTCATAAATTTTTATTTCTAGATTTTTTCTTTTTTACATACCAAATTACACATTAATTACTAATTACTTATTCTTATTCTACTCCTTTCTCTCTCATCTTACTCTTTTTCCGTTTTACTCACCCTTTACCTTTTCCTTTTAAAATATAATTTTTACCAAATCCTTTAAATGAAATATAGAATAATAAAATCACTCAACACTCATCAAAAAGTACTAGCAGTTGCACACCACAACAACGAAATACTGGTAGGTGGAACATCAAGAACATTAGAATCATATAATATAACAACAAACGAACGAACTACTTTTTGCGAATTCTCAAAAGCTGTTAGATCGATATCAGTAAATAATGAATGTATTGCCGGTGGCAGTTATGATGGTACCGTTGTTATATTCACACCCAAGCCCTTTCAAATAGAAGGACCAGATACAGAAATCAAAGGAATATCAATTTCTAATCATAATATGCTAGCAGTAGCCACACGTGGAAAGACTGTATGGATTTACAAAATAAAAGATAATGTGGAAGAGAATAGAAAAGGAAATGATGATTTTAGTAATACTAAGAATATCAAAGATAATGATAGAAAGTATACTGATAATACTAAAAATACATCTACGAACCAACATAATATAAAAAATAATCCATACTCTTACCATGAATTATATTGCATTCTTAATGACCATACACAAGATGTGAAAGGTGTTAAATGGTTAAGCACTTCACTATACTCTTACGGTTACGACTGTACAATAAAAAGATATTCAATAAACATAATAAACAACAATTACGAATTAATTCAAGATATTAAAGATTTTAAGAATACAATATGGGATATTACATTTACAAATCATTCTACAATGATAGCATGTACAGAAGATGGTTATTTATATATTTATACTCTAGATATGGCATGGGAATTGAAATGTAAAATATTTGCTTCGAATTATCCAATTTACTCTATTTGTTCCTCTAAAGATTATATTTTTTATGTTTTAAATAAACGAAGTGTTGGTATCTTGGATACACAGTTTATGTGTAAAGAAATTTTAATTGACTTACATACCAGTGATATAAATTCATTGTTTTATTGTGAAGTCTCTGATATGTTGATAACAGGTGGCGATGATGGTATTACAAACGCAATAGAGATAGATGAGTAGGAGATTATAAGAATTAATTAGTAAGTAATATATTGATTTAATATCTAGAGATAGAGAAATTTAATAGTAATTGGATATGAAGAATTAATTAGTAAGTAATCTATTGATTTAATATATAGAAGTAGAGAAATTTAATAGTAATTCGATATATGAAGAATTAATCACTTCTATAACACTTATAATACCAGTAATCACCATAGATTCCAATAATATTAAAGATTTGAATTTAAATATTTTTTAATAAATATTTCTATTTAAAGAAATACTGGTTTTTTTTAATGTAACTATTTTAATTTTTTGCCACTTTTGGTATTCTATTTGAAAAAGGCTTATATTTGACTATTCTTATATTGTGAATGGATAAATGGTCTTTATCTACAAGTAAATATTTGAGGTTAAGTGTTATATTCTGTTTTATTTTTTAATTTTAGGTGTATTCAGAAAAAAATAATTTTTTTTATACGTATTTTTGGCTTCTATATGACACTTATACATTAAAATTCATATTTCTACTTTGAATTTTATATTTAGAATATTTAAAAAATGAATTTAAATGTCTTTTTGAAATTCATTGTACTTCTTTGATTTATAAATTGGATAATTTAATAAAATTTTAGAATTAATTTATAATTTTATAAACGATATTCTATATAATGTAATGGTACATACTTTATTTAAAAGTATCACATCTTTTTTAAAACAGTGGCAAGTGTTATATTTGTTTTCATGACATTAACGCAGTTCTAGGTTTAACATAAATAACTGCTACTCCAAAACTCCATCAGTAACCCCTGCGATACCTACGTCCCAAAGCCTTTCATCTACCAGGTGCGTAAAACCTAATTTCTACGCGAGGCATTTGCCTGGGTTCCGTTATGTTCCGTTGCATGGAGTGTGATCGAAGGCTGAAGCCCCCCCTGGGCTCGCCTAAGACTATGCAGCATTCCCACTTACTCTACACTTTCTGAACCCAATAAACTTCTGGCTAAGATATATTTCAGAGATTTACATGGGGTCCACCTAGACAGTGCAATGTCATACCAACAGGTATAACCTGCTACTTAGCTTTCCTGGGTTTAAATGAGGTTTATTTTTATATCTCCCAGGCGCTAAGTCTTCTAACGCGAGTGAGCAAGGCTAGGTTTCCATGCTTTTACATGGCAATTACCTACATGTTTAGCTGCAGTCGGCAATCTGGTTACATAAAAAACTACAAATAAATTTGTAGAAAAAGTTTCTCCATTTCTTAGACCTCTCCTCTTCATAACAAATCCCATGGAACAACCGAAGATGTAGTGTGGTTTTATTCCCACCAAAAATCCAAACAATGATCTCACACCAGTTTCACACACTCATTGCCAAGCAGAAAGTTTTTATGTGGTTATCCTCTCTCCACTTGTAATGGTACATATAAAAATATTTATTTTAAGACATTATTTACTTTATATTTGCATTTTCTATATGAATGTCTATCTTGTAATGCTTAGATTACATTTTTTTTATGTATAGATGATTTATAAATATTTTATGGTCATAAATTCAATATATTTAGAAGATGTTTTTTTAAGTATTAAATTCCTTTGATATGAATGAAGTATTGACATAACGTATAATTATAATCAAATTGTTAAGAAGTATTGTACAAGTATTCTTAGGTTTCAACTATAGGTAGTTATAGTTTATTTCCAATTAAATTTAAGAAAAATATATTTTTTCTATGATTTCTATAATATAAAATTTTATATGAGGAATATATAGATTTATGACGAAATATAAAAATCACGGATTTATAAAACATATAATGCAAATATTAAATGTATTTTATACAAGGAAAAAGAAACCAGTGAAATCTATTCGAAATTTTATAATAAAAATCCGAATTTAACTCTTTTAACTTAAAAAGTAAGTTAATGAATAATTGTATTTTTTTTATTTATTTTTAAAAGATTTAAGAGATGCAAAGATATCTTTCTCTTTCAAAGAACCAACTATATAAGTCTTTTAAGACCTCTATATTTGGTGAAATATAGATTATGTTAAAAAATAACAAAAAGTGAATTTTATTTATACAAAGCATCTTGAGTTACTTAAATTCCCGGTGATTTTATAATAATAGAAATCGTTAAGTTGTATTTAAATGGTGTTAACCGGTGATGTTTGTTCATTTTGATTTATTGAGTTTTAACTCCGTTTACACTTTTTTTAAATCAAAATAAAACCAAATAATTTAATATCTTGATATAAATCCTAGATTTTTTTATTTAGATATCTTCTATTGATTAAAAGAAGTTTAATCACCTAAAATGTTTCATAATTCTTGTATTATTTAAGTAGTAATTTAAAACTTTTATTTTTTTTACCAAATAACTTTAAGTTTAAGATAAATTAATATTTCCTACCAATAAATTAGAGTAGCTCTATCCTTATTACGAAGAGTTTAAATGGCTGTATTTATGTAATTATATGACTCACTTCTAGTGCATTGTGTTAATTTATATATTTATAATCTTTTTATACTGTAATTCCATGAAAAACATATAAAAAATAACGGTAAATTTATGTTTTTTTAGGAAATTAATTGAAATTTATAAAATTTTCGTTCTTAAAAAAACTAACAGTATCGATTCCAAAAAAAACTCTTATTTAAATGTATTTTATAAAAATGTATAATAATTTATAATATAAAAAGCTATTTTTAAACATAAATTATTCCTTCTTTATAGTTATATACATTTTCCAATTTACAGTTCATAAAGACATTTAGTGAATCATAAACACATATCCTTAAAAATTGAACTCTAATAATGTCATTCATAAATTTACTCAGAACAACAGTTTTTATTTAAAATATGTTCATCAACTTTTATATTATAGAATGTAAAAATTCAATTTTTAATATTTTAAGAATTTTTCTTCTAAAATAATATATAAAAGCGTTAAAAAACCACCATAAATAGTCATTTTAAACATATAACTTTCACAATAACATAAAAATTTCATGAAGAACTGTAAGATAACCGATATTAAAATATATGGTAATAGTTCGTGTTGTATATAAACTATTTTCATATAATTTCTATTCTAATCTGATTTGTGTTTATATTTTTGTAATTATCTTTCACTTGAATTTCCTGATACACGGTAAATACAAATTAAAAATAAAAATTAAAAATATAAATATAAATCTAAATTAGTGCTAGGCCATGACTACACAAGACGGCATAATGAAGTGGTTAGATGCCTACACCTTCTCCTTCTAAATAGATATAAGTTTAAGTCTTCAAAACGAATAAGGAGCCACTCAGTTCAAGAAATTCTTGATAATGAGTATGCAGAGATAAGAGTGGACACCAGAATTAAAACTGATGTTAAAATTCGGAATACCAGACCGGACATATTTATTTTAGATAAGAAGAAGAATAAGATAACACTCATTGAAGTAGGAATCACTTCCCAAGATTCACTTCAAATAGTTGAAACTGAAAAACTTAGGAAGTATGACCTGCTAGCCAATGAGTTGGGCCTTATTTATAAGTGTAGTGTTGAGATAATCCCTTATGTGATGACCTGGGACGGTATTGTGACAAAATACCATAAATCTCATCTTAAAAGACTAGAAATACCCATGAATGTAGAAGCATACATTCAGTCTATACTACTTAAGAAGACACTCGAAACAATTTCCTTTGATCGACGAATGGGACTTGAGTCAGGACTAAATGCCGAAGAGAGCTGGGAGAGAGCGTCAATGGGTGTTATTATGAGATCAGAGATGCATGAGGAACCAATACCCCCTTTAAAAGAAGCGAAAACAGAGGAAGATGGTGCCAAAAATTTTAAACCAAAATATAAAGCCCCCTTTATTTTACAAGGAGGAACCACTTTAGAGGAACCGACCAATAACATAAATGAAGAGTCGGATTTGGAAGAAGAGACAAAAGTGGTCAAAGAGGTAGAAGAAAACATGTAAAAATGGTAAAAAATATTTTAACCCAGAATTTTATTAAATAATTCCAATCTAAATTAGAATATAAATTTAAAATACAAATTAGAATTTTGTAAGATCAAATACATTAAAGTCATATAAAATAACAACGGTATTCGAACGGAACAACCATTAAAATTTATACAGCTGAAGCTTATTGTTTCTCACTATAACACAATAATATATTATCCACTAAATATTATAATAACATCTTAACCATTATATTACCAATTAAATGGTAAATTTTCGAGTTCGAACCACAAATTTTCAAATTTATTTTACAGAAATTAAATTCATTAAAAACAGTTTTCCAAGGTTTATCTAAAGAAAATACATCGATAAAAAGCATTTGGATTAACCATTCCATATTATAGTTTTATTCCCACCTATTTTTACATTTTTAACTATTCTTATAAATATTTAACCTCATCACAAATAAAGTAGGTCTTCTAATTTATTTATCAGAATCTACACTACCTCTTACCAAATATTCTTTTATTACTAAAGTATTATTTTATAACTAAAGAATTATTTTCTTACCAAATATTCTTTTCTCACCAAATATTATTTTCTTAAAAATATAGTTTTTAAAACGTATAAATCGTAAAATTTATTGCTTTAAACTTCTTTACATTCTAAATTCAATAAATTTTCAAAAGAATATTTTTTTTGTTAAAAACTTAATTCTATTAAAGTGAATAGTAGAAATATAAAAGTATATTTTTTTTTCCTAATTTTAACCTTTCTAATTGTTATTCTAATATACTTGTAGATGTTCCGTTATTAAACAATAGTAATTGTTTTATTAATTTATTTTTACATTCTTCCCTTCTCTCCACTCTTATTTTTTTACCCTTAATTTTTTTAATATTTTTTAAATATTTTATTATTTTTTATTTATTTAATAAAATTCTGGGTTAAATATTTTTACCATTTTTATATGTTTTCTTCTACCTCTTTGACCACTTTTGTCTCTTCTTCCAAATCCGACTCTTCATTTATGTTATTGGTCGGTTCCTCTAAAGTGGTTCCTCCTTGTAAAATAAAGGGGGCTTTATATTTTGGTTTAAAATTTTTGGCACCATCTTCCTCTGTTTTCGCTTCTTTTAAAGGGGGTATTGGTTCCTCATGCATCTCTGATCTCATAATAACACCCATTGACGCTCTCTCCCAGCTCTCTTCGGCATTTAGTCCTGACTCAAGTCCCATTCGTCGATCAAAGGAAATTGTTTCGAGTGTCTTCTTAAGTAGTATAGACTGAATGTATGCTTCTACATTCATGGGTATTTCTAGTCTTTTAAGCTGAGATTTATGGTATTTTGTCACAATACCGTCCTAGGTCATCACATAAGGGATTATCTCAACACTACACTTATAAATAAGGCCCAACTCATTGGCTAGCAGGTCATACTTCCTAAGTTTTTCAGTTTCAACTATTTGAAGTGAATCTTGGGAAGTGATTCCTACTTCAATGAGTGTTATCTTATTCTTCTTCTTATCTAAAATAAATATGTCCGGTCTGGTATTCCGAATTTTAACATCAGTTTTAATTCTGGTGTCCACTCTTATCTCTGCATACTCATTATCAAGAATTTCTTGAACTGAGTGACTCCTAATTCGTTTTGAAGACTTGAAGTTATATCTATTTAAGAGAAGTAAGTGTAGGCATCTAACCACTTCATTATGCCGTCTGGTGTAGTCATGGCCTAGCATTTTTTCACATTTCGTTGCTACCTGGTCTTCTGTTTTTAAAGACTGGTTGCAGTGTTGACACATACCTTCTGCCCCCTATAAATCATTTCTATCCTTGATATAGCAGAACACTACTCCGGATTTTTTATGATACCTAAAAGAAACAATTTTAAGTAAAATATTTTTTTTTGAACGTTTAAACTATCTTATATATTTTCAAAAGCCTAAAGAATAAATTTAATGTCTTTCAAGCATTAAATTAATATTATAAGAATGTGTGGTTGCCTATTTAAATATTTTGATAAATTTAATTTTCATTTAAAAGTACCTTTCTAAATTTAATTTCTTAAAAATTATTATTTTAATCGCCATTTAGAAAACTATTTGATAAATACGTGTATATCATATTAAAATTATTCACTGTGTTGAATAATATAAAAATTTAAAGAATAAATATTTTATAGAAAATATTTATTTGTGTCAATTTTAAATAATATTTGATTAAAAATTATAAAAAATGTTACAGGTAATTTGAGAATTTTTTTCTAAATATTGTATAAAATGCCAAAATAAGAAGAAAAATTATTGAATTAAAGAATTTCAGGATAAAAGCACATAAACGAGAATAACATGTACATTTATAAAATATGTGCATTCACAAGCGTTCTTATATATTAGAGCAGCCTACATTTTGGTGACATTTCAAGTTACAAAGCCCCTTTTTTTATGAAACTTGCTTTTGTTCGATATGCATCAAAGTTTGCAGCCGCGTGATTATAATCCTAGACTTAGATCTTGGATGACATTCTGGCACATTCCTTTAGTGAAATCTCAGATCTAGAGATTTATTCTGCAGAAATCAACTTTTTATTGCATATTTTAAATTAGTTTATCAATAAAATTGATTTAAACCCCCATGTTTCCTGCCTAATTTATGGAAATTAGCATCTGTTGTCATAAGAAGAAATGCCAGAATGTTTCTTCTATCGGCGCGACTTCTGTCAACATTTTTGACTCGAAGTCTTATAGTTTTTCTTTTATTGGAAAACGAATGTTTCGAATTAGAATATCGAAGCATTTTCGGCTTGTTATTTTAGATTGCTTATTGAAATCTCTCTGTTTTTTTAATATGTTCGATACTATTTTTTTCAAATCGAAATTCTCCAGAACATCATAATCTTCATTCTACCTTTTTTCTTTTTCACTGGCCGAAAGATCAAATAGCGCTGAAATGTTTATCTTTCTTTCTATTTAAGGAAAATCAGAATTTGGTTATAATAAGGAAGTTAAAGTCGGAACATATTATCAAACGAATATGCATTCTCTATATTATTCGAATCTTTGTTAGATCGGCTACCTCATTCAATGATGTAGCCTCTTCTACATATTGTAAATTTTCTTAGTCTTTTAATATTGTTTCTAAGTCTTTTACAATTTATATAAGGCAAAACGTCTATAGGTAGAAAACCTTTACGAAATTTTTTTAACATTGTTTCATTCATTGCTTCATGCGTTTTTTCTTGTGGCCCTTATGATAAGACAAGGTTTTCATAATATAAACAAAAAGTAACTCTTCTGACCATTTTCTGTGTTATCGTAATCCAATCATAATGAATGCATATCCTCAACAATAGATTCGCACGTTCCACGGAAAACTGACTCTGAGAGTGTCTAGGTATTCTATGCACCATCTTTGACTTTGGCCAAATGGTGCATACTTATTTAGTTTATTGTTTACTGTTTTCCTGCCATTATCACTTTGCGAAATAGTAGGCTCACCAGAAATAGTAAGAATATTTATGAGCAAATAAGCCAATTTTTCAGCTCTTTTGTGTTTTACAATCGAACCTGCATTCATTGGGTTTAATGCTCTTGACATACAAGTATGAATTTCTTTGGATCATAAGATCGAGACCATGTTGATTTTTCGACGTGAAATCTCGAATTTATGTTGTTACTTAGTATATGTTTTAGAATAATCCTTTTTTGTTACATTGTGTTTTTTTCGTCCGGCATTCATAAATTAGATAAGCTACTATCATTTCTATTCTGATGTTTTTATACTGTGAATTTAGCTATTAATCCATATGGTTTCTACAATGTGCCAAATCAAAAAATGTGTATCATGTAAAATATGAAATATAAATTCCTGATGTACATAAAAATCAATCTGCTTTTTACCCTACTTCAAAAGAATAATCAACCATTCCTTCTCTAAATATATAATATGTCAAACATGCGTAAACGCTAATGATCCTCAGAGTTTTTTTATCATAATAACTTGCTTTTGGATGCTTTAACATTTCTATTAACTTCAAGTATAGCTTTATGTGAGAATTTGTGTATTTTGACATTTGTATAAGCACACTCTATTTGACTTTTCCTAAACGAAGCTTAATATAACTTAGATCCGTTAAATTGTTTTGTGTATTTGATTTTTTAGAAAAACAATTTTAACTAAATAAAGAAAGACTGAAAAAAATATTCAACTTGTTAAAGTGCCAGATGTTACAAGCGACATATCTAAAACGATTGTTGGTAGTACTAGCGGCAATCATATCAGATGTACATTGCTAAATTGCTTTCATTTTTCAAAGTAACTTGAAAATTGTAGCTGTATTTATTTTTACTTAGACCTGTAAGAAATTATTTTAGATTATCAAAAATTTTCTTAAATTTCCCAATTACTTTCATCGATCTTAATTTATAAAGTTAAAATTAAAAAACAGAGTATATTTATTCTCAGAATTTTTCCTTTTAATTTTATAAATCTTAGTTTATGAATATCTTTAAATAATAAAAACATGAAATTTTAAAGCATATTTAAATATATTCGAGTGATGCATTCGAAGCTAATAAATATATTCGAAAGAAGACTAGATTCGATTCAAAGATTCAAGTAACTCTGTTGAAAGATTATCTTCGTTTATTATGATATATCATATTTGGCAGGCCAACTAAGCAAAATAACATAATAGATTATAGCATAAATGAATTAAATGAACATAGAGGTACCAATACCACTAAAATTACAGTTATGAAATTTATTGGGTATTCCAAACATTACAATCTAAAAGACAGAATGGAAAACTTAGGATATATATGATGCCATTAAGGATTAATAAAACACTAGGAACTTAAAATGAACCTTAGACGTGGATCGAACTACATATTAAATAGAAATACTTGACAAATCAAAAGTTCTAATTTTTTAAAATCAATATTTAGAAGAATTTAACGCGGCAATAATTGAAAATTTTTTTTAATTTAAAAATATCATATCTGTAAAAACAGTGGCAAGTGTAATATTATTTTCATGACGTTAACACAGTTCTAGGTTTATCATAAATAACAGCACTATACAATCATTGGGACCCCTCGGATACCTACATCCTAAGGCCCCTCATCTAACAGGTGTGTAGAACTTAACTAACAAGGGATCCAGTTACCCTAATACGTTGGTGTCCGTTGCATGGAGTATGATCACAAGTAAAAACCTTCTATGTGTCCATAAGACTATGTAGCATTTCAACTTATTCCACACTTTCAAACCTCATAAACTTCAAGCTAATATATATTTCTGCGACTTACAAGGCTTTATATAGACAGTACTATGACATAGCAACCTATATAAGCTGTTACTTGATTTTCCTGGATTTAAAGGGTTTTATTTTTTCTCAGGCGCAAAGTCTTCAAACCCTAGCGAGTAAAGCTAGGTTTCCATGCTTTTAAATGGGAATTATCTATAAGTTCAACTGCGGTATTCGATCTAGTAGCATAAAAAAAAGAAAATAAATTTTAGAAAAAGTTCCGCTATTCATAGACCTTCTCATACAAATTCTATGGATGACGGGTGATCTATTGTAGTTTTATTCCCACCAAAAATCTAAACAATGATCTTCATGCCAATTTCACAGAATCATTGCCAAAAAGATGATTTTTTATGTGGTTATCCTCCCTCCACAATTATTGGCCTCATAAAATTTAATTAATCAAATTAAAACCAAATTAAAATTTCTTTTATAAAAGTTGCTTTCTACATTATAAACATTTATAAACTTAAAATTAAACTTTGTGTAGAATCAGTTCTATTTCCAAATTTTGTACCAATTTATTAAGAGAATAAGTAATTTTAATCTAGAACAATACAATTCATAAACAATTTCATTAAAGACATTTTTTAATTGATATCACCTTCCATAAATAGATCTAAGAATATCATAGAATAGTCTGAATAAACAAATTTTCCTAATCCGGAAACAAATTTGTTCAAAAAAAAAGTATTTATAGAGCGAAAAAACCCAGAAATTATGAAAAATTCAGAAGCAATATTTTCTTCTGAAATAGCAGAATAGAAAAATGGAACTGATGCTTATTAGATAGATCTGTGCATCGGTATAAAAAATTTTATAGAGAAATAAAAGATAAATGTGGGGAGGGGGGGTTTATTTTTAATGAAAACTCATCGGAACCGAAGTAAGAGAAGAAAATGAAAGTAGGATATTTGTGCAGAACAACAGAAATTATGTTTTCTATTCGAAGTAGAAATGAAAATCGAGTGATGGTGTGAAATCGAAAGATTCAGTCGTATGGTTAAGATAGAGTGTATCTTGCGAATCGAATAGACATTGTGCTCAAATAAGTGATTATTATTGTGCACTGTCAGAAATAGAAAAAAAATGTAATGTAGGAAATAAAATTCGAAGAATATAGAAACAAAATTCATAAAGTTAGAAGTTAGAACTTATGATGTTTTTAAACTATAGAAAAAAAGAAACTTCAAAAGAAGAATTTCGAAACAAAAATCAACTCCCCTCCCCGCCAAAGAAATCTTGATCAGAAATAACAAAGAAAAATGAAATTTCTTGTCATATACGAAATTTATGATTCAAAATAAAAAAGAATAAGACTTTAAGCGAAAGATAAAAATATTGATAACATTTAAAGCCGAAATTTTAACTAAAGAAACGAAACAAATAAAAATGAAAATTTGTAAAGACTTTGATAGATAAATTTGTATGTTCTATCTGGAATGAATATATTAGAACAAAAAAGAATTTCAAAATATGCCATACGATAGATAAAAGGATTATAGTAAGCTATAAAATATTTTTAAAATAGAATAAAATTGTACATAATGCTTAATCTATAAGAAATATGTCAAATGGTGTGCAAAAGAACAAATCTAAGAAAAATGATACCTTTTAAACTTTATTTTAATACGAAAATACCAAGATTAAGCAATACATTTGAAAGATTTAGATTATTATACTAGTAACCTCTGCATTCTCTAAAATAAACCTAGAACAAATATAACTTTGTGAAATTTATAAATCCATAATAAATGTATAAGCGACAAAGAGATGATATAATGGACATAATACAAAATACTAAGCATATATACAACTATAAATTTTACTAATGATGACTTATAAGAATGCCTAGAAAATACGAAGACGCTTTCACACTAATTTGTTATATTAAGCTATGTTTTTATCTTGACTTATACTTCTATTCCCTGAAAATTGAACTAGTTCTGAATTATTATTTATATCTAAAAGCACCAATAATTTCATACTTCTTTTACCAATGACTCTGTTCTACTTTGAAAATTATTTCAATAAATATATTTTTTATAAGAATTTTTCCTTAACTTTTATTTCTATTTCTATTTATAGTTTCTTAGTAAACTTTTTACCTTTTCAAAAAAATGACAAATTTATAAAAAAATTGTTTCTAAGTTTTGTATCAAATAAATCAAAATTATATTCAATTTAAAAGCTTTAAAAAAGTGAAAGTAAGAATAAGCGCAACATATCTCTAATAACACATTCAGAAATCTTTATTTATGTGTTTTATAAGACATGAGATGTTTGATCAATCAAAAATCAATATTTGATTTAAACTTAAGAAAATGGCTATTTTTTCAATATCAAATATATTATATGTTTTTGCATAAAATACTCTTTATATTTGATAGATCAATACAGAATATTATTTCTTATGAAATAGAAAATTATTTTTTAAAGAAAAAAAAAGAACGAATACAAACGTATGAGTTAAGATTTTAGAGTATTTATAGTTGTATTCACATAATAGATGTATTAGCAAAAACAAATACATAAATAAGCGTCATGAAATCAATTTTTATGTTAAACTTAAATGCTCAGACAATAAATTTGGATTCATTCTTATTTATACTTAGATTCTATTTATTTAATATGTCTAAAATATGTTTAAATTTAAGAAACTGCGGACAAATTTGATAAAATTAGGAAATAAATACTTTCCAGAGAGTCATAATTCAATAATAATCGTATACCATTTCCAGAATTGTAAATAAAAATATTAAAAACCATTATCTGATCTCTTCCTATTAATTTCCAATTTTTTTTATTCAAATTTTTCTCAGGTTTTTCTGGTGCTTATTGTTTCAAAGCTGTAACCAAATATAAAATATAGTAAAAATTAGGTCATTTAACCGAAAAATATTATAGAAAATTATTTCATAGGCTTGAATATATAAGGTGTTATAGTTATCGAAAAAAATATATGTATACTTCAAAAATTTGTTTTAACACAAATAATCTATGATTCATATAAATTCGTAGCTATTTTACATATATTCGAAGATTATAGCTAAAATTAATATTGTGAAAAAAAAAATACAGATTTAATCTATCTTTAAATTTACACTTGTTTTAAAATATTTTCACATATTCATCTGAGATCATATCGAAAATCAAAAAAAATCTTTAATTTTACAAAAGTATTTTCAATGAACTCATAGTCATATCATATAAAAATTTTTAGATAAAACAAACGCTTAATTTTTTTTAACAATCTATTTTTATCGTTGAAAATTGTAGTTCAAATTATTTATAAACTTATTGCATTTGATTAAAATTTAAATATGAAACAATTTAAATAACTATTTTTCTTGTACAATTTTAGATCTATATCTGTAAAAGTAAAATTTTGTTGTTACATTACAATTCACGAGTTTTAGTTTTAATTTTCTTTTCATAATATAAGGCAATAAAAGTTTAATACAATTATTTAATGCCAATTTATAAACGATTCGAGTTTTTCATGTTCTATAGCTGGATGAAGGAAAAAAACGAAACTATAAGAAATTTCATTCTATCAAAAAAATCCAAAAATAATACAACACATGAAAACATTGAATTATATTTATAAAAAATACACAGAAGATTCTAATAATATGAAAATATTGCCTAATATAGGTTATCTATAACAATACATACAAATAATTACATCCTTTTTTAAAATTCCTAAATTAATATTAAACAAATGATTTTAAAACAAACAAAAAGAAATATAAATCAAATTCAATACTAAATAAAGAAAAATTCTAAATTATTTTTTAAAATCATATTTTAGTATAAAACGAACTAATGAAGATTATTTTCAATATATTTATGAACCATAAAAATTATCACTGTATAATATTTACACTATAAAATATTTTTTCTATTATATTTATTTAAATTCTAAAATTTTTTATTTAAAAAATCAGAGCAATAACACATTATTGCTTAATTTAATTGTAAAATGTTAAAAGAAACTTATTTTTAAGTAGTTCGGTGTTAAAGTTTTAAATCAAAATTTGTTATGTAGATTATGTTTTGTCTTAGGTAAAAAGAGGTGTATATTATGATAAAAAAGCAAAAAACAGTTCTGTACAATTTGAAAGAAAAAATAGGGATAGATATCTGCTTGTTAACAATCCTATTCAATATATGGAAAATACTTCATATTATCTAGAAGCAGCAAATAATTAACTTTCATCAAAAATAGCTATTTTAGCTGTCAATTATTATTCACAATTTTAAATTATTTCCAATATGTTTAAGATTCTTAAACTTATAATAAAGAATCTAATCTGATGCAAAAAATCTTCGATTTATATATTTCATAGCAAAATAACTAAAGCTTGGTTTTTGTAAAAGTTTATATAGGAATCATAGAAATATAGATTTTAATCAGTAGTTTTACAAATTATATTGAGTTGTAATATGTTCAAATATTAATAAAGGGTTAAAATGTTGATGTATAATTGCTTTAGAACTTATGCATCTATGAAAAAATTATATAAGACAAAGTTAAAAAAATTGATATTTCAAAGAGAAATTTTTTTTCATGTTCATTGTAAAATCTTGAGTCTTTTTTTCAAGTACAAAAAAATTAAGACAGGAAGTTTAAACCAAATTCAGATAGATTGGAGTTAAGTTTGACTTGAAAGCACGAAAGGATTAAGAAGAAGGCTGGTTTGTGGGTTTAAAGTTTTTTTTCCATAATATTAAATTATATACTTTAATTATAATCTATGATTTAATCTTAATACAGGTAGGCAAAGAAGTATAATTAGAGATTTAATACATATAAATCAAAAAAATAAATAAAAGCTTACTATACCAAAATTACAGTTTATATTTAAATACTAGCGTATAAATATATCACGGTATTGAAACCGATGTGAAAAATTTAAAACGTAATAAATTAAAATATAAAATAAACTTACTATTTAGCATTTTAAATACATTTTGGATCTGCTACGAGAATGGAAATAATTAATGAATTTTTTTTTCTTGAGGGTATAAATCGTAAATATTTATTTTAACAGAGTTTAGATTGCAATAATCCACAAAAATATAATTTAATTGGATTTATAGTTTCGCTCCTGATATAACTTGAGATTACTCACCAGTCAACTCTGATTTTTAGAAATTTGTAGGATTTACATCTTTATAAACTATATAAGATTTGCGAATTATATTTTTTGTCCTGTGAAAAAACATAAGAATTTTTACACATTTTTATTTATTGAAACAAGCGGAGCTATGTTTGTTTATATTTTTATATTTTAATCGGTTTAAACAATTTTTATTTCAAAAATGTGTTTATAAAGCACTATGCCTTTTTAAAATATGACATATAACAGAAAAATTTATTAAAAAGGCATATTTATTTATGTGATTGATATTAATAGGTTAACATAATTTTTTATTAACCTTTTTAAGATTAAAATATTGTCGCAAAGTTGTAAAAATATATTAGATTGAAATTTATTATAAAATAAACATGTTTTATTCACAGGAACAATACATTAAAAGAAATTATGTATAAATTTTTTTAAGTATTAAAATATTGTATATTAATTACATATCATTGTAATTTTCCAAACGTTAGTTTTATAGAGTAAATAAATTTATAGTAAATCATAAAAATTAATTGAATTTTTTTCGAAACATATGTGAAATATTTTCCGAAAGGTCTCTATATCAAATTTGTGTTAGTTAATTAGTTGCGGCCTAAAATACTTTTGACAAATCCATAATTATGATAAAATATTTTCTAACCCATCTATCAAACGTGTATTGCAGGCATATATACTTTAAAAACATAATGTATATCTATTTGAAATTCAAAATCTTTATTTTCAATCAACTATAAATCGAGTATGAAATTAACCAATAGATTATTCTTAGGAAATAAAATGTACTTATTTTTATTTTTTAAATATTTTGGAGTAAAACCAATTATATATTTAAACAATACATGAAACCTTACGAAAAAGACACTTCGCAGAAATATATATAAAATCATCTTTATTTCATTGTAATCTTTATAAGCTTTTATATTGAACGAATTAAATTACTTAACATAAAGCAGATTAAACCATGTCTCGCAGAATAAAAATTTAAAGTGCGTGTTTGTTAGAAAAACGTACAAAGAGCAAAAAAAATCCGAAAAAAACTTTCAATTGCAAAAGAAAGTGAAAAAACAGAAATAAATACGTAAAACAACTATATAACATGTATTTAAAGTTATTTAGATAATTTTTAGCTTATCCTGATTTTTCAAAATTAATATAGATTTTTAATAAAAAAGCCCATATATTTTTACAGGGTAAAAGATTTTTCGATTTGCATGAGACTATATCGATCCAGCCGTTTTTGGGGCATACCACGATCCAATTCAAATTACGCCAATAACATATTGCTTAAAATCACTTTGACACGAAAGTAAGGCATTGGTTTTTTAAAATGTGATATATTGTTAGTACGTGATATAAATCTCTGGTATTGTTATAATCTGCTAAAGTTTCGCTTCATATAACATTATAAGAGTTTCCTATTAGAAAAAAATTATTTTTGTAACAAAACGAATTCACTTGAAGATACGGAAGAAATTGATTAAGATATATATTATGTTTCGTTAATGGTATAAGTTATTACCTTAAATTTCGTTGCAAAGTTCAAATTTAACTTCTCAATGATGAATTTCATATTAAGCTTTTATATGAATATTTTTAGCGCAAATACTGCATTCTATTAAAACTGATCAGCTTTCATATCGAATTTGACTCTTTTGTAATTTTTGGCACTTATGGTTCAATTTAGAGTATACTTTTGAATTCTCATTCAAAAGCAAGAAAAAAACGCAATTTAAATTCAAAAAATCATTTTTCGCCATTAAAACCGCCATGTATTTAATTATATCTTATCTTTATCATCGAAATTTATTAATAAAATATTATGCGACATAATAAAACAATCATAAAATATTTCAAATGGTAGATTATAAAATAAATTTATGCTTCAAAAATACAAAAATCACGAATAATTGAAATTAAAGAATTTTTAATCTATGGATATTTTTTGAAAAATTAATGTAAGTAAAAGCTACAAGAGTGTATGCTTTTTCTCGGAATGGGTTAAAAAGGTAGTGCTTCTTAATTAAGGTTAATTACAGCTTATGTATTTTTAATGTTATAATAACCGGATTGAATAGACAGGATTTCTTTTAATGGCAATAGACGCAATTAATTAATGTATAAACATCATGGGAAATATATAGATGTTCATCATAAATAAATTGGGTTTTATGGTAAACATTTTAAAGTGTGTTTAATATTTCCTGAAAATTAAAATACCGATATGACAGAATTATAAAGTTACTCTGATATTTTGTAGTGATCTTAACGAATCTGTGTATTTTATTTTGAGTGTAAAATAAACAGTGATGATGAATACGGCAAAAAATAAGGAATATCATGATCAAAATAATTCATAATTTAGAGCTTAAAATCTGATTATGATAACATTAATGTTTTGAGCTTTTTTCCCAACAAATCTAGTAAAAACATTTTAAATTACTTCTTATCATTTTTTAATAAACCATTGATAACTGAACGAGATAAATTCTTGAATTTCTTAGGTCTTTGTATATATAAATACAAAAATATGTTCATTTTTTTCTTTTACAAAATTTTAAAACACTTTTTCTTTGTGTATGTCGTTTAATTTTTCGAAGCGTCGAGAAAGATACAAGAGAAGTCTCGCTTTATTTAAATATCTTGAATTTTTGTTCTAAGATTGTGCAACTTAATTCATATATGTTAAAATTAATAAATTTTTCCTCGACAATGGCACCCAGCCTTCATTATATAATCGAAGTCTTTATGTGCAAAAATATCGCAATAAAACTTAATTTATATTCCTACTCATATTTTTCAAATTTTTAAATGCATTGAAACCAAAACTGCTCAGATTTTTAATATGAATTCAATGATGTTTAAATACATTAATTCTTTTGTATTGCTCATTTTGAGATTTGCTGGTTTGATATTCGCGAACTAACAAATAAAGTAATTCCGCTGAATTCGCATTTTTTTTGAATACTTAACACTATTAAATGCCGACTTATGTCTATACATTAAAACATAAAAACAAAAAGATTAGAAATTTATAAAAATACATGCTAATTTCGATATTAAGTTTTAAAAAGTAGAAATCTTTCAAGGGCCAATATTCACTTAAATCTCACACTTCATGGCAGATCTTTATCGAAAAAATGGTTTACATCTACAACTGCATAGAGATCTTATAGAGATATATTTTTTTTTTTAAATAATATTGGAATCATATTTCATTGATATTGTCATTTTATATTATATTCATAACTGAGTTTTTTGTATCGTTATTATTTTTTGCCTTGGCTATTATTATATATAAGTATACCACTTTAGTTTAAGTTAAATTATTGAAATGCAAAGAATTTAAAACTATTTATTCTTAGATTACTTGCAGATATCGAATATAGGGTTACATAGGTAAATCGATTTTGCGTGTTTCTTTCAGAAGAGCCTTACAGATTCTATTTTTTTTCGAGAACTGTGAAATCTAATTTTTAAAATATTTTTCAAAGGATAGGTATATATTTTTTAATTTTTCTTGATAAAACACGAAGCAATAATTAAAAATATGTTACTAATTTAAATTCTTAATCAATGTTTTGATTTAACTTATACCAAAGTACAATTATTAATTAGATAAAAAAAAATTAGGTCAAATATAGTTTTGCCTCGCGCCAATGGTCAAGTGGTTAGGATATCGGAATTTGCTTCCAAAGGCCGGTTTGATCTCCGGTTGGTGCACTCTTTATCTTTCGTTCAGAAATGTTTGCGTGTGGCCGATAACCTAACCTATCAGAATAAAAATGTCTTTGACCGGCTATAACTTTGCCAAGCTGTAATTCATCGTTGGATTGTGTTCCATTCGTAGAGAAAAGGCGAGCTATTAAATAATAATAGTTTTGCCTGAAAATCTCTACACTTATTTACTTGAACAATTATTTACATGCAGTTTAGATCCATCTTACTCAACATTATTCCAAATTCATGATGTAGTGAAATACTTCCTTAAGGGAACTTCTATTTTCTTTTACACAACAAGTTATTCCGAATGGAATAACAAAAGATAAAAATGTATCTTTCAAAAGTAGATATTATATCATGATTGCGAAATTATTCACATTTGCTATTTGCCATGAAATTTTCTTGATATTAAAACATACACTGCATAAATTGCGAATGAATGGTATAATTACTAAAAAAATATCATTCTTTTGTTTAAATATGAATAATAATCTCTTTCATGATATTACTTAGAACCAAGATAAATAATAAAGTGATAACTCGATAAAATAGTGTTTAAAACATGAAGTTTGAATATCTCTTAGACAAATATTAAGATCTTGCAATTTTTTTTTAAAAAAAAAGCACATATCTAAAATGACTTACTTATATTCATACATCTTTAGTTAAAACAAATCTATGTATAAAATTTTAATTAGAAGAAATGAAGCATTCTAAATATTTTTTTATTGTTTATACATTTACTATTCCACAATGGAAATTAAATCAAAAAAATATAATTAACCTTATAGCAGGTAAAAATTTTTAATTAATCAAATTTAAAATAAAGTATGAAATTTATTTCTATAAAATGTGGTTTCTACATTTTAAACATTTATAAACTAAAAATTAACTTTGTGTAGAATCAGTTCTATTTCCAAATTTTGTACCAATTTATTAAGAGAATAAGTAATTTGAATCTAGAACAATACAATTCACAACCAATTTCATTGAAGAAATTGTTTTAATTGATATCACCTTCCATAAATAGATCTAAGAATATCATAGAATAGTCTGAATAAACAAATTTTCCTAATCCGGAAACAAATTTGTTCAAAAAAAAAGTATTTATAGAGCGAAAAAACCCAGAAATTATGAAAAATTCAGAAGCAATATTTTCTTCTGAAATAGCAGAATAGAAAAATGGAACTGATGCTTATTAGATAGATCTGTGCATCGGTATAAAAAATTTTATAGAGAAATAAAAGATAAATGTGGGGAGGGGGGTTTATTTTTAATGAAAACTCATTGGAACCGAAGTATGAGAAGAAAATGAAAGTAGGATATTTGTGCAGAACAACAGAAATTATGTTTTCTATTCGAAGTAGAAATAAAAATCGAGTGATGGTGTGAAATCGAAAGATTCAGTCGTATGGTTAAGATAGAATTTATCTTACGAACCGAATAGACATTGTGCTCAAATAAGTGTTTATTATGAACTTTTAGAAATAGTAAATGATATTTGAAACTTATAGAAAGTCGATATACTATGGTTTTTAGTTTAAAGAACTAATGATTGCCCAAAAATCTTAAAAAAAAGAAATTAAAGTTGAAATTTTGAAATATAAATAGCCCCCTCCCCGTCAAAGAAATTTATATCAGAAATGACAAAGAAAAATGAAATTTCTTGGTCATATAACAAATTTTTAATTCAAACTAAAAAAAAGAATTAGATTATAAACATAAAAAAGAATAAAACTTAAAATGAAAGAATAATATTGATAACAATGAAGCTGAAAATATTAACTAAAGAAACAAATGAAAATGAAAATTTGTGAAGACTTTGATAGATAAATAATGTTTGATTTAAAACTTAAATTATTCCGAAATTAAAGAAAAATGTAAAAGCCTCTTTATAAACTAAAATATATGCAGCAATAAATCAGTGAACAGGACATAATTATAATCATATAGAATTATAAGAAATCACTAACTAGATAGGTAAAGAACTAAACTAAAAAAATGATTATATTCTAATTTAAGCTAAATTTATAACTACCAATGTTCAAAACTACCTTTCAAATATTCGAATTGTTATAATAAAAACCTGTTAAATCTGAAAGATAAATTCATAAACAAACAAATCTTTGGGAAATATACTAATCAATATCACATGAATGAGAAACAAAAAGGATTCAAATAGCATTATTTTAAATACAGAGTATGTATCTAAAGGAAAGTGAAACACAGTATGACTCATAATGATATATTGAATTATCAAGCTGACTTTAAGATCCATTGATATTAAACCGTATTTAAACAATGTTCTGATAAGTTGTATTTCCTGGAAAGTAGAGCGATGTTCTGAATTTCCATTGATATTCGCAATGCAACAAAAATTTATTTCAGATTTATCAATGAACCGTTAATCTAGATACATAATAATTTCAATAAAAATTTTCTAATGACTCCTTTTCTTAACGTTTGTTTCTATTTATAAATTTTTTATTGAACTTTCTCAAAGTTTTTTAAAAAATAATAAATGCATAAGAAATTTGTTTCTAAGTTTGTAAAATATCAAACAATTTTTTTATTTAAAAGTATCACATCTTTTTAAAATAGTGGCAAGTTTATATTTGTTTTCATGACATTAATGCAGTTCTAGGTTTAACATAAATAACTGCTACCCCAACACTCCATCGGTAACCCCTGCGATACCTAGGTTCCAAAGCCTTTCATCTATCAGGTGTATAGAACCTAATTAATAGGCGAGGCAGTTGCCCGGAGTTCGTTACTGTCCGTTGCATGGAGTGTGATCGAAGGCCGAAGCCCCCCTGGGCTCCCCCAAGACTATGCAGCATTCCTACTTACTCTACACTTTCCGAACCCGATAAAATTCTAGCTAAGATATATTTCATAGACTTACATGGGGTCCACCTAGACAGTGCAATGTCATACCAACAGCTATAACCTGCCTTTTAGCTCTCCCGGCTTTTAATGGTTTTGATTTTTATATATCACAGGCGATAAGTCTTCTAACCCGAGTGAGCAATGCTAGGTTTCCACGCTTTTACATGTCAATTGCCTACATTTTCTGCTGCGGCCTGCAATCTAGTTATATAAAAAACTACAAATAAATTTGTAGAAAAATTTCGTCATTTCGTAGACCTTCTCTTCCTTATACAAACTCACAAAGAACAACCGAAGATGAGGTGGGGTTTTATTCCCACCAAAAATCCAAACAATGATCCTCACACCAGTTTCACACACTCATTGCCAAGCACAAAGTTTTTTATGTGGTTATCCTCCCTCCACATAACAATGTTTTTATAGAAATATTTTAACAAAATTTTATTGCTCAATATTTAATGCATATACTTAACCTTAACCGATAGAGTATATGAGTGTAAAATTAGGGTGCTTTAATACAAGAGCATTTCAAATTCGATATTGAATTATTGAAAACAGTCATTTAAAATCCAAAATAATATTTTAGCAAATATCAAATTCAACATCGTATTTCATGAAAGTATAAACAAATATAATGTCTCTGGAAATCAAAAATATTTTTGTGCGAAATGAAAAATACAAATAAAATAAAAATTTAAATATTTCTTTAAAAAATTTCTGTCAAACGCCAGAAGTTTAAATAATAAAGAACAAATTATAAGAAGCATGAAATTACAAATTTACTTTCACTGATCTGAGAATCAATAAGTTGAACATCTATTGATCTGTGATTTGATATTATTAAATCGATTTTCTAATTTACATTATAAAATTAAGAATCTAAAAATAAATTATACTCCCTCTGTCCGGAAATATGGTATACATTTCAAAAAAACCGTAGATTATCGTGAATATAAAAAATAAATAGGCAACCGTCATGATATTGTCATAGTAAATATTCATGACAATATAACCTAAAATATTTGACTTTAGTAATATCATTCTTAGTTAAAAAGTTACCGCTCAAAAATCAGTGTTTCTTAAGGTAAAAAAAATTAGTACCGCTACAAGACGAATATGGAAAATGTGGAAGGAAATTTGTTGAATTTAGAAAAAAGAGATTCAAAATATAAAGAGTTACCCAAAGAACAACGTCAAGGTATTCTAGAAAAATTATTACAGCAGATTAAGGAGAATAAGTTAAATCACGGTGCCCCAAACGAAGTTTTTTCTGCCTTTCAAGTTTCCCGGCTAAAATTTAGCAGAATTTGGCATGCAGCCCAAACTTAATACAGAAAGGGCAAGATATATGCCGATGTTTCTTCAAAAAAGAAAAAAAGATGACGAAGAAAACCTAAAGAATATTTGAACAATTTAGCGCAAATAAAGAATACACCATTAAATCGTCGAGGAACGCCCCGCAGTCTTTACTTTGTAATTGATATTCCAAATAGACTTTGTTTGATATATTCAAGTCGGGAAAGTATATCAAGAGAATATCTTCTACAGTTAAACCAACTTTAACAGATAAAAATAAAATGGACAGATTGAAATTTTGCTTGTCTAAAGAAAATCTTGCTAATAATGGAGATTTGCTTTTTGATGATTTGTACGACTACGTTCACGTTAATAAAAAGTGGTTTTATCTAACTAAAGTTAAGCGCTCTTATAAATTAATGTTAAACGAAGAAAAACCGGAGAGAAACTGCAAAAGTATGTAATTTTTTACGAAAATAATGTTCATGGCTGCAGTAGCTCGGGCACGCTATGATGCACATCTAAGGCTTCATTTTGATGGGAAAATTGGAATATGGCCATTTGTTTATTAAGAACCAACTCAAGTAAATTCTAAGAATAGGGCTAAAGAGAAAGATAACAAAAAATCGTATATCTGTTAGAGCAGTACATTGCAAAAACATGATCATTGATAATGTAATTCTCGCAATTAAATCTAAATTTCCGCCAGCATACAAAAAGAAAACAATTTACGTACAACAAGACAATGCAAAACCCCATTTTTCTGATAATGATGCAGATATTGTCGCTCTTGCTTCTGCTGATGACTGGAATATTAAATTTAAGGCGCAACCGGCAAATAGCTTCTATTTAAATGTTCTTGATTTAGGTTTTTTCAACTCCATACAATCGCTGCAATATGAAGCTTCGCCACACACAATTGACGAATTAATAAATTGTGTTTAAGATGCATTTCCTCAATTAGAAGCGAATACTCTTGATAACGTTTTTACAACATTGCAAGCATGTATGGAGTCAATTATGTTAGCAGATGGCGGAAATGGGTATAAAATACTGCATTTATGTAAAGGAAAACTTCGTCGCAAAGGTCGACTGCTAGAAAAATATGTATGTTCCAAAGAAGAATACGTTAAAGCAAATCAAATTTTGAATGAATTATTAATTTTAATATATATTTTTTTTAAATTTTATTTAATATTTACATTAATATTTATTAAAACGTTCGAAAAAGGTAATATAATAAACTTGTCATCTACATTTTTTGAATATTTTATTGTTTCGCAAATGTATACCATATTTCAGGACAAAAAAATCGCTAAAATATATACCATATTTCCGGACAGAGGGTGTATATAATTTAAAATAACTATTTTTTTAAATTTTGATTTAGTAAGAGTAACAATATCATTATTTATTTTCAAATAAGAAATTAATAAAATTATTTAATATAATCATTAAAAAGTAAAATTTATTTATTTCATGGGATTTTCTCGTAAGAAATCTTTTTATATCCCAATATTCCATAAAGAGACTAAACAAAGAGAGAAATATGACCGAACAAATTAAATTAAAAGCTTTAAAAATAAACGAAAACATGATTTCAATATAAAATATAGTTAACTAGTATAGATTCTGTTATAAAAATATATTTTTTAAAAGTACAATACGACCCAGAAAATATATTTGTCCAATTTTCTGTTCAAAGGAATTTTAGATGGAGGATAAATATTTGAATTATACAAAAAAAAATATTAATGTTTTTTTTATTGAAAATTTACTGTTAGAATCTTTTTTTGACTAACCTATTTAATTGTTATTAATTTAAATTTTTAATTTAATTTACGTTTAAATTTTATTAAAGTATCAAACAGGCAGATTTAAAAGTTTTCCTTTGAAATAAATTTGATAAAATTTATTTTTCGAAAACATATTTGAAGAGTAAAATCGTATTTTTTTAATAGAAACTATTTTAACTGTTTAAAATTTAAAAGTAAAAAATCTAGAAAAGGATTTTTTCTAATTGTAAGGTTTAAAATCAAAATAATGTAATTTCGAGTTTTAAAGATTTAAACCGCATTCACAAAGTATTCGTTTAATTTTATCATCACATTAGAATAAGAATAAATTAAGACCTCTATGCGTCATTTGAATTCTTGCAATATACTTTGGTATCTAGTTAAAAGATTTCCGCCTGAGTAAAATATTAATTTGAACGAGGCTGGAACATTACGTAAGAATAGAAACCTTTGAACTAAGGATGGATTAGGATTAACTAAATAGATATAAAACTAGCCGAAATCGATAATATAAGCCTGATATAAGCATTTTTCGTACAGAGATGCAATATTATAGTTAAGAAAAGATTTTATTTAATAAAATTCTGCGTTAAAATATTTTTACAATTTTTTTTATGTTTTCTTCTGCCTCTTTAACCACTGCTGTCTATTCTTCCAAATCAGACTCTTCATTTATGTTATTGGTCGGTTCCTCTAAAGTGGTTCCTCCTTGTGAAATGAGGGGTGCTTTATTTTTTGGTTTAAATTTTTTTTCACCATCTTCCTCTGTTTTCGATTCTTTTAAAGGGGGTATTGGTTCCTCATGCATCTCTGATCTCATAATAACACCCATTGACGCTCTCTCCCAGCTCTCTTCGGCATTTAGTCCTTACTCAAGTCCTCTTCGTCGATCAAAGGAAATTGTTTCGACTGTTTTCTTAAGTACTATAGACTGAATGTATGCCTCTACATTCATGGGTATTTCTAGTCTTTTAATATGAGATTTATGGTATTTTGTCACAATACCGTCCCAGGTCATCATATAAGGGATTATCTCAACACTACACTTATAAATAAGGCCCAACTCATTGGCTAGCAGGTCATACTTCCTAAGTTTTTCAGTTTCAACTATTTGAAGTGAATCTTGGGAAGTGATTCCTACTTCAATGAGTGTTATCTTATTCTTCTTCTTATCTAAAATAAATATGTCCGGTCTGTTATTCCGAATTTTAACATCAGTTTTAATTCTGGTGTCCACTCTTATCTCTGCATACTCATTATCAAGAATTTCTTGAACTGAGTGACTCCTAATTCGTTTTGAAGACTTAAACTTATATCTATTCAAGAGAAGTAAGTGTAGGCATCTAACCACTTCATTATGCCGTCTAGTGTAATTATGACCTAGCATTTTTTCACATCGAGTTGCTAGATGATCTACAGTCTTACCAGACTTCCCGCAATGTTGACACATACCATCTGCTCCCCAGAATACATTTCTATCCTGGATATAGCAGAACACAGCTTCATTTCGTGGCCTAATATTTCCTCTCTTTAACCACCTTGAAGAGTCACTAACACTCACAAGCTCATTTTTTCTTGCATTATATAACTTTGAATGGAGTTTTCGTTTTTCTATTTCGTTATATAGTTTTGCAAGTTGGGCTTCTTCTAAACTTTTCTTAGTGACTTCTTCTACCAACCTTTACTTTACTTTTAAGAAGCCTTTTATTAGTGCAAGATGGGTTTTATTATTATTTTCCACCTTGAGGATTGCTGCTCGTCTAGTTGATATTTCTTTACTTTTTTCGAGACAATCCAAGAGTTGCAGAAGCATATGTTCGCTTCGCAACTCAACACTATGTAGGCCTCTTCCAAGTTCTGTTCTAGGAAGGTATAAACGCTCTTTACATCCTGGGCGGAGATGTATCTTATTCTTCACCAACACCGCACGCACTGCATCATCTAACTTAGAGAAGTCAGCCGGTTCAAGTCGAAGTACTCCTATGTGGTAGTTGATTAACGATATCGCATGTTGATTGATTGCAGAAAATAAATTTTTTGCATTTAATCTAGTGTGACAAAGTCTTTCAACTCTTGATATAAGTTTGCTCTGTACTTCTTAAAATGAGCTACGTGTTGGAATTCTTCTGCTATCTTCTATTATTCCTAAATATTTGTAAACACTAACACCTTCTAGAAGAGTAGCAGTATCTTCACAACACTTATCATTTGTGGCTGACTTCTCTTTGTTAATCTCTAAGCCAATCACCTCTAAAAATTCCTTTTCCTCGCCTGTCATAGCACTCAATGTGGAGCTGTCTTTTGCAAGGAGCTTAAGATCATCAATAAACAAGAGATGATTAGTAGAATGGGATTCTGCATCTGTTTGTACTGTCACTTTTGTGTATTTTTCATTAAGCTTTCGGCTTAATGGATCCATACACAACACGAATAACAAAGGTGACAAACTATCTCCTTGTAGAATCCCTCTATCAATCTTCTTGCTCATGATTTTTTCAGGCCCTACTGATATATCAATTTTCCATTTTGATATAATTACCTCAATAAATTTCAGGATCCAATCAGGTAAATTAAGGTTTTTAATGTATTGAGTTAAATAAGCATAGTCAATTGAATCATAAGCTTTTTTAACATCAATCCATGTTGCCTTAAGATTATTTCCATACTCTTTATTTAAGGCAATATTCAGTAGAGCCTGCTCTTTCGCTCCCTGCACACCTCTTACCGCCCCTAATTGGTTCTCTGCAAGCAACCCTCGCCTTTCCACTTCAAGTTGAAACAACTTTCGTTACACACTTAGTCGTTAACTTATAGAGGTTGGACATACAAGTGATTGGCCTGTAGTCAGAGCCTCTTCGTGGAATTCCTTTGGGTATCAAATAGGTAAGCCCGCAGTAAAACCAATCAGCTTGAGATTTTCCTTCTAAACATATAACTTTCACAATATCATAAAGATATTTGTGTAGAGTTGTAAGTTTCTCAATGAAAAAATTCTAAATACCATCAATTCCAGCAGCTTTCCAATTGGAAAGCCAATTAATGATACTTACAAATTCATCAAGTAAAGGAAACGTGGTTGGATGATTATCTGGTACAAATGGAATCAAATAATCATCATACGTGACTGTGTCATCATTTTTGTTCCACATTGTAGACCAAAAACTCAAAATTTCATCACGACTAACCACATGCTCGGATTCTACACGCTCAGATAACCCACGATAACATCGACCTCTGAAAAGCTCAAACATACGATTCTTCTTTCGGAATTGCTTCCTACTTTCATGCATCGCAATTTTTTTCTCATAAACATTCAAAGACTCATTCTTCTTAACTAAAGCCTCAGAAAGATCAGTTACACTGCTCAAGTTTAAATTAAACTCTCGCATGATTTTCTTAAGGCTCTTCGTTTCCGAAGTGGAGAGCTTTTCCTGCTTACGAGCCTTCTCGAGAAGATCTTTGGAAAGTACTAGCTTAGAAATTTTACTTTCTATGTTTTCCTTCCAAGCGGATCTAGGCTTTTCTTTACGTGTTGCCTCATCATAGCATATCTGCGCAGCTTGCATGATATACGCGGCTTCCGTAATTGACTCAGGTACATGAGCTCTCGCATATTCACCGACTACTCGATTAATGAGATCCAGAACTTTACTATCACCAATTCATTTGGATGTTTTCTAGTTCGGACCACCACTTTTCCAATTTCGTTCTCCGAGATTTCTTTGACTTTATTCAAGAATTTATCTCTCAGGTTTATGTACTCCGTGGTATCGGTCAAGGTGCATGTATCAGAGAGACAAGTGGCGATTCTACGTCGCTCTCCATTCTCTTCTGATTTTACTTCCTTTCCCATCTCACTTTGTGCCAATTTTTTTAACACTTCGAGAGTTTCAGTGCAGCCGAATTTCTCATTATGGTACCTGTGAAGCTCTGTCCAGCCATTTCTTGGCATTCTTTCAAACCTTGTCTGTACTGCAAAAAAAACAATTCGAGGCCATTCCTTCGAGTCGGCTGTTACGGAATCGAATATCGTCCACAATGCCATTAGCCTGTTACCTTCCGGAATAGCTAGAGTACAGCGGCTTGTCATGTCGTACGATGGCTCGCACGCAGAGACTTCAACCGAAGAGGGAACTGGTGCATTAGGCGAAGGTAAGGTGTTAAGCCCACTATTTTGCATTTTACTGCATGTTTGGCTTGGTGGTAGAGGTGTTATTGTTGTGTAGGAGGAGGAAGGTAGGGAAATCGCCGGTGGGTGTAGCTTACATTTTTGTACCTCACTATCACTCTTCTTCACCTCATCAGCGTCGTTTGCAGCCTTTATTTTGGTATTATTCGATATTTCGCTGCTAATATTTTTCTTTCTACCCATAATATTTTATTAAATATTCATTTACATTCTTCCCTTCTCTCCACTCTTATTTTTTTACCCTTAATTTTTTAAATGTTTTATTAAATATTCATTTACATTCTTCCCTTCTCTCCAATCTTATTTTTTTACCCTTAATTTTAAAAATATGTTTTGAAATTTATTTTTTATGTTTTAACACCTATAAAGTACTTATAATAACATATTTTTAATATTAATTAATGGTGGAGGGAAGATAACCACATAAAAAACTTTCTGCTTGGCAATGAGTGTGTCAAACTGGTGTGAGGTCATTGTTTGGATTTTTGGTGGGAATAAAACCACACTACATCTTTGGTTGTTCAATCGGAATTGTTATGAGGAGGAGAGGTCTCGAAATGAAGAAACTTTTTCTACAAATTTATTTGTAGTTTTTTATGTAACCAGATTGCAGACCGCAGCTGAACTTGTAGGTAATTGCCATGTAAAAGCATGGAAATCTAGCCTTGCTCACTCGGTTAGAAGACTTAGCGCCTGGGAGATATAAAAATAAAAATCATTTAAAGCCGGGAGAGCTAAGTAGCAGGTTATACCTGTTGGTATGACATTGCACTGTCTAGGTGGACCCCATGTAAATCTCTGAAATATATCATAGTTAGAAGTTTATTGGGTTCGAAAGTGTAGAGTAAGTGGGAATGCTGCATAGTCTTGGGGGTGCCCGGGGGGATTCTGCCTTCGATCACACTCTATACAACGGGCATAAACGAACTCCGGGCAACTGAATCGCCTAGTAATTAGGTTCTACACACCTGGTAGATGAAAGGCTTTGGAATATAAGTATTTCAAGTGACACTGATGGATTCCTGAGGTAACACTTACTTATGTTAAACCTAGAACTGCGTTAATGTCATGAAAACAAATATAACACTTGCTACTGTTTTAAAAAAGATTTGATATTTTTAAATAAAATATTAGTTAACAAGACTATCTTTATACCCCATATATGTCTCTTACTTAAAACACTCTATATCTTATTCTATATTACCCTCTCTTATATTACCCTCTTATAATATCCCTTATTATCCTCTTATTACCCTCTCTTATAATATCCCTTATTACCCATTTATATTATTCCAATTATCCTCTTATATTAAGCTACATATATAATCCCTTATATTACCCCCTTATACCTCCCCCCCATTTTTTAATTTTTCTTTCCTTTTTTAATTTTTTATAAAATTACCCCATCAAATGACTTTAAGAAAAAGCAGAATAGTTGTTTTGAAAGATATCGAAGATAAAGTGACACTCCAGCTTTTATTGGACACTTTTTCAAAATATGGTGAACTGTAAGTGATGATAAAATCTTGGTCCGTGTGACTGAGAATGATGACTTTTAGTCTGATACTAACTTTAGACGTGGATTATCAATAAGTACTCGTATTCGAGACGACAGAAAAATGAAATTAGGATTTATCGAATATTCTGACAACAATGCTGCTATAAAAGCAGTAGAAAGTGGAGAAGTAGAGTTGAATGGTAAGAAAGTTGTACTTTCTTATGCCAAGAAGTCTTCTTTACCCTCTAAACCTAAAGAAGATCCTTCTAGAATTGTTCAGAATAAGTTATATGTTGCTGGGTTTCCTTCTGACATGTCAGAAGAAAGTCTTTCTAATCTTTTTGGTAAATCTTGTTCTATTATCGCACCCTCAGGTACAAAAGCCGGGTATGTTTTTGCTGAGTTCACTGATGAAGAAACCAAAGATAATTTTTTTAAAGAATTTAACGGAAAAGAAATTGGAACTGAACATAAGTTATCTGTTTCACCTGCTTATGCTAAAAGACCGTTTCATAAAAGAAAATATGGAAAGAGAAGTAGTGAAAGAAGGGAAGAATAAATGGTTTAATGGTTATTAATTGGTATATTTCTTATATTTTATTTTTTATTTCTTCTTTGTTCTTCTATTTATTTCTTTTCTTATTTCTTTTCTTATTTCTTTTCTTTTTTATTTATTTCTCTTCTTTTATCTTTTATTCTTTTCTTATTTTTTTATTTCTTTTCTTTTATATTCTTCTATTAGTTTTTATTTCTTTTTTATTTTTTTATTTCTCTTCTTTTCTTTTATATTCTTCTATTAGTTTTTCTTTTTTTTTATTCTTTTCTTATTTTTTTATTTCTCTTCTTTTATTCTTTTCTTTTATTCTTTTCTTATTTTTTTATTTCTCTTCTTTTATTCTTTTCTTATTTTTTATTTCTTTTTTATTTTTTTATTTCTCTTCTTTTCTTTTATATTCTTCTATTAGTTTTTCTTTTTTTTTATTCTTTTCTTATTTTTTTATTTCTCTTCTTTTATTCTTTTCTTTTATTCTTTTCTTATTTTTTTATTTCTCTTCTTTTATTCTTTTCTTATTTTTTATATTCTTATTTTTTTATTTCTCTTCTTTTATTCTTTTCTCTTTATTTTTATTCTTTTCTTATTTCTTTTTATATTCTTCTATTAGTTTTTCTTTATTAGTTATTACATTTATATTCTTTTTTATTAGTTCTTACATTTATTTCTATTAGTTTTTCTTTATTTCTTAAACTTTTATTTCTTTCAATTAGTTCTTTCTATTTATTTCTTAGACTTCTATTTCTTTATTTTCTCCCTCCGCGTTCTTTTATTTGTACAGTTAAAGTCATTTATTTGTAACTAAAATTTGTATTTTAAAATAAAAATTTTAGATTTTTTTAAAGAGATTTATTACTCATTTAATTTACTTTAAATATTTTTAGATAAAAAAAAATACGTTTGAAGATTATATTTAAGAAAAGTGAAAGAATATAAATATAAATGGTAATTTTTTAAGAGATGATATTAAAATAATTAAAACTTTAATAATTAAAATTAATTTATTTCTATTTCATGATAAAATATCTTTTTTTGAATATATTTTTTAGAATATATCTTTTAAAATAACATTTTTTGAATATATCTTGTTTAATATCTTTTTAAAATTTATATTTTTTGAATGTATCTTTTAAAATATATCTTTTTAAATATCTTGTTTAAATAACCTTTTAAAATATCTTTCAAACTTTCTTTTAAAATACCTATTTAAACACTTAAAAGAAATAGATTGTTTTAAAAATCTTAAAATTAGAAGGTACCTGTTGTTATTATAAATATATTTCCAAATATATTTTTAAGAATTTCAATATCTTTTTTACTAGCTGTTACTGATTCGAAATGGAGTACTTTTAAATATTTGAGATTTTTGTTTTCGTATTGAAATGAATCTGAAAGGAAATTGGAATTAAAGAATTTTAAATGTTCTAATGATTTAAATACTTCAAAACTTAAAATATCTTGGAGTGAAATATTTTCTGTTTCGATGGCTAATCTTTTTAAAGTAAAATTGGATTTTATTTTAAAAATATCTTTAAAATAAATATTTGATTCTTTGATAAATGAAATACTTAAATTTTGTAATACTTCGAAAGTATTTATAATTAATAAATCGGTAAAGTCTATTTTATTTCCTAAGATATATAATTCTTTTAACGTTTTAGTAAAACTTATATCTTTTGTAAATGACATAAATCCAACTGGTAAATCACAATATGATAGATTTAAAGAAGTTAGGTTTTTAAATGTTTTTAGTTGTGATAAAGATAAGGAAATATTTCTATTTGAAGATAAATCTAAATGTAAAATATTTTGAAAAGATTTAAAATTAATAAATATTGGTTTTTCACAAGTTAGTGAATTCGATAGATGTAGACTTTCTAATTTTTCAAATAACTGTATTGTTTTAAGGGATTTTTGTGAAAGCTTAATGTTGTTTAAATTTAATACTTTTAGATTTTTTTGAATCGATTCTAAACTTAAAATATTTGCAATCTCTATTTGTAATTTGGATGTAGAAATATTCAAGTGTTTTAAAGATTTGGTTTTTAAAAGAAGTGTAAATAAAGATTCATCAATAGATGTATCTGTTATTATTATTTTTTCTAAGGTATCAAATTCTTTAAAAATAATATTTCTTAATGGAATCTCTACCATCATTTCTATCTGACAAATTTTTATTTGTTGTAGAGTTTCGGATGATAAAAAGTATTCTAGAATATTTTTTGGCAATTCGTAACTATTTTTAAAAGTAAATTTTTTTATTGTTTTAGAAATATTTGTATCAAAATCATATTTTCTTTTTAAATTTTCTAAAGAAACTCTTAATAAACTGAGGTGTTCTATTTTAAATCTGAAAATTATATTTATTATTTCTTCGTCGAAATCAAAATCAGTTATTTTTAATTTATTAAAATTTGGAAAAAAAATCTGCAAATTTTCTAGGAAAAGTGGTACATCTTCTGAATTGAAGTTGTTGAATAAGTAGATATTTTCTATTGTTTCTAGTTTTATATCGTTTTGTTTCCAAATTCGTATAAAGTTATCGTAGCGGATTTCTCTATCTATAAAATCCGATTCTTGTGAAAAATCATTATTAAAGTAAATTTCATTATCAGGAATTATTACATGTAAAGGCTCTGTAATACCCGGTCTTTTATTGAGAGAATTATCATCAAAATAAATTTCATTATCAGGAATTATTATATGTAAAGGCTCTGTAACACCTGGTCTTTTATTAGGAGAATTATCATCAAAATAAATTTCATTATCAGGTATTATTACATGTAAAGGCTCTGTAACACCTGATCTTCTATCAAAAGTCTGACTCAAATAATTATTATTGCTACCTAGTATATTGCTTGATAAAGGTAAAGAGCATTTTTTAAATAAAAACTCTTCGTTAAAGACAGATTCAAACTTAAAATGAATGGTCTCGTTTTTTTTCTTGCTCCAGGTCTTTCCTGTATAGCCAACAGAACCCATATTAAAAAACACTTTTTTAAACCCTATTTTTCCAAATAGCCATAAAAAGAAGCCAATCTCATCTTCAGATTTATATCTTAAAAAATAAAAAAAATCTTCGAAATATAATTCTAAACACATTTCATTGCAGTAACCTATTTGTTCATCATTAAAAAACAGTCTCTCATCGCACAAATCCCCAAAAACTCTAACCACACCATTCCCTACCTCCAAATTGCATTCATTCAAATACAAATATCCTTTTAAAAGGCACAAATAATAACAAAAATCGTTCTCCCACACAAATTTTTCCAACCGATATTCATCTGCTATAATCTCTTCGCACACACATCTACCCAATATATTTCTTATCAAACCACCCACCAACGCCATCAATCCTCTACCCTCTTCTACTTTCAAATACTTTATAGTCTTAAGTATCTCATAAAAAGATAAATAATCAATTCCTTCTTTTATTCCAAGCCAATTATATTTAATCATTTCTATGAATTTTATTAAATTCAAATATGATATATTATCTCCGAGATACACCGGAATAGTATTTGAACCACTCATATCTTTAATTCTCTCAACGTATAATAGTTTTATATATTTTATATCATCATAATCTATACGTACAGTCACTGTACTCCTATGTTTTTTCATATCATTTCCAGCAGAACAAAAATCCGCTGTTTTAATATTATTAGTATTAATATTTGGATTAATAACTGGAGGGATAGTATCATTACCTAGAATAGGTGTATTGTATATAATATCTTTAGTTTCATTCATAGTACTACATATATCCTTACTATTATTTTTCTCACCATCCTCTTTATATTCTTCATTATCTTCATTTTTACACTCTTTATTACCTATATGATACCCACTACATAACTTATACTGACCCTCATCATCTAAATACTCCATATAATCACACAAAATACAATCTAAATCATATTTATTATATGCCACATTCTTTGATATAATAAAATCTACATTCACACTAAAAACACCACAAATAGTAAAAAGAATTACCATTATATATATATTACCCACACTCCTACAATTTGAACCCCCAATCCTCTCATATTTATTACTCTTCATACATTTACTGCTTTTCATATATCTATAAGTATCTTCTTCACCCATCAATTATTTAATTTAATTCACTTTTTTCTAAATTTATATTTTTTTTAACAATCACTAAACATATTTATCAATAAATATTTCTAAAAATAGTAAATTAAGCTTGGATTATTATAAAAAATTTTATCTTAGTTAATTTCTATAAAAAGTAACAGATTGTTATTAAAAGTGTATTATCATAAAATTTGAATAATTTTTTTTATCTTTGTTCTGTACTGATTGTTATAAATAGTGTTTTATTTTAGCGTTTTGATATTTTCTTATGACTTACCTTAAAGATATATAAAATTAATTTTACTGATTTATTTTTCTGGTTTTTACTTGTTTTATTCCATTTTACTCTTATATGGAATCCTTTTCGATCTGTTGAGTTACAGTTTTAATTGATAATTTTATTCACACTATAAGCTTCATAGATTATTGGATTCATTTGTTTAATATCATTTCTTCTTTATTTGTGTCTATGTGTAGTCTGATATTTGGGTTGTTTATATCTGATTGGTTCTTTATAGCATCAAGTAGTGCCTCTTCCTTGCTTTCATTAAAGATTCTTCTCAAAAACCTCTATATCGATCAAAGTAAATGGTTTTGATGGTTTTTTACGTATTATCGACCTAATGTAAACTGATATTTTAACTAATATTCGGAACTTCTTAATGTAAATATTATAGTAGGTGGTCTCAATACTATTCTAAGTTATTTCATATAGGATTATGTTTACGCTACACTTATTTATTAGAGAAAAAATATTGATCAATATGCCGTTTGATGTATAACCTTCTATAAACCATTTTAAAGAGCTATCATAAAGTGATTTCGACTTTAATCTATTCAATAATGTTTAGATTCTTGTCTAAAAAAAATATATATTCAGATTATTATGCAAAATGCTTCACAATTTTCATCTTGGATTCTATTCTTATTAGAAGATGGTCTTTTTACAAGAATTTCTTGATATATGTGATTCCTAAAGCGTTTTTTACTTTACATTCTATTAATTGAGCTTAAAAAGATATTAGCTTTGCCTTATCTCATTTCGGAGTCTATTATAGTCACACTAAGTACTTTTCAAAATAGTTTGATAAATACTTTACTAATTTCTAGAGTTCTGAGAAAGTTTTCATTTTTTCCATACATTATAATACATTTCTTTCATAAATTATCCTAAAACTCCTTTCACTTGGCTATCGGTCTCTCCTTCTTAGGCAATTTTGAGAAATAACAAAAATCTGCAAAATGATCGTAGATAGAATCATGCACTTTCAATGCTATAATTATATTTCTATTTTGTTGCAGGATGGTGAGAAGATAACCAGATTAAAAACTATCTGGTGAGAAATTAGTGCGAAGAATTAGTGTGGAATTCATTGTTCCATTTTTGTGAGATATAAATCACACTAGATCTATAAGCCGATCCTCTATAAGTCCGAGGTAAAACATATTAAAAGAAACAAATGATAAATTTCCATTTTTTCATCCACGACACTGAGAATGAAAAAAGGAATAGAATCAGTAAGTAAGTATTTTGTTGCAAATTTTTGCACGTTTTTTTCAAGCTTTCTCTTTATAATATATATTTTGTTTGTGTAATGCTTTTTATTAGTGCAAAATGTGATATATTATTCTTTTTTACCTAAAAGATTGTTACACAGCTGGTAGTTAGTTATATTTTTTTCAGAAAATTTAAAAATGCCAAAAGCATATTTTTGCTTAAACTCTAAAATATTAAGTAGCCAGATCCGGACTAAATAGACAAATACATTCTTTAAACACAAGAGATGTACATTATTCTTTCCTGGAAAAAGCACACATTCATCATATAACCCGAAGAAATCAACTTGATGAAGTTCACTACAACTTTAAGATAATTAACTAGCAAATCGAAACTTCATTAATTGAATAAAATACATTCATAGATTAAATTGAGCACGACATAATTTTTATAACTCTAACTATTAGTTCTCTTTTCGTTCACAAATGCATCTTGTGTTTGCATTTCTGTTACAATATCATTTCTTTCTAAATTTTTGTAAATACAGACACTTATTAAAAAATCATAAGATCTTTTACAACAAATATTATCTATAGACGAAATAATTTTATTGATTTCTCGCCTATTTTATCCAAAAAAACATTGTATTTGATGTGTGATAAGATATACAGAAACCCATAGAATACGACGAGCTTATAATAATTCATAAGCAAGGAGTTATATGTAGCTCATAAACTAAATCTGCATTTTTCTTGCGGTTTTTTGTCAGCGGATCTACTCACAACGCTAAAAACAAAGATAAGAGGTTATTTCTTCAAATGGTCTTCTTTCATTACTTTTGTGAAGGGATTTTAAGCTCTAGTGATATATCGTTTTAAATTTGTTTAAAATACCACAATAATATTCAGAAACTTATCAGTTTGACCAATGATTATAATCTATTTAGTTAAATAAGACTGATATTCTAAATCGTGTTTTTTAGACATCAAAAACTTTGCCCTGTAAGTTTTATATTTGCTTTATTATAATAAACACCAGAAAACTTGTTTTTTAGCTCTTTGTGCTCTCTCTAAGTGATCCTAACTGAATATTGGACGAATCACTTCATTCTTTTACCACTAGCTGGTGGTCTTTTGATCCGTTTTCGTGGTTAGTATATAAAAATTTTAAAACGAGTAATTTACTTGTATTCAGAACCACTCTATGATACTTCTCGGTGACTGATATAAAAGCTCAAAAAACACCATTAAGCTAGAGGTGTACTTCTTATCAAATGACTTTCTCAATATCATACAGATATTTATAACGATTTATAAGTTTTTTGATAAGCAAATTAAAAAAATATTAATACCAAGCAGTTTTTCGACAAGGAAGCCAATTAAAAGCATTTTTAAACTCATAAATGTAAAGTTCCGGGTTTAAGAAATATGAAGTACAAAAAAAAATCAGATAATCCGCAGAATAAACTGTATCTTTTCTTGATAGTATTCCTATAATCTACATTTTAAACACGACTAATCATATGCTAATATTTGAAAAATTCAGTTTATCTACCGTAAACTAGACTTCTAAACAGCTCAAACATACGATTCTTTCCGAATTGCATTTTATTTTGATACATCGTAAGTTTTTTAAATAAAAATTTAAAGTCATCTTTTTATTAACCAAGGCTCTATATGAATAATTTATACTCTAAACGTTTAAATTAAACTCTCAAATAATTTTCTTAAAGCTTTTTATCTCTGAAACGTTAAGTTATATCTGACTAGGTACTTACCTCAAATAGATATTTTAGAGTATTTAAGTGTAAACTCTACATTTAATGATTGACTTCTAAGCAAATCCTAGCTTCACATTGTATGTCAACTTGTTATAGCATATCTGCGCAACTTGAATGATATGTTTAGCGTCGGTCAAAAATCTAGATACAAGCATCTCTGCATATTTACATGTTATTCGATATATAAACCAAGGAATTTCGTATCACCCACTCCGTTTGGATTCTCTAATCCAGAATATTACTTTAAATTTTTTTTCTCCAAATACATATCTCTCGTAATATGTACTGCGTGTTTCAGACACATACTATTGTCTAGTAATTAAAAAAGAGACTTATACATCTAACTTCATTCTCTTCTTAATGTATTTCACCACACACATCATTATGTGACAAATATTTTAATTCATCAAAATTTTAAACACATCCAAATTTTTTATAATAAATCTATATCTCTTTCAACCTTTGTCGAGATATTCTTTTAATCTTCTCTATACCCCAAAAAAAGCAATTCGACACCATTCCCACTATTCAACTCTCATAGAATTGTGTATTACCTCCTATACCATCAAACCCCTTTCTCACAAAAATAACCCACATAATACATTTACCATGACATATTTAACACACCCACAAAAGACCACAAACTAAAAAAAAAGTACTGATTAATTGTATATAAACCTCACATCCAAATAACTATAATATACTTTTACATCTAAATAACTATAATATACTTTTACATCCAAATAACTATAAATAACTATAATACTCATTTACTATCTAAATAACTATAATATACTTTTACATCTAAATAACTATAAATAACTATAATATACTTTCACATCCAAATGAGTATAATATACTTTAATATACTTTTACATCCAAATAACTATAAATAACTATAATATACTTTTACATCTAAATAACTATAATATACTTTTACATCTAAATAACTATAATATACTTTCTTAAATTATATATTTAGAAAGTAAGATATTCTTTATACCCCTTTTTTACTTTTATAAACCTAAACATCTCAATTCCCTTTTATTTTATATATTTCTCCACCCCAATATTTTTTTTAAAAACCCCCATATATCTAACACTCTAAATAACCTTTATAATACTACCTATTACATTATTTACCTACAACAGGTAATTTCTTTTAAAAAATAGAAAATAGAAATAAAATGAAAAGTATTATTTAATAATTTGAAAATAAAAAATAAATAAATAAATAGAAGAAATAAAAATAAATAGATAAATAGAAATAAAAATAAATAAATAAAATGAAAAGTATTATTTAATAAATAAATGGAAAATAAAAATACAAAAATAAATAAATAAAATATAATAACTGCATAAAAGTAATTTTACTCTTTATACTCTATATACTCTACTCTTTATACTCTATAATACTCTATAATACTCTATATACTCTATATACTCCATATACTCTTTATACTCTAATACTCTATAATACTCCACTACCCTAATACACCTCTAACTTTGTATGCATTGGTGGTGCAAAATACCTACTCCATGCCTTCTGTACCAAAGAAAAAACAATAGCACACATACTAATAACCAACACACTCCCTAAAAACTTAAAAACACCAACCGGCATTCTCAACTCATCTTTTAAAATAAAAAAACTTAAAAAATAAAAAAAAACACTTAACCCCATAGCATAAACCATTAACCTACTCATCCTAACACTCAACCCAACCATCAATATTTCATTAACAATCAAACAACTAAAAGTAATAGTAACAATACTAAACAACTCATGTTCAAAGAAATAAAAACTTAATAACATTATAATACTTCCTTGATAAAAACTAATTACATTCCAAATAGCAAAACTCTTAATACTTAACACCTTTCTTCTATTTAATTCATAATATAATTCTGGATATTCCATTACTGTTCTTCTTTTAACATCATAACTTACTATTATACAAAAAACAGGAAAAAATGTGTATAAAGTAACATATCCTACTAATATTTTACCTTGATATAAATTTATAGGACTAAATAAAAATAAAGAACAAAATATTGCTTGCATTACTGATATTATAGTACCTCTATGTATTATAAAGTGACTAAGTCTTCCTGTTCCTAATAAACAGTTTCTACCATGCCATAGTATTAAAGGTAAAATATCACAAAAACGTAATATTGAAAAATCTGCTGCTAAACTTGCTTGATTACCTTCTTTACCTACTATACCTACTCCTACATCACTCTCTGTAATCATAGATACATCATTACCTCCATCTCCAATACAACATACTCTACCTTTATTCATACTACGTAATACTTTAGCTATAACACCTTTTTGTGTAGGACTAACCCTACAACATACTACAGCACTTAAATTACAAGAAATTCTTATAAATTCAGTAGCAAAATTATCAAGCATAACCTGTAAACTAGTACCATCAATAACAATAGCATCATAGGGTGTAATATTATTGTGGGGGTTGTTGTGGGGGTTGTTGTGGGGGTTGTTGGTGTTAAAAGGGTGTTGTTTATTAGTAGTGTTACTAAAAGGGTGTTGTTTACTATCCTTGTTACTAAAAGTGTGTTGTTTATTACTACTGTTACTAACACCCCTATAATTACTATCCTTGTTACTAACACCCCTATAATTACTATCCATACTACTAACACCCCCATCCATACTACCACCACCCATACCACCCATACCACCCCCACCCATACCCACACCCCCCACATCACCACCCATTATACCTACACTCCCTGTTAACATACACATTGTCTCATACCCCTCTTCTCTTGTCTTAAGACCCTCTACAACACAATAAACATCACTTCTTCTAAACAACTTAGAACTAACAGCAATAGAACAAGCAGTCTCTATCTTATCACCAGTTAACATCCATACTTTAATACCTGCATTTCTAAGACTCTCAATAGATACTCTAACATTATCTTGTAATTTATCTTCTACTCCTGTTAATCCTAATAATGTCATATTATTTTGAAAAGAATCTAAAACTGAATTCATTTCTTTATTTCTATCATTAACACTTAAACTTGCTAATTCATATAAAGAATTAAATTCTTTATATTCTTCTACTGTTAAATATTTCATTGCTATTACTAATGTTCTTAAACCTTCTCTAGCCATATTATCTACTTCTTCATCTAACCAATCATTATATTTTACTCTTGTACGCATAACAGTATCAGCACCCTTTAGATACATAACAATAGTAGGGTTGTTATTGGTGTGGTGGTTGTTAGGGTGGTTAGTAGTGTGGTTGTTAGTGTGGTTAGTAGGGTGGTTGTTAGTAGAAGGGTTGTTGTTGTTAGTGTGGTTAGTAGGGTGGTTGTTAGTAGAAGGGTTAGTAGAAGGGTTAGTACTTATATTATTAGAAGGGATGTTATTACTATCCTTATAACTATCCTTATTACTATCCTTACTACTATATCCCTTACCACTACCACTACCCCCTACACCACTACCACTACCCCCTACACCACTACCACTACCCCCTACACCACTACCACTACCCCCTACACCACTATACTCTACTATAATACCCATTCGCTTGGTCTCTGATGTAAAAGGAAATATATGTAATATCTTAACTCTATGTATACATCCATTAACATCTAATAACTCCATACTATTACGTGTTCTATTTATTAATTTAATACCTGTTTTTTCTGTCCATTTAACAATAGCTATTTCATCAGGTGAACTAGCTTGATATCCACCTTCTGAAGGTGTAACATTATGACATATAGAAAGTGCTCTTAATAATTCAAATACACGAGTATAAAGGTCTTTCTTCTTACCAATATTACTACTTATATTAGTGGTAGGGGTGGGGGTGGGGGTGGGGGTGTTAGTATTAGGGATATTGGTATTAGGGATAGGTGTGTGGGTGTTAGTATTAGTATTTATTTTACCATCCCTACTATCTAATACCTTAATACTATCCTTACTATCCTTACTATCTAATACCTTATTACTATCCTTACTACCACCCTCACACCTATCCCTAATACCAACACCACCCTCCCCCACACCCCCCCTACTACTACCCCCCTCTATCACCTTGCTTATAATACTTCTTATATCCTCTTCATCTTCCTCTGTATAACACACAGTACCCAAATGTACTTTTTTCATTTCCATTTCATTTTTAGTTAAAGTACCTGTCTTATCACTAAGTAAATATCCTATTCTACCTAATTCTTCAGGTAAATTACTAGTTCTAACAATACATCCTTCTATACTTTTATCTGTCATTATAACTCTACTATATACATATCTAGCCCAATCTATACTTACTTTAAGACTTATAGGTATTACATTACTTAAAATTACTATAAATCTTATTAATGTAGCATCTGATCTAGTAGTAACACCTCTTAAAAATGTAAATATACATGCTATACTTATTGATACACTACATAGAAATATAGAATATGTGTTTAATTCACTTTCTATTAAACCATATTTGTTTTTAGGTTTTGAAGTATTTAATTGTGCTCTTGTTTCTTTACCTGTGTATATAACAACACATAAAGCATAACCAGTAGCAAGTACAGTATTCATCCAAAGCATATTCTCAAGATTAAGTGGTGTGGTAGTAGTATAAAGGGTGTGTGTGGTGTGTGTGTGTGGGGTGGTGTTAGTGTGTGGGGTGTTAGTATAAGGGGTGTTAGTATAAGGGGTGTTAGTATAAGGGGTGGTGTTAGTAGTATAGGTGTTATACTTGTTATTGTCCTTATCACTATTACTATCACTATTACTATCACCACTACCCCCTTCACTACCACCCTCACCACTACTCCCACCCCCTACACCCACACCCCCTACACTATACCCTACTGATAACTTACCGATAAATGAATATATATCTTTATGTGGTTTATCAGCAAATATCTTAAGATTAGTTATCAATATCTCTTTATATGTAAGTGACTGTGTAATATGTGGAGAAGTACGTAATTTCCAATCAGTTTCTCCATCTAATTGATCTGTACGTATAAAACATGAACCTGAAGGATCTGATGTTTTAATTAATAAACAATCTGCTGGTATACGTTGGTTCTTTTTTAAAAATATAATGTCACCTACTTTTAAAGAAGAAGAGGGTGTATTAGTAAGGGGTATGTCAATAACATTAGATATACTAGTATTAGATATGTTAGTATTAGTGTTAGATACATCTCTTATGTTATTTGATATACTAGTGTTAGATATATCTCTTATGTTAGATATACTAGTATTAGTGTTAGATATATCTCTTATACTAGTGTTATCTCTTATGTTAGATATACTAGTGTTATCTCTTGTATCTCTTGTATCTCTTGTATCTCTTGTATCTCTTGTATCTCTTGTATCTCTTATACTAGTATCTCCTATACTACTACCTACTACACTCCCCACACTACCACCCACACTCCCCACACCTACACTCCCCACACCCATTACTACTGTGCTGTATATCTCTGAGTTTGCTTCTTTGTCTCGTTTATATCTTTTATAATCATCCATACCTTCTTTAAGAAGAGTAAGTAATAATACAAGAGCCCATGGACCAATATTAGATATAAGTGGACTAACACTATAAACAGGGAAACATTGTGATATACAAATTAAAAAAAAATAAATATTAAAAAAATATCTGAATTGGTTTATAAATACTACGAATGGAAATGTTATAGCAGAGTATTTTTGATTTCTTATTATGTTCTTTGGGTATGTGTTTGTAGTGTTTGGTATTTGTATTTCACGTATACCTAGCGGTTGTTGTTTATTGTTTTGGGTTGATGGCATTTTTTTTTTTGGTTTAGGGGGGTTGTTTTTTTTATATTTGTTACGTAAAGAGTATCATTGGTTAGTGATTGGTTATGTGGTGATATGGTGGTATTGGTTATATGGTGGTATGGTGGTATTTGTTACGTGGTATTGGTATAGGTTAGTATAGTGATTGGTTAGTTGGTATAGTGATTGGTTAGTAGTGTGATAGTATGGTATTTGTTAGTAGAATATTGGTTGTAGATAAGGAGTATTTTATTGGTTGTAGATAAGGAGTATTTTATTGGTTAATACTATCACATATGATAATATATGATATGATAGTACTATTGGTTGTAGATAAGGAGTATTTTATTGGTTAATACTATCACATATGATAATATATGATATGATAGTACTATTGGTTGTAGATAAAGAGTATTTTATTGGTTATATTAAATATTAGAGATTTTATTAAAAATAAGAATTTTATTAAATATTAGAGATTTTATTAAATATTAGAGATTTTATTAAAAGTATAGATTATATTAAATATATTTTTTTATATCTGTTTTTTAAATCTTTTTATTGTTTTTATTTTATGACTTTAATATTTGTATATTCTTTATAAAGAGGTTTTCTTAATTAAATTTGAGGAGATTTTTTTTTAAATTTTTAAATTTTACTTTGTTATAATTAAGTGAATATATTATATTATTGGGAGATTGGTTCTTAAATGAAATTATTCTATAGACAAATGAACAAATAATTAGAAAAATATAAATATTTGTATACTACATTCTTATCTGATATTTTTATTAAGTATTTATATAATAATTAGAAAAGAAATTTGAAAAAAATATATTTGAAGTATTTGGTGTTTTGAAAGTTTAGAAACATTCTTTTTTAATTATATTCTTAATCTTTATTTGTATGTTTAGCTTGTTTTTTCTTTATGGATGTAATACAATTTACAGGTGAATTATTGCTTTACCATGTATAGGTGTTTAAAATATAATTCTTTATATTGGATTAGGTTTTTTGATCAAAGCTGATCTTTTCTGTTTTAAGTATAAATTGTGTACATGTAAAGGAGAAAATATTAGCAAATGGGAAGGTAAATGACTATATATTTGTAAATTTATTGTGTACATGTAAAGGAGAAAATTTTAGCAAATGGGAAGGTAAATGACTATATATTTGTAAATATATTGTGTACATGTAAAGGAGTCAATTTTAGCAAATGGGAAGGTAAATGACTATATATTTGTAAATTTATTGGCATTTGGAAATTGATTATAATCTAAAATAAGATTATAGTAAAAATAGTTGGATAGATAAGTTTTTTTTGGAGATAATTTAATGTATCGAAGATGTGTGAATTTATACATGTATAAGCTATTACTTACAAGTATATTTATAAATAAATTGTAAATTTATATTTTTAATGAGAACATTGGTATTAGAGTTTTACATTTTTTTTAACTAATTAAACATTATAAAGTATATTTTTATAAGTTTTAAGATTTTAGTTATGAAATTTATTGATTGTATAATATGAGATAATTGTTTATAAACTCGCTAAAATTTGTCTTTGCAAGTATAAGGTTTTGATTTAATAAAATGTTTGGGGATTATTTGGTTCTAAAGAAATGTATTTAAAAATCTCTGATTTTTATTATGGCATTTGGTTTACAAATTTCAATGGTTTGATATTAGAATCTAGAATATTAAAAAAATAAATGAATGTGGAAAGTATAATACATTTGTTACTTACATCTTAAACTGGAGTAGAATCGAGTTTTTACACATTTTTGTGTTTATCTTATATGTTGGGATATTTCTGTTTTCGTTTATAAAGGTAAATATTCTTGAATTTTGTTGGAAATAAATAAATCTATTTTTATGGTAATAATATCGCAAATGGAAAATATTATTTGTATTTTCAAAGTCAAGCTCGTATGTGATACGAAATAGAATGAAAATTTTTTTTGTGAAGTCATTTGTGATAATATACTTTTAAAAGGAATAATAATAAATTTGAATTTCATATATTTTGCATTTGTTTATATTTATTTAATACTAGTGACTTCTTTTTGGTTTTAGTTGCTATTTTATAGCTTTTTTTCTGTTTTATTTAGCCAGTACAAATATTCTATTTTTGTACCTTGCTTTTAGTTGAAGGTTGGTTTTCGGATATTTCATCTACACAATGAATTATATAAATTTTGTGTAATTTTTCTTACTTGAAGCTTATTAATTGGTTTAAATGTGTAGTAGTTACATTCGTTGTTTATTTCGCTCGGTTTCTTTTGTGGGTCTTGTAGTCTTATTTTTTTTGGATCCCTTAAAAATTAATTCTTACATCAAATCTCTTCTTCATTAAAAATACATGGTTTTGGTCGTTTTTTTAGGAATATTGATTGGCGTTGTGTTTCTATTCTGTCTGTTATTCGAAATTTTTTTAAATATATTTTATGAGTTTTTAAGCAATGTTATCTCGGGTTGTGTATTTAAAATTTATAATTGCAAACTTAAAATTATTTTCGAACTCATTGGCGAGTAAACAAACATATTTTGTGCTTTTGGGTTTTTAATAATCTGAAGCTGTTTTTTTAAATTGATTCTAATTTTAAAGCGCAATCTTCGTTAATTTATCATCTAAAGATAAACCTGTTCTATAGTTTTATATTTTGATGGTGGTTATTAAACTAGTGTTCATTCTTATTTCCAAATATTATTCTTTAATAATCTTTCGAGCAACACGGCTTTTTTTAGTTTTGTAAGTATAAATTTATTTGCGTTTCAGATCAGTATTTTTTTAATCCGAATAGCTTAATTTGCCAAATTATGCAGTCGGATATCTCTTTTTGATCACAACTCTACAAAAGCTATTAATATTGAAAGATTACCATCAGCGCACATAATCCTCAATAATTATAATATTTTTTCTGTTAAAAACGGTGTAATACTGCTTATTGTATCGCCATTTTCTTAAATAAAAAAAATTTAAGAATCTCGTTTACGCTCCTTTAATTATTTGTATCTCAAATATCTTTGACACTAGTTTTCACTTTTCTATTTCGTTTTATAAAATTTCGTTCTTAGAATTTATTTTTTTTTCATATTTCTAGCGAGAAAAATCTTTTACATTACAAGATGGCTTGGTTACTATCGTTTGTCTTTATAATGCTTACTCTTCTTTAATTGTTTATATTTTCTTTCATATTATTTAAAAACCATCAGTTCACTTTAATTCTAACATTCCAGGCATCTTTTAAACTGATATAGGTAAGCAAACTCACATTTCATCTGTTTTTTATGCTTCATTTGCAATATTATACTTGTTGATTTTATTAAAATTAAAAACTTTGCAGTTTAAGTTGAAGTATATGTTGATGAATGATTAATGATATCAAAAAATCTAGAATTGTGCACTATGTTTTCTTGAAATCAATTTGAAATAAAAAGCTTCTTTTCGATGCAAAAAGTTGTTGTTTTCGCAAAATATATACTTCTTGGCTTTTAATTTGCTATATACTATTATTCACAGATATCAATAAACATTTAAACTTTTAAGATGTAAAAGTCTCTTTATAAACGTATCATTAATACATTATCTGACTTTATATAGTATTTGAACCTATTATAGAATCACAAAAAATTGTTCGAATCTAAAGTCTAAAGTTAATATATAAGATTTTTTTTGTACATCTTAATTCATTTATTCACAAAGCTTTTCTTGCGGTATTTACATTCGTTTCTTATTCTTTTTTTTTCTAATATTTTTATTTTCATAGCGTAGAATATGAGAGAAACTCTACACAAGAATTAAGAAATTAAAAGTAAATTGGAAACTACTGGTTTTTAATGTATAAACTGTTTCTTATGATAAATGAGGTTTTAATGATGTATTTTTTTGTCAAATTAACCAATTCATCACATGATATTCTATATGGGATTTTTTCAAAGAGGTTTTAATATTCCTTGTATTCTACACAGGAATTCACATAAACTTCTGACAATTTCTATATAACGGCATTCTTTGTAACAGCCACTAATTCTAACTTTTTTTTGTACTTTAATTTCCATCAAAATCACTCTTTCTCAAGAGAACCATCATCAGGATTGAATTTTAGGTAAAAAAGTGTATATGAGCATCTGTCTTTTATGAAACGCAAATTCATCTAAATTTTAAATTAGAAGGTGTGAAAAATATTGATTTTATTACATTATCACGCTCAATATTTAATAAATCTTCATCGAATGGCACTTAGATGTTTCTATTTCTACCTTTGAACATTTTTTAATCTAAAATCGAAAATAATTTACCATAAATTGTATCTTCTTGGTATTTAGAACCATTTTTATTATAAAACCTTGACAAGTCTCTATCAGCGTTTTGTAAATTGCTTTTATTTATGTTTGCTTATACCAAGCCTGGTTTTTTATAAATCGATCACTCTTTTTCGCTGAGATTTTTAGAATTTATGGAAGCTTGCGTATAATTTGTCTATTTTATATGTAAACCAGATCTAATTAAATGAATGCTTTCTTCTTATAGATAAAAATTAAAATTTGCATTAACCACGTATTTGCTTATTTTATCGTAACAACTGAATACTCATTGTCTATTTTTAAATTCATAAGCGGACTTCGAGAAAAATATGATTTTCAAATGCGTTCTCAAACCAGACTTTGCACTTTATAAAAGTTTCTTCGATAAAAACTAGTTCTGCAATCAAAATGTGCCTGATACTACATAAGCCTCAATACACGTCAGTAATTTCGTAAATTAATAGAAAATATCAGAATTTTCCAAAAAAAATTGCAAATAAAATCAGATTTGAATTGTTATTCCACTGAAGCTTATATTATTGGCTATAAAAGCGAGTTTTAACCGATACTTTGGATTTTCTTTCTTGTCTAAACTCGCGCTCTATTCCTATTATTCACTATTCTACTGATATTCTGTAAATAAGACCATCAAAATACACAGAGGCGATTATATTGACCTGCATTATCTTATTATATCCTGCCAAATTTCTTTAATGATGTTTTCACTGGTTTTCGCATATAACTACCCATTTTTGATGTATATATTGCCGTCTTGTTTTAAAACCCATATTTTCTTCATTGTGATTCATATTAGAAGATAATTTTTCCAACTTTTATATTCTTTATCTCTATAATTTCCATATTTGTCACAAGTAATTTCATTTTGATGAAAAATTTAATTTCGAAAAAATACAATTTTTTCTATCCAAAACATAAATATCAAACAAACTTGTATTGTAATAAAATTTATCAGAAAAAATTAATTATTTTTTTAAAATTATTGCTCAGTTAATTTTGTTGTGAATGAGCAATAATTTAAAGAAATTCGATATTTGTCAAATTTATCATATATATCAAATAATTAAAACTATAATTACAAACATATAATAAATATGAAGTAGAATAAAAATTTATAAAAGTTTATTTTGATTTTAAAACTATGACCGATTATATATGAAGTTTTGTTTGAGATTTAATATCTTCTATCATACTTTTTGATTAAAAGGAATTTACTTGTGACATGAAGATGCATTATTAAAACATAAAAAATTAAAACTCGGATCAGAACTTAATCGAATAAATAAACTATGTTGTTTTGACTGTTCTCCCCAAAGTAAATTTTATAATGGCCAGACACGACATTTTTTTTCATTCAAATCCATCGAATTAAGAAAAAATAGGTATATGAAGGTTACATAAATAAAATTTCAAAATTTCTAAAAAACTCACACATATTTTATACTTAATTTACGTTTTGCATATTAGTTGTCGATTAAAAATACACAGTTCAAATCCCTAAGATTTATTGAGATTTAAATTAAGGTAATATGAATTATAAAAATTAGCGACGAAAATAGAAACTAGTCTCAAAATATAAAGTAATAAATAATCCAAAAACTTTAAATTAAATCAAATTGCTATAAGAAATTTTTGATTTAAATAACTGGCTATGAAAATAACCAAAGGTTAAATAAGTAACAGAAATTAAGTATAAATATAAAATAACAAGCTATTTATTTTAAAGATACTTCGAATCGAAACTCATATTTATAATAATATGAGAAGACTTAATAATCATAAAATTTAAATCTTAATCAGATTCCGAAACTATTTTTCTATAATAAGTATTAAAGAAGCGTGAAATATTGTTATGCGGTAATAAAAAACAGGTAGCCCTGCTTCTGAAAGCAATAACCCAGTAAAGCTGCGAAATGTATAATCGCTGTAGTCTATCCTTTTGATTTATTTCTTCCTCGGGGGTTTTTGATGAATTATTTAAAAATTGAATGCATTTTTCTCCTATTATTTCAATTTCATATTTTGAACTTCGGATTTTTCTATTTTTATTAATGAATAATATGATTGATTCGGTGATGTTATCAATCAATAAGTTATTTATTTCTAAAAAATATTTTGTTTTATCGCTATAGAAGTCTTCGTTATGATCATCCGTAATTTTCATAAGGTATAAAAGAAAAGCAATAAATTCGTTGACTTGGTTTTCGTTAAATAGAAATGACTTGTCAAATATCATGGCTATCAAACAAGGTATTTGTAATTTGAGAAGACAATGACTTATATCGCAAAAATTTATAACTTGAAAAAACAAACGACAAGTATTCAACATTCCATAACAATCTGCTTTGATTTTTTGATTTACTTAATTTCTCCATAGTCTTTCGAAAAGCCTTCCAGCACCAAAAATTTGAGTAGCTAATGTAAATCTTTGCTTAGAATATACATCTTTATACAAATCTCTAAAGAAGTCTGTGTAATTTATTCTATTTATATGAATATACAGTGTTTTTATAATAAAAATGGTTGAAATCACATGATGTTTTCTTATATAGCACACAAGATTTTGTTCATACAACTCTAGAAACATATATATTTCATAAATCATATTTTTATTCAGACATTCTTTAAGTTTAGATAACGTTTCGTTTAATCTAGGAATTCTCAATACTTCTATTATTGTACTGATATTCATATCACCGAACAAAGTCTTTTCATACTTGACAAAAAAAGAACATAAATTTATTATATTTGAAATATCAATGTCCTGTGTTTCTAAATTTCTTATTTCTGCTGAAAACATATTTTCCAATTCATATATAGAATATTTTAAATGCTTGGAATGTAATTTAATCTGTGGAATAGATGCATCTTTATCCAAAAGTTTATTTTGAATGATTGGATTTATGCCGGAAAATATTAACTCAACAAATTCCGGAATTTTTTCCTTCGGTAAAATTTTTTTTTGGCTTGTATATTCAATAATACTGCTGAATATATTGTCTCTAACATATTTTTCTTTTTCTGTTGAATTAAATCTCTCGGCATCTACTAAGAATTTAAAAACATTTTCATAGTCTCTTTGCATTGCTCTCAATTTTATGAACAAATATTTCGATATTTTTTGAAATTGTGTCATTGAAAATTCGATAAAATAGTTGCTAAAGTAGTTAACGATATTTTTTTTCTTATCAAAGTCTACTTTTGTTCTAGACATTTTTGAATTGTCCGATGTGGCAATGTATTCTCGAGGTTTGGTGGCTAAATCGCTCCATATCTCTTCAATTGTTTTTCCATTCCGTAACATAACAGATATATTTTGATTTATATTTGTATCATCTATTATATCAGGAGTTCTCCCCTTCAAAATTATGCCTTGGTTATTTTGTTCTTTATAGCAGCCGAAATCTGAAGTAATGCTAATATTTTTCCCGGGTTCGACTAAAGATATTTTTCCTTCACAGACATTAACATCCAACATTTTTTTTCTAGAATCCATATTATCTTGAAGCGGAGGAATGGGCATTGAGTGAAAACATTCATCTTTGGTAGCTGTACTTGATATCATGCTAGATTCATTTTGGATTGAAGGTATATCATATAGCATATTCCCAGTAATATTTTTAGATATGCTGTGAACAAATGAAATATCTTCAATAGGCTGTGGATGTTTATTTGGGACTTTGAAATTCTGTTTCTGGCAATTAAAGTTTTTGTTGTAATAAGTCGAATACATTCTATTAGGATCTCTTTCATCTGTGCTAGAACATGCAAGTGTGTTTGGCGAAATAAAATGTGTTTTAACGTTTCTTTGGTAACCATGACTACTTATGGGTGTCTCGGATATACTTTGGGGTAAAAAATAAGGATGAAATCGATTGGATATAGTATATCGAGGGCAACCAGAATCATGATAATTATTATCAGTCAGATGCACATTTATATGCGTACTTAAAATATTGTCTATAGAATGATTTGTATATATATCTATTTTTGTATTATTCGCCACATGATTTTCTGCTATAGAGGAAGAATTACCTGTTTTCTCATCAGTAACATAATCAAAGTTTGCTGAAAAAATCCAACTATTGATAAAAACCAAATGTTGCCAAATTTTCTGTCTTAACATTCTGTTATTCATATTAAAGGATATTATTTAATTGTCAAATTTTTATTAGTATCGAATTCAATGAAATAATATTTTTATCAATGATAAATCATCAAAATAACAATCCTTTTAGTATTTCGAATAATATCGAGTAAAACCTTTTGAATCGTTTGTTACTGCCTTTTTTTAAAATTTAAAAAAAATTGTCGAACATTATAATAACTCTTAAAATTTATTTATGGTTATAACTGTTGCCTTTTAAAACTTCTCTTTAATTTTTTTTTTATCTGTATGGCTGATTAATGTGGATTCAAAATTACACGTTAATATACATTTATATTGCAAAAATGTATCGCACCAAGAACTACTTTTCCGAGAAAATAAACTACGAAATAAAAAAAGTCTAAATATTGTATTCTAGGTATTTGTATATTTTCCAATATTATAATTCATACAGTCTTCTATGTACAAAAGGAAATAGTAGATTGTTCTTATAATTTTTTTGCACATTCAATAGAATTTTACCAATTCATTTTACTGAGATTTTACTCATATATTAAACTCTAAACTTCTTTTCTATAGGTTTTAGACTAAATATTTTGAATGGTTCTAGACTTAAGGCGTTAAGATCTTTGTACGAAATGTTCGATAAACAGATATCAAGTAAATTATTTTTCGAGCTGTATCACAAAAAAAATCAAAAAAATGACACTATTCCGAACTGAGTTGGTAGAGGGAAGATAACCACATAAAAACTATCTGCTTAGCAATGGGTATTGAAATAGGTGTGAAGATCATTGTTTGAGTTGTTGTGGGAATACAACCACACATCATCTTCGGTTGTTTCATGGGCGTTGTTATGAGGAGGAGAGTTCTAAGAAATTGAGAAACTTTTTCCACGATTTATTTTTAGTTTTTGACGTAACCAGATTGCCGACTGCAGCTAAACATGTAGGTAATTGTCATGTAAAAGCATGGAAACCCAGCCTTGCTCACTCGAGTTAGAAGACTTAGCGCCTGGGAGATATAAAACAAAAAACCATTTAAAGCCAAGAAAGCTAAGTATCAGGTTATGCCTGTTGGTATGACATTGCACTGTCTAGGTGGACCCCATGTAAGTCTCTGAAATATATCTTAGCTAGAAGTTTATTGGGTTCAGAAAGTGTAGAGTAAGTGGATATGCTGCATAGTCATGGGGGAGCCCAGGGGGGGGGCTTCGGCCTTCGATCACACTCATAGGCAACGGACATTAACGAACTCCGGGCAACTGCCTCGCCTAGTAATTAGGTTCTACACACCTGGTAGATGAAAGACTTTGAGACGTTGTTATAACAGGAGGTACGGATGGAGTGTTGGGTAGGAGTTATTTATTTTATACCTAGAACCGCGTTAATGTCATGAAAACAAATATAACACTTGCCACTGTTTTAAAAAAGATGTGATACTTTAAAATAAACATGATTTGTCTACAATATATAATGCACCTATAATTCTTACTTTAACAGAATAATTTCCATTAAATTTTTTACGTGGTTTTATTGCTTCTGGTTTAATTATTATTTTTTTAGGTCTTTAATCTTATATCTTATATATAATATATTTTATGGTCCTACTTTGTTTTAAATATAAACTGAAGATTCAATACTACAGAAAGTTTATTTGGGATTTTTAAATTCATCAATCGCTTTACTCTTTTGTGGGTATAGTTACCTATATCTTTGATTAATCAAAATTCATAAAATTTTATATTCTATCAAAATACTGTCGATATCCAGCAACCATGCTAAATAATGTCATTTCATAAAAATCATTTAGCTTACGCTGAAATAATTTTGATTCTTCTGCAAAAAAAGATTTTCACGGACTCATGACCTAACTTTCCAAAATGAAAATCTTTAACATAAATACAATACGGCAAGAATTAATTGAAAGTAATCGCGTTTAAATCTATATTCTAAAAAAAAAATAAAAGGATCCTGAATTAAATTAAATTTGTATGCTCTTGTCTTTAATTTAAATAAATTATATTTTGGTTTGTACACACTAGAGATCATATATAATATTTCAATTAGGTGGCAGAAAAAAATAGCAGAAAGAAAATAACACATTTAAACTATTTATTTGGCAATTTTTGTGTAAAATGTATGTGAAAATCATTGCTAGAATTTTGGTGGGATGTAAACCACACCAGATATATGGGCCTATCCCTTATTATACCAAGTTACTTGATTGAAATAACAAAAATGAAAGGCAAAAAACGGTATTAAAACCAACAACCTGGTGTAAAAACCGGTCATTGATTTGTGGAACATAAAATTTAGAAGTTTGGTCGTTAAAATGTAGACCATATTACAGTTGAAATACTTTGATCCAGTAACCCACTTTGCGTGTAAAATGAAAAGACCTATTAGTGTGTGTAATTGGATAGCGAGGGAAAAGGTTGGGGTCTGTTTGTTGATTCTCGAACCGGAAAAGTAAAATAGGACTAAAATAAGAAATAATAAAATAAAACATGTAATTTTTCACTGATAGAGGTATTTTTTCTGCCAAAATATAAATTTTTTTCAATATTTGTAAATAAATTATATTCCTACATTTATATAATTCACACTTTTTGCTCGTGCTTTCTACATCGATATCTTCCTCTTATAAGTCATTCAATTCAATATATAGATTCTTAATCTTATAATTCATACAATCGAATTTATATTAATTTTCTCTCCTATATTTGATATAATCTTATTACATCAATCCCTCCCTTAAAAATTCTTCTATTCTTTTTATATTAAACTTTAACTAAATTTATTTCTTGCTCAACAACATATGTTACAAGTCTGTTATATTATAAGAAAATAAAAAAATATTTGTAGATCTTTTTATATCCCTGTAATGTCACATAGTAAAGATCCTTTTTATAGATATAAAATATTAATATTAGGAGAAAGTAATGTCGGTAAAACAAGTATTTTATATAGATTTACAGAAGGAATATTCAAATATACACTTATGAATACAATAGGAATAGATTTTGTTTCTAAAGATATTAAAGTAGAAGATAAAGATGTAAGGTTACAGATATGGGACACAGCTGGACAAGAGAGATTTCATTCAATAACTAGAAGTTATTATAGAAATGCAAATGGCATATTACTGGTATTTGATTTAACAGATCCGCGTTCTTTTGATTGTGTGGACAAGTGGTACGAAGAAATTGTAGAAGAGGTAGGAAATGGTATTCCTATTTTTCTTGTGGGCAATAAACGAGATATGTTGGATGGTGTTGATTTTGAGGACGTATTTACTGCTTATAGCGAAAAGGCGGAAATAAAAAAAATCAAATTTTTTATTACGAGTGCTAAGAGTGGGGATAATATTGATGAGGTATTTTATGAAATGGCTAAATGTTTAATGAATAAAAGATCGAAGTGTATAAATGAAAGAGTTACGTTTGTAAAGAATGAATATAGAAAAAGAGGGTGTTGTTAATAATTAAAATGTGATTTAAGTAACTGTTTCTTTAAGCAAATAAATTATAAATTATTTCGTAAACTGAGATGTTTACGAGATAAAAAAAATTATCATTTTATGTTTAACTAAATTGAAATTGAAAATTATAATTTGATACTCTGGAGAGTTGTGTTTAACAAATATAAATTTTAAAATAAAATTATTTGGAATAAAAATTACATTTATTTTGAAGAATAACAGTCTTATACATTTCCAAATATTGGGATAATTTTTTTAAAAAAAAGAAACAGAGATTGTACAATTATCATGATTTATAAAATATTTTTGTAAAAGGAAATTTCATTGGTTTTAAATTTTTATTTTTACTATTTTATTGCCCTAAATGCCAACCTTTCTAAATATGGCTGTTTGTTGCGCAATGAATCAAAATAGAAGTATGGAAGCACATGGTTTATTACAGAAGAAAGGGTTTAAAGTATCTTCATATGGTACATCTAATAATATAAAATTACCCGGTATGTCTATTACTCAACCAAATATATATAGTTTTAATACGACATATCGAGAGATATATAACGATTTGAGAGAAAAAAATGAAAATTTTTATCGAAATACCGGGCTTTTACATTTACTTCAACGAAATATATCTTTAAAAGAAAAACCGGAATCGTTTTTTGAAGTGGAAAGAGCTTTTGATTTGGTTATAACATGTGAAGAAAGATGTTTTGTTTCTATATTTGAATATTATGGGAGGAAAGAGTATTTAAACGATTATTCTGATGGTGTTTTCTATTTGGTAAATTTTGATATTAAAGATACGCCGAGTGATGCTATATTAGGTGCAAATGAAATCTTACAATTTGTTAAAATTATTGAAGATTGTAATCTTGATATTGATACAGCGATAGAAAAATTTTGTGAAATAAAAAAATGCACTCTGCTATATACAGTCTTAAATAAATAAAATATTTGTAATTTTTTGATTTTAATGATTAATATACAAGCAGTAGCTATTCGCTTATCAATGCTTTGTTCTATACTTGCTTACTTACTCCGCGGCGCTACAGCCCTAGAAGAGCCCGAGCCTTTTAAACGATACTTCTCCATTGTTCTCTATTTTGGACCTAACTTCTTTTTGTATCACATCAAGTTTCATTAAATCTTCCTCGACATTATCCAGCCATCTTTTCCTTGGTCCGCCTCTTGTTCTCTTACCTTCAGGTATGGCTTTGAATATTTTACCAGCAGCTCTCTCTGTAAACATTCTTTCTACGTGCCCGAGCCATCCAAGTCTTCTTTTTTTACAGTGACAATATTGGATTCTTGATATGATCATAAACCTCTTGATTCGTTCTAATTCTCCATTCGTTATTTTAGAAAATTGGTCCATATATTCTTGTTAGTATATTTCTCTCCCATATATCTAGCTTGTTTCATTTTTTTTGGACATCGCCAATGTTTTGGAAGCATACATTACTATTGGTCTAATAACAGTGCTAAATTTTTGTTTTTTTCTCTTCCGTTATTTAAGTCTTATTTTCTTTATTTTTTAAAATTCATATATTTTTAAATTTTAGATTAAAATACAAAAGTGTGTCACAAATAAAAGAAAAATAAAAAAAACCAGTAAGACAAGCACATAGAAAAACGGAATAAAAGAGAAATACAGTAAAATTCATTTTTTTTATTTGATGATAGTTTTTCTGGTTTTTTTCAATGATTTTTTTTCATATATTTTTATAATTTATTTTTAATATTCATTATTTCCTTTTTTTACTTTTCTTAAATTAGTTTCAACATATTTTTTTATTTTTTTTCGGTTTATAAAAGGCTAATTTTATTAAAATTCTTTACATTATCAGAAAATAATTATTTTCCTACCAAAAAAGTCGTTTCCCGTCAAAGAAAGCATAATGACGAATATTTTTTGAAACCCATTTGATTTAGTAGATATGATGATCTGCTGGATTTTACTTTTGGCCAAGGTAAACTTTTGCATGTGGACAGAATGGGGGGGGGAGTCAACATTAAATTCGACAATTTGTACATAATATTTTAATTAATTATAAATTATATACTTTTTTTATTGATTTTGCTAGTAAATTTTAGGTTTTAACCTTTTTATAGCTCCCAGAAAAACCAATTTCTTTTTATAATTTCAAAATATCAGTAAAAGTTTATATTCCGTTTTTACTTAATTAATCAAGTTAGTACATATAATTTGTCTAGTTTACCCCTATAAAATGGTAGTTATAACATTTAATAACATTTTGTTTAATCATTTATTTGGTTATTTAAATGTTGTGTGGCAATCAGAGCTCGATACCAGTTTCTATTTAGAACCGAATAATAGCGCCTTTACAGGTAATGATGGCATCGAGAACTATTATTATCAGGCCTCGAATTACCTTAATCAAGCTTATTCCGAAATAAATCCTTCTTTATGTTCTCCATCTAGTTCTTTATCAAATCGAGTTCAAACAAATTATTTATCTCCATATACCCAAGAAAATCCTACAAATACGGTCGCATATACGGCATTCAATGACCAACCTAATCCTCAAACAGTATCCAGTCATTTATATTCGAGTGATATATCCTCGCAGAATATATTGCCAGTTGAAAAGTTACCTCGATTTGATTTGGCATTCTGTCATTCAAAAGAGTCAAATCAGAAGGCATTGTACAATAGAGATGTACCGAACTTTGCGCCAATTTTACAAAACAATGTTTTATCACATCAAGAAGAATATTTCTTACCTACGGAACAATATCAAATACCGCACGAAAATAGCAATAATTTAGATTCAGAAAACAATGTATACGATTCGGAAATCACAAACGCATTAAGTTCATTGATTAATTTTCATGAAACTTTTGACTATAAAAGCACAATATCTAATACAGAATTTTTTAATCGAATAACAAACAACATTGATGCATGTGAATCCTTAGAAGCTACATATAATTCACAATCACACAAAGAGGGATTGAATATAAGGCTTTTAAAGCGGAAAAAATTTGTCGCGACTGCCGAAAATACAGTTTTGCTATCATCAAGAGAAGAAGGATACAAAATAAAAATGACTTGCGAAGTACATCATGATAATACTAGAAAACTTTCAATGACCCGATGTAAACTTCTAGATATTATTCTATCACGCCAATTGAAAAGTATACAAGAGGGATACAATTCTATTCTCAAATCTTTTATTAAATTGAAGAAATTTGAAAGAGATGATAAAAAAAATGATATCAATGAAATTATATTGAAAAATATTCATGAACTTAATTTAGATAAAGTTTTTTTAGATAATTTACACGCTCAATCATATAAAGATTTGATTTCTTCGAATATAAAACATATTTTTTATTGCATATTCCTGAAAAACAAAACGTTCATTCGGGAAACAAAGTCGCATCCACAACACTTAACATACACTGTTCAAGAGCTAGAACAAATATTTTCATCCGAAATTGCAAACTTAAAATCACAGGATAATGATGCTTCTAATGTATTAAAGATATGTTCGTTTTTTGTAGATTATGAGAAGAAACTTTTAAGAGATATGAGTATAAGTATGATATTAGAAGCCTTGAAGCTACCGAAAATATCAGGAATTTTTATTAAATTTTATGAATGTTTGAAAATTGATGTATTTTATGAAATATTGGTGTTTATCGAACGACATGAAAAAAATGTTGAACAAATTATAAAAAAAAATCATGTGGTTTCAACAATTTTTCTCTTAAATGCATTGGCAATAGATCTTGATAAAAAAAAATCCATCAGTTCACAAGGTAAAATATGGGAGAATTTACATCTTACGTCAAGAGTAAGAATTTATGCAGATACTTTCTACAGGGGGCAACTTTTTGAATCTCTCTTAAGAAATTTAGAAGAGTACGAAACAAAAGCAAATTGCTATGGAATGCTTAACACATGTAGATTTCTTTTAAATGTGGTTACCTTTGGAAAATGTCGAAAAACTTTACTTTTTTTGCAAATTCCATGTCTAATAGCAATGATCCTAAATAAATCTTTTAAGCTTGATAACAGACAAATCAAGGAATTTTTCGCTTTTATTTTATTGCTTATTAAAAAGAAAAAAACAATTAATAGTCAGGAAAAATTTTATAATGATATGATACAGTATTTTTTTGAGACAAATTCTTCAATAATTGATCATTTGGTGAGGTTTAACATATTTCTAATAGAAAAATACACTAATGCGGGGCGAAAAAAACACCTGGGATGTATATTTATCTCGAAGTGTAAGAATGTGTTTGAATCTTTAGGGGCTTTGAGCCAAAATATACCACAAAAAGATTTGAAATTGAAACAATTATATGCGTCGCAGCTATATTGGATAATGATATTTGGAAATAGAAGTTCAATATATTCGAATAATTTTCGTAATATAACAAATTTGGCTACAAATCTTGAAAGAAAAATCAACGAACTTATTTAGTCCAAAAAATTTTTTTCTGAAATAATAAAATTAGGATTAAAATTTTTTCACTTACATGTATTTTCTTCTATTTCTTTAACTAATAACCTTTTCTCAAATAAATTTTACTCATCTTTTATATTTATAGTCGGTTCCTCAAATATGATTTCTATTTCTAAAATATAGAATGTTATTTCTTTAAAATGTTTAAAATCTTCTTCTATATGCATTGCTTGTTTAAAGGGTGTCTATGCCACTCATGCATCACGGTATTCAATAACACTCTTTAAGGCCATTTTTCACTCCCTTCGGGATTTAGTCTTGACTCAAGCATTATCCGTCGATCAAAAAACTTTTTTGAAATATACTTCTTAGTACTATAGACGGACTCCATATCTAGAAATTTATGAGTATTTGAAGCCATTTGAAACCAACTTCGGGATTTCGCATCAAGTTTATCTGGACTGCCACATAAAGAATTATCTCCATATTGCATGAAAAAATATAACCTGTTCTATTTGCTAATAGACTATAAATCGTAAGATTCTCTGTTTCAACTATTTAGTGAGTCTTGGGAAGCGATCCTAATTCATTGAGTTTTGTCTTATTTTTGCCCTTATCTTTAAGATATATTATCAGCTATGATAATAATTCGGAAAACGAAAATTCTAGTTTACCACTTTAGTTAATAAATTCTGATGGTAAAGTAATTTATTATATTAATATACATTTTCTAATTAAGCTTTCCCCACTATGTCGGGAGCAAAATTGGCTTGGAATATTCTTTGCTTGTAGTAAGAGGCTATCAAAGGGACTGGTCCTCATGTTTGCGGTTGGGCGTAAAGCTAAGAACTTACACTTTAAAACTATCTTGTTACGAAACCCGAAAAAGATCGGCGGCAGTATTACTGAGGTTGGCCAAGGCTCGTACAGGGATGTAATTCAGATGATGCCATACCTTTTCTTCTTTTATTTTAAACTCTATCTTTACTTTTTTTATATCCAAATCTTCATTTATGTTTATTGTCGTTTCCTCTAATCTGGTCTAGGTTACCAAAATATATTAATATAATAAATTGCATTGGAACATAAAAAATAGTACGCAATAATTGCTTTATATATTTAGAATTAAAGTTTTCAATTTACATCTTTTTAATAGTATAAAAATGTAAAATACCATGCGACAATCTGAAATTACTAGTGGTCTTCTTTTAATCTACTCTAAGGTATTAAAAACAATTAAAGCTGAATCTTTTGACTGTTAGTAGCATTTAGATATATCTATCGTTCATTTTCTTGTATTATAAATGTAATTACCTTTATAAATGCAAGATAATTTTTTTGCTTTTGATATAATAAATTGAACTAAAACAGAAAATTTTTCATGAACATATTTACTGAATTTTAAAATAAGTAAACTCTATAAAGATTTGGCCTAATAAACTGCGCAAAATTTTTTATTTAGTATGTTTACTAAAAATAATAAAGTAAAAGAGTTTAATATGATTCATCATTTGATTTCAAGTTTATCATTCTATCATGGAATTATTGTTTATACTCACAATAAAATATCTGCAAATATAATGATTGCTTAGCTTCTTACCCAATTTATTCTTTAAATTTTAATGATGAAGAGAAGATAAGCTAATTAAAAACCTTCTGCATGAAATAAGTTTCTAAATTAAGGATAAAATACTTGTTCGGATTTTTGATGTATAATGATAAAATTCATTTTGCCTGTATCTCGCGAAAATACTATTTTTAGTAAAAATTGTATGCACATACACCTTTTCCACGGTGATATTTTAACTTTTATACATATATTTTTGAAAAAACGGTTGAATTTTTGGTGATTGAAATAAGAAAAATTATGAACCTAGCCTGGTCACATCGGATAAACGACTAAGCACCTAAAGATACAGAAAAACATAAAAGTTCAAAAAACCAGAAAGCTAGGTATCAATTTATACATATTTATATGTCGTTGCAAGTCTTATGACTACATATAGATCGCTGGTATATCTTTGCTGTAAGTCGATTAGCCTAGAAAAGTTAGAACAAGTAGTAAAGCTGCTGGTTTCGAAAGGCAAAAGAAAACCAAGATTTAACTTTATATCATAGTTTAAAATTTATAGTAACGAACTTATGAGAATTTTCCTCTGATTAAGTTGGTTTTAGGCGCCTATTATATGAAAATTTGCAAGATTCTGGTATATTAAAAGATATGATAAAGTACCAAGGAAACAATTTTCCAATTAAAGCCAGAACCGAGCTATTGCCAAAAAAACATAATAGATGCCACTTTCAAAAATAAAACTTAAGTTCTAAATAATGTTTTTACGATGTATTTAAAAGAATTCGAGTACACATGAATTTAGAAACATCTTCGTTCGATATTAATCAAAAAAATGATTAAAAGTTTTCTTTGGTTAAAAATATGTTTGGACTCGGGATATAAGTGATTAAAGCTTAATTGAAGTACATAGAGTTAAGAACAAGAAGAAAATATAGATTGCATATACTTGTGTATAAAGATTAAAATGCTTGGTGTGTAAATACAGTTAACTAAACGCAATTGTGGGGATATAATCTCCAAAATCAAAACAAAGACTTAAAATATAGAAATAAGTCATTTCTAAAGAATGGAGAATAAATAAACTTAAACCTGCAAAAAAAGTAGCCGTATAAAATAATCAATCTAAAATTTTATTTCTTTTTACCCCCTTTCCCTTATTATGGATTCAGGAACAAATTTAAAAAACTGTTTAGACAATTACAATGAAATTTTAATAGATTTTAAAAACACTATAAAAGAATCCATAAATTTACTTGAAACCTTTAAAAACAAAGTGGTTGGAAATAAACAATAATTTTTTTTTTTAGTTTTAAATTATTGCTTTTCATAGTTTTTTTTAATACAAAAAATTTCATTTCAGTTTTTTAGAAAAATAAATTTGTATTTTTAAATTTTTTTTGTATTTTTAAATTTTTAAATTTTTTTTATATTTTTTAGTTGAACCCATAAAATGGAAAATCAATCCACCATTGCACGTTTCATCCAGTCTGGTATTAAATACGCAGAAATAAATGAATTTCTATCCAAAGAATTAAGAGAAGAAGGATTCTCAAGTATGTCAATGAATTCATATAATCTTCCTATTCAAATCACTATAAGAGCATTAAAGACACACGAAATAGCAGGCGATAAAAAAACACGTATAAAAGCTTTACAATCTGTTATTGCACAGCGTTTAAATGTTCAAGAGACTGATGTAGTGATTGCATTAGAATCTGTGCAAAATAAAGGTTTATGTCCTTTCATTCAAGCTGATTCGATTAGACAGAAAATACAGGCCAATATTCCATTTAAAAGAGCTGTAAATGGAGCCATACGAACCATAAAAGAGGCAGGAGCACAAGGTGTAATGGTGGTAGTAAGTGGTAAATTAAAGGGACAAAGAGCAAAAAGCGTAAAATTTTCTGATGGTGTTCTTCTTCACTCTGGTCAGCCTTGTGAGGATTACGTTAGAAAAGGATTTACCTCAATACTTCTTAAGACAGGTGTTATTGGTATTAAAGTATATATTATGTTGCCTTATGATAAAGACAATATTAACGGTCCTAATAAGGAGATGGTGGATAAAATAAGAGTTTTTGACAATAAAGATGAAATGATAATTATTTAATTAAAATTCAATATTTTTATAGATTTAATTCTCTTTTATTCCAAAATTTTATAAAAATGCAGAGGAAATGAAAATTTTAATTAAAATTTAATGATTTTTGTTTCTTTGATTCTTTTCTATGATTTCCTTCAAATTTTTGTGGATTTTAAAGTTTATATTTTTTGCTATTTTGAATTTCATTTTTTTTAATTTGAGATACGATTTAGAGGAAAGATAAATTTATAAAAATTGCAATAAAATTGCTAGAAAAATCAATAAAATATTGTGGAATACATGATTCTCTTGATTTTTTTTGAGGTAAAAAAGCTTTTGAAGAAGAATATTTTATTATACAAAAAATTAGTCGTTACGTTTTTCGATTCTTGGCGAAGTGATTTGCAACTATGTCAGTTAAAAACCGAATGTGCGTTCGTTCTTAGATAAATTAATATTCTATTTGGGACTATACGCTATTTTTAGGCCATGTTTTACTTTGTATATAATTCTAATCCTACTTTTTTATTTTAGCTTCCTGTGTTATTCATATATCTCTAAGCTCGAAATCTTTAAGATTACCAACTCCTCTCCTTGGGGATCATGCTATACAACCATTAAATGACACACGGTTCAGATAATTCAGAGGTTTTTTCTTTATAGTGTCTTTTTTTATCTTTGACAATGTTACTCTAAAGTATTTTTACTCTGAGTAAAATAATGTGACAGTATTGTTGTTTCAACTGCTCCTGCTCCTTAAATTTTTATTTCGATATTGTAGAAGGAGCTTCTTTTATTTTTGAATTCTTCGTATAGATAATTTTTACTTACATTCATATTCTAGAATAAACTTTCAAGGTTATTATTTTTTATTTCGCCGGTTGATTTCAATTTCTGATAGCAAATTTTTGCCTTTTCGTCTTCACTTTATATATTATTCTAGGTTCATAAGAGAAATGATCTATGAAGCCTTAGTCTGAAAATTTGGTTGTAAATTTGAATCTGAAAGCGCAGTTTCCCAGCTAAATTAACCTACTAAGATAAATAGAGCACCACAGACACATATATGAAGATCTTGGTCGAATCTTGTTTCTAATAATTAATTTTTATCCCAAGTTAAATACTTTTCACAAGGTAAATGAATTATAACAAGTATATATTTCGATTTTTGTTTTATATATTGACAAATAATTTAATCATAAAAATATACAAAAATTTCTAAATATTTTTGTTAATTTGACACAATAATCAAATTATCAGAAGGTCTTTGAATATACTATTTATCGAAAGGTATCAGATAGGTTTTATTGTATTCTATAATCCAAATAAAAACTCAAAAACATTTTTCTATAAAGATGTTAATGATTTTAAATAAATTTTTAAATTAACTACGAATATACCTTTACTGAAAACTCTAAATTAATATGATTATTCATTCAATACCTATGCTATCAAACCAACAATGTATTCACGACTTATAAAACATGATAAAATAATATCAAAATTTTCTACAAATTTTTATATCAAATCTATTTTAACTTCAAATGCAATAGTAAATAGAGCTATTAGAACCTTTTATTGTATCTTTTCTGAAATAACTAAATTCGATTGAAGAAACCGTGTTTTAGACTAATTCTACTGGCTGCTTTTTATATGCACAAAAAATGCTAATAATATATTTTCTTTAAAGACAACTATTATTGTTAAAAATATACTCTTGGTGTGAGAAATTATATTAAATAATATACAAAAAATAGGCTGTTTAATAATCAAATACAATACTGCTACTTTGGCGGGAGTTTTTTTAACATATCAAGCATTTTATCAAAACAAACTAATAAACTACAAATTGATAAATTTAAGAATTATAGCTGTGAAAAAAAGCGAAATTAGCGCGTTAAAAGTAGAAGAAAAACCTCAAAGACCAATAAATTTTATATAAATGTTTTATAGATATTTCTGTTTTTCTGATTATGAAATTCTAAAATACTTTCCTGAAATAACTGGCCTTATATTTTCCCGGTTTTTAATCATAATAATTAATCTAAAAATATATTTTATAATAACAGAGAACATTCATTTTGATCTTTTTATATTTTTATCGATAATTAAAATTTTTTTATACACTTTATATAAAGCTCCAAAAAAAAATTAGTATGATACCAATTTGCAGAAAAAGTTTCTTTCGGTTCTATATATACATGTTTATTAAGGTAGCAATGTCATCTGACATTTGGTCTCATTTATATCAACACCAAATAAACGGTTTAAATTTGACTGGAAACTCTGATGAAAGCTGTTCTGCTAGAATTCCAGATTCAAGCACTTATACAACAAGACCGCGAGATCTTCATTCATTTACAAATCAATATAAACCTTCAAACCGCTTTAGTCCGTATAATATACTACCGAGCTTACATACACTGTCTCGGTATAGGAACTACCATTACCCATGCGGTACATTTTCCCCATTTAATTTTCCAAGCCACTCATATACTATAAATTCGAGTCATGGTTTTGTAAGCCCAAAATATCAGTCAGATACATTGCGACGAGATTTCAATTCAGTTCCGTATTCAACATTTCAAACCAGCAATTCAGAAATTAAAGGTAATGAGAATTCCACAAATCAAGATTTACATATAGATAACACTGATATAGCTAATATAAATGATGTAGTGGGGTCTATCGCTGATAAAAACACTGAATTAAAAACTTCACGGGAAGATATCGTGTCTAATAATGCGGAGAATTCAATAATCGAAGAAAGAAATTTAGATTTAAGAGGATATATGACTAATACGAGGTATTCAGATAATTTCCAAGGTTCCGATTCGGATCCACTCCTACAAAATAGTAGCGAAGGCCAAGCCATAATTTCTAATGCAGAAACTACTGCCACATGCGTAAATACTAATGCAACCCAAAATATTTCGGAAGCGAATCCGTCTGCTAAACCATCAGAAAAAGAATGGAATAATATGATTGCAAAAACCGTCAAATATGTAGCATCAGCAGATCATTCAGAATTATTATGGAGAGTCAAACTCGAAGATAGAAATAAAATGATCGTTGAAAATTATAAAACGTATATTCGTGAATTTTCAATGACGCTGTTTAAGAAAACAAGCATGAAAACATTAGATAAGTTAAAACTTATGCAATGCGAATACGAAAATATCTTGAAATTATTGATAGGAAGTGAAACATGGAATCTGCCTCAACGGAACGGAATGCTCGCCAATATATTATCGGATAACAAAACTAATCTTCTAAACTGTGAAAGCTTGATAGATACCAAAGAAACACAAATTCCATTAGATTTAATTATTTGGAATATGAATATTATCTTGCAGAATTTTTTTAACAAAGAAAAAACACCCATTTCACAAACCGAATCAAGTTTTCTTAATTTGACCTATTCTGCACATGAGTTAGAGCATATGTTCGCAGATGCAATAAAATTGATTGAAAAATGCGATACAGAAATCACAGAAGTATATAAAATATGTTGTGCATTTGTGGATTATGAAAAAAAACTATTCGGGGATATGAGTAAACATGAAATAGTTGCATCGCTGAAAATACCTACAATAGCAGAAACATTTTCTAAATTAAAAAGATGTATGGAATTAAATAAAGTTTATGAAATATCAGTTTTCATAGAGCTGCACACAAAGGATCCAATACGGTTTTTAAAACAACATTATCTGGTTTCAACAGTTTTTCTTTTAAATGCGCTATTAATTTATTTAAATGAAATTGATTATAGAGAATTGTATGTTCATTCTGATAAAAAAAACTATATGCACAAAAGATCTGAGATGAGTAAAAAGGCTTTCTATATCGGGCAGCTGTTTGAAAGATTACAAAGGAATATCGAAGGTAACGATTTAAAAGCGGATTTTTATGGAGTTTTAAACTGTTTTCGGTATCATTTTAAAGCTAATACTCGTCAAGGAAATAGAAATACTCTCTTGCTAGTACAAATACCTACTTTAATAGCAATGGTAGTGGATAAATCTTTTTGCTTTACAGAAAAGCACTTTAAAGAGTTGGCTTCGTTTATTTTATATAGCATTAAAAATAAGGATTGCGGCTGCTCTGAATTCTATAATGACAAATTTGAATACTTTTTGGAAAAAAATCTTTCTTCCTTTGGTTCTATATACAAACATGTTAAATCTTTCGTAAAAGACTACAAAGGAGTAGCTAGAAGAAATTCCAAAATTATTAAAATGAGCTGGGCCTTCCAAAATATATTAAAAAATCTATCAGTAGAATGTGAGAAACAATTAAACAAAAATATTCAGTTAAAAAGGCTATATATTTTACAGTTGTATTGGATTTCTACCTTTCAATATAAATGTTTGGCATTTTATGCAAACCATGATAATTTTTGTATGATGGTAAGCAATATTCATAGAAGAATAGAATTATATTATGATTGAATAAAGACAAGTTGCATTTTTTATTTCTTTTATTTTTTTTGAATATTTAGCCTATTACAACTTTAAAATTATTATCAGAAATTATTACACTGCAGATATATTTTATTAGTTCGAATAAAGGTCAGAAGAAAACTACTCGGAATTCAATAGTTAAGAAATATTTAAATTTTTTTTTCATTTTGAAATTTAACTGACAAAACCGTCTTAATTTTTCTCTCGAAAACGAATTATTAAGAAAAATTTTAGTTTGCCCTATAAAGCGCAAATAAGAGTTATATCATGCTTGTGATTTTCATTGTGTCCGATCATGATGTCTTTAAGCTTATAATTTATGGTTTTATTTCTTTAAAACAATGATTTTGGTTAGGAATGTTTTTTCTTTATTTATAAAAAACGATAATAGATAAGTTTTCGAAATTACAGACCTTAAAAGCAAAGTTCCAAATTAGTTTTTTGCTTTGTGCAGTTTTTAACTGTGTAAACACTGAGGCTTTTGTACTCTGATAACTCTTTAATAAATAAAGATTAAGATCTAAATAATGCGCAAATAGTTTCAAAAAACGAAGCAATAAAATATTAATGATTTTTTTGGCTCTAATAGTATAAAGGCATTAAAAAAAGAGTATATAATATTTATTTCCAGGTAGTTTTCAGTAATTTATAAAGTAAATTTTGTTACATAGATTGGTATTGAAATCATCATAAAAAAATGATACATATTTAAAAGAATTAAATTATCGGACCAAATATAAAACCTATATAGTTGAATTTAAACTAGTTCTTTATGTTAGATATATAGTTATAAGAAAGAAAGATGGATTTAACCCAAAATACGAGAAAAACTATAATAATCTAAATCGGCGTTGGTTTAATAAAAATATGTTTATAATTGTTAATGAACAATTATTTTTCGTTTTACAGACATCAATTCATTGCTATGAAAAAATATAAGACTTGGTTGTGTAAGACTATTTTAAATCATAGACTATCTTAATATTTGAATGGATTCTTCGAAGTAATAAAAAAAATGCAAATTATTCCAATTACAAAAATGACTAGTTGTAAGAAGCGTCATACCAAAATTTATTTCGCACATATTAAGCTAATAGAAAATAATTTTACTATATATTTTTTATATAGGGATAAGATTTGAGGAAATGCTTCAAAAAGACTACTGGGGTATGTAATTACTATAAAGAGAAGTTTGCACGTACGGATGCTTTAAATTCATTTGCAATACATGTAATAGAATTGTAAAATGTAATAAGGCGAGATGAAGGTCGAAAACAAAGTAAATATCACTTTTCTCACTGAACATACCCTTCAAGGAACAAAATATGACATGAATCCAAAAGATGCATGCCTGTTTCTATATAAATAAAGAAACTTCATAGAGGAAAATAGTAGAAATGATTATCTAGGCTAGAAAGTCTCAGAATGAATCAAAAATATAAAAATTAGTAATCAGGTTGAATTGATACTATCTACTCATAGGCTTATGACGCAATTCAGGACTACTATAAACGTTTCGCGTGATACTCAAGCTATAATTATGTGTTTTGACTGAGCAAACAAAAGAAAAACATATACAAACGGAAAAAAATTATTGATATAAAAAAGTTACGTTCTAGTATTTCTAATATTTCTTAGAGTAGATTATCAGAAAGGAAACTTTTGTTTGTACAAAACCTTCAAATTAGATTATTTATCAGATTAATTCGAAATTTACAAACAAAAAGTGTTATTAAAAGGTATTCTTAAGAAATATAACCATTCAGCTACCGAAGAAAAATTTTACATAATAATTTTGGAGGCAACTACTTAAAGATAATAATATTCCTGAATTGCTCTGCTTTCGAATGTTTTTAAACTATCTGAAATTCATACGCAATCATAGTCGCCTATGATAAAGTTTGAATATTGATCTACAATATGATAAAAATATATAAAGAATAGTTGTGTTTAAAAATATAGATTGCATTTCAAATATGATATCCGAGCAATATTTCTTAATTTATGAATCTATGAAAATTATTTACTGGCTTTCCAATCTGAAATCTGTGATAGGAGAAGCTATTTAAGAGTTTTAATTTAATAAAATTTTCATGCATTATAAATTTTTCATATATTTATATAGTGGGGGAGAATAAACACAATAAAAACTTTCTGCTTGACAATGAGCGTGTATAATTGATATGAAGATCATTTTTGAGGTTTTGCGTGGGGATAGAACCACACTGCATCTGTGAGTTGTTCTATCACATTGTATGAGAAAGAGAAAGTCAATGAAATAACGAAGCGTTTTTCCCAAATATATTTTTTGGTTTCTATGTAACCAGATTGTAGACCGCGGCTGAACATGAAGGTAATAGCCATGTACAAGCACGAAAAACTAGCCTTGCTCACTCGCTGTATAAGACTTAGCGCCTGGGAGATATAAAAATAAACCCCTTTAGAGCTGGGAAACTTAAGTAGCGGCCTATATACGTTTGTATGACATTTCACAGTCTAGATGGATCCCATGTAAGTCGCTGAAATATATCTTAGCTAGAAGTTTATTATATTCAGAAAGTGTAGAGTAAGTGGGAATCTGAATAGTCTTGGGGACCCCAGGGTGGATTTCGATCTACGATCACACACTATATAACAGACATCAACGAAAACAGGGCAACTGGCTTGTATATCAATTGGAGTCTAATCTTTTATATGAAAGACCATAGAATGTGGATATCATATGAGATACCATCTAGTATTTGGGGGTGAAATTATTTATGTTAAACCTTGGACTGCGTTAATGTCATGAAAACAATATAATACTTGTTATTGTTTTAATAAGATGTGATTTTTTTAGAAAAGTATAATGAATATAGGTCAAATCTCGTTATCTTATCCCTTTAGTTGATTTGAAATCATATATCTAAATAGAAAGTATTCTATTTATTGAGTAAATACACTAAAAAATTTCCTGTCTGATTCTAGAGATTTGCAGATTTTTTTTGTGTCACTATATATTTATATTTTTAATTTAAATATGAATCTATTGTATTAAAGCTATCAGGTAATAATTATGAGAAAGTCAAAATTTTAAACACAAACTTGAATGATGTTTTATTATATAATAAAATATTAAATGTGATTTTATTTAACAATTAGGCTTACTTATGAATTAAAGACGAAACAAAGAAAATTAGAATTCAAATTCAAAAAATTCATCACCAAACATATTTTTAAGGTTTTCTATTCCAATATAATTTATATTATTGCTATCAACATATGAAATAAGTTTATTTGTACAAATTATTTGAATCAATTTTTTGATATAATAATTATTTGTGTTTTTGACTAAAATATCAAACATATCTTTTGTCAAGAATAAATTCAATATGAATGATCTTTCTGTTGCAATTTTTATATAAAACAACAAGGTATAATCGTTTGATATGTTTATTTTTAAAAAATGTGATAGTAGACCAATAAAATTATCCGTATTAAGTAATTCCATTATCCACTCAAAAGGAGAATAATTAACTATTTTAAAAATTTTATCTGTATGATCTGAATTATTGTAAATCTTTTTTTCTAAAATAAACGGAAAATATTTGTCGAATACATCTTTTTTAATTGAAAAAATCAAAAAATGTGATAAAAATTTTTCAAAATCATCTTTCATGTTTTCTAAAAATACAAACAAATTTGGATGTGAAATTATGTTATTTAATTCCTTAGGAAGAAAATCCTGAAGAAATTTTAAATGATTGTAATCACAATCAGCAAAATCTCCAGAAATACTACTAAAATTTATTTCTGAATATTTCTCACAAAATTCTTTAGGTTCAGAATTAAAAATTTTTGGATACAACTGTTCTAAGATCCATTTATTATCTATTTCGGTCGGTAATTCTTGAATACCAGCAGAAGGTACTTTGAATGCCCTGAGCTGATTTTCTTTTATTTTGTTTGCCATTTGTAACATTTTTACTTCTTTCTTTAAAACATCAGCTTTGTCTAAGTTTTCCTTCAATTTCTGCCGTTGCTGTTCTTTCATAGAATAATTTTCTCTTTCTATATATACCATATTCTGTCTAACAATTGATATTTCTCCACGTAATTTTATATTTTCTTTCTTTAAATATTCAATTTCAATTTCCGCATTTTCTTGTTTTTTTATAATATTTTTCGTATTTTCTGAATCGGTTAAAGAATTTTCTATAGCTTTTATTCTTTTTGACATTTTTTTAGGGCTTTAAAATCTACTATCATTATATTAACAAGTCTTAAATAATATTTTAAAAATATATGAAGTTATTATATTCAAAATTTTGAAGTAGGATAATCATTAAAAACTATCTGCTTAGTAATGATTATGTGAAATCTGACTCAAAATCTTTGTTTGGATTTTAGTGAGATGAAACTTACACTACATATTCTTTTGGTCATTCGAAATTTTAACGGAAAAGGGGGTATAAAAACTAAAATTTTTTTACAAGGATATTTTATAGTTTTTTATGTAGATTGATTAAAACCTAAGACTATTTTGTAGGTAATTTTATATAAAAGCATAGAAAACTAGCCTTGCTCACCCGAGTTAAAAACTTGGCGCTTAGTAGATATGAAAAAAGCATATCCCTAAAACCCAAGAGGGTTAAGTCGAATGTTGTATCTGGTAGTTTTACATTGCAACGTCTAATCAGACACCATGTAAGTCGCCCATATATATCTTGGCCAGAAGTCTAATTAGTTTGGAAAGTATAGAGTAAGTGTAGATCTAATAGTCTGAGGTATTGAAAATGTGGGTTTCGGTCCGGACCACACTCCAGGCAACGAAAATTATCGTCTTACAGGCAACTACATTGCTCATTAAATGTCTCTCTTGATCACCTTTAGATAGAAATATTTCGGATCTAGGCCTTATACGGGATGCAGATGAGCTTGTTTTGAAGCAGTTTATCCATTGGAAACTCAGAACGGTATTTGTAATATGAGAACAAATAAAAATTACCATTATTTTCAAAAAAAAATGTGATATTTAGCAACAGTAAAATATTCTAAAAATAAAACCATTCTATTAATACTGCCCAATGTAAAAATTTATTACAGATCTTCAGACTATAATATTATTAAACGTTTTTTGTTTTTTCGATGATAAGTTACAGGATCGATTTAGCTTTGGTTTAAAGCAGATGTTTACGATTTAATCGAGGAAACCATCAATTCTAAAAAAAATATGTTGACCATGGAAAGAACTTTTTTAGCTGTAAAGATAAAAACTATAATTTTTTAAGGCGTAAATTAACAAGTAGAATTTTGCCAGCTAATTTAAGGATCTATGGGTTTTTTATTATTTACATTTGATGCATTTTTCTGCATTGGTTTGTTTTTTTTGGAGAGAGGAGTTATTATAACACATATCGACAGTAGATTTTGCAAATTTTTTATATAAAACTGAAATAATTTCTACTTTTGTTTCAAGATCAAAATTATAATGTCTTATAACTAGCCTATTTTTCTGTAAAAACCATGACTAAACATACTCCTATAAACCAATTCAACCCATATAGTAAATATTATATCAGTTAAATGCAGATATTTTTTCAGCAAATAAGGTAAGGTTTGATAAATGATCTGTATAATGTAATTTATTTATTAATGTTTATTGAGATTATGATTTATAAAAAGCTCAGACTAATTGTAAAAATATAGATTGAATCAATAAACCATGATAAATATAGCCTAAATCTAATAATTTACACCTTTTTCATCTTATTTCCCCTAAACTCAACATATTCATTTTCTAAAAATCTCTTTTTAAAAATTTGATGCCTTTTTAGAAGTAGCTCTCAAATTCATCTTTTATGAAGCCACCCTAATATCTCATAGAATCTCACTTATGCGTTGAAAACCCTTTACTTAAAGCTTAGTAGGGATACAATAAAATTTATCGTAAAAATTTTTAGAACAAATAAAGTCAAATTTTATAATTTAATAAAAGCTCATTATATTCGAATAACGCTATATAAACTTTTGTAAATAGCAACTATCTCCCATTATAGATTTTTCTACTTGCATTTTTACCTTTCGAAATTACTGATTTAGTAACAACTAAATCATTATAACACAACACAACAATTTTTTTTTCGTTTCATTTAATATCATTTTTTTAACAGAAAAATTTTGAATATTTGTATCATTTAGCTTCACCGTACATTTTTTTCTAAAACTTCGAAAATATTTTCTTTATTCTGCTAAAAAAATTCTTTTGTTTTCAATGCATCTGTTATTACTACGTGAGTACTGCAGTTAATCTATTTCTTTTTCTTTTGACATTTTTATTTAGAGTTTACCAGATATATTGTTCCTTTATCTTCATTTTGATCAGACATCACCGATAAATATTAAAAATCAATTAAAAAATTATTTATATTCATATTACTCTTATGTGGAGGGAGGATAACCACATAAAAAACTTTCTGCTTGGCAATGAGTGTGTGAAACTGGTGTGAATATCATTTTTTGGATTTTTGGTGGGAATACAACCACACTACATCTTCAGTTGTTCCATATGAGTTGTTATGAAGAGGAGAGGTCTAAGAAATGGAGAAACTTTTTCTACAAATTTATTTGTAGTTTTTTATGTAACCAAATTGCAGATCGCAGCTGAACATGTAGGTAATTGCCATGTAAAAGCATGGAAACCTAGCCTTGCTCACTCGGGTTAGAAGACATAGCGCCTGGGAGATATAAAACAAAAAACCATTTAAAGCCAGGAAAGCTAAGTAGCAGGTTATATCTGTTGGTATGACATTGCACTGTCTAGGTGGACCTCATGTAAATCTCTGAAATATATCTTAGCTAGAAGTTTATTGGGTTCGGAAAGTGTAGAGTAAGTGGGAATGCTGCATATTCTTGGGGGAGCCCAGGAGGGGGCTTCGGCCTTCGATCACATTCCATGCAACGGACATTAAAGAAAATAGGGCAACCCTCGCCTAGTAATTAGGTTTTACACACCTGGTAGATGAAAGGCTTTGAGACGTTGTTATAACAGGAGGTACGGATGGAGTGTTGGGTAGCAGTTATTTTTTTATACCTAGAACCGCGTTAGTGTCATGAAAACAAATATAACACTTGCCACTATTCTAAAACGATGTGATACTTTTAAATAAAGTAATTTATTTTCATATTACTCTTATTGTAACCCGAAATTATATTTTTATTTGTTGATTAACAGAACCTAGAAAATTTTATTTATTTAAAAATGAATGATTCTTTGAGCAAATAAAACATGGATGTGATAAAAAATTCATAAAATATTATAAAATCCGGGACTTATTTCGAGTAATCTTTTATAAAATAGTCTATTTTCTATTCTGGTACTTTTGGTCTGATATTACGAGATTCTTTGTCTATGATCATAATATTTGCGCCAATAAAACAAATGAATTTTTTAATTCCCAACAGTATCGAATTGCATTGCTTCTGGTATATCAAACAATACGAATTGAAACATGTATAATTCACTTCTCGATTTGAAATAGTTTTGGCCAAGATTATCTGGTGATGAACATTTCATTTGCTTCCATTACCTTTAGAATTGTGTCATTTTGCGCATTTATATTCGTACCTCTATATATGCAGCTTTAACATCAGAGAATCATATTGCCTGTCTGAAATGCTTGATAAAATCGCTAAATTGTTCCTAAAGAATATGACGTAAAGGGAATTTATATATTCTGAATTTCTACTCTATTTTCTCTTTGGAAACTCGTAGTAGTTCTGTTCAATATAAGCAATTTTTTGTTAAGTTGCAGTATGAAAAAATGTGGGCCAACAAGCAGCTTAATATCTAGAAAAATCTTAGAAAGATTTACGCCTTCGAAATAGATATTGTAACTAAGTAAAGCAAAATTTTCGACTTTTTGTGTACTCAGCTAAATATGATCGACTTTTTAGATATATTTCTTAAAATTTTTTATATAACTGTTTAGATATTATTACAGCATTTGAAACGCGTTCTTTTATCCATAAATATACTAGTTAATTCCTGTCGCCACTGTTTTTTAAAGAACTCTAGCTTATTTAACAAAATGTCTCAATTCATATCTCATATTCACTAAAGTTACCTATTGCATTATACTGCATTTCCTAGATTTTTATCCACATCATCAGGCAGTTTTTTCCAGATCTATTTGTATTTCTCTTTTCTTCAAGTGCAAATATAAAATTTATACTGAAAACTATTTCTGAATACATTATTTGTGTATTTTCGAGTCATCAGTGTCTTCTTTGTTCGATTATAGGGACTAAATTGGCTTTTAAATAAGACTCATATATTTTTTTATTTGACCGATTCCTCACTCTTTATTTTGAAATATTAAGCTATATTTGTTTTAATTATCTTTCTTCCGAATATGTCACACGGGTTTTAATCTCTTTGATCTTTACCGATGTTCAGAAGCATAAAATGTTATAGTCTAATAATCTTTCAATATATTTGCTATTTCTTATTTACTTTATCTTATTTGATTTCAGTAAGCATTGTAAAGCCAAGTAGGTCAGGTTGGCTGTCTTTATTCTACGATTGATATCGAAAACATTTTTATATTCCAATTAAAGAGGGATCTCTGGTATTTAAACCTTGATACTTTTTCAAAGTTATTTATTTCGATTTATAACACGTTGGTTAACCGTTGAATTGAGACATCAACATAGATTTAGTTTTGCATTCATCAATACAAATTTTAAGGAATTTTGTTTTAAGTAAAAACTAATAATGACTATTTTCCGAACATTTATAAACAAAGTATTTTTTTTGTGCCATTCCTCGATAGTTCATTAGATTATCTAGATTTTTAATATTCTTAAGATTAAAAGACATTAAACTCTAAAAATATAAGAAAAAAAAATAAAATATTATACTTTGGATTTTATTAAAGTGGAACAAATATCTCTCTATTTTTCAAAACTTTTAGGGTTAAAAGAGATTTTGAGTATGAAAGAAGATAAAATAAGTTAAGGAGATCTTTATGACAATAATGGATGGTACACGGAACATAGGGATTCATCACACATTAAAAATCATTTTTTCAGGGGTTTGAATAGATTGGAGCTATGTTACTACCATCGGTGAGAATATTTGATAAATCACCTGTTTACTTGGGGATTATGATATTTCGGTGGCATAGGATTAAATTCATTAATATATAATGGTGGAATAATATTTTGTTGAGGATCAGAATAGATAGGTGGCAGTTGAGACAACGGTGGGTTTAAAATAAATTGAAGGTTTTGACTTTAATAATAATTAGGATATCTTAGAGGTATAGAAGGATTTGAACTAACAGCTAAGGATGGAATCATATTTTGTTGAGTAAGCTGGCATTCTGGTGGCATAGAAGAAAACAAACTCATATTTGATGGTGTAATCATATATTGTGGAGGAGGCGGGCATCCTGGTGGCATAGAAGAAAACAAACTCATATTTGATGGTGTAATCATATATTGTGGAGGAGGCGGGCATCCTGGTGGCATAGAAGAAAACAAACTCATATTTGATGATGTAATCATGTTTTGTGGAGGAGGCGGGCATCCTGGTGGCATAGAAGAAAACAAACTCATATTTGATGATGTAATCATGTTTTGTGGAGGAGGCGGGCATCCTGGTGGCATAGAAGAAAACAAACTCATATTTGATGATGTAATCATGTTTTGTGGAGGAGGCGGGCATCCTGGTGGCATGGAAGAAAACAAACTCATATTTGATGATGTAATCATGTTTTGTGGAGGAGGCGGGCATCCTGGTGGCATAGAAGAAAACAAACTCATATTTGATGGTGTAATCATATATTGTGGAGGAGGCGGGCATCCTGGTGGCATGGAAGAAAACAAACTCATATTTGATGATGTAATCATTTTTTGTGGAGGAGGCGGGCATCCTGGTGGCATAGAAGAAAACAAACTCATATTTGATGGTGTAATCATATATTGTGGAGGAGGCGGGCATCCTGGTGGCATAGAAGAAAACAAACTCATATTTGATGGTGTAATCATATATTGTGGAGGAGGCGGGCATCCTGGTGGCATAGAAGAAAACAAACTCATATTTGATGGTGTAATCATATATTGTGGAGGAGGCGGGCATCCTGGTGGCATAGAAGAAAACAAACTCATATTTGATGGTGTAATCATATATTGTGGAGGAGGCGGGTATTTTGGTGGCATAGAAGAAAAAAAACTCATATTTGATGGTGTAATCATATATTGTGGAGGAGGCGGGTATTTTGGTGTTATAGGAATATATGGGCGATTATAATACGGGGGTAGGTTTTGATAGGATACCGCGGTTGAATTTATGGGAGGATTTGAATTATTTTGCCAACTATCATATGAAGATATAGAGGTTCTGTCCGAAGTGTATTTTGTGATTATATTTTGTTGATGCACGCCAATTAAAACTGGATTTACTTGTGAAAATTCATATCGATTTGTAACTTGAAAATTGGGAATACGCGTTTTTGTTGTTTTTTCTTTATATTTTGTTTCATTTGTAGTTAAAGTTAAGGATTTATTGTTTTCTGGTACATATAAATTCATAGTTTTATCTGTAGATCTTGATGCAGTTATAACAAAACCATCTTGTTTAGTAGTATTAAGAAATGCCGTAGTACTGTGAGGTATCATCTGTGAAGAATATCTATCAGAATATTTAGTATTATAAAATATTCGCGTTTTAAATATGGGAAAGGTTTTAGAAGTTTTTGCTGTATGAATATGATTTTTTGATGCATCAGACGAAGCCCCATTGTTTTCATCTAATTTAGTATTACTTATTTTAGGTGTAAGTTCCGAAGTTTCATTTTTTTGATCCATATAGTCTCGGTTCACAGGGCCCGTGGTAATATATTCCTTGCCTTTGACTGTTCGATGTGATATATTCTTTGAATCGTCTTCCTCTGATCTTTTCTTGCAACCAACTGGCCTTTCACTTGAACAAAATGCAATCAAACCATAAAACATGAAAAGTGAAAAATATACAAAATATATTCGTTTTGTCATTTTCATGGGGTCAATTTATCAGAATTCGCTTTTTTTAAAAAATATAATTGAAAATTGTAAAAGTTCTAAAGAGAATACGAATGTTTATATTTGATAAATTATATTTCTTTATATAGAAATAATTGAAAAATATTTGTTCGAATTAAAATTTTTTATATTCTTTAAAATATTCCTTTTTTTAATTGTATATTTTTTTTATTTTTTAACATATATATAAATTTCTTTTTTGTTCTTAAGGTTTAAATCAGATTCAAGAAAATTTTAGATTTTACTAAAAAAAAATATTTTGCAATTTTAATTTTTTGCTAAGTTTTAAAGTAAAAGTTTCACATTTTTGCTGCAGTTAAAATTATTATTCAATTTCTTCTTGGTACTTAAGGACATAATTTGTCAGAGTTTTTATCTTCCTTATAATTCTTCGATATATTTACGTAACTTTATATCTTTGGTCTATCTTGGTTCTATCTATCACTGTTAGATCAAAAATCAATTTTTTTTGAAATTTATCTTTTAAATTAATTACAAGATATTGAAATTTTTTAAGCATTGAATTCTACTTAAATATTTTTTGGATGTCAAGACATTTTTGAAAGTATTTTCGCAACAATAATTGCATGTAAAACACCTCCAAATTTTTATTCCAGTGTAATAATTATGTTAAGATATTTAATAAAATATTTGTTAATTTCTATCTAGATTTGAATTGTTTTTACATCTGAATAAATCTTAGGATTGAAACCAAATTATATTTGCTTTTTGATTCTCAAATCATGAAATATTAAAAATTCACCTAATAATTCAAATTTGTTCACTAAATTTTATTATAAATATTTTCAATTATGTACTAAAACTGCCTGATACAAATCTGGGCTGATAATAGACTGTATTTTTAGACAGTTTGATGTTAAGAATTATGTGCTAAAACAGTTTGGTTTAATATAAATAAAAAAATCCACCATTGAACAAAGATGGATATGATATACCGAAGTATTTTTAAAATGCGAAAAATTATATTTTTATTCTTAGTTAGTAACAACATGAGATAGAGGTGAATGATATTGAACGATATATCTAAAGCACTTTAAATACAGACATATAACTATGTTTAATAAGGAAAAAATATTTGCTATGTAGTTTCTTAATAAATTCATTGTATGGTTTGATATAAAATCGGTTGCGTAAACATTAACTTTTCAAATAAATCGAGTTGATAAATATTTTCATTTTAGAATCACTCTGTTCATTACTTTATTCTATATTGTTATCACATCGTGATTTTATCATTCAAACTTTATTTGCGTACCTAAAAAATTTAAAAACATTTTTACCTTGAAAGATTCCGTTTTTTTAAACAATTTTGATTATTTTAAGGTTCAAAAAAAGTTCGACAATGTAAAAACGTTTACCGCCTTTTATTTTAAATTCTAATAAAATACAGCGTATTAAAAAATAATACAATGCTGTGGTCGTCTAAATTAAAAAAAATTGCAAAAATATAAGAAATTGGAATTGTAAATTTAGGTAAAAAAATGTAATTACGAGGTATTTAGCACATAAAAAATATTTAAATATAAGCATATAATTTTAATTGATAGGTTTCTATACCATATGAGAGTTAATTCGATTATTCATAAAACGTATATTGTGGGTGTTTGGATTTAGTTTTACAATTAATTTTCGGGATATTCCAAATCCGGGATCCGCTGAAAAATGACACTGTTTTTAAAATAAAAAATATTTCAATAAATTAAACTGTTTGAATCTCAAAGCTGATTCCATAGAGTTTTTTTGTTCCTTCTAATATTTTAATATGAGAATATCTATATTTCTGCAATATTTGGCATAATGAATAAACAATAAAGTTCAAACCAACTTCATTACTAATTCAGCGTATTATTATTCAATAAATATCTCATTAAATGGGGAACAGATAAATAGTATAAAAACGATGACAGCACGAGCCGATCGGAAATATTAAATTTTTAAACTTTAACTTTTGTGTTTTATTTTTTATTTGCTCGTTTTTTAGTTTTAATAAATAAAGTTTAAATAAAAAACAATTTAATCAAAAAGCCATTTTTTGTGGTCATTTCATTAAATATATATGGAATGTTTATCATATACGCTCTTACAAATATAAATATTGCTGCTTGTTTCATTTTATTTTATTTTAATTTATTGAATAGATAATGATCCTTTTTGCTTCGATTACTCACAACATATGAATGTATTTTTGCTGGGTTTTATAGCCTTCATCAGTATTTAGATGATTTTGATGTAATAATAATATTCCCACTTACATATTTGAAATCGAGCAATTCGTCTGTAGCAGGAATCATATTTAGATATTTTTTTTGTAAAATTTAACTTCAAAAAACCTATGTTTTTATTGGAATTTTTACTCCATCAGCTTATGCCTTATCTTTAATATATGATAGTAAATTATTCTTTCTTCTAATGAAGTTTACAATATCATTGATACAAATATTTTGTTAGTTAATTAAACAAAGCACATATTATATTCTTTAAGCATAAATCATATCTTAATACGTATTAGAAAGCAGAATGTTTTATACAAAAAGATTTTATCGTTTAGATTTACAAGATATAAATATTTATAAATTTATTGATGACAAATTACATCGTATAATTCAAAACTAAAAAGTAATTTAATTATTGTTCTAATACTTAACCATAATTTACCTTTCTTGTTTTCAAAATCATCTCTGTCATGTAAAAATAAGTTAAATGTATTTAAATTTGAATAACTATCTATCTTAGACAGAAAATTGAATATTAAATACATTTTATATTAAAAAAACCTTGCAAATATATTTATTTTTTTGCTCTTTATTTACATCAATAATTTTTACTGCCTTGAATCTCTAACGATGAGCTGCTATAACTTAACAAAAAATAGCACCGGTACATTTCTTCAAACCGCTCATTTCCTTCTTCATTTAAATATTTACTCGTCATAAATATATCTGAAAGTAATTTAAAATTTTTTAGTGTATTATCTATCTCCTAAAATAAGAATATTATTCAACTGATTATGATTAATTTATTTCAACCATTATTGTAATTTATATTACTACCTTGATTTTTAAATACTACGTTATATATTTTATAGTTAAATATATATCATAGTTTACAGATAAATATATTATGGCAATAGATATATTATGACACTAGATATATTAAGATAGTAAATGTAGTATAACCGTAGATATATCATGACAGAGATATATTAAGATAGTAGATATAGTATGACAGTAGATATAGTAGGACAGTAGATATATCCTGAAAGAGATATAGTATGACAGAAGATATAGTATGACAGTAGATCTTGTATGACAGTAGATCTTACAAAAATTTAGATTTAAAAATATTTGTTTTTTAAAAATTAGAAATTAGAATTCTCGCAGGCACATGGATATAGCATTAAAATGGTCACTTCCTTCATTTTGTCTCCGAAAATAAAATAGAATTCCAAAACATGTATTTCCTAGCCAATTATAAAACTTCCCTTCAAAAATATAAAAATTTTTATCCAAAAAAAAATACATTTAATTAGAATGTAAAGAACCAGCACTTAACATTTCCCCTCCAAAAATCCAACATTTTCCCTCCAACAAGCTACAATTTCCCTCCAAAAATAAAAATTTATAAATAAAATAATTCCAAAAATACACACGCAATGGAAAACAAGCCAAAGAACCACTGGAGTATTAAAAATTTAATGAAAAAAGTGAAATCAACAGAAATACTTATCAAACGTAAATCCATAACCAAAAGAAAAAGACATCCTTTAAGTGTAAAAGAAACAAATATTTCCTACGAAACCATACCAAACAAGGAGAAATATAACGAAGAAAACCATAAATACAACTGTACTGAAGGCAAAGAAAATATTAATGAAGACAAAGAAAATATTAATGAAGACAAAACGAATAACAATAATTATAATAACAACAATATAAATTATAAATCGGAAAAATCTATTGACAGCGAAACTATTAATTCTTCTATAAAGATAGAAACTCCAAAAAGAAAAATCATTATTTTAACACCGAATGCTTACTGTGAAATAAAAGGTAGTCCTGAATATAAAAGATACCAATGTGTTAGAAAAATAGATTTTATATAAAATGTAAAAATGTGGAATAAAATTTAATGCTCAATTTACACGTTTTTTATATTTATTTATATTAAATACTTCCTTATATTTTAATAATTTCTTATATTTTATTACTTACTTCTTCTCTCTATTACTTCCTTATATTTTATTACTTACTTCTTCTCTCTATTACTTACTTTTCTTTATTATATTTCTTACTTACACACTTCTTTTTATATATTCTCTTATTATATTACACCTTATTCAATAGAAAAAACTTATTAATCCTTCTAATCTCTACTACAATATCCCCCCTAATCTTTCTACTCCTTAATTATATTTCTTATACATGTCTCTATTCTCGTCTTAAGGGCATCATTAGTAATACGTGTGAGATATTCTTCTTTAACATACTTAAGCATGGTAATAAAACTATATTTATACATTTTAAAAAGATCTTCTCCAAGGATGATAAGGAAAGATTCTAAAACGTATAAAGAAGGTTCAGAAGGTATAATATTTAACAAACTAGCAATAAAGAACCAAGCTTCTTGATACATTTTGTTTAAATGTATTACACCAAAATATATAGAATACATTCCTTTTAAAGATGATTTGGTACTCTCTTGTGTAAACAAAATTACTCTAAAATATTCGAGTAATTCGTTACCAAATAAAGAATTATTTAAAAAAAGAGACAAAAGTAAGGAATACGATTGATAAGAAAGAAAATGAATAGAAACTTGTAATTTGCCTTGTTCCAGTAGTTTTAGAACAAAACATTCTATAAAAAGGTATGGATAGGTTATTTGTGATAGGGATTTGTATATTTTTATTGTGTGATCTTTTGATTGGCTTACTTGTGATAGTCTTTTGTTTATATTTATTTTTAAGTTGATGTAAATATTTTTGTTTGTTTTTGATTTTTCATTTTTTATTTTTTCTTCTATTTCTTTGTATTTTTCAGTTAAAATTAATTTTCTTACCAACTCATCAGTAAAAGGAATATTAGTGATATTAGAAATAGTAGTAGTGTTTGTAGTAGGAATATTAGTAATAGAAGTATCTGTAGTATTGATGTTTGTAGCAAGGATTGTATTTTGTTCTGGTGCAATAGAAATGTCTTTGATATATTTATTATCTATCGTACAATCTATATTATCATCTTCTATTCTTTGATCTATATTATAATCTATAATATTATTACTATTATCAGCATAATTAGTTATTTCTTTACTTAAATTTCTTATTTCTTCTTCTATCTTTATATTTGTCTGTTTCCTTTTAAATAATAATATTTCAATTTCTTTATTAACAGAAATTCTTCGTTTACGTTCAATTTCTTCATATTTTTTTAAATCTTGATCAAACATTTTATATTTTTATTTTGAAGAGTAACAACGGTTATCTTAATTGAGGAAATATAATTTTTAAGCAAAAAATTTTGTAGTTTTTTATTTTATATTTTTATGTTGAAGGAAAGAATTATTGAGATAAAATATTTTGAGTAAAAAATTATGTGGAAGTTGAGGGACTTTATTTAAAAGTATCACATATTTTTTAAAACAGTGGCAAGTTTTATATTTGTTTTCTGTCATTAACGCTGTTCTAGGTTCAACATAAATAACTGCTACCCCAACACTCCATCGGTAAACCCTGCGATACCTACGTCCCAAAGCTTTTCATTAACCAGGTGTGTAGAACCTAATTAATAGGCGAGGCAGTTGCACTATTTTCTTTAATGTCCGTTGCATGGAATGTGATCGAAGGCCGAAGCCCCCTCCTGGGCTCCCCCAAGAATATGCAGCATTCCCACTTACTCTACACTTTCCGAACCCAATAAACTTCTAGCTAAGATATATTTCAGAGATTTACAGCGGGTCCACCTAGCCAGCGCAATGCCATACCAACAGGTATAACCTGCTACTTAGCTCTCTCGGCTTTTAATGGTTTTTATTTATATATCTCCCAGGCGCTAAGTCTTCTAACCCGAGTTAGCAAGACTAGGTTTCTATGCTTTTACATGGAAATTACCTACATGTTTAGCTGCAGTCGGCAATCTGGTTACATAAAAGACTTCAAATAAATTTGTAGACAAGGTTTCTCCATTTCTTAGACCTCTTCTCCGCATAACAACTCCCAAAGAACAACCGAAGATTTAGTGTGGTTGTATTCCCACCAAAAATCCAAACAATGACCTCACTCCAGTTTCACACACTCATTGCCAAGCAGAAAGTTTTTATGTGGTTATCCTCCATCCACTGTGTGGAAGTTAAGATTAAATATTTTAAGTAAATAGTTATGTGGAATTTAAGATGATAAATGTATGAGCATATGTGTCTATATGTATATAATTTTAGGACTTAAAAGGGTAAAATTGTGTAGCAAAACTCAATGAAAATTTATATTTTTAGTGGTTATTTAATAGTGTAAACCAATTAGAATTTCTAGATAAATTTGCAATTTTAATTAGAAAAAAGAGAAATTAAATTGTTAATCAAAAAAGAAATTTCTAGAAAAATATATTAAAAAAAATCTGAGATTAAGGATTTTAAATACTTGGTTTTAATTTATAAATTTTCTAATGAGTTATTAAATGCAAATATATTGTTAGGTATTTCATATTATTTTGTTTTTGATTTATAAACTGTATAATGGCTTATTAAATTAGTTTGGATTTAATAAACCAAGTACTTGCCTTTTGGTTCAAATTTAATAGGTAAGAAAATTACAATTTTTTTATTTGAACGTAAATTATACATATTATTTATAAAAATTGGAGTGTTTAATATTATATTATTTTAAATTATACTTTTGTAATAAAAGCCAATAAACTTTAGTTATATTATTAATTCGTTTATGCATCTAAATTAAATTATCAGAAGATATTGCAATATTTTATTTTATGCAAAATTTAGATTATTGTAAATTTGACAGTTAAAATCAAATATATATAAAAAATTAAATCTAGAATATTTGATGATACTAAATGATATAAAACATCAATTTTTTGTTTCTTTTTTAAAAACAATAAATTTTTTGTTACTTTATAAGTCACAACAAATTATAGTTCATTTGACACTCGAATGTAAATTAAATCTCTTAATTCTAATGGTTAACAATACAAAAAATTAAAACATATTTTTGATCAAAAATAGAAGAAAATCAACCATTGATGTACACTTGGAACAAACAAAAAACAAAAGAAATAAAAAAAACAAAATTTAAATAATACACAAATACATACCCCATATGATCATAAAGAAGAACACATGCGTAGAAATTATATCTGCCTCGAATATAAGATATGTAGGGACACTAAACGAGTCAGACGATAAAATGATTACGCTTTTAAATGTTAAAAACTTTGGAACTGAAGATCGCGAGGCAAGAATAAAAGTACCTAGCAGTAATAAAATATACGATTATATGATTTTTAAAAAAGAAAATGTTCAACAAATGACACCCGTAAATAAGTATTTATATGGTTTTTATGACAATTCTTCACAAGAAATTCAAAAAACTTCAAATTTAAAAAATGAAGACTCTACTCATAATAATAAAGACAATAACGACCTCATAAATTCACAAAAAACATTTTACGACAATTTTAAAATATAAAAATACAAAAATAAATTGTACTTTATATTTTGTTATAATTTAATCTTAAATTTTTTTTTCTTCTAATCATTGCTTGTATAAAAGATAGATTGTCTTCTTGCAATATGTATCTTATAAAATATTTGTTTTTTTAATTATTGGGTTGTAAGAAAGATGATTGTAATTCTTGGAATACAATTCTTTTACAATCTTAGTTTTTCTAATTAGTAGTTTGTATAATCAATAATTTTCTGGCTTTCTCATATCTTTTTTAAAAAAAATATTGTAGTAATTAATAGCTTCTGAATCACTAAATTTATATTTCTTATGATTCATAAAAAAATAATAGTCCCTAAATAACCACCTTCATTCCTAATCACATATACCAGCTTTTACTTAAATTAAATTCAATATAAATATTTGATTTCTTTAAATATTTACTCCTTAAATATCCTATTTTACCATTCAATTTGTACTAAAAAATAGGCTTATTAACAATAAAATTTACATTGATAAATAATAGACATTCTTTAATACATATTTAAGGTATTAAAACATATTTTTTATTCTATAAATTTCACATCCTTTGATAAAAGTTGGTATATATTTTAAATCCACCTTATGTTTTATTAAATTTATTTCAATGAAACTGTATATTGGCTTGGCAAATATACAATTATTTTCTTAATCTAAAAATTTAAGAATTATTTATACTTTGCAAATATTTTATAATGATTCATTAAAAGTTATTTCGCTTTATTATTCTTATTAATATCTTGTTGTCTATTTATAGAAATAATGATATAAGAATAATTATTTGTAAATTCAATTTGATACTATCGATATTTTTATCAATAAAGAATTTTAATTAAAAAATATACTATAAAAATACAATTTAGAAAACATATTAAAATTGTAGATTAAAAAATATACTTAAGAAATTAAATTCGGAAACTAAAATTGATAATTATAATTTTAAATATAATGAGGAATGGAATTAAGAAATATTTAATCATAAAGAGGAATAAAATCGATTATTTTAAAGTAATTTTTTATTTTTAACAATAATAGAAATTTTAATGAAAATTTAGTGAAAAATTGAGTAAGAAAATAATTTAAAGAAATATTAAATGTGAGATATTACTATATAATGAATTAATAATAATTGAAATCCAATGTAGCACTAAACAAGGTGGTATGTATATGTTTATTTATCTGTTAGATCGAATTAGTCTTGATTTGTTGGTAATTTTTTTATATTTTTAATCCGATTTTTGTTGTATTTGTAATTATTATAAGTTAATGCTTTCTAAGTAAATATATAAATCGCTTAAGTATAATTTAATAAATATAGTTTTAGTCATCTTATTACTACATATAATATCAACTAATGGTTTATAAATGATCATTTATGATGGTTTTTATGGTTTTTTAAAACAAAGAATGTAGAAATTAATCAAATCTGATTATTATTTATATTTGCATTTGACTTCATAGTAGTTATAGAAACATACAGTATGTCTTTTTCATTTTTTCAATGCGTTAAAATACTAATTATTGTTTAAGAGTTTAATTTTACCAAAATCGTTATTTAAATCATTCCATTAGCAATCTTAACTATTTTTAGATGTATTCTTAAGATAATTCTTTGTGTTCAAATCATAAACGATACTATGATTGGATTTAATTATATATGTTTTAACAAACACTAAATACCAATATGAATGAAAATATGTGTACCATCTTTAGTGAAAAAAATAAAAATTAAATCTTTTTTGATTGACGACTGCATTGAAGTCAAAATCAAACGCAGATAATGGATTGAAAAATAAATTAATTGCATTGGGCATATGAAGTTGTGTTTTACATGCAGTTTAGATTTCGACTTCGTGTCTACACACGCGACAAAAATATTTTACGGAAGGATTCTTAAATTTTACTCTTTTTAGTTTGACCAAAAAGGCAAAATTAAAGCATAGACACGAATTAAAGAAAGAAATCAAAATCATATTGCGACTATTCAAAACTAAGATTTATGTTTATTACATCAGCAAAAAAATTATTTCAAACAACTAAAGTATTATATATTTACTTTAACGAATTAAACCTTAATTCTAAAGTTATTCACTCATAAAATTACTATTATTCGAATCAATGCACAAACATAATTTTTAAACACATTTTAGTAAAATAGTCGAGTTATGATTCCAATTTAATGAGCAATCTATTATGTTATTAAATCAAAAAAATACTTTTCTACTGCAAATTATATGACTCAATTGAAATATTTATAATTTCGCATTGTAAGTTCAAATAATTTTGAGTCCAAGAAGTAATCATAAACTATTAAAAATGTATGGAAATATTTTATTTAGGTACTACATTTACACATTTATATTAAAAAAATCGTGAATTGTGTATTGTGAAAAAAACTAAATAAACTGTAATACCTTTATTACGCATTCTTAATTGTACGTTTATATTAAAAATATTGTAAATTAATATTTCGAACTCAAATTAAATTTATAAAAAAAACTACTTTATATCTAGTTTTAAATAAATTTTATAGTTTTTTTTTCTACAAAGAAAAAGCTTTTCAATTAGTTTGCTAACTGTTTATAGGACAAATTACTTTATTTAATTCCAAATCCTGTTTGAATTCACTGACATATAGCGAGAATAACCGCATTATGAAACATCTGCTTAGCCATGATTATGTAAAATTGATGCAAAAACAATTCTGCTGATTTATGTAAGGTGAAAACCCCATTACGTTTTCAACTGTTCAAACGCAAGTTTGACAAAGAGAAGAGAATTTAAAAAAAAGGAATAAAATTTTTACAGATTTCTTTTAGTTTTTCCTGTAAAATGATTGCAAACAACCATTTAATCTGTAGGTATCTGCGATGTAAAAACATAAAAATAGCTTTGATGTCTAATGTTAGAAGACTTGGCACCCGGGAAATAGAAAAAACATACATTTTAAGAGTGAGCAAGCGTAAGTACTAAGTTATGGCTGTTATATGACATTGCAACGTCGATGTAGACTTCACTAATCCTCCTTATATATTAGTTGGAAGTCTATTTAGTTGGAATATGCTGATTATATGAGAATTCTGCTTATCCCGAGCGAAGCAAGTATGGTTTCTAACCCTCGAAAATACTCCAATCAATGGTTATTAACTTAACCAAAGAAACTGCCTCTCTCATTAAATAAATTATATTCTATTTTGGTATAGGCTTTAGACTTAAGTATTTAAGTAAGAGCAACAAAGTTTTAGTGAAAACTTATTAATGCTTAAACTAGAAATGCGCTATTTCATTAAAGGATCATAAAATACGGCATTTTTTTAGAATGATGCAATATTCATTTGATAGCTATCCTCTAGACCCATAGACAATAGTCTAAGCTAAGCTTTTCTTTTCTTTTATTCTAAACTACGATAAAACTTTGTTTCACACAGTCTTTTAAATTCAGTCCATTTTGATGCAAGAAACTTAAGAGCATCAATAAAAAAAGTGATTTGGTATAAAACAGGGTCTCAAGACTACGGCCCGCAGACACATTTGATCTGATATACACCAGATGTCTAGACTGTACTTGCATTAACCGTCCAGAATTTTTTTAGTGTAGGATAGGTGTTTTTTCAGCTAAAAAAATGAAATTTTCCCTTTTAGTATACAAAAAAATTACAATTTCAGATAATTTTTACTATGATTTCATAATAAAAAGAAAATTTTATTTTGTTCTTAACATTTTTTATAGCATTTAATACCAAAAAGTCAGAATAAAAAAAATTTAGAGGCATAATTTATTATTGATGAAATTGATGTAATTGTGATTAGGCCTACTTCTTTGTACAATTTCGTTAAATTTACAAGTATAAATTATGAATAAGTGCTCCAAGTACTTTCTATTAAATTGGATTTGTAAACATATTTTATTTTAGAAGATGCTTGTTCTTGTGGTTAGGTAGTGCCAAAGCGGAATATATTACTGGAGCAGATTTATGAACTTGATTAAATTGTGAAACTTTAGACTCTTATAAAATTGCAGTAATTTATTTGAATATTTTATATAGAATTATGGTTTATATATTTGTTTATTTTTTGACGTCTATATGGAACTTAAAATTTATTTAAAAATATTAATAATAAAATCTTAGAAATATTTTTTTGTATGTTAGCATAAAAAGTAAGATTTATTGGTATGTGTGATTTTATTTAAAAATATCACATCTTTTTACAATAGTGGCAAGTGTTATATTTGTTTTCATGACATTAACGCAGTACTAGGTTTAACATAAATAACTGCTACCCCAAAACTCCATCGGTAACCCCTGCGATACCTACGTCCCAAAGCCTTTCATTTACCAGGTGGGTAGAACCTTATTACTAGGCGAGGCAGTTGCCCGGAGTTCGTTAATGTCCGTTGCATGGAGTGTGATCGAAGGCCGAAGCCCCCCCTGGGCTCCCCCAAGACTATGCAGCATTCCCACTTACTCTACACTTTCTGAACCCAATAAACTTCTAGCTAAGATATATTTCAGAGACTTACATGGGGTCCACCTAGACAGTGCAATGTCATACCAACAGGTATAATCTGCTACTTAGCTCTCCCGGCTTTTAATGGGTTTTGTTTTTATATCTCCCAGGCGCTAAGTCTTCTAACCCGAGTGAGCAAGGCTAGGTTTCCATGCTTTTACATGGCAATTACCTACATGTTCAGCTGCGGTCTGCAATCTGGTTACATAAAAAACTACAAATAAATTTGTAGAAAAAGTTTCTCCATTTCTTAGACCTCTCCTCTTCATAACAACACCCATGGAACAACCGAAGATGTAGTGTGGTTTTATTCCCACTAAAAATCCAAACAATGATCTCACAACAGTTTCACACACTCATTGCCAAGCAGAAAGTTTTTTTTGTGGTTATCCTCCCTCCACTAGGTATGTGTGATATTATTTATATTTTTAAAATAGAAAAGGGGGGTGTGTCATGATGAATAAAACCAATAAAGACAATTATTTTATTTATAAAAACAATTATTTTCATAATAAAAAAGGAACAGTTAGCAGAAAGACGACCTCCTTGTTAAAGACGCACTTTAACCTTAGCTTTCTTCTAGAATATCACGGCAATATGCAAGGCTTTTTTAGAAGAAATGTAGTCTAGTCTTCGATCCAAAAAGTTTGGAGATATTTGTTATAAAATTTAATTTATTTAAAAGTATCACATCTTTTTAAAACAGTGGCAAGTGTTATATTTGTTTTCATGACATTAACGCAGTTCTAGGTTTTGTTATAAAATAACACCTATAACTAAATATTATCTTAAGTATATTATATTCATGGTTAAAACCCCAATATACACATAATATCAACAAGTCAAATTCATTTCTCCATATATACCACCTCTTTACATTTATAACTTCAAATATATATCTTCTTTAAATATACACACTCTCTATTTTATTTTACCCAAAAAATTAAAATTTTTTTTATATTAAAATATAAAACGTAGACATTGATTTCTTCCATTATTTAAATTAAAATGTATATACAATATTACAAGTAACTTAGACATTGATTTCTTCTATTATTTAAATTACAATGTATATACAATATTATAAGTAACTTAGACATTGATTTCTTCAATTATTTAAATTAAAATGTATATACAATATTACAAGTAACTTAGACATTGATTTCTTCAATTATTTAAATTAAAATGTATATACAATATTACAAGTAACTTAGACATTAATTTCTTCCATTATTTAAATTAAAATGTATATACAATATTACAAGTAACTTAGACATTGATTTCTTCAATTATTTAAATTAAAATGTATATACAATATTACAAGTAACTTAGACATTAATTTCTTCCATTATTTAAATTAAAATGTATATACAATATTACAAGTAACTTAGACATTGATTTCTTCAATTATTTAAATTAAAATGTATATACAATATTACAAGTAACTTAGACATTTATTTCTTCTATTATTTAAATTAAAATTTTTAAAAAATAAAATTAATTAAATTAAAATACAAATCTTCTCGTATTCATAGAATAAAAAAATAAAATATAAAACTTAAAGACAAGATATTACTAAAAATACAAAAATGCTAAGTTAATAATAGCAAAAAATCAACAATATAATTCTAAAAAACTAATAACTACCAACTTACCAATATAATTCTTATAGTAATAATATCTAATAATATATTGTTATTAACTCTATCTTTCATATTTACTAAAAATAACAATACAATCAATTCTTACATATATTTCTCTTCTTATCTTACTAGATATTTTACTTCATATCTTACTAGTATTTTCTGGATATTTTACTTCATATCTTAATAATATCTTACATATATTTTACTTCATATCTTAATAATATCTTACATATATTTTACTTCTAATCTTACTAGTATTTTAGTCTTATCTTACTAGTATTTTACTAGATATTTTAATAGTATCTTACTAGATATGTTTCATTACCTATTACCATTACTATTTTATTGCTATTACTATCCTTATCACTATTATTATTTTATTACATATGTTTTACTTGTCTAACGTGTTTTTATAACGTTTTAATTTTCTTACAAATAACACTAATGTATTGATTTACAAATATATTGATATACTGATATATAAGATATAATACTATTACTAACACTTATAATACTAACAGTATTACTTATAATAACACTTATAATATCATTTATAATACTATTACTAATACTAACACTTATAATATCATTTATAATGCTATTACTATTACTAACAGTATTACTATTAATACTATTACTAACAGTATTACTATTAATACTATTACTAACAGTATTACTATTATTACTATTACTAACAGTATTACTTATAATACCATTGATACTCATAACTAAACATAGATAACTACTTATAACTAACACGTATACTCTATATTATCTCATATGTTTTATTTCTCTTACACTTCCTACTTTTTATATTTTTAAATAAAAAAAAAATTCAAACCCCAAGAAAATGCAATTCGATGAAAATAACAATATTATAAACCAAGACATCAATAACAATATCATTACCAACGACAATAATAATGATAAGAATACGTTTTCTAACAATACACCAGATATTATAGAGAAATGGGAACATTTTGGAATAAAAGAATCCCTTTTAAAAGGAATATACGGTACGGGATTTATTACTCCATCTTTTATACAGAAAGTAGCTATTAAGCCTATGATGATGGGTAAAGATTTACGAGCACAAGCACAGTCTGGTACAGGAAAGACTGGTGCATTTGCTGTTGGGGCATTACAATCTATTGATGAGACTATAGATGCTACACAAGTACTTGTACTGGTATCTACACGAGAAATAGCTGAACAGAATGCTATGAGAATAGCTGGTATAGGAATGCATATGAACATAAAGGTGACACTTTTGTGTGGTGGATTTGCTGTTTCTGAAAATATTTCTAGTTTATCACAAAATCCCGGTATAGTAGTTGGTACACCTGGACGTGTCCTTCATATGATACAAGCTAATCATTTAAAAACAGAAAATATTAAATTATTAATTATAGATGAAGCGGATGAGATGTTAAAACAGGGGTTTAAAGACAAAGTAAAAGCTATATTTCTTACTTTACCTGTAGATATATTACAGGTGGCTATGTTTAGTGCTACGTGGGAAAAAGAAGAATTAGATGTGGCAGCAGAGATATTAAGAAATCCTGTTATTATTGATTTGAGACAGGATGAACAGACATTGAAAGGAATTGATCAATATTATGTGTATTTGGGACCTAAACCTGCGAGAGGATCTGATATGTTAAAAGTAGATGCCCTTGTAGACATATTAGAGAGTTCTGATGTGTCTCAGTGTGTGATATTTGTCAATACAAAATCCAAAGCTAAGTATTTATATGATGTGTTGTGTACAATGAAATTTCCTGTAGAAGTAATTCATTCAGAATTTACTCAACAGCAACGTACAGACATACTTAATAGGTTTAGAGCTTCGAAATTTAGATATTTATTGAGTACAGGATTATTAGGAAGAGGTATTGATATTCAACAGCTTAGTCTTGTTATTAATTTTGATATACCTCGTAGTCAGGATATTGTTACTTATATACATCGTATAGGTAGAGCAGGTAGGTATGGACGAAAAGGAAAAGCGCTTAATTTTGTTTTTGACGATGATTTGCCTGTTATACAGGAGATTGAGAAACATTTTCATACTTCTATAGGGCCTATGCCTCAGAATGAAACGACTTAAATAAAAATTAATTTGGTTTTTAAAATTATTTTGTGTTTTAGTATAAGGTTAGGTTGTGTATTGGGTTTCGATTAGTATTTTTATTATTTTATTTTTTTTTATTTAATATTTGGTATTCATTTAGTACTTTTATTTAATGGTGCAATACTATATTATTAACACCCTTTTATTTAAGTAGTATTTTTATTTATATTACTAACACCCTTTTATATAAGTAGTATTTTTATTTATATTACTAACACCCTTTTATTTATAAGTAGTATTTTTATTTATATTATTAACATCCTTTTATTAAAGAAGTATTTTTATTTATATTATTAACACCCTTTTATATAAGTAGTATTTTTATTTATATTACTAACACCCTTTTATATAAGTAGTATTTTTATTTATATGATTAACACCCTTTTATTAGTACAATAAATATTTTATTAACACCCTTTTATTTAAGATGTATTTTTATATTATTACTAACACCCCTTTAATTAAAAGTACAATACTATGTTATTAACACCCCTCTAATTAAAAGTACAAAACTATGTTATTAACACCCCTTTAATTAACACTACTTATAAATATGTTACTAACACCCCTTTAATTAAAAATACAATACTATGGTATTAACACCCCTTTAATTAAAAGTACAATACTATGTTACTAACACCCCTCTAATTAAAAGTACAATACTATGTTACTAACACCCCTTTAATTATTAGTACAATACTATGGTATTAACATACCTCTAATTCTCCCTATAATAAATCCCCTTATTTATATATACTCTTTATATTTATTCTTTACAATATCAATAACACTACTCTCTACAAAATTAACACTATAGTATTAACACCCCTTATTTATATATACTCTTTATATTTATTCTTTACAATTTCAATAACACTATTATCTACAAAATTAACACTATAAATTACTTTAAGTATTTTACTACAAATAACACCCTTATAATTACTACTCTTACTACTCATATATATATTACTACTTATCTTTATATTCTCTATAATTCTTATAATAAGACTTACTTGTAAATTTATAAGTTCTTGTTGTAAAGTATTATATAAAGAAGGTTTTATTCCTATATTTTTTATATTTTTATTATTAAGAAGGGCATATGTGTTATAAACTACTAGTAATGCATTGTAAAAAGGTATATTGTTACTAATATTGTTACTAATATTGTTAGTATTATTATTATTGATGTTAGTATTATTAGTATCTTTATTAGTATCTTTATTATAAATATCCTTATTATCTTTACTATTTCTATTATCTTTAATATCACTACTATTAACCTTATTGTTATCCTTACTATAACCCTTATAACCCTTATTATCCTTATTATCCTTATTATCCTTACTATAACCTTCATTCTTACCTATACCTCCCTCTACTCCATCACCTTTACTTAAACTTAACCTTCCACACAAATATTCATTATATTTAATGATAACTCGCTTGATATATTGTATAACACATTCTTTAAACATAGAAGAACCATACATATTAATAAATATAGGTATATTATAAATAGAACCATACCATTCTTTATATAACATTTCTCTTTTAATATCTTCTATATCCATTGTATCATATTTATAAGAATTTAATATTTTGTTTGTAAATGTCAGTACTTTTAGTAATGAAGTTGAAGTAACAGGTAGATTGTTATGTGATATAATATTAGGGTTGTTATGGGATATGTTATTAGGGTTGTTATGTGATATGTTATTAAGGTTGTTTTGTGATATAATATTAGGGTTGTTATGTGATATGTTATTAGGGTTGTTATGTGATATGTTATTAGGGTTGTTATGTGATATATTATTAGGGTTGTTATGTGATATATTATTAGGGTTGTTTTGTGATATATTATTAAGGTTGTTATGTGATATAATATTAGGGTTGTTATGTGATATGTTATTAATATAACTGTTAGTATGGTTGTTATGTGATATGTTAGTAATATAACTGTTATTAAGGTTGTTGTTGGTTAGACCATCCTTATTGAAATATGTTGGGTCAATACTGTTTTGATTCAGAAGTATTGTTGAATCTATTGTTTCATAACCATATGTTACATTATTATATTCATTACCTATTTCTTTATAAATAATATATTTAATGAAATTAATATATTCATTTACGAGAATAGTAACTGTGTTTGTAAAGTCTGGTTCTTTGTTTGTTGCAGATACTTTCTTTATTATATTTTTAAGGTAAAGAGTTACTTTAAATATGTCTGTATTGGTAAAATGGGTGGTTGTGTATATTGTACTGGCTGAGACAGAAGTATTAGAAGTTATGTTGGTATTACTATTAGAATCCCTATTATTAATATTACTAGTAGTATTAGAATCCCTATTATTAATATTACTAGTAGTATTAGAATCCCTATTATTAATATTACTAGTAGTATTAGAATCCCTATTATAGGTTATGTTGGTGTATCCTTTGCCGATGGAGTTGATGCATTCTTTGAAATTGACGAGGAGTGTATTACTGATGGTTTGGTATGGGAATGTGGTAGGTTCGATGGTAAAATAATATTTAAAAAGTTTAAGAAGTGTGGATAGTGACTTGGTGTGGTGTATATCTGATTGCAGAGAATCGAGAAATACGATTTTGATGGGGTGTTGTATATGTTGCGGATACAACGATATAAACGTTTTATAATCTTTATTTTCAAGTGCTTTTGACAGTTTTGACAGTACAAATTCTGGCAATATATTTTGAGATGCAGGGGTATTGTGTGTGGTGGGTGTGTGATGGTCGGTGTGCAGTTGTAGGCCAAGATCGATGTGCTTGGAAGGAAGTGAAGATAAAAGGTTGAGCATGTTGTCGGTAGAATAGTGGTGGAGAGTGATGTGTTTGAGTTTAATGTCTGAATACACGTTGTCGATGACACTCTTGCACTGTACAAATTGTGAGAAATGGGAAGCAACAAGTTGTTTACTTTTTAGTTTTGTAATGTTTATACTTTTATGAAGAGAAACAAGTGTGTCGTTTAAATCGTATTCTGTTGAAGTCTTAAATGTGTCGTTTATGTATTTTATTGGGTTGAATGACTCTGAAAGAAGTGGGTTGTGCATTTGGGGAGTTAAATGAAATTAAAAATATGTGTTTTTTGTATTTTTAAATATATTTTTTTATACCCTTAATATTCTTTTCTTTGATACATATAAATGTATAAAAATAAAAAGCCCCTGAAATGAAAATGAAAAAGTAAGAAACTTAAAAAACCTACTTTATAATGTAAATAGATTATTTGTGTAAATCATAAGCTTAATGTATGAAATTGGAATTTAAGGATTGAAATGATAGCTTGTTATAACATTATATAATAAAATATATAATGGTAATAGTTTAAGATAAGGAGGATTAGAGAAAATTTGTTGAGGAGATCGACTCTTCAAAAACTTAAAAGCTGGGGTGAGTAAATACAATATTTAAATGTTTTTTTAGAGTGAATAATTGTAATAAAAGAAGAACTTGATGTATCTAAAAGTTTAAAAAATTAAACAATATAATATTGCTGTTATATCCAAGATGTAAATGTATAAATAAAAGTTAAAGGTAAGTTTCAAATCAAGAAAATTCTTTAATGGATTTTTGATAATGAAATTATATAATTTATCTTTAGGCAATAATTTTAAATTTTTTTTCAAAATCATTCTTTTTTCTTTAATAGAAATAAATTTAAGTCTTTAAAACGAATTAGGAGTCATTCTGTTCAAAAAACTTATTGTTAAAAAGTATTCTTGAATAAGATTTTATATCAAAATAGAAACTCGAATAAAAAAACTTTGATAAAGTATTCTTGAATAAGATTTTATGTCAAAATAGAAACTCGAATAAAAAAACTTATTGTTAAAAAGTATTCTTGAATAAGATTTTATATCAAAATAGAAATTCGAATAAAAAAACTTATTGTTAAAAAGTATTCTTGAATAAGATTTTATGTCAAAATAGAAATTCGAATAAAAAAACTTTGATAAAGTATTCTTGAATAAGATTTTATGTCAAAATAGAAACTCGAATAAAAAAACTTTGATAAAGTATTCGATTTATATTTATTTTAGCAAGGAAATTAAATAAGATATTACTTTTTGATAGTATAAATAATTCGAGTTTTATTTATTGAAGTAATGTTTATGTAATTTCCTGTGTGATATATTTGATTTAAGTTTTACAAATTTTAAAGAAGATTTGGATTAAGTATTTTCAAGTACATATAAGATGATTTTTCAGTAAAAGTGCATTAAAAATATCGTCTAATTAATTTCTTTTGATAGAAGAAGATGGTTTGAATCAATGCAAAATATCTACACGTGTTTAATATCTTCTATTGGTTTTAAATAATATTAAATATCAAAAAAACACTTGCTTTGTAAAGAATAATCTTAGACAACAAAATATAATAGAAACTTGGAATTTAAAATAAAAATATTTTTTAGAATAATAAATTACATATTTCAACGTAACAGGTATGCAAGGTAATCAAGAAGTACTCAATTATAACTTTCAGCATATAATACTCAATTTCTTGCGGTTATATTACACAATTATTATGTAAATGAGCTTGGTTAATTAAAGTTTAATATACGAATTTATTATCTATTTTATGAAATATTTTGGAAAGAATATACTATTTAATTTGTGTAAAGCTTTACTTTACACATAATTTTTATTTTATATAAGCTTTTATATTTAAATTATAATTCTTATTGATAAAAGTGATTTTGTTTAGAATATGTTTATTGATTATATTACAAGAATTATTATTTTACTTTTGAGACATAATGTGTAAATATGCTAATAAATGAATTTTTTAATGGTATTATTTGTTTTTTTTCCATATAATTACTTTTATATTTGGTTTAGAAACCAGGGATTAGTCTAAATATTATATTCAATTGATTGAATAAGAATAACAATTATTGTAAATTGTGACTTAAAATGATAAATCAATTATAATTTTTGTCAGAAAAAAAGAAAAAAACAAAACGAATATTCAGAATGACCTAAGTAAATTAAAAAAGCAAATTTAAACATGTATAAAAAGGGAAAATCTAACATAAGTAGTTTTTACTTCTAAATTAAATCAGTGTTGAACTCTTAAGTTTAAAGTAACTTCAGAACTAATCATGAATTATATCGATAGACACAAAACCTATAACATATAATCCGAGAATTTTCTTTAAGGACAAATAGATGAAAGATTTTGATAGATTTATTCAGGGAAATAAAAATTTTTTAAAGCAGTAGCATTCTATTCTTAGAGGCATAAAGTTAATTTACTAGAACCCCTAACTATTGATTATGTACATATAATGTGATTAAAGTTTTGTAAATACGTTTGTGGCATTTAAAGTTACAATAAGAGTTTTTTTTCATTTTTACATTTGGTTTTTGACTAAGAGCTAGATAGATATTCATATAAAAAACGAATACAAAGAGAATCAAGAAGCATTGAATATCATATTATCTAAAAATTAAAGTTTTTTTGTAAACATTTTATGCTCATAGAAAGTATAAGATTACTTACAAAAATAGATATAACCTTAAAAAATCAAAAAAAATTGAGCAAATTAAAAGTGTTCAAAGAACTTTCTTAACGCATAAAATTTTCGTACTCTTAGAGAATGGCTTTATTGTGTTTTTAATTTCTGCATATCAAACTATTATTGAATCCTTTGTATCACACAACGGCATCGTTCTTATTTATAAAAAATTAAATATAGATTATTAGCTTATAACCAAAAATCTTGACACAAAATTAAAATATTCAAAATTTAACGATTATAACCAGCTTTAGGTAGAAAATCACGAATTACAATGAAATATTTTTTAGTTTATTTAATAGTGGAGGCAAGATAACTACACAAAAAACTTTCTGCTTGATAATGAGTATGTCAAATGGATGTGAAAAGCATATTGAGGTTTTTGTAGGGAATAAAACCATATTGTGTCTTTGGTTGTTCTATGAATGTTTGTATGAAGAGGAGCGGTCTACGAAATGGCTAAAATTTTTCCACAAATTTATTTTGTAGTTTTTTATGTAACCGGATCGGAGACCGCACTGAACTTGTAGGTAATTTTCATGTAAATAGATGAGAACTTGGCCTTGCTCACTCAAGTTAGAAAACTTAATACCTGGGAGATATAATAAAACCATTTAAAGCCGGGGGAGCTAAGTAGCAGGTTATACCTGTTAGTATGACATTGCATTGTCTAAGTAAAACACATGTGTTTCTCTAAATATACCTTGGCTAGAAGTTTATTGGGTTAAAAAGGTGTAGAATAGGTGGAAATACTGCATAATCTTGGAATGCCCAGGAAAGCTTCGGTCTTCTATTTCTCTCCATGCAACGGAAATTTAAGAAATCACAACGGCCGCTCATATTAATTAGGTTCTACACACCTGGATGATGAAAGGCTTTGGGATGTAGGTATCGCAGGGGTTACCGATGGAGTGTTGGGGTAGCAGTTATTTATGTTAAACCTAGAACTGCGTTAATGTCATGAAAACAAATATAAAACTTGCCACTATTTTAAAAAAGATGTGGTGCTTTTACATAAATAAGAATTTAAATCTATCAGAATCGTCATTTAATAGAGATTTCTATCCCATTGGCTTAAAATCAGACGAAATTTATAAATAAACGGTAAAAAATATATAATTTCTTAATATAATTAAAAATTTATTAATTCGTTAAGTAGTTAAAATGCTAAAATGAGAAAAAAAAGATTTTTGAAATCAAAATCACGCAAGAATATTTTACAACACTCAAATAACATCAAAAATGTATATAAAGAAGAGAGAAATGTTTAAAGTTTTTTCTACTAACAATTTAAATGTTTTCCTAGTTTTAATGTCTAAAAAATCTCTTATTTGGGCCGGCTCTAGGTTTAATATTTTATAAGTTTATGATCCTTGTTTTTTCAAACTCAAATCATGAAAATTATATAAACTTCTAAAACAAAATAAAATTCTCATATTAAAGAAGACAGATTTAAAGAATATAATATGAACACAATTAACTTCGTACAAGGATTAATACATAAAAGAGTTTTAGAAAGAAATAAAATCAAAAGGACAACCATGGTTTTATTAACCAAGGTTAGCCCGATATTTCTTTTAATTTACAGGACTGTTTCTTATATATTTTTTTAATTATAAAAATTATTAATGCGGTTTTGATTTTCTAGATATAGTAAACAAATTAATGGCAAGTTTTAACAGCAGCAATATTAATGAAAATTGTGTTTAATAGAAATTTAATTTTCCTTTTTTGATTATGACTTATATTAATGATATACAGGTCTTTCCTAATTATTTTCTGATTTATTGTGCCATACAAAATTTCTTAGCAATTCAAAAGAAGGTATAATTTTAGCTAAAAAATATATTTAATCACCAAGTAGATAGTAAATATTCAAAATTTTATTTTATTTAATATTTTCTACAATTATAATAGATTAGTGCTCTTTAAAAGCGTTACAACTTTTCCAATTTATACATAGCCTTGGTTTATTCTTTTTTTGCGAAATACTATTTTTTACTCTTCGTTTCTGAATATCATTGATAATTATGTAAAAATGTCTTTTTTTATTCTATTTCGTATTTTCTGGATTAATAAATATTTTACTTGTTGTTTATAGTGCTGATAGGTTTACATAACATAAATAGAGCATTACTTGCCTAAACCAGGCTGAGAGTTTTATGTCTTACCTTTAAATTAGCTAATATACGAAGCCGTTTAACAGATTCTAGATACATAATGTAATGGTAACTCTATAATATTATTTTTACCAAAATATTAGTTAACTTTTGCAAATGATTAAAAACGTTTTGAATTATAATTTTGTCTACATAACTGAATTTTTTGTTTTTGAAGATTTTTTAAAATATTATTTTATTTTAATTGATATTTCTGTGCAATTGTGGAGGGAGGATAACCACATAAAAAACTTTCTGCTTGGCAATGAGTGTGTGAAACTGGTGTGAGATCATTGTTTGGATTTTTGGTGGGAATAAAACCATACTACATTTTCGGTTGCTCCATGGAGTTGTTATGAGGAAGAGAGGTCTAAGAAATGGAGAAACTTTTTCTACAAATTTATTTGTAGTTTTTTATGTAACCAGATTGCAGACCGCAGCTGAACATGTAGGTAATTGCCATGTAAAAGCATGGAAACCTAGCCTTGCTTATTCGGGTTAGAAGAATTAGCGCCTGGGAGATACAAAACAAAAAACCATTTAAAGCCAGGAAAGCTAAGTAGCAGGTTATACCTGTTGGTATGACATTGCACTGTCTAGGTGGACCCCATGTAAATCTCTGAAATATATCTTAGCTAGAAGTTTATTGGGTTCAAAAAGTGTAGAGTAAGTGGGAATGCTGCATAGTCTTGGGGGAGCCCAGATGGGGGCTTCGGCCTTCGATCACACTCCATGCAACGGACATTAACGAACTCCGGGCAACTGCCTCGCCTATTAATTAGGTTCTACACATCTGGATGATGAAAGGCTTTGGGACGCAGGTATCGCAGGGGTTACTGATGGAGTTTTGGGGTAGCAGTTATTTATGTTAAACCTAGAACTGCGTTAATTCATGAAAACAAATATAACACTTGCCACTATTTTAAAAAGATGTGATACTTTTAAATAAAGTTTCTGTGCGATTTTACAGCTAAATTATTATAATTCTGATTTTATACATGCATTTCCGCAAATAATTATAGTTAAAAACAAAAATTTGATCGATATAATTTGATATTTAAAAATTCGTTTAAGGTGAATTGCATTTTTAGTTTTGAGTTTCGGGTGTTTTATAAATTTATTTCAATTGAAAATCAATATTTCACGTATAAAAATTATATTAGAAAAAATATCATCATTAGCTTTGGGTATGCAAAACCAAAAATTGAGAATAAATAATTTTCAATTTCAGTTTATATATTCTTGTAAAGGATTCGGTATACTACGTTTATTTTCTGGCTAACAAATAATGATTGTATTTAAGAAATTAGGAAATATGTGTACATAAATAAACACTATTCTTACTAATTATATTCTTCCTAAATTATTAATAGAAATAATCTGAATTTGCCATATAAATAGGTTCTAAAATTTTTGGGAGAAAAAACAGACTAAGTTGATGAAACACAAGAAATTATATAATATTTATCAAAACATTTTTTTACAATCGGTAATTCAAAAATTATTTTCTAAAATTTATAAACATAAAATCTTTAAAATTGTATCAAAAAAACTTCTCAAAAGTTAAATATTTTTTAATTTCATAACAATATTTCTAAAAATAATTCAAATTTTTGCTCATTTCAACCTAACTAAAATTAACATATTTAAAATTTATATTTTACTAAATAATAGTACATTGTTTTTATAAAAGCTTCTGTTATTTTGATTTAGTTCCGAGTTTCTTATCGATAAAATTTTATGGATTTTGAAAGGTTTTATTGATATTTTAGTTCTGATAAGTTCATTTTCAGACTTTATATTTATTTTGCGTATGGGACATTCCATAATTGAAAAAAATATGTATATACTTTACATTTTATTCTCTCAAAATTGTCTAAACGAGAATCTAATACCAGAGAAAATTTAAATATAAGTCTAAAAATTCCTTTTTTGAGTTATACATTACTTTTATTAATTTATTATCCAACTTATTTGCCAAATTATTTTTATACATAATTGGTATTAAACGAAGTAAGTTTTCAGATCAGCATTCATATATGAATAAAAGCTTTTGTGGTTATGCATTTTCATAAGCTTAAGGAAAAAAATAAATTGTATTCTTGACTGGTAAAAATTTCATGAAATATGATTGAGAAAATAAGGAAATAGAAGATATATATGTATTTAAAATATCAAAAGGAACATACGAACTTGAACTTAAATTAAATTTATGGTGTTTGTTAATACTAACAGCTGAAATGTACACCAAAAGCAGTAATATATGCCCGAAAAATGCCAATATAATATCAAAGCAGCCCTAACAGATGATTATAAAGTATTATGAGTCTAATGTTACATAAAAACATTTCACTAGTCACATTGGTATAAAAAACTGTACTAAAAATCATCAGAAAATATTGCGAGTCTATGTAAGAACAAAGAAAGATATTTGTCAATAACTGACAAGAATGCATAACTTTGCAGAATTTTAGGTTAATTCAGACGATAATCAAAATTTTTCATGAGAAAGAGTACGAAATTATCTGTTGAGATTTGGAAGTATTAAAAAAATAATATCTGGCTCGAATGGTTTTTAAATATTCCAGATTGACAATTAAGTTTTCATTTAGTGTATCATTTAGAAAAAACGCTAAAAGAAAGACATGCGCTTGAGCATGTTATACTCATCATAGACGCACATAATCCTGCAAATCGGCGAATAAAATGAGTTTATAAAAGACCAAATTAAACTTTTAATTACGGATATCAATTTTCTTGTTATCTTATGAAAATACTACTACTAATTGGCGTTACAGCTCTTAAAGAGCCCGGGCTTCAATAGCGATTTTTCTCCATTCTTCTCTATCTTGCGCCGTTTTCCTTCCACTGCCTCGCTTTAAGCATTCTCATATCCTTTTCTAAGGCATATATCAATCTTTTCCGTGGTCTACTTTTGGTTTTCTTTCCATTAGGTTTGTAGGCATAGATTTGGTCCGCCTCTCGATCAAGCGAAATTCGGGTTATATGTCCTAACCATGTTAATCTTCCTATTTTTATTTCAATACCTAAATTTGATTCACTATAGAGAATATAAATTTCTTGATTAGTTCGAATTTTTCGCCCATTTTTTATGGTTTTTGAACCATCTTTTCTGCAAGTATCTTTCTTTAACAAGCGCCTAAAAGTATTCATCTTTTTTTGTCATGACCTAAGTCTCAGATTCATACATTACAACAGGTCGTATGGTAGTCATATATTTTCCTTTTTGAATTCATACTTATATATTGATGTAATCGGGCGTTGCATCGCAAAGTAGACTTTATTCTTGCTTCCATCCGCTCCTAGATTTCCTCATTGCTTTTGATATTTTCATTTAAAAAATTTCCTAGATATTCGAAGCCCGATTGTTTTTCAAACTATATTGAGTCAATTTCCAAAGCCTTGTTTAAGTTACTTCGCGAAAATGTCATTGCCATATACTTTCCTTGTTCTGATTAATCTTAAATAGTATTTTACTGATTCTGTTGCGATTGCACCAAAGACAGATTTTATATAGTCTTCGTTTATGCAGATTATACTTAGGTTGTCAGAATATGCTATGTATAAGGTTTTTCTTTAAAAATAGTTTCACTTTCATCAGGTTTAAACCTACGAATAATCTTTTTCATTGTAAGGTTTAATGATGAAGTTATAGTGTGTCTCATTGTTTTAAGCCTCCGCTTATTCTAAAATCATTTGAAGCGTCGTTTTCTATCAATACCTTTCCTTTCGCTTTAGCTGAAGTTAATTTTATTATTCTCATTAGTTTTGTAGATATTTCTAAATCTCCAAGAGCATTAAACATCTATTTACGACAAATACTATCATAAGCTTGTTGATAATCTAGAAAGAGTTGATGAGTAGGATTATTATATTCGTAGCAGTTTTCTAAAATCATTCTCATTATAAATATTTGATCTTTTCTCGACCTTCCTTTACTGAATATATATTGATAGTCTCTGTTAATTTCTTCAGCGCATTTCTCCAACTTATTTGCAACTATTTTTTTTGGAAGTTTATAACCAATATTTAACAGAGATATTCCTACGTGAGAATGGCTTTCAAAAATACAGGTGCAAGTTGAGTAATATCATCAGAAAATTATTTACAAGCATACAATATATCTGAGAATATATGCGAAAGCCGGTTCTGTATATATATAAATCAATGTGATTTGCCACAATCAAAAATTGAGAGGAAAATTAAAAAAACCTCTATTGAAATATTATTGATAAGTTATATGAGCAAAAATGTTGTTAAATACGAAGAAGATGCAATTTATGAAGAATTCTTTTCTTGTTCTGAAGCAGGGGAATATTTGTAAGGCTTATATGTAAATATCGGTGTTCCTTTAATGAATTTAAAAAGATCGTATACTAAAAAGTTCATATGTTACCAATGTAATTGTTGACCGGCTCGATTTAATATCGAAATTTTTAGGTAGGTAACTCGTAGAACATAGGATGAAGATATTCACAATTTCAATCTTAAATCAATGCTATACTTATTTACTATTAACTTTAAGATTATGATAGTCACTAGGAGACCAAAAGAAACAAATGCTTAGCATTTATGAAGAAAAAGCTTAGAATGTTTTTGCAAAAAGTGAAATTTGAAACTTTCTAATGAAAGCGACAATGTGAGCTAAACCTTTGAAAAAAATTTCGTTTAAGTTATATTGTAACGAATTATATTAACTTATAATACCCTCAGTTATTGAACGTATCAAACCAAAGCTGCGGTGTTTTTATTCTTGAAAGCAACTTCTCTTTGCTTTTTCTGCCCTTCAAATATATAATGACTGCCTTTTCTTTGTTTTAATGCCTTTTTTTTCGAATTTTATTTATCTGAATAAGAATCGCAAAACGTCTAGTAAATATGAAAAAAAATTAAGGTGAAATTAAGCTCGATATACGAATTGCAGCATAAAACCGAATAAATCTGATATTTTTATGGTTTTATGGATATGAATGTTAAGTAATTGTAGAATAAATTCGACATCTAATAATATATTTCCGTTTTTAATTAGATATGTATAGCACTGTAACGGAAGTGAAATTTAAAAAATAAAACTTTAAATAAATTGATAATATGATTTTATTTGATAAACTAAGAAGCTTCTTTTTGAGTAAAACCATCATTACATCTTTTAAAAAATTAAATAAATTAAACTTTTTTTCTCATAAAATTGAATACTCAACAATGTTATTATAATAAAAAAGTAGATTAAAATATGTTTGAGGTGTATATAACTCCAAGTACATATTATTAGTAATAAAATCAGTATTAAAATATTCTAAATTCACAAGTATCATTATAAAAAACTTTCTTAATAAAAAATAGAAAAATATGAGATATAGTACAAGTAAAATGTAAAATATTGAGATATTTAAGAATAACAGAGCATCGTAAAATATGAAAAAATATAAAAATTATAAACACTTTTGTAGTACATAATGTGTTATATTTTTTTTGTATGTATGTAACTAAAAATTTAAATATAGCATGTATAAACTATTGTTAGATAATAAAACGATAACTCAAATTTGAAATATGGAAATGGCTCTAAAATAGGTAGGTTTAAACAATATAAAGCATTTATATAACTCTTTATCGAATAATTATTGCACTTTCTTTTGTCTGCACAAATAAACTAGAAAAATCATAATTAAAAATTTAAATACCAGACTGGAAACATAGGCTCGTGGTACAGTAGTCCTTAGTATATAAAAACAAATTTCAAATAACAAAGAATACAAAATATAATTTAACATTTAATTTAATTTCAACAATTTTAAAATTTTGGTGAATTCATCATATTTTTATAGAATAAAGCATTGACTATTCCATTATAAAAATAAAATAGCTTGTTTCTCCAATTCCTATCAATGGGTAGAGTCGCTCCAGAATTTAAAATGCCTTTTTAAAACAGAAATATTTTCTAAATTAAAAAGCAATATCTAATTAATTTTCTACATTTCATGTAAAAACCATTTATAATGTAGATTTTTATTCACTAAAAACATCCTTTTAAAGAAACAATTCAATATTTATAGAACAACTATTTTAGTATCCCCTTTTTCTCTTCGTAAAAATCTACAATTTGAATATATTACTTTTATCCAATAAAATATTTCTTCAATAAAAATAAATTTAAAAAACCAAAATGTCATTTTTCTTGATAATTTTTTAAAATATACGTCTTTTAGAATTTATTACCCCTATGTTATCATTTGAAGACATAACAAATTTTGTAAAATATAATCAAGAATATTTCGAACAAAATGAAATACAAGAAATAGAAAAGTTTTTGATAAATGCAAAAACTAGAAAGGAAGAAATAAGAAAAGAAAATCCAAATAAAGAAAAGGCAAACGAATATAAAGAAATTGGAAATAAAGAATTTAAAAATGGCAATTATGAAGAATCTATACGATACTATACACTGGGAATTGAGGAAAATCCATTGAATGAAATTATATTTAGTAATCGAGCTGCTTCCTATGCAAAACTTAGTAAAAATGAAGAAGGAATTGAAGATTGCCATAGGGCTTTAAATATTAATCCATCATTCTACAAAGCATACATCAGATTGGGTTCTTTTTATTTTGATACTGATAAAAATAAAGCGATAGAATTTTATCAAAAAGCACTTGAATTTGATCCGGAAAATGAAATTTGCAAATCACAAATAAATTTACTTTCGAGTCCAAAAGAAGAATCCCCAAATGATTTTAATATAAATAATAGTTATTTTACTGAAATGTTAAAAAATCCTGAGTTTAAACGTGTGTATGACGAACTTAAAGGAAAATCGCCAGATGAACTTTCTGATATTTTAAAGAATTTAAAAACTAACTAAATTTTAATTTAATAATTGATTTTACAATTTTGTTTTTCATTTAATTCTTTATTTGTACTCATTTTTTTTAGTATCTACTATATATTATTAAACAATATGTTAGTATTTGAATTTAAATGAGAAGAATTTTTTTTGCAACGAATTTTTAATTAAACTAATTATTAAATATTTACTTATAAGTAAATACAAAATAATTGTTTTATAAAATAGCAACGGTATGGATTAAACAGAAATAAAGCAAATTTAATTAATTGATAGAAATATTGTAATTTTTATAGCCAATATAAAGCATGAGAGAAAAGAAAATTATGTAAACGGCTGTCGTTAGATTAAAAGGATTTCTTGTAAAACAAAAGTTTGATTTTTTACCATCTTTTGATGTGAAATTACGATTATTTTCTTGTATACACGAAAGAATTCCATTCGAGGTAATCGTACGTGCCATACTTTCTCCATAAAAATAACTGGCTGTTTTTTTCATAATCCAATCCTGTAAAAAAGTAGGTAAAATTCTAAAATATGGAGATATAATAGAAAACCATGGCAAATATATTTCTTTCTTCTCTTTCTTAATTCCACACATTACAGCTTTTGCTACATCAGTAGTTCGCATTGTAAATAAATCTTTAACTTCATCAAACATACCAGAATTAAATTTATATGGAAATACAATCATTGTCTTTATACCTTCTCTTCTTAAAGATTCATTTAGCAATGCCAGATAAGCTTTTGCTCCGCTATACAACCCCAACATTGGAAATCCAAGTTGAGAACATACCGAACTTACAAATACTATTTTTTTATAAGCAGCATTTCTAGCCAGCAGAGTTGGTATTAGAATATTCAACTTATTAGAATTCTCAATATCCTGATCGGTCAACTCCTTAAAATATTTAAGCCCTGGATACGTTCCCAAATTAGAAATAACAATATCAAACTCTTCATTAGGAATCACAAGCTTATCTTTTAATAAGTCAGCTATTGTATGATGTAACCTTTCGTGTCCCTCTAACGGATGTTTGTCTCTATCAATAGTATAAACAACACTCCCTTCGTCGAGAAACATTTGTGTCAATTCAAGGCCCAAACCATGAGATGCACCTGTAATATATATTTTCTTTTGATTCATAAGGGGAACACAGTATTTTTATTAAAGAAGAAGAAAATGATTTAATTTATCATAAATTTTATCATTTATGTAGAACATTACGAGTAAATTTTCATAAAATTTACTTTTTTAGAAATTTATAAATTAAATAATCATCTTCAATGTAAAATTTAATTTATCAAAGATCAAACTAGATCAATTTGTTTTTTTTATATTCTAAGATTCTGTCTATTAATCTAAAAAAGCAGAAAATTATAATAAATAAATATATTATTTAATTTGGTTTGGATATTTTTTGCCTGTGTGAAAGAAATCAATCTTTCTAAAGTCAAATAGAAAAATGATTAAACAAATAATATCTTGCGATTCGAAAAATAAAGGATCTCTTCAATAAAAAATAATTAAACTATACTAAATTTATTTGTCAAATTACTTAAATATATTATTGTGGCAATAAACAAATTAATATATGTCTACATAAATAATTTTTTCATTATAACAAAATATATGTATTTTTGAATGCCAGCTTTGATTTTTTAAATTTTAAAACAATTCACTCATGTATTATGACCCTTAAATGATATTGTCAAAGATATTTTAAATATATATGTATACAGATTATCAACTATCATATCATTGGAAAACAATAAAAATTAGAAGTTAATATAGAAAAAATGATAAGGGATTGACAAAAAGGGTGAAACAATCTTTAGAGGAGAAAAAATAACACATACCTAATAACTAAACAAATTTAATTTAAATGATTATAAAAATACGTTTTAGAATATTTGAAGGCGTTAAAATGGTGGGAAAAAAATTTTAAAAAGAGAGAAAATTTATTGCCAAAATTTTTATCAATAATATTTTAAATATAATGGGAATGGCATTAGTATAAACTATATGTTTAAAAAACAAAAAATTATAATTTATTATTTTGAAATTTAATAATTTAAATGTTTCAAGTTCATTCCTTTATTGATACTAAGTTTGTATCTTAATATTTTTATTGTATAGTAAATATATATTTTGGGATAGAAAAAAATTAAAGTTTTTTTCAGAATTAGGAAATAAATTTCAAGATTGAGATTATTTCAACTTAATTTAATTTATTTTGAAGTTTTTTGAAAGTCTAAATATATAACTTTATAAAATCAAATTTTTTTATATTTCGAATTTTATTCTATAATATAATTCAGTACTTTTCTGACGATGTCGACTTACTTCAAAATGTTAATTGGTTAAAAAATACAAGCCACCAATAATAGTGTTATAGTTAGGATTTGACTCTTTTTATTTGTTCGTATATATTTTCAAACTAATAATTGTAACAAGAAGTAGAACATGGTACACTTAGAAAGATTCTTTGGTTCAAAAAAATATTTGAACTAAAATTCCTAAATTTTCTTCCAAATTGTATTATTTATCAAGAATAACATACTAAATTTGTTTTTTTACTTTCTCTAAAGAATTATTTTTTAAAAAAAAACTTTAATTGATTTATTCGGATTCTTTTCAAAAATTTTTACAATTACATAAAAAATTGTAAGATAAGATTAATGCTTTTTTGCCGTTCTTTTGTGCAATTTATTTATATTATCAATAATAATTGCATAAAACAATTATCGCTTTAATAGCTTCGTAAACTTTATACTTGATCAAATTAAAAAATTTTTGATAAAAATGACTATGAGGTTATACAGATTTTATTCAAAAGTACCACATCTTTTTAAAATAGTGGCAAGTGTTAGATTTGTTTTGCTGACACTAACGCGGTTCTAGGTATAAGAAAGTTAATTGCTACCCCAACACTCCATCGGTACCCCCTGCGATAACAACGTCCCAAACCCTTTCATCTAAAAGGTGTGTAGAACCTAATTACTAGGCGAGGCAGTTACCCGGAGTTCGTTAAAGTCTGTTGCATGGAATGTGATCGAAGGCCGAAGCTCCCCGGGCTCTCCCAAGACTATGCAGCATCCCCACTTACTCTACACTTTCTGAACCCAATAAACTTCTAGCTAAGATATATTTCAGAGATTTACATGGGGTCCACCTAGACAGTGCAATATCATACCAACAAGTATAACCTGCTACTTGGTTCTCCCGGCTTTAAATGGTTTTTATTTTTATATCTCCCAGGCGCCAAGTCTTCTAACTTGAGTGAGCAAGGCTAGGTTTCCATGCTTTTTAATGGCAATTACCTACAATTTTAGCTGCGGTTTGTAATCTTTTTACATATGAAACTACAAATAAATTTGTAGAAAAAGTTTCTCCATTTTTATGACCTCTCCTCTTCATAACAACTCCATGGAGCAACCGAAGATGTAGTGTGGTTCTATTCCCACCAAAAATCCAAACAATGACATCAGACCAGTTTCACACACTCATTGCCAAGCAGAAAGTTTTTTATGGGGTTATCTTCACGCTAAAATTAAGCTATACGATAAATAAATTAACAAATAAGCCTATCGTTAAAACACACGGTTTTTTCAGAATAAATAAAACAATTCACGAGGATAAATTTCTTCAAGAAAAGGGACAGAATGAATAAAAATAGGTAAATAGTGAATAGACTAAATATTAAAGCCGAGCTGAAGCTCAAAATTTTGAAGTAAATATAAAAGAAGAAGAGAAATAAGCTAAATTGAAAAGAACCTAAGATTTTATACGAAATGTCTATAGATAGCTAGAAATGTGATAGAAAAGACAATGAATCATAAGATTAACGAATGCTGCAAGGGTTTAAAATTCTAATTGACAAGATTAAGAAACTATAGCCCGGGTATCGAAGTTAAAGGTTATTCCCGGCATTTATTTCTTATAAATATATAGGAAAATTCGTTTCTACGGGCTTAACCACTAATATTGTTCAAAAGAACAGTTTTTTTGACAAATAAAATACTCACATAAATAAATGCCTTAAAAACTAAGCGGAAGTGATAAAAATAGACAGTGACTTTGATTGTATAAAAAAATTGGTTAAAACTATTATCGATTTGAACCAAATAAAACCGAATTTGAAATATCTGTTAAGTAAAATACATTCTGAAATGTTATTATGAAATTTCTCAAGGACGGCTAAAAATATGGATATAAAAGACCAAAGTTTTATCCGAATAGACTGCTTATGAGGGGTCCGAAAGCCTGATTAATATAGAAAATTCCTATAGCTAATTAATGATGTTTAAGGAGATAATACAATGATTTTTATTTTTCTGTTGAATATAAATTAAGTTCATTTCAACCAGCTTCACAGCCAGTGATATAATAAACAATATTTGACATTGTTTCAAAATCATTATTCATTTAATTCTTAACGTATAGATGTTGTAATTAAAAAAAAGATTTATAATTGGTCATCAATTATATAATCGAACAATTCTGGCAAGACGACTACTCACCTAAATATTTAATTGTTTGGAAAAATTAAGGCATTGGTATTAGTGTTTCCAAAACGAAATGACTTTTCAAAATTGGTTTAATTCATTCAAGAATTTTACATGGCCAAAAATAGTGTGCAGAAATACAACATGGCACTCTTGAAATGTTTAATTGGTCTAAAAAAAGTTTCGCCTTACGATTGTTAAATAAACTTTAAAGATTTTACTACATAATAGGAATAGCATTAACATTTTTTTACTTTTCGGAGGTTTGTTTTAGCACAAGGGCCACTAAACTTTTGACTTGTGGGCCAAGAAATCATAACTTTTTATGCTAACATACAAAAAAATATTTCTAAGATTTTATTATTAATATTTTTAAATCAAATTTTTAAAGTTCCATATAGACGTCTAAAAAATAAACATATATATAAACCATATTTCTATATAAAAATATTCAAATAAATTACTGCAATTCCATAAGAGTCTAAAGTTTCACAATTTAATCAAGTTCATAAGTTTGCTCTAGTAATTATTTCGGCTTTGGCACTACCTAATTACATGAACAAGTATTTTCCAAAATAAAATATATTTACAAATCAAATTTAATAGAAAGTACTTGGAGCACTTATTGAAAATTTAAACTACTAAATTTACCCAAATTGTACCAAGAAGTAGTACCTAATCACAATTACATCAATTTCATTAATATTAAATTATGCCTCTAAATTTTTTTTATTCTGACTTTTTGGTATTACCTGCTTTACAAAATGTTAAGACCCAAATAACTTTTCTTATTATTATGAAATCATACTAAAAATTATCTGAAATTGTAATTTTTTTGTATACTAAACAGGAAATATTTCATTTTTTTAGCTGAAAAAACACCTATCTTACAATAAAAAAAATTGTGAGAGTGGGGGTGTAGATGCAGTTAAATGTCTGGACTAAAACCGCGGGCCTTAGTTTTGAGACCCTAGTTTTAAGTTAAAAAAATGTAACTTAACTACCTTTTCTGAGTTCATTGTACAAATTTTTGCTAATCCATAAATAATAGAAGAAAAGAATAACTGTTTGATTAGTTGGAATAATCACATAAATTCCCTTAATAATACTCAACAAACAAAAAATCTCATTTATTTTATAAAAGAAAAATTTTGAAAGCGTGCCAAAATATTGATTAAAAATGTAATTAGAAGGTATCTGAGACTAACAAGAGCTTAACTTATATACTCTAAATACACATTCATGTTGTTGGGCGATATTCGGAACAATCAAAGATGAAATTTATGAATTCAAAGTGATGAAAAAAATTCATAATTATGGCTTCGATCAAAATATAACAAAAAGTTAAAATAGAACAATTTTAGTCAAACGGAAAAGAGATGAAGTTGAACCAACAAAAACATGAGATAATTAAAACAATGGGAAATAAACTTTATTATAAAGGTTTTCCTCAACAAATTAGATCTTTGTTACAACTAAATAGGAAAACAAATCATAGTTATTTTTTTTAATAAATTTTTGGTTAATTTATTTACCAACTAAACTATGCTTTGAATAATACCAGAAAATAATTATTTCATCTATATTTAACACTTCAATAAAAAAGAATCAGGATGTTAAGTAATTACTTCATAAACTGATATATCATACCACGGGAAAAAAGGTTCTTGTATAGACAAAGACCTCCAAGTTTGGGTTGGGCGTAAGGCTAACAACTCCTCCTTTAAAACCATCTTGTTACAAAACCCGAAAGTAAACAACCCTACTAGAAAAAGACCGGTGAGCGGTATTACTAAGAACGGCTAAGGCCGGTGAAGGGCTTTAGTCCCAAGAATAATAATAAAAGCTAAAGAAAAATCCTAGATGTTGTTTTAAGCTTAATCAAAAAAAGTTACGGTGTAACAAAAATAATAAGAAAACCCAGTACAGACCATAAACAGATTAAAGCTGCTTATCACTTTAAAAGCAACTGGAAAGAAAATGAAAATATTATTCTGAGAGGTAAAGACATTATAACTATTAAAGAAATATCCAAGAAAAGAAAAACATGCATATATGAAGGTCAACCCTATACAGGTAAACATATTAAGTAAAGTTATAAATTTTAATTAAAATATCGAGAATATTCCTATATTAAAATAACAAGGCGAAAGATGTCAAATAAAACCAAGTTTCTTTGTTTTTTGAAGGATAGAAATTATGTTTTTTTCCTCGTGTTTAACATTTACTTCTATACCAACCTGTAAAAATTTCTATAAAATATTATTTTGGTTGCTCGAAATAATTCTTTTACAGTTTTTTAGATTTACTATATATTGTTTTAAAATACAACATTATACATTGAATGATAATATTTTTTATTTTCGAATTTGTAATTTAAAAATTTAAAAATTTAAAACAAAATCCTTCATATGAATGAGAACCATATAAATTTATTTAAAAGATATCTAAATATTATTGGATTACAAACTTACTCATTTTTATCTTGCTGCTTTTTTAGATTAAAGTTTTAAGAAATTATATATTTATATAATTAATTTAATATTTGTTTCATTGAAATATAATTTACCTTTTCGTATTTGATATTCAAATTCTAATTTATCTAATACGGGAGAAATTCTGATTTTAATAAATTTTATATTATTTCGAGTAATAAATTCTATTTTGGTATTTACAGAGTAATTCCATTCTAATCCAAACACATTATTATAATAATCAGTTAATGGTTTATTTGTATTTATATTTATAAGTATAAATCGTGTTTTTAAAGAATAATTTATTTGTTTTATATTTGTAATAATTTCGGTTATAGATTTATAAATTTCTTTGTTGAGCTCTTCGTAATATACTAAATGTTCTAAAGAATCTATTATAACCAATTCTATACTGTTATCAATTATAAAATCTCGTATTTTGTATTTTAATATGATATTTAGTTTATTTAATTCATCGATTCGAAATATTAGCATATTCTTTTTAAATGATTCAATTTTAAAGAAAGATATTATTTTTGTGGATATTAGAAGTGTGTTATGATGTTCTACTAAGCTTAAAGCTACATCTATCTTATCATTTCCATTATTTCCGTAAAATTCTGTTATACCCAGAAGATATATCATAAATGGGGCAAATTGTAAAATATTGTTATTTGACAGATAAAAAAAATCTAAAAAAAATATTCAAAGATAAATTAAAATACAAATGAACTTAAAAATATTTTGAGACACATAAAAAATATTTATAACCAAATTAATGTGTTATAAAACTTGAAAACTTTAAAGCCTGTACTATTGTCAAGTATTAAATCATATTGAGTCATAGATATTTTGTCCTAATCTATACTGATTTAAAATATTTCTAAATGTTATTTTATGTGTTATTCTCAGATCTATTCTGATCATTTCCTTTATTTTGCCGCCTCTTGTCTTCTTATTCAAAATTCGGCTCGATTTTACATTTTTAGTCAAATCAGACATTAGTGGTCGTATCATCCAAATTTAGATAATAATTTTTTTTGCCTCTATTATTTTAACAAATTTTTAACGTAGCTACATATATTTGAAGACTTTATAGGCTGTATGTGCCTATCTGTTCTTTGTAAGGCATACAATGACGCTTTTCTTCTAGATTTACATCTGCATCTGCGCTCGTATCAAACTAGCTACTTTCGTATTTAATATACGTTTTCACATAAATTAGATTTTTAAATACAATTGCACTATCAGTTTAATTTTTTTTAAAAAGCCTAGAAATATTTTTTATTCTATTTGTATTAGAAATATTAGCCACATTAAAGGTAGAAATTTTAAATAAAAAACAACATCAATTTATTCAAAACATTAAATTGATACACTTCAATTTATTTAAAATCTAGCTTAAGAGCTATGATTTGAAGATCCGCATTCAGATATAAAGGATTTCAATTTTTTCCAAAATCCTTTTTTCTTTTTTTTATTTCTATTATTTTCCCCTTGAATATTACATATTTCTACATCCTTTTTATCTTCATACATATTTAGTGTCTCATATTCAGTATATCCTACCAACCAATCATAAATTCCATCGTTTTCTAAATTTTTCGATGTCATTAAACTATCAAAATAAAAATTTATTCTATCATAATCTGGTTTTTCTTCGAATTCTATACTTCTTATATATTTTAAACATTTTATAAAATATTTTGAGCCTCGTATTCCTTTACATAAGGTTTCTGGTGATATTTCATTTTTCTTTTTTCCTATTAATTGATATTTCTCTTTTCCAGTAGAAGCATGTATTCCCATCCATGGAAGAGACCCTACACTAAAATATATCAATACATATAAAATACTTTCTAAATCATCTCTTCTACTCTGTTCCAATCCATTGTGTGTATTAATAGAAGCGTACCTTGCAGTTCCAGTAAGTTTTTTATTTATTTCTAATTTTATATGTTTTCCAGAATATAAATCCACATATCTTTTTGTCATTCCTAAATCTACTAAATATATATTTTTTTTATCCAAACTCAACAAAAAATTTTCTGGTTTAATGTCTCTATATATTCTTCCTTTTTCATGTATTCCTTTAATTATATCAATCATTCTTTTACCAATCATACATATGGTTTTGAGACTGAAATTTCTATTTCTTTCTTCATAAATTTGTTCTAAAGAATTTCCTAATTTATCCATAACCAAATAATATATGTCATTAGACACACCTAAATAATAGACATCAATTATTCCATCTAATCCTTTCATTTCATTATAAACAGTATACTCATTTTTCAACATGCTTTGATCCGGATGCGCATGCATATTTTCTGCTTTTATTGCATATATACTTCTATTATCTTTTCTTTCTGCTTCATATACTGTTCCAAAGCTTCCTCTACCTAAAACTTTTATTATTTTATAATCACCAAGCTCTTCAATTATATCTTGATCCATAAGGTTTCAATTTTATGAAAAAAGTTTTATACAAATTTATAATTTTAAGTTTAAAAAAAAATGTATTAAAAAGAATTACAGAGACTCTAATGTAAATAGAACTGTCTGCATTAAATATTATTTAATTTTTTTTCATATAAATTTATTATAAAATATTTTGGTAGAATTTAAAAATGGAGTATTTAACTGAATATAAAACATTTACTTATTTATAATGCATATGAATTTGCAGTAGAAATTATTGTACGAAGCATATGTTTCATAAATATTTTTTATTTAATTGTAAAATATGATTAAATTTTTGATTGAGTAGAATCGCAAAAATTCTTAAAAATATATTTGTTGTGTTTTTAATTAATTAAATTAATTTTTTTCGATAAGAAAATGTTTTTATTATGAATATACTATTAAGATTTATCGAAAAATAATGTACAAATGTTTTGATAGTTACAGATTACTTTGAAATTATATATTTCTAATTTTGTATAATTTTTCTATATTAGAAAAATGTAAAGATTTTATGAGTAATGATGGATCTAGTTTTTTTTTTGAAAGATTTGTTAAATATGAATAATAAAGGAAATCAAAATGAAACGAAATACTTCAAAAAATATGAGCATATCAAATTTACAGAAAACATAGTTTTTATATAAAAGAATGTTTAATAGTTTTTTTAAAAAATTTTACATTTTCTGTCATCTGATTATCTAAAATCTTAAAATAATTTTAAATTAAGAAGTAATAACTTAATTTGGTTTTATTTAGATTTATTTAGTAAATATTGAATGTTCTATGTTTTAATAAAATTATAAATATCAATCAATATTGTTAAAAAAATTAAAAAATTTATAACGTAGAATATTAAAGCTCAAAAAAAAACTATAAATAAAAAATGAGAAACCGTGCTTGAATATATTAGAGCAAATTACACAATTACAAACATATATCAGATTTTTATTATAATGGAAGTGAAATTATAGAATATTTATGTTTTTCTGAAAAAAAGCATTTAAAAAAAAATCGAAAACTAAAGGTAGACTTAAAAATAAAATAAATACAACGAAAAATCTAATAATATGAAAATTAAATTGATGCTATTTCGGGCAAATTAGTCATGAACAGAAAAGTTATCGTTGTATTTCTGCAATTTTTTTAAATATTTAAATAAAAGAATATTTGAAGACTTGTGCTAATTAGTGTATGAATTAAATATAATAATATCGAATATATTTTAAAATTCTCATTACAATTTCGGTCTGAAATCATAAATTTCTTTAGAATATTTTGAAGCATTAAAAATCTGGAAATTCATAAACTCTAAACATATTCAATTAAAGATGAGAAAAAATTGTTGTTTCTAAATAAACTAGAATATTATTTCAATTCCGTAAAATTAATAACCAAGAGTAATAAAAATGTAAATAAATCAAACAAAATTATTGGAAAAAATAGTGGAAAACAATTTCTAAAATAAGAAGAAAAATATAACAATTTTTAATTACTGTGCGTCAAAAAGACTCTGTTTGACAGATATTATTTAAAAAATTAAAATCAAAAACAGATTTGCAAAAAAAAGTGTAAAATGTTGATTTTTCTAACATAAATCTCTTGATATAGTGTCAAAAATATATAAGAAAATAAAACTAACATATTTACTATTTTTAGATAAATTGAAACTTCCAAATATCCAGGGAATACTTTTTAAAAGCGAAGCTTTTGAAATTTAAAAAGGTTGAAATATTTTATTGTATAGTATGGAATTGTGATAGTTGGTACTTGTTTGTACAATTATTTGCTTTTAATATTTTTATTTCAACAATTTTTTACTTTTATTATTGTTAGTGGAGAGAGGATAGCCACATAAAAAACTTTCTGCTTGGCAATGAGTGTGTGAAACTGGTATGACGTCATTGTTTGGATTTTTGGTGGGAATACAACCACACTATATCTTCAGTTGTTCTATGGGTGTTGTTATGAAGCGGAGAGGTCTAAGAAATGGAGAAACTTTTTCTATAAATTTATTTGTAGTTTTTTATGTAACCAGATTGCAGACCGCAGCTGACATGTAGGTAATTGCCATGTAAAAGCATGGAAACTTAGCCTTGCTCACTTGGGTTAGAAGACTTAGCGCCTGGGAGATATAAAAATAAAAACCATTTAAAGCTGGGAGAACCAAGTAGCAGGTTATACTTGTTGGTATGATATTGCACTGTCTAGGTGGACCCCATGTAAATCTCTGAAATATATCTTAGCTAGAAGTTTATTGGGTTCAGAAAGTGTAGAGTAAGTGGGGATGCTGCATAGTCTTGGGAGAGGCAAGGAGGGCTTCGGCCTTCGATCACACTCCATGCAACGGACATTAACGAACTCCGGGCAACTGCCTCGCCTATTAATTAGGTTCTACACACCTGGTAGATGAAAGACTTTGGGACGTAGGTATCGCAGGGGTTACTGATAGAGTTTTGGGGTAGCAGTCATTTATGTTAAACCTAGAACTGCGTTAATATCATGAAAACAAATGTAACACTTGCCCATATTTTAAAAAAGATGTGATACTTTTAAATAAAGTACGTTTATTATTGTGATTTATAAAAATTATAGATATGTATAAAATATTCACTTTAAATCCAAAATAAATTAATTAACGAAACCGACAGAATCACGAAAGTTGCATTACAACAGCGAGTAAATAACTTTCGGTGAAAGCAAATGCCTAGAACAGCTTGTATGCTTTTAGAAAGATTATTTAAATATTAAAATTTAACAGATTATAAATATAAAAAACATGTTCAGGTTAAAGCAATTCAAATTGCATTATCGATGAAATACAATGAGTATCATGTTTATCTCCTAACATAAAACAAATGCTTGATTCTAAACTCCAAAAATAAATGTGATGTATTAAATAAGAACCTTGGTTTAGTATTTAACATAATAGCTATAATTCATCAGTTTTATGTTTAGGTTTAAATTTATACCCAGTATGATTCTTTAAGAGTGGAGGGAAGATAACCACCTTAAAAACTTTTTGTTTAGAAATGAATGCGTAGAATTGTTCGGGAATAAATGTTTACATTTTAGCCGAATATAAACCAAACGGATCTATAGGCCTATTTCCTATAATTTCGAGTTATAAGAGATTAAAGGAAACAAATATTAAACTTCCATTTGTCATCCTCGAACCCGAGAAGTAAAAGAGAGATGGAATATGTAAGTAAGTATGATTCTTGAAAGTTTTTTTTATTAATATAATTTTTTAAAACTAAGTTTTCAATTTAATTCATTTGTTTTGAATATTTCAAAATATTTATTGTATTACACAACAAATATATTCATCTAATAGCTTTTCAAGAATCGATTTTTAAAAATGGACTTGGGTTAAGGTACGTCAATTCTAATGTAATACAGGCTATGTTATTTTGATGTCTAAAACCCGGATTTACTGGAAAGATATTATTAGGAATATGATAAAATATTCATAAATTGATTGTATGTAACCATCCCATATTTTTTAAGTACATGTAACCATGAAACAATAAGGTAATTATTTGCACTTGAAAATTAACCAAAAAATAATTTAGTTGGTTTTAGGCCGAAAAATTTTTAATTATATTGTAACAAAAATATTTTCCTTGGAAAGTGATTTTAAATAATATTTTATTTATTAGAAAACACATATTTTTAGAAAAGCGGAATATAGTAAATTATTTTTAGGAAATGAACATAGTTTTAGGTTTAAAATAAATGACTGCTTCTTGAAACTTCATCAGTATTCTGTAGAAACCTATATTACAAAGCCATTAATCTAAAAACCATGTAAACAAATTAATGGTCACGGGTTTTGCCCAGTGTTCGTCAATATAGGTTATTTGTCATGTGATGTAAGTAAAAACCAGACTTAAGTACTATCATGACCAGCAGAATTTTCGTATACACTACATTTTGTGAACTTATAGACATACAGCTAAAATATATTTCGGAGACCAACATATATCCCACCTAGACCTTACAATCCATACCAGAAGTAGTTAATCGATTCTTAGCCTTCATAGATTCTTAAACATTAAGTTTTTAGCATACTCAGGGCTAAGTCTTCAAACCCGAATGAGAAATGCTACGCATAAAGCCTTAGACATGACTATTGTCTACAATTTTGGCTGCATTTTACGTCTATCTACATAAAAAGCTACAAAACAGACATTAGAAATGGTTTTTCGGTTTTGTAGACATCCTACTCTCTATAGAAACTCAAATTGAAGACAGAATACGTAGTTTGCTTTGATTCTCAAAAGAGTCTAAATAATGATATTTACATCAATTTAAGATACTCATTGTCAAGCAGAAAGTTTCAATGCAATTGTAAAAAAAATATTGACTAATACACGACTCATTTAAATTTCTACAATATAACTTTTTTAAATCAAGTGAATAAATTCTTTTTTTATAATGTTTCACTGAAAGACTAATGTATTAGTTTTATTTTTTTTAGTTTCGAAATAGTACCTAATAATAATTTTTACTTTTTAAAATTCCATGTCGTTTACAAAAAACATCTTGTGTTTGATATTGATTTTAGAAAATCCATAACAAGAAATCATTTCACAGCCTATCCGAGATAATATCATCTATATAATATTCGAATTTTGCAAATGCCCAGCAGAATTTTAAACATGTTTTTTTACAAATGATTCGAGAAAAAACTATTGCAAAAGATAAAATTAATTACAAATAACAACTTAATAATTCATGAAAGCGAAATCATGTTATAAAACCAAAAAAAGACATACTTGACTTCTTTTGAAGATATAGTAAAAGTTTGTTTTAAAATTCGATCTTAAATTGTAAATCGGCAGAAATCCTATAACAGGACATCAAAATTAGTTAAATTTGAAAAAATACCTTTTTTTAATAATATAAATAATATAATAAATATAGAGCGAAAATAGCGACGAGTTTATGTTTAATTGTTTTATTTCTTAGTCGGAAAAAAATACTGTAATATTAATAACTCATCTTTTATGCATATTTTTTTAAATATAGAGTATATTTCTTATTCTAAGTAAACAGAGAAGAGCTTATAGTTAAATTAAATATTTTTTTACCAATTGGGATCTAATAGAATATATTTGGGAAGTTACAGTGGGTTTACAATTAAATTATTTTTTTATTAATTATAGAATTTTTTATTAAAAGTAGAGATTTTTTTGTTAAAAGTTTTATTATTCTAAGTATAAAATATCATTACCTATGATTTCTCGTATAACCATTGTAGCATATGCAGATTTTGACAAGGAAAATTCTAAATAAATTATATTATTTTCAATAGAAACGGATAAATCAGAAGTTTTTTCAATTAATTTTCGATACCCACCTTTTAAACCTCTTTCAACTTTCAAAGGTATAACTACATCGTAAATGGTATGTAAATCTAAATTCTCATCCGTTATAGTTTCTATTTTTTCCTCCAAAGTTTCCTTCTCTTCATAAATTTCTTTCTTAGAATCATATAAAATATTATTGAATATATTTTTATCAAAAATAAAAACTTCAGAATCTAATTTAATATCTTCTAATTTTTTATGGGAATTCGATATATTATCATTGCCTGAAGTGACTTCTTTTGAAGAAATTTTTGTTCGTTTCAAAACCAAATCACCCACCTGAATATTTTTGCCTCTTTTTATTCTATCGGATGCCATTTTATTAAAAATATAACTTTGATAAGAATGTAAATAAATACTTTTAAGTTCTTTTTTAATATTCTCAATACATTTTTTATCGGACAATCCTCTGCTTTTTCCTTTGCATATTGTTTTTTCAGCTATAAAACGTTGAGGAAACAATTCATACGCATCTTTAAACTTCTCTTCTTTGTATAAATTTCTTGCTTGTGTGATTTGTTCACTTTCATTAGAAATAGGCTCCATTATGATTTCCACCGCTTCTTTATATTTTTTTGTTACAATCAATTCACCAATAATATGATTATGCATATTTTTTCCAAACCGTTGATTACCATAATAATTTATAAATCCATTGTTTAAATACATTTTAATTTTTTCCACATCATAATTATTCTGTAAATTTGAATTTTCCGTCAAAGAATTTTCATTTCTATTCTTCGGACGTAAAATTATTTTAAATCGATTTCCTTTTAATGTGCCTAACGATATACCCGAGACACAAGTTCGTATTTTATAAATTGAAATACCATTATTTTCTTCGGAAAGTTTTAAAGCAATTTGATACAAATCATAAAAGGAAATATCAGTAATTGACATTTTCTGATAAGTAACTGCTCTTTTATCTTTATTTCCACAAAATTTGATAGAATTATATGAAATTTTTAAATACGATGCGATTATTTGGCATGCATTTAATGTGTCTCTATTTGTTTTTTTCAATACAAATGAATACTTTTTTGAATTATCAGAGATATAAAAAACCGAAACAATATTGTTGTCTGTTTTTGTCGATATAAGTGGATGGGATTGTAAAAAACCGTGTAAAACACTTCGATACGTTCTAGTTGGAATGTAGATTTTAAAAAGCAATTTTCTTTGATTATTTTCTACAAAAAAATTATCAAATTTATTATTTTCTATAGTCTCTATATTTTCTATACTTTCTAGATTTTCTATACTCTCTAGATTTTCTATACTCTCTAGATTTTCTATACTTTCTATAGTTTCATTCTTTTCACTGTTTAAAAAATATTTTTGTCGGTTTAGATTAATTGCTTTTACTAGATTTTCTAATTTTTCATCAATTATTTCAATTTTTGCAAATTCTCTTATAAATTTAAGAACTTTTACAGCGTTTAAAGTATCAAATATATCTGTTTCCTCACATAATTCATTTTCGTGAATTTCTTGAACAATAAAATCATTAAAAAATGTCTTAAGTGAATAATTCTCAACAAAAGGATCGGAATTAAAATATTCAGTTATATTTACGTTTTCTAACATTTTTAAATAAAAAGGGTAAAAATCTAATTGTGCACTTGACTTATTTATTATAACGGCTTAACAATTAAAACTGCAAAAAATGAGTTTGAAATTTTTTAAATAGTTATAAATATAAATTCTTGAAGAAAATACAAATTAAAAATTCATTTAAAAAAATCACAATTTTAAACAAACAAACTTCATGCATTTAGAATTTCTATTTAATGTTAGAAATTATTGTTGCATCATATAAATACTTTCTATTGTTCAAATCAGCCAGAAAATATTATGTATGACTTGAATGTGAATATAAAATATTTAAAGAAAATTTATTGCTAATTTGTTATAAAGTCGTAATGACAAAAACACAATTCAATGAAAAAAAAATATTTTTGAATGTAGAAACTTAAAAATTATGTGTTGAAATCTTAACTTTTTAGATATAGAGAAGCGGTTTATAAAGGTTTTTTGGGAGATAAAATAGATTTTTTTGCAAAAAATTAAATAATTTATTTTGAAAAAGCAGTAAATTTATCAATTATTTCATCTGTTAAATTTTCTCTTGCTTTTCTGTAATTTGATATGAACTTTTGTAAAAGTTGAATACATTTTTTTTTCATTTCTCCAGTAGAAATACTTCCATCAAGGTAACCTGTTCTGTATTTTTCTAATTCTTCGTCATTTTCTTCAAAATATTTTAAATAATGAAAAGGAACATCAACATCAATATTTCCACCATATTTTCTATGCTCTTCTAACGTATCCTTTCCCCCTGAAAATGCATATTTATTGATTTTATTTTTTATAACCGAATCGGAATCCGTTAGATATATCGAACTCTTAGTATCACTTGCTGACATTTTGGTATTCAATCCTTTTAAATCAGGAAGGAATCCTGAATAAAGAGTTGCTGGTTTAGGCTCTTTTAATATACCAGCTTTGTCTCTGGCTAATCTAAAATAAGGATCTTGATCTATTGCAGCCGGTATAAGACACATCATATTTTTTTCCAAAAAATCAAATGAAGAAGAGAAACAGGGTGCTATTTCTTTAGAAGGGAACTCTATCTGACCAATATTAGAGGTAGAATCAAATCCAAACACCTTTGTAGCCTCATTGAGATTAATATGCTTAGAAATTCGTAACGAATTTTTAATAAATTTATATGAATATTCTATATTTGAAAAAATAAAAGTTTTTTGTGGATTAAATCCAAATGCGATAATATCTTTCATATTTTCCTTTCCGAATTTAATTGAATCTTCTAATGATAAATCCTTCCATAAATATTTTTCATCATCTGTTATTTGAATTACAAGATGTACATCAAATATGTCTTGAAGATATTTACAAAAAAGAAATGGAACAGCGTGTCCTAGATGCATACTTTGACTGCTAGGACCTCTACCTGTGTAAAGATAAAATTTTTTGTTCGTTTCAACCAAATCCAATATTTTATTAAAATCTCGATGTGCAAAAACCAACAAACGTCTCAATAAATGATGAACAGGTTTCTTAATAATTTTTTCTATTCTTTTAAGAATAGCTTCGTCAATTTTTTGACATCCAAAATTTTTAATTATTTTTTCGTAGTCAACTGCCATGTTTTTTCCTTCAACGATTTCACCTGTCACTTCCCATGGTGTTATTTTTTGTTCTGAATCCATGGGGTGAAAAGTTCAATAATTATTTTATTTTAATATAAAATTCGAATAATGTAACCTCAAAGTTTGGAGTAAAACCGATAATTGTTTAATAAAAAATGTATAAAATCTTAAGAATGTACCACATATAAACCTCTTTATATTTGAAGTTTACGTTTTTAAGATTAATAGGATTTCATAAATCTGCTCTTAAATTTATAGTATAGCAGCAAAGATACAATTTTTGCTTCAAATCACTGAATAACTTTTTATAGATATTAGAATACAAAAAACAAAATCATGAAAATCTATAAACTATAATCAGAAATTTTTAATGGTAGACAATAAATAGCACAAATATACAATTTTATATCCAATCTAAACAATTTTACGCTGTTTTAAAGATTTAAATTACGAAGTTGATTTGAAATTATATTGTATTTTTCTAATCTTTTAAAGCAGTACCCTCGTTTATTTTTTAAACTAACTATATTAGGTCATTCGATTTCGAACGGGTTTCTTACAATTATATTAATTGAATCAAGTTTTTAGAAAGTATTGTTAAATCATTAAATGTGTAGGATTAGAAAATTTTAAATTCCAAGTGATGTAATCCTTTTTTTAAAACTTAAACATCATACTGCCATGATATTACTTGAACAATTTAAAAGTAATTTAATATTAACAGACTAATTTTTTAATAAACTTTTATTCAAAAATAGCAGATATTTTTAAAAAACAGTGACAAATGTTAGATTGTTTTCATGGCATTTACGCAGTTCTAAATTTAGATAAATAACTGCTAAAATATCACACTGTCGGTACATCCTACGATACTTATATCTCAAACCTTTTCATCTAAAAGATGTGTAGAACCTAATTAATATGCGAGGCAGTTCCACAGTTCGTTCATGTTCGTTTCATGGAGTGTTACCTAGGTTGAAATCAACCCTGAGCTTCCCAAGACTATGCAGAATTTCATCTTCTTACAATTTCCGAACCCAAAAAATTTCTAGCTAAGATATATTTCAGAGACTTACATCTGACCACCTAGAAAGTGTAATGTCATACCAACAGATATTATCGCTACTTAACTCTTGGCATCAAATAATTTTAATTTTATACCTCCCAGACCTTAAGTATTCTAATCCGGATAAGTCTAGTATCTCTTGCTTTTCGATGAAATTACATACAAGCATAAGCTTGAGTTCTAACTTAGTTACATAAAAAACTGCAAAATAAATTTGTAAAAAAGGGTTCAAGATTATTAGATTTCCTCTTTCTCTTAATAACTCTGATGAACCAACCAAAAATTTAGTGTGGCTTTATTACCACCAAAAACCCAAACAATCATTTCATATATTAAATCATCTGTTTTTTGCCAAGCAGAAAGTTTTTTTATGGTTATTATCCTTCTCCTAAGTTTTTAATAAAAAAACATATTTTTTACAGAAATATTTCTGTTTTTACATTCTGTAAATAAATTCTTAGGGATTAAGTTAAAGAAAACGATCTTTATTCAAAGAATCATAATTTTTTTTTATACTTATAAATAACAATAGCGTATTTTCATTTTATTATATGTGAATTCACCCCTTAAGTCTCTTATTTTGATCTTATATACAAGTCTTCAGTGTATTTCGATAAGATATTCAATACCATATGTTTTATAGATGACCTCTTTTTTTGTTAGTTATGCTATTCATATTGAATAAATTAAAAAAAATAAATTATATTTTTTTAGTTTTTGTAAAAGTATGCCAGTTCGGTCACCGTGAAAAAAACAGCGGAGAATTAATAATCTAGACCCGTGAAAAATAATTTCAAAAGGAATATATTTAGTAAAATTACCAGATATGTATCTGAAAGTAAGAGAAGACGAGGTTAACATCGAAAAAGATGTCTAAATAATATGGTAAAGTATCTAATAACTCATTGTGTGGCAAAGGGGAAATACAACGCGCAGTAGGGAAAAACGAAGAATAAATTTAAACAAAACTTAGTTCTTCAAGATCCTAAAGTGCTGCGTTTTTTAGTAAAAAATATGCCACGTTCGCACTAAGAATAACATAACTGAAACTTCATATGAATATTAGTTGAATACTATTATGATTTTATATGTGTAACATCATCTATGTAAATTCAAAACCATTGCTTGCACCGCAGTTGATTCTTATTTAATACTTTGAATAAATATTTTAACTTATATAATTGCTAAAGAAACCAGAAGAACTCTAGTTAGAAATTTAGATTACCCTACTTTAATTGATTATAATAGTTTTATATAAAAACATTAGAGATATATTTGATTACAACTGTTTTGAATTAAATAGACAAATATGTTTTAAACGCTTAAATAAAATAATTTTTGTTACTAATCCTATTTCAAAATGGAATAATTTTTTTATCAGACATTTGATTGTCTTGTAGTTACATTAACTCTATATCTTTACCGTAATATGATGGAGGCTAAAATACATTTTAAAACCCTCAAAAATTAAATCTAGTATATTCTACAGCAAAGTATCTCAAAATGAAATTTTATTTTCAATTATTTTACGCACGATATTTTCTTGCAATTCAGAAGATCTTTAATTAGATCGTAAAATATATGTTTTATAAATAAATTCCAATTTATTTATTCAAAAAGTAATTAATATCATAAGAAATTTTTCTTAACCATTAGTTTAACCATTTTATAAGATAATGTATAGGTTCTTATTCTTGTTATATTTACACATTAGATCTTTAGAACTCCGGAAAATTATAAAAATATAAGTGATACGATATCATTCGTGTTCAATGAAAGTTTGAATATATTGTTTAAAAAATAAAGCCATCTAAAATTGTATTTATTTGCCATCCGCCAACTTTTAGTAATAAATAATTCATTAATGGATATTTTTATTCCTAAAAAGAATATCTCGCAAGTTTTTTTAATTTTGTTAGAACTTAAAGACTTCAATCTTCCAAGGCTCATACAATATATATGTATGTTTACTGTTTAAAATAAATACAATCTTTATTTATTAACATTCTTGATGATATTAGACATTTCCATTCCATTGACTGCAAACTCTGAAGTATTGATTAAAATATACGTAAATGAAAATTTTAATACCACTGTAGAAAATATTTGAACTTGATAGATTTAAAAACTTTAATTAACTAAAATTTTTTTTCAAAAGTATCTATCTAAAATTTAAATTTTTTCTTTTAATACTTTTACACATTATTTTTGTCTTCTAAACCCGACTCACCTTCTATGTTTTTTGAAAGGATTTTTTCGAATGGTCACTGCAGTTAAAACCAACGTTAGGCTATTTTACCTATTTCCCAAAATCTTCTTTGTTTCTTGGTTCTCAGGAATGAAATATTGGTTTTTAATGTCTTTAAAGTACATGCATAAGCTTCATTTATGTTTCATCTTAGCACTTTAATAATTTAAACTAATATAAGACATACGTATCGATCAAAATAAATTATTTCGACGTTCTTTAAATAATATAGTGATTATTTTTATGTATTATATTTATGGGTAATTAAGCTTTAAGATTTATCTAATAATATTTTGCTCAGGCTGTCGCAAATTTTCGGATAAGAAATTATCGAACTCCAAACCTATAAATAAGATTTATTTGATCAAAATACTCCTTACTTCTTTAGTTTATTTTTAGTTCGAACTATTTAAAGTACAAATGTTTATATTATTTTAGTTCGAACTATTTAAAGTACAAATGTTTATATTATTTTTAGTTCGAACTATTTAAAGTACAAATGTTTATATTATTTTTAGTTCGAACTATTTAAAGTACAAATGTTTATATTATTTTAGTTCGAACTATTTAAAGTACAAATTTTTCATAATTCTTTTACTTTAAAAAGTGAAATTTTATTTTTGCTCGATCTAAAATAAATTTATAAGATTCATTGTTCTACAGGTTAACATAAACTTGTTTCTTGATATCCAATTTTAATCCACACACTTATGTATCGAGAAATTCTCGAACCGAGTGATTCCCAATTTATTTTTTAAGACCGGAACTTCTTTACATTCCAGAATAATAAGTATAGACTTCTAACAACTGCCTTATGCAGTCATATTTATTCATCTTTAAGCAATTTTGCATATACTTGCTAAATGCTATATTTTTTTACTTTGCTGATTATCGTAATGATATTTTCCTTCGCACTTCTAATAAAGTTCTACCTTTAATTTTTACATCATTGGAACTGATTCAAATCTGTTTTATTTGTGTAAATTAATTCTAAAAAAATAGTGATTAAATTTTTGTGGCAATCCTAATGTATAACCTTTACAAAAAAATTATATCAAATTTAATCTATCATAAACATCATGAGCTTGTATTATCTTCATTTGAAAAAACTATAACAATCAGCCTAGTTTAGAATATTTCTAGTTTAGAAATAAAGTAATATTTGCCAAAATTGTGATTGTAATCGATTAGAAGAAGAAATAATGGTTGTTAAAGAGGTAGAAGGAAATTTATAAACATCTACAAAAATTTTAACCAGAATTTATTAAATAAAGAAAATTGTAATTGATTATTTGTTGTAAATTTAGAAGATTGCTGATTCTGTATTAGGCGTGAAAACATAATATAAAAACATAGCAGTAAATTAAAAATGCGTTGCTTTTACACTTAACTTATAAAAAATTTACACAAATAAATTTCACTAATGTTCATAGCAATGGTTACTCTATAAACAACCTAAAATAAATTTATTTTTTTGAATCTTTGAATTAATAGTATTAAGCAATTGCATTTTTTAAATTGATATAAAAGCATTGGTGTATTTAGTCAACGTGATCACACCGATTTTATATTATACTCTTGTATGACATACTTATTACAATCTTTTATCTAAAAAAATCTATGTAAAGATAGTTCTTTATAGAGTTAGGTTTTATATTCTAATCAATTAACAATAATATCTAGTATAAACAAAAAGATTGAAACGGCAGTATAAATATCGATTTGCATGCACCAAAGAAAGTAAAAAATTTAATAATTTTAAACAAATCGAAACCAAATATATAATATTCTTTCGAACAATTTATTATAAAAATTTAGAGTTATATGCTTTGAAAAGATCAAAATAGAAATAATCTGATAATAAAAAAACAAATTAAAAATTTCAAATCTAACTAGAAGCCTTTCCGAAAATGTAAAGGTGACCTTCGATAATAAATTCAAAAGAATAGAAAAAGTTAGTCACAGAAGAAAAAATATTAGAGATAAACAGAAATAAAATCAACATATTCGCCTATAATGTATCATTTGGTTTTCGTATTTTCCAAAACCATAAAATATAAATATATATATTCAAAGCAATAAAAAAAACGCATTTGTTTTAATATTAGAAAAATGAATTGTATAAGAAGTAAAAGTTTGTTTGAAAGCTAACGTAACGAGAGTAAAAGTACCAATTAAATGTTTAAAAGATATTTTACAAAAAAGATTTCTTCAATATTGAAAATTTTAAGGTAGTTTATTTTTTATGATGTAAAAACAATAGCAATTTTAATGAATTTCTTAAAATTATTTGTAGAAACAGTGTTTAAAGGTTTCTAGAATAGACCCTAGGAAGATGTTAGAAACTGTATTAATATAGCAATATAGATCTTAATTATTTAAGCGACTAAAATCAATGCAAATGCCGAAATTTGAACAAGATCATTATATTGTTTAGAAAAAAACATTTTTTTAATATTTATGATATATCAATATCATTCTAAATAAATTTGATTAAAAAAAGATCTTTTGATATTTTTGACATGATAAAATACTTTTTTAATTTATAAAAAAATTCTTAACCGTTGTATGTTCGAAGGAAAAACCTGGAAATAGAAAAACAATTTTTTTAAATAGAACATCTTCTTGGAGTTAAATATTAACGAATGTGATATTTATATACACAAAGAAAAATTTGATGTTTAGTATTTTTTCTTTTTTAGATATATGATTCGTTAGTAGAGAATGGGTAAGAAAAGAAATTTGAAATAATTTAACATATTTAGAATTCTTTATATTAGAAATAAGTTGATTGATTGATTTTATTTTTTATTGGTGTTATATTCTCTAAATATTTTTAAAAAAATTGATTTGGTGTTAAAATTACTGTGAAAATTATTTTTTTCGTATATAAAGGATGTTATTTATAGAACTGTTTACCCCAAATCATATGAGAATTAAAATGTCAATAGAAAACACTAAGAATGAGACAAATCAACCAGAAATTACAATTGCATGTAACCGTAGAAATCAAGTTGATCTAATCAAATTGATCTACAAACGTACTTTCGAATCATTAACTTAGTTGTTAATTCACGTGATTTAGATCAATGATCAAATCGATATGGTGTTCTAGTTACTTTGACATGTTCAAGTAACAAATTGGTGTTACATATGGTTACTGCTCTGATGCAGATTTTGGAGGTTTTCCGTTGTTACTTTGGTTTCTTGTGCTGCTTTATTCATCGGGATTAAGTTATGGACTCAACGAGTCAATTGTGTGTGATTTGGATGTGACGTGTAATGGTATATTTGTGCAACAGGTTGATTCTGCCTGACGAGGATGCTTGTCTCTGGGATTAAGCCATGCAAGTCTGGTGAAGCGAAAGTGGAACTGCGAACGGCTCAGTAGAACGGTGATTATTTAATCGTGTAGGAAGGATAACCGCGGGAAACTGTGGCTAATAACACGAGTAAGACGCCGACCCATCAGTTTTATCGTACGGTAAGGGCGTACGATGGCTTTAACGGGTACGGGGGATCAGGGTTTGATTCCGGAGAGGGAGCCTGAGAAACGGCTACCAGGTCTAAGGACAGCAGCAGGCGCGAAACTTGCCCAATTGGAGAGAGGCAGTTATGAGACGTATATTTTGTAACCGGGGTAGAATACCGGTGATTGACTGGAGGGCAAGTCTGGTGCCAGCAGCCGCGGTAATTCCAGCTCCAGGAGTGTCATAGTGCATTGCTGCATTTAAAAGGTCCGTAGTCAGTGTTGACAGGGATGCTAGAAGACACTTTCTTCATGGAGTGTATTGGCATTCTAGGTTAGCATGTAGGAGCGGAAGAGGGCGACTGTATTGCGTAGCGAGAGGTGAAAGTTGACGACCTACGTAGGACAAACCGAAGCGAAAGCTGTCGTCCAGTACGTTTCCGGTGATCAAGGACGTAAGCCGGAGGAGCAAAGGTGATTAGAGACCCCTGTAGTTCCGGCCGTAAACTATGCCAACTGGGTGTTACGTAGTGGTACCCACGAGAAATCAAGTATATGGGCTATGGGGATAGTACGATCGCAAGATTGAAACTTGAAGAAATTGACGGAAGGACACCACCAGGAGTGGAGTGTGCGGCTTAATTTGACTCAACGCGGGACAACTTACCAGGGCCAGTTGTATGACGAATCTTTGATGAGTACGACTAAGTGGTGCATGGCCGTTCACAACATGTGAGGTGACTTTTAGGTTTATTGCTGTAATGTGTGAGACCCTCAGCTACGGCGACTGGGGACTATAAGTTTCAGGAAGGAGGGGGCTATAACAGGTCTGTGATGCCCTTAGATGTTCTGGGCTGCACGCGCACTACAATGTTATTTCTAGAGGTATATTGTAAAGATAAAGGATAACTCGGTTGGGATTGCGTTCTGTAATGGACGCATGAACCAGGAATTCCTAGTAGTCGCGTGTCACTAACGGGCGACGACTGCGTCCCTGTTCTTTGTACACACCGCCCGTCGTTATCTAAGATGGTGCTATGTTCGAAGAGGGTTTTCCTTCTGAGGACGTAGGATTAGATTGGATACAAGTCGTAACAAGGTTGCTGTAGGAGAACCTGCAGCAGGATCAGTGATAGTACTTTTAATGTGTAGTTTTTTCATTTTAAACTCATACAAGGGATCACTTGGCTCCGTATCCGAGGAAGGCCGGAATAGTTTCCGAGAACTAAGGCCGAACGGCATTTGTAAATGCCTGACTACCCCCTGGACTTAAGCATATTATTAAGGGGAGGAACAAAAACTAACTAGGATTTCTGTAGTAGCGGCGAGCGAACAAGAAATAGCCCCGAATGTAAGCCTCCGGGCATTGTTAAGATCGTCGTAACGAATTACCGGGACAGGTAAGCCATAGAGGGTGATAGCCCCGTAGTGACGAGTAATGGGCAGAGTAGGGTTGCTTGGTAATGCAGCCTGAAGAGGTGGTGGGTTCCATCTAAGGCTAAATATGAGCGGAGACCGATAGCGTAATAGTACAGCGATGGAAAGGTGAAAAGCTAAAAAGTGCAAAGACGTGAAATTGTATTGAGTATCCTGATAACAGGACCCGTCTTGAAACACGGACCAAGGAGTGCATCTGCATAGCAAGTTAAAGGGGGGTTTCCTTTAAGCGTAGCGAAAGCAGATATAGCTGTTCGGATGCGACCCGAAGGGCTGTGAACTACACCTGGCCAGGTTGAAGCCATTCGAAAGGATGGTGGAGGACCTAAACTTGTTCTGACGCGCAAATCGATGGTTTGAGCTGGGTGTAGGGGCGAAAGACCAATCGAACAGCCGGGTAGCTGGTTCCCATCGAAATGTCTCTCAGGACAGCAGACACAAGTTATTTAGTATTATGCGGTAGAGGAACGGCGGGATGAAAGGGGAGCAATCTCCACATACCGACGAACTGCGAACGTGTACGTGTTATTCTTGTACTAAAGAATAGCGATTATATATGTGTCTAGTGGGCGCGTTCTGGTAAGCAGGACGTGCGAAGAGGGATCAACCTGACGTACTGATAAGGGGCCTAATCTGGTTTTTCTTAAGGCCGTAGATGAATTGTGACAGTAGGGCGGTGGCCATGGAGGTTGGCATCCGGTAAGAAACGTGTTGCAACGTACCTACCGAATTCATGTGCGCCGAAAATGGACGGTACAAGGCCAGACCCGATGCAGTACTTATAGGTAGATGGGCGTGGTGTATGTGCAGAAGGTTTACCGTGAGGTAAAGTGGAGCATACACTAGTGCTGATCTTGGTGGTAGTAGTTACAATTCGTGTGTGAATCGCGAAGGCTTCAGGAGAAGGGTTCTTCTAAGATTTAATAAGGAGAAGGTTAGCCGGTCCTGAGATCTCGACAGGGAATCGGGTTGATATTCCCGAGCCATCTAGGTATTTGGCAACAGTAAATATGGTGTTTACGTCTTAGGCACGACAACAAGGAGGTACCCATTCCTTGTAGCAGTACTGTATGTAGCGTGTTGTACAGAGCAATACAGGCATATGCAATTGTCTTAGCTGGGATCCGTGAAAAGATACCTTTATGACCTAGATGACCGTACCGACCGCAGCAGGGCTCCGTACGGTGTATACCGGAAGCGATAGGACAAACGTTAGTTAGGGAATTCGGCAAATTAGATCCGTAACCTCGGGAAAAGGATTAGCTCTAAGGAATTAGAACTTTTAGTTACGGGGAATCCGACTGTTTAATAAAAACATAGCTTTGTGGTGGTGTAGTACGTGGACACAAAGTGAATTCTGCCCAGTGCCCAGCTGTTAAGACAGGTCGGGCTGTATACGCAGGGGTAAACGGCGGGAGTAACTATGACTCTCTTAAGGTAGCCAAATGCCTCGTCACCTAATTAGTGACGCGCACGAAAGGAGCAACGAGATTCCCACTGTCCCGACTAACAACCTGCGAACCCACGAGCCAAGGGAACGGTCTTGGCTATGCAGCGGGGAAAGAAGACCCTGTTGAGCTTGACTCTAGTGTGACGCCGGGGTCTTGTGCAGCTGTAGCAAGGTGGGGCAACTGAAAGACCACTAGCTGTGCAAGCGACCCGTATTTGTCAGATGGGGAGTTTGACTGGGGCGGTACATCTGCTAGACTACAACGCAGATGGCCTAAGGGTGGCTAACTTCGGAGAGAAACCGAGGGTGTAGTCCAAGGGCAAAAGCCACCCTGACGTATTACTACACGGTAATACGAGGGGAAACCCAGGCCTAGCGATCCCATTGCTTACAGAGCATCTAGCAATGGGTGACGTAAAAGTTACCACAGGGATAACTGGCTTGTGGCAGCCGAGCGACCATAGCGACGCTGCTTTTTGATTCTTCGATGTCGGCTCTTCCTATCATGGTGCAGCAGAAGGCACCTAGTGTTGGATTGTTCACCCACTAACAGGGAACGTGAGCTGGGTTTAGACCGTCGCGAGACAGGTTAGTTTTACACTACTGCTACGGTACTAAGGGAGCAGATGCTAGTACGAAAGGAACGAATCTGCAGGACCTCTTGTCGTGCCTATATCTGGTAAGGTACGGGCTAAGCAACGTCCTGGCACGGAAGAGCTGAAGGCCTCTAAGCTTCAACGTGGCCCTACTGTACTATCTAGCATGAAGACGACGTGCTTGGGTGCTGCAGCTGTAATCCACAAGATCGCGAGTGGATGAGGCTAGCAAGCACTCATGACGAGAGATGATCACCACCTCCACGTGGTTCTCGTTGGATAACGCCAAGAGTGATCAAACATCAAAAAAAATATAAAGGATTAAAAACTAATAAAACTAAAAAAAAAGTAAACAAAAAAATGATTTCAAAAAAAATTCAAATAGGATAAATATAACGAAAGAAACATTTTATCACCTTACAAAATTAGGATCTAAGCAAAAACGCATTTGCTTTTTTTACATAATCTATTTGTGTGACATTTAAATAATTTCCACTAATTCTACTTATAAGAACACATACCAGATATGTTTTAAAATATCACTTTTTAAAGATTAGAGTCTTTATGTATGCTTGGATATCTCATTACCAATTTGATTTTTAAATACATTTCTTCCTTTATATAAGCAAAAACTATTTTAAAAGACAGCATCGAGATTTCTAATTGAGAAAAATTTAGTATCATATCTATTATTTTTTTCATATGCTTCAAAGTTTTCAATATTTTTAAACTAAGACATGTACTGTAATGTAATATTTTGCCTACCTTTATATATTATTTTATCAGAAACGCAAACTTTTTAATATTCACAAATTGTTTTTCATAAAAAAATTAAAGGAATGTTCGAATAACGATAATTTTTTACTTTAACGAATTATATATATTTCCATTAATTTCTAGATGCTAGAAAGATTGAAAATTATAACGGTCTAATAGACTACATATTAAATATCCAAATCTGTTAAAATACCATATATAACATCAAAATTTAAATTTATAAAAATATATAAATCACGGAATTAATGTATTCATGTTTAGAATATTAAAATGGCCAAGGATCTTAACCTTTTAATCATTTGAATTATAAATTCAAAAAAAAGAATATATTTGTCAATCTTAGATAACATATAAATAAAAAAAATAATAAATATATGGACATACATTGCTGTAAAACATAATTTATGTACACATTATAGAAAAAATTTCTTAACTAGCATCTCTTTGTTCAAATAAAAGATAGACGACGATGCGCGAAAATACTTTAAAGGATATATAAAAAATTTTAACAAAAAAACTTTATGAGATGAATAAAACAATATACTAGTGGCTTTATTTATTGAACATTAACTAAAATTTGAGATTTTTCTATAGCGTTATAATAATATATTTGCTAAGTTTTGAATTATGAATATAACTGCACAGAAAAGAAAAAGCAAAATATAGAGGCATATTTGCCAATAATAATTTACTCAAAAAAATAATGGTAGATTTAATAATTCAAATGTTTAAAATAGATAGACAAGCATCATTTATAAAATTCTAAAATTTTAATTTTTGGATCTCAAATCAGTATCAAGCATAAATTTCTGTTTGGTAATGAATAAAAAATTTTTTGTTAACCATTGAAAAATTGGATTTTTAAGTTATCACTTAACGGATCTAATATTAAGAAAATTTAGAAAAACAAATATATTAAAATAAAAGAATGAATTGAGTGAAATTTTTGTATTATATAAAAATAATAGATTCTTGGCACTACAGAGTTACCAAATTACATTAAAAAGAAATATATACCAGAAATATAAAATTAATTCAATAGATTGAACAAAGACAATAAAAATATAAGGTAGATAATAAGCGACGAGAGATGATCACCACCTCCACGTGGTTCTCGTTGGGTAACGCTAAGTGTGATCAAGCAAAACCCCCTTACGGTTTTATGTTACGACGGAATGTACTATAGTTTTACGTGGCGTTAAGCGCCGTTCCAACGGGAACAGCAAGTTGCTCAATCGGTGAGCATATTTCTTCTGGGGCGATACAAAGAGGTAAATGCGACTGCGACGCAACGAGATTCTCGGTTTACCTAGGCACTTGTCGATGCTAAAACCCTTACTTTAACATCAAGATGAGTCTACCTGAATGTGATTGGATCGAAGATTCCATTAGGAATCAAATTGTGTTTGAAATCTTCTTATACTAAGGAAAAGAAAGGTATAAAAAGTGCTCTTGGAAGGGGAGTGGCAAGCTGCTGGGCTGCAGCAAATTTGTTCGGCACAGTTAAAGACTTAACAAATCAGAAATGATATGTTGAAGACTTGACGTGCCGGACGTTAATGTGTAAGTGTGGGATTTTAGGGATTTTTATGTGACCTTCTAGAACCGAAGTCCAAATGTGGATATGGTGGCTGTACACAGCCGGGTCGGTTTTATTGGATTTTTGTTTTTGAGTGTGGTGCATGGTATGGAAATGAATAGCTTAGTTTCCCTTTAAAAACAATACAACGAGTAGTGCTGAAAACTTTTTATCAATAAAGCCGAATTTTATTTATTTATTTATTTTATTTAGGTAGATAATAAGCAAAAGTATTAAATTATAATGATTGAAGTTTATGCATAATGGTTCAAAAGTTCTATTTTTATCAAAAAAATTAAATTTGAATATGAATTTTAAGTTAGCACAATTCTAAAAATTATGAAAATATACAATAATTGAATGATTATACCCTTTTGTCAATAGTAAAAAACCTATTGGATTATCTTTATAAAAATATAGCAAGCAGACAACATGATTTGTCACAAGGAATGCATATTTCCTATAATATAATGGGTTTTAAATTGATCTTAGAACAATATATTTTTAATGTTATATTATATAATTTAAAAATCCTTATATTTATATGAATTTTATGGTAATTAATGCCAAAATGATAAAATAATATTAAGAGATATTAAAATTGGTTTTAAAATGATTAACATATAGTAATATGACTATAAATTAATCCAAAAATTTTGTTTTAGTTCAATTAACGGAAAAATTCATAAATATAAACGAAATAAAAAAGACTTTACAACATATATATTTATTAAATCGCGTCACAGTATATGAACAGCCACTGTTTTAATCATTTCACAACTGGTAGCAATTTTTTGCGTAAACCACAATCTTTTATTCCACTACATTCGAATTTAAGTCATTGTGTGAATGTTTCTTAAAACAGAAAATTTTTCCAATCTAAATAGATGTTAACCCATATATAACCTCCTCTTTTTTTAACTTCGATGAGCTTTATTAATGTTAATTCTGCAATATTCTGCAAGAATAAAATAATACACACAATTTTTAATCTATATCTTTAATTTTTATGTGATATTCATACTAAAACTTGAATAAAGTTAGTTAAATTACAAATTTTTACAAAAATATAAATCAACATGCATAAGGAATATGAAGTACAAGCTAAATAAACCGTAAATATATACAAACCAGAATTATATAAAATATTTCAAATCAAATATATTAGAAATAAACGTCTTTAACTATAAAATGAATGTTGCTTTTCTTAAATTTACCAGTAGCTGAAGTATTTAAATAATAGGTTTTTGAATCATAATGGAATCGTTTATTCCATAAAAAAAATATAGAAAACTGCAAATGTAATTATAAAATGTTTCGTAAAATTTTGTTTTGTAATTTATATTGGTTTTCTATTCAACTTCCATTGAAGCTTACAATTAAATGACCATGATGTGTAGAACCCTATTAAAAAAAACGTACAAAGTATTGTAAGTACAATATAAAACCAAATTTCACGTTTCGGTTTGAATAATAATAATAATTATAAATAATTTAAGAATAGGTTAGTAAATGTCTATTATATTATATCCAAGCGAAAAAAATTTTGTTTCATCAAAATAATAAATACGGAAACAATTTTTTCAGAATAAAATAAAGGTATAAAAAATTTAAAACAATAAAGAATTAGAAGAACATTAACAATTTATAAAATATTACATGGTCAAAAACGAAAAATTTTTATTTCGTTAATCATAATAATTTTATACTTCAACTAGCAGTAAAGAAGTAAATCACTGACTGAAATTTTATAAATTAGAATCGAATTTTCTTCTTTATAAAGTAAGAATAAGATATATTTTCTCTTTAATTTAAAAAAGTTTTTGTGATCTAAATTCACTTTGGAATGCCGTTTTTACCAAAATTTAAAACACATTCCCAATCATAGCATAAATAAATTGTAACAGAAACCAATAAAGATGACTTATATGCGCCTTGTATTAATCAGATATCAGATCGAAAAAGACGGATATTCCGAGATATTAAGAACAAAAAACAATTCAAAATATACAACTTTAAAATTAATAATTTTATAAACAAAAAAAAATATTTTAATATAAATGTCGTATATTAAGGCTATAAAGCCCTTAATAACTAAATATTGTACATTCATCATGGTGTAATTTATCTTATTCTAACGTATAAGTTTACATATATACCACAATTTTCAAGGTTTAAAGCCGTATTTCATGGTGAGAATATTCCTGTACCTTCTCAAATATATAAAAAATGAACATTTTAATCGAAGTAAAACAACTGTCTAGCCTATGATTAAGCCATAAAACGGAACATTTTTACTTTAGCATAACTGCATTCAAACTTTATTTATGTTACATTCTTTATATTCACTATATATTCGAAATTTTTTTATAAAATTAAAATATAAGAGTAATTATGGATGGTGTTATTTTATCTATAAATTACATAGATATGATCACAATATATAAAAGCAAAATATCTTATAGAATAAATAGTTTTGGTTGAAATCGAAGGGGCTGAATAGTCAGATAGAAAAATTCTTGTAGATAATAATCCTACTGTTTACTTATATACGAAATATACGATCGTGTATATATTATACTACATTTTAATAAAATATCCGAAAACTTTTTTAATTTTGTATATTTGGCAGTTGTTTATATAAAAGTTATTTGATCTTGTTACAATGTCAGGCTAATAAAATCAATAATTTTGTGAGATTATAGTGTAATTTTGGGTTTTTCACATGTTAGGTTCTATGTGCATTTAAAAATAACAAGGCGACCGTGTTTCTTTATATAGTACTAGTCATCGGAACGAGATGATTTGATTTGTAAAAATAGCTTCAAACCAGATATATTCTCATGAGTGTTAGACACGTTGACAATCTTTTTAGACAGCAGTAGTATTCGCCTGCAGAACTCTTTTATTATCTTAATCGGAATTGCTGAATTAACATATAATGATACCTCTTGATTTTATATAACTCTATAATCCAGCAAAAATCTAAATATTTAATTTATATTGAGAGAAGTTCAGGCCTTTGACCCAATAAAACAATCTTTTATTTATTAGAGTAGTATAACCCAATACTTCTCTAAGAATTGAGATAATTTTTTGCACTACCTGTATTGTTTGTAAATGCTTCGCTGAGTTACTATCAAGTTTTAATTGATAAAATCTACTATATACTTCTTTAATAACTAAATATAGACATTATATGCGCATTTTGTTGGCAAATTTTGAGCAGTTATAAAAGAGGGGTATGATAGAATAATTCTATCAGAACAATGCCGAAAATATTCTACGAACCGATTTTATCAGCTTAAAATTATGCATTACAAGTTCGAATTAACATATAACGGTGTTTGAACATGTTGGACATCTTTACTTCTTTTTTTTTCTATATATGTAAACATTTTCATCGAACCAGAACTTTCTCGTCCTTCTAATTTAAAGAGACAGTGAGAGGTATTTAAAAAATTATTATCAAAACAAAGCGAGCAGTAACATTGATTCAGCATTATTTCGGGCATATACTTTGTATATAATTGAGGTGGAAATTACATAAATTCAAAATTCTGTAATTTGAAGCATATAACAATATAAGCTGATCTTATAAGATTCAAAAAGTTAAACCGGATTGCTTTTAAAATTAATCTTCTCTTTAAATTCATATAATGCCTCCAAAACCATTAAAAATTCCTTGAATATTTTGTAGCTTTGTTTTCTATATGGCATATAAGGAAAATATGTTGCTAAATTCTTTAAATGGTAGTTACGAGGTCAAAGCTATCTTTAAACGCTATATTTGTTGAGATGGTTTTAAATAGACAATTTTTAAACCTAAATGGTTTTACTTTATAGCGATTTTCATAAAAAAATAAAGTCATGATTATTTTATCATAGACTCTAGAATTCGTTAGCAACATTCACTAGTAATATAATCTATCTAATGTTTGTTTTATAGTATTATAGATATACTATATGGATTAGAACAAATAGAATGTAAAATACAAGAAGCTTTTTTAAATAACTAAGAAATATCCCTATAGTAAAATGATTTAGATAAAAAATTCTTAAAAATGAATTTAGAATATTGGTTTTTCTCTTGACAATTTGTACTCTTTTGCTAGAATTAAGTAAAATAAGATATTACTGCCGAAAAAATGCAATTACTCACAAAATAAAAATGAATGAGTATGATTTTATTTAAAATTTCCCTGTAATAAAAACTAGCGAAAATAGATGCATAAAAATTAGGAAATAAAAAATCAAAATTTTATACACCATGTTGCGTTGTTAAATAAACAAGTAGTCGTATTTAAACACATATGTAAATTTTAAGTTTAAATGATTTTGTCTAAACATTTTCTAGCTGCTTTATTAAAATATTGAATATCAAGAAGTCGAAAATAGAAAAAAAATATGAACCAAAAACTTTGTTCACGAAAAATCTGGCTTCGTTACTTCATTTTTCGATAGTAAGCCCACATAATCTTAACCACCATCTTTAGCTAGATATTTATCTTGAAATTTAAAATTTCGCTGTAAATATCCATGATTCTATGATACAACTCTTAAGATAGGGAAATTTATTTTTAGTTATCTGAGCACCTTCTTATTTTACGATTTTTTTCGGATCAAAGCATTTTTGTTTCACGTATATTGTTGGCTAATTCAGGGGTTTCAGATATGCTAGTTTTTAAGTATCTTTTAAGTTTGTTCTTACACGGTGATATAAATTACTCAACTATAGTTAAATTTATATTTTTTTTTGCGATCATCGATTATACAAATTCTTCCAGTCTTTATGTGTTATAATCTTCATCCTATATACTTTATGGTTTTTGTCACAATAACTTGCCAAATAAATACACAAAATTATTTCGGTACTACATCAAGTAAAAATGTGACTCTTTAGAAAAGGTCTTGGCTTTTTGGATTTTTAAAGTTGAAATCTGAAGGGATCATCTCCGAAGAAATTAAATTGCAGCTTCGGGGAGTGTAAGTATGCGCAGTTTTTCGCATGTTAAAAAACATCATGTGGTTTATTTCGAATTTACACCTCTTTTAGTTTTCCCAAACGTAGGTTTTTGTTTGAGTAATTTCAATAATTTTTAGAAGCAGAGGTAATGTATTAGTTTTAAAAATTCATTTATATTCGTTTAAAAAGACAAGATGTTCGGAGCGAACAAATTAACTGCAAAAATAGACGTGTTGTTTGTTAAATCTTAGCAAATATAGTTGTTTAATGATGATACTTTTTTTTTCTACCATAACTACATTTTCCCCACCAATACTAGAAAACAGTTTAGCAAATAAATGTCTTTTTATTTCTTTTCATTGTATGATTAAGTAAACCAGCTTAACGATCGTTTTTTCTAGCAATTAAACTTTAAATGAAGTTTCTATTTTATTTTTATATTATATGAATCGTTAAATAGACTGATTTTATTTTCATTTTTATCTCCTCCTATAGTTTTGATAAACCTGAATAAGGCTTTTCGTTTAGTTTACCTGGATTCCTGGCAGATTCTATTTTTTATACTGCGTTATTTTGGAACATTGATATATTTCCTTATGAAGGATCTGGCATAGCAGAATTGTATGTTTGCTCCAAAAATTAGCACTAAGAATTTATTTTGCAGGTTCAAAGAATGGACATGTATACCACTTTCCTCCCAATCTGATTCGCATTTTATTTATCGCATATACACAAACGCATGAACTAAACTTAATGAAAATCTAGTCATATTTAGAGTAATTTAATTGGATATTTAATTAACCACATTAAAGGTTCATCAATTAAAGAAAATAGCTTTTTTGATAAATTTGCATAAAATTTGTTTAAAAATTTGCATAACTTTGCATTCGGATTCATAAATAAACCAAATAATTAATTATGCTGGCATCTTTGATCATTTCAGAGTATTTGCGGTGCATACTACACTAAAAAAAGTAACAATATTTTCACAACACATTTTATTTGTAGTTGATTTCGCCTTTTAATTTTTAAGCTTATTATTACATTAAACGGCTGTTTCTAGATTTATATTAGCCAGTTTCTTTGCTTCAAAGAGTTTTCTTCACCGATGAACAAAAAATTATTTATTAATTGAATTTATATTTAAGTGTATTCTCAACATTGTATTTTTTTTCTAATGCGCCTCAAAAAGGTATATACAAGACAAATAAAAAAAGAGGACTTATTCATTACAAGATTACTTTAACATTATTCTTAATGATTGTTTAAAATTCAGGTTTAAAAAAAAATAATATTAAAATGTTTCCAATCTTATATTTTGATGGAGAAATTTAAGAGAAATTGTTGGCTTATTTTATAAGTCAAAATATATATTTGTTAAAAATACTATGCACACCCCTCTTTGAAAATTCTTAATTGTTTTAAACTAGCAAATATTATAAATTTCGACACGATTAAAAGGTCATAAATTGGTTATAAGACATACATTTGGGTACATATATTTTCCTGTTATTTTTTTATTTTTGTCAAATATTTTTGCTTTTCAGCCTCGAGCAATTTTATGAAATTTTATGCTACATCAATGCGTATTAAATTTTAGTAAATATGCCTGTCGTAATCTCTCTCGAGGCACCCAGATAAAAGGTATCTTTGATAGAAGCAGCTCTATCATTCGAAGTGAAGGTTTTTTTATCCGTGTAGATAAAGAGTTGTTTTTATTAATAAAATGGTTTATTTAATTTATTATTTCAATTCTTTGTTTTTCTTTCTTCAACCAATAAAGTTTTAATAAAATATAATTTCATATTTCATAAGAGAATTTCGATAACCCATAATTATGTAGTAGAATACTACAATGCACAAAAAAATTTTGTTTAGAAAGTTGTCCGCAGATTTCACTGAAAAAATAATGATTAAAATATTAATTTATCTATATGTTCAAAATATTAAAATCGTTGAAAATATACTGGATTTATTGAACTATCTATTACAAAATATTAAAAGCAGAGTTCATAGAAGATTAAATTTCAAAAGTCAACGATTACGATCAATTTGGATTTTCTTAAATAGATTATTTATAAACTTACTAGTTAGGTTTTTGTTTTATTATAGTGAAGTAATTGCATAGATTGTTAACCAAAAATATATTTGTCTTTAATTAGACCATTTTTTAGAACATTTTTCAGCTTAGAAAATATTTTTTACGAATGTGTGCTAAACTTCATTATTTGTATTTTACTTTTTTCACATTCATCATAATGTAAAAATAAATGACAAATTTTTTTTAAAAGACTAAATAAGATTTTTATATCACGATAGCGTGTTCTATCACATATGGTTATACTAAGAATATTTAGTCGAATTATGTTATAAGTTTCAATCTTGTTTAAATATATATTCAAATTATGTTTTAGGTTTTAATCTGGTTTAAATATCTTTAACAAATTCAATTTATGTAATCTTTGTCTATTTCTTTTATTTTTGCCTCGTTTTTATCTCGAATCTTTTTACGCGTAGCATCTTTCATATCAAATTTCTTTTCTAGATTTAACCCCAACCAAGTTCTTACCTGAAGTACAATCCAATTGTCTAAATCATTAAGACAGATTATAGATGGAAAAAGAAATATTCTATTAATTTCAAGTATCAAAAGAAAGAACTAAATAAATTACTAATGCGATTCCCAGATACTTTTTTTTAAATACTCTGTGTTATTTTTATATCGCAAATAGGTGTCTGGTTTTTACTAGATATTTTGATGCTTCTTATATTTTTATCTGCCTTCTCGATTATGTTTTGGTTTTTAGATGTTTCATGAGAAATATTAGCTATGAACAATAACTATACTTATGGAATACAAATTTTTCTCTAAAAAACCATACCTACTCTGCGTATTTCCAGAAATAGAGTAGCATATAACCACAGAAATGTATTTTAAGTAAATAACGAGGTTTTAAAAACTAAAAAATCCGTTGGTAAATCTTTGAATTCGAAAGAAAGATTTGATTGCTTTTAAAAATTCAAAGAAATTCTGATAAAAGCTCATTCTTTGTAAAAAAATAATTGTTCAAAAATTTGTATGTTGGAATTTCTTGCCGTTATTGTTTTTGAAGTGTTTAAAAATATATTAATGTTCTTTTTTAAATTTTCTTGCACATAATAGAAGATATATTTGCATATCATAAGGAGAATACGCTCTTCGTTTTCATAATACACGAAATTTATTGAAATAGAGTTTTTTTACTAGATAAAAAGAGAAGCTTTATTGATTTATATTACTTTCTTTGACTCTTACAGTTTTAAAGGAGATTTTCAGCTTTCCCTATTAAATATTATTAATATGGTTTTCAAACAATATTGGAGCTATAAAATTTCTTTTTTAAAAGAAAATTTACACATTTACAATATTCTGATGCACTTCAGTAAATAAATGATTATTTTTATAAGTAAGGCTTTAAAAAGCTTTAGTTTCAAAGCCATTTATTTTTCTTTGCAGAATAAAAATCCAACTGCTAACGGTATTGATGATACCAGACCACATTTTATACATTATCATTGGTTTTTCATATGCAAATGTTTTTCATTATGAATGAAACTAAATTGGGTGTGGCAGTGGCAATCTTTCCAAACATGCATCTTGTGGTTGCAAACTTTACTAAAACACCGTAAACAATTTTAAAATCACATACTTTAGCTCAGAAAATACAAATAAATAGGAGAAAATCTCCGATATTTTTTTTTGTTGATGACTGATATCATATTTTTTATTAATATTTGTAGTATTGCAAACATGGACAAAACTAGCAACTTTAAGATAGTTACGGGACATTGGAACTTCGCATAAAATATTTTAAGTTTTAGAAAGTTGTTTTACCAGATATTTTCACGATAGACTAGTTTTTAAGATTTTTCCTAGTTTGTTTTATTGCTTAAATATATTTTATTATTTATTTGAAGAATTCTTGTACAAGAAAAAATCTAGATTTTTGTACTAATTTATTTGGAAACATAAAAATAACATGCTTAGATAACCCATTGGTTTCCCCGCAAACCATACATGTAAAATATTTTTATTTATAATTAATTTATATTTTTCAATGCTTTGTTAATTAGATTGGGTATAAATAGCTTTTTGGTAGAAATGCCGGAGTGAAAAGACTAGTTTTAAATTAAATTTTTTTAAAATTAATTCGATAATTCAAAAGAAAAAAAATTAATAGCGCTTTAATTTTGTAATAAAATTTCTGAAAATCTGTTATCGTCAGAAAAGCAATCGTTATCCTTGCTCCACCCTTCTTCTGATTGATACACCTATATGATATTTATAAAGATTCGTTTTAAAGTTACAAATAAAAGTCGAGAAATCAGAATTAAAAATTTATATGCCGTTGCTTATTACATATTATAAAACGAATCATCATACAAATACTATCGCCATTTTTCTCACAGAATAAGATTAAAGCACTTCCACAGAAACCCTTTCTTTTTCTGAATTAGAATACGCCACATATAGAAAAACATGTAAATCTATTTCAACATTTTATACAGTTCGTATATTATATCTCGGCGTGGCGCGAGCCTATGGCTATTCATTTTCATTTAAAGTTCAGCCGATTTCATGGAATAATCTATTTCTAACTTCGAATTATGCTTTTTTGATTTATACATAATTTTTAAAAATAATAATTCGAATTTTTTAAAAAAACGTTACAAGATGATTTCGATCATAACTTTTCTTGAATTATATATCCATAAGACGTTAACGTGTCTATGTTCATTATATAAACAAAAATAGATTTTTAAACAGCAATCTAGAACTAATGTATTACTTCTAACTTTTTTATTTTGTTTGTTAAAAAAAACTTTTGAGCAGCTATTTAACTAAATATATTATTCAAATCATGTAACACTAATTTTTAAAATATGTCTATAATTTTAAATATAGTTCCTTACAATGAATTCTCGAAAATTTTATGCTGAAAAAATATATACCCCAAACCTTTACACATATTCAATAAATTTCGTTATTTTTTTTTATTGTTCTAACATTTGCAATTATATATTTTAATCAAATTCTTTTTGTTTCACAAAAGATTTGTTTTTTCACACTAAAAATTTAAAGAAGATAAGAATATTTATAAGCTAACTTCGAGAAGATATAGGAAAATAACCGAAATTTTGTTATAGTTATTTTAAAGATATTACTAGTTACAGAATAAAAGGGATTTCAAAAGTTGATATTGAATCTTCATTATAAACATAAAATAATGATTCTTCATTGATTCTATTGAGAATATTTCTTATTTGCTCGATCCAAGGATTAATTTTTATCTTAACTTGAATGATAGTATTGTTAAAAAAAAGAAAATAAAAATATAAAAGCCATATCTAAAGGCTTCAAAGTTCTTTAATTAAACATCACTAAATTTATTGTGCTCTAGTATTAGCACGGGTATCATTTAAGTTCCTTGAATGTTGTAAGATAGGAAAAATTTATTATTCTTAATTTCGTTACAAATAACTGTAAAATAACGCTAATGTTGTCTATATTCATGTTATAACTATTAAATAAAATTTATATTAAAAAGAATATTTCGAATATATGATACAAAGAACCCAAGGAATCAATAGACTCTTCTAATAAAAATATTTCTGTAATAGAACAATAATGACTTTTTAAAATCGTTCATTATATGAACGAACCATGAAAATAAAAAATAAAAATTTCAGTTTTAAGCTTCACATTTAACTACTGTAGAAATATAAATAAAAAAAATTGTAGATTCATAAATTAAAATCTCTGACTGGCAATAATAAAAATTATTAATTTACTAATATTGAAATAATTTGAATATTCATAGAAATTAATACGAAAAATTAGCTTTTTTTTATAGAGCCATTTTTTTTAGTAATTCTTTAAAAGAACATTAAAATAAAACGCTTAGCTTTTATAATATTTTTCTTGTTTTCTAAAACATCGTTCGTTTGTAATTATTAATTGAAAAATTTATTATAAGTATGTTGTTTGATAAACTTCCGAGATAATATTAACATCGAAAAAAGTTGAAACTTTAAGGAGGAAATCGTTTATAACCTGTTAATCATATTCAGAATTTTACATTTAGACATGAAAATTATTCTGCAAGCTTTTATAGTTAGCATTCCGAGCCTTTTAGCAATGCTTTTTTTGCTAAAATAAAATTTTCTATAACTTAATAGATCTACATATATACTTAAGCCATTGTTTATTGCTTTGTATATCGAAGCTATTCGCTGTGTTGAAACTTTAAATTGGTGTATGTCGTTTACACGAAGGGTAATGCCATAATATGTATCCGATACAAGAAGACGCGACAACAGCTGTTACAACACACTTGTTATCAGAGCATCTTTCAGAATAACTTATAAAATTACTAGTTTCTAATCTTCTCTTAAGAAGAATGGAACAATTAATTTAGTTATTACTACACATGAATGTTTTTAAGAGTGATCCTAAAATTTAAAAACATATTTTAAGGTGTCCATTTTTTTGAACAAAGTAGATGTTTCTATATGTTTTTTTCATGTACAGTCGTATTTAAAAATGTATCTTTCCCATTCCGCCTCTTATATTTTGCTTTACCATTAACCAATGCTAAAGAAACGCAGAAATTTTCTGCGTGCTAATTAAGATGAAGTTAATTTGAAATGAATGTATTTATACATTTTTTTGCGGGAAAGAGTATGTTAGGAATTTTGGCTGGTAATTGATTGGCAATGTATGTATAAAAATAATATTTAAAAAATAAAAGCAAAAGAAAATTAGATGTTAAATAATAAAATAAGATTATCAATAAGATGTTTGAATAATAATAAAAATCATTATCCTATTCTTTTAAACTCTTTATTTAAATCTGTTTTTTTTTTTCGCATTTTTTCGACTATTAACATAGTATAGTTAGGCAACGCAATAAAATTTATTAAATATATGTTTCATCATCAGAAAATCTGTCAAAAGAATTTTGTGGAGTCATAGGAATAGAGTTAAAATCATTTTTATCTAATGTTTTCATAATTATAAGCGAAATTTATAGGATCCGATTTGGTACTTTAAATTTATTTAAGAGCAAATTTCCGCACCTACCACATATATTTACATAATCTTTTACAGCCGCTGGATGCATTCCACAGTATTTTTTGTTTGTTAAAGCAATTTTATTTATGGTGGAATTGTGTTCATTCTTATATTCTGTTCCGATTATTAGTTTAATGACTTTTATACGAATATGAATCATCCTTAAGATTATTTCGTTTGGTTTTTCTAGAAAAATAGTTAATTATATAATACAAACAAATGTTTTTTGTGTCTATTGCGCTTTTCAGTTCTTTTGCATTTTTATTTAGAGATGATTCTAATTGATATTGTAAAAATGTTATAAAATCCTATAATATTATATTTTTGCACTATAAAATTTTAATATGCTATACATAATGGAACAAAAAAAGATGTTATGCAATAGAAATTTATGACATTAGGCTTAATATATTTTATTTTTTGTATAATACTGGTACTTTTCGCAAATCCTGGCATCCAAGAATACCATAAAAAACAGTTATTCAATTTATTCTATAAAAATATAATTTTTATTAAAATACAACTAAAAGACACAGATACGCCGAAAAATAGAAATTTATTTTATTTTATAGTATAAATGTTTACAATGGTTTTAATTGAGTCTATACGTTTTTTTAGATAATTTTTTAGTTTTAGTATTTGTGTAAAATAAAGGTAGCAATATAAAAGGGATGATGTTTTGAAAAAAAAAAACATTTACTGATTCACATAAAACTAAGCTGGCTGTCTAGCGACACATTCTGTATTAACTGGGTTGTATTGCTCAAATTCTTTCTTAGATTTCTCTGGTTAGAATATTATTTTACTGCTCATGTGTAGATCTATTAATTTTTTTTCAAATTAGCTCAATAATAACGTACGAATGACTTCGGAAAAGTATTTTAATTCCTAGCGGTGAAAATAAACCCTCGGAACGAACCTCTATAGGTAATGTCTAAGCCGCTCGTTTTTTTCTTTAAATTATGTCTTGTGCTCCTTTACTCACATTTTTTATTCTTTGTATGCTTCTATATTTTTCTTAACTTCCTTGATACCATTTTAAGAACGAATTATGTTCAATCCCGCTTTATAATGCTTATAACCTGCTAATTCTTAACACAGCTAACAATCTGTGTTTGATCTATAAGTACCAAGTATTTTTGCAATCGAAAAATGTTTTTGAAAGTCTCGGATTTTTTATTTTTGCCATACCATCCTGTAAAATTTGCAGAAAATAAAATTGATGAACGTTATTTTTTTGATAGAAAGCTGAATTAGAAGTACGTTCTGTTTAAAGAGATTGCATTCTTGCTAAGAATATTTTTAATTAAAAAACCATTTCTGGCTAATATTGAAGTGATATCTAGTTAATTTTGTGAATATTTGTCATTGACGCCTTTCCTGTGGTTACCTGTCGATTAATTTCATCATGTCATTCTCAAAACTTCTTCTCTTGTTTGCATTTATTTCTATATTTATAAATTTTAGAAAATTTGATTTATTTTGAAAGACCTTAGAACGTTTGAAAAATAAAGAACATTATTGTTGTGATACAATAAATATTAGCCTTTTCCCGTAATTTTCGGGAAGGCAGCTAAGTTTGAAGTACATCTCCAACAAGGAGATATCTTCCTGCTCACTGTTCCAATGCTATTGGTAAAGAAGTATATTTATAGTAGAATAATCGTCTTGATTAATTTTATTCATGATGGCATACCCCTTTTTTTTGTTTTTAAATATAGAATAAAAATATTATATTTTTGTGATATAAATAATATCAAAACTTTCTATTTTATACTTATTTTCTATTTGGTATATTGACCGATTGGAGATCTTCAGGTATGACAATTCGTTGTTTAGAACTGCGGCGCTTGCCACTCCCTTTCCAAGAGCACTCCTAACGCTTTCAATCCTAAATTCCCCACAGCATCAAAAGATTTCAAACATTTTACAACTCTTCTCGTAACCTGAGCCGTAAACATCCATCGCTCCACTTTCCACCTCTTATACACGAACACTAGATGGCTTACAGTTTCTCGGACTGGTTCCTCGCAACATAGACAGCGTTCCCTATACCTAATCGGCAAACTTCCTAAAGCTGCCAGTTGCGGACTAAATTTAACCAGTCCTATTCTGAATCTACGCAGTATCCTCATACTTCTAGCTAACACCCTGTTATTTAGCTCTGCGTAGATCCACTTATATCCACTTATATCAACTATTAAGACCGAAGTTTTTACGTAAGCCACCTATAACTGACTTATCGGCTCGGTCTTGCCTTTTAACAATAGTCTCTTTAATTTACGGGCCATTCTTTTTGTTACTCAAACCCGATAAAGGACTTCCAGTATAAGCTTTCTTCCAGATTCGGTTTTGAGTAACTCACGTTCTCTTCCTGCTGTAAACTTACCATTTAGCAAGTCCCGGATGATCGTTCTGCTTTCTTGCGATTTCAAGAAGCCTCTTACACGTGACATAGCTACCTTTTCATATGAAGGCTGGATCTCACACTCTCTGAAAACTGCCAGCTGGGCAAAATTCTCTCGCATCCAAAAGCTGCTGCCAAAGAACGTGTAACGCCGCAACCTACAGATACTATTCTGACCTTGCTCATTCCCCACAATTCGCTCCCATACATTACAATTGGTATAATGCATGCTTTATGATCAGAAGTTTAAAGTAAAGCAGAACTTCTGACCTTCAGAGGAATGGCATAGCATTTTTCGGACCGCAAACACAGCTTTTTTTCTCCCATTGAGCATTTCTTTTAGAGAAAACGTGCGGTTCAAAACAATGCCTAAGTATCTGTAGGTTTCGACCACCGGGACTGCTTTTTCACCTATCCTTACGTTACCTGTAAGACCTGGAGGAAGTAACAACCTACACTTATCTATATTAATACGCGTTCCCCAGGTATTACACCACCTCATGATCTATCCATACTGAGTTGTACGGCAGCCACATCATCACCGAACAGGACAGTGTCATCGGCAAACAACAGACCCGGAACCCTATAATTAAGACCCTCGCATGTTATACCGTTAACACCTCTAAAAATTTCATCGATAAAAAGATCGAATAACAGTGGTGATAACGGACAGCCTTGGCGCAGACCGATATTATATGGGAATAGGCTTGTTGTTTTATCGCCTAATTTAACACCAACCTGGAGATCAGTCTACAGATCTTTAAGGAATCTCAGAAGTTTTCCAGAATAGCCTTGTCTTTTAGTCTCAAGAGGAGTAGATCATTAGGAACTCTATCGTAAGCCTTTTCGAAATCGATAAATAGGCAAACTGTCTCTCTACCTCGAATGAATCTTCTCCTTTGAATTTCCAAAAGAGTTGCCACCTGAGCAACACATTCCTCTCGAGTACGAAAACCAGCTTGTTCCCGGCACAAGAGGTTATTATTCTCAACATACAAACGCATTCGGCGTTCCACAACCTTACACAGCAGTTTAAGAAAGGTGTTAATCAGACATATTCCGCGGTAGTTTCCAGGCTTTCGTAAATCACCTTTCTTCGGTACCGGTACTATGACTGACACTCTCCAGCTGTCAGGTATTCTATTTGTCCAGGCGTCATTCAGCACATGTAAAATCTGCTAATCCATCAGACTTACGCCATGAGTATCCATTAGTAGAGCTTTGTACGCTTCTACTGTTACCTCATCTATACCACATGCTTTGTTGCTTGCTGACTTGTGCAGCGCTGAAATAACCTCTTGCACAGCAATCAAATGATTCTAATGAGTTCCGTTATCTTCAATAAGACACTCCATTTAAGTGTCTTTGCTCTGTAACTCATCATTCATTGTTGCTAAGGAACGAAAGTGGTTGTACCAGACCTGCAACACTGTCGTCTCATCCGAAGCAATTTGGCCTTTTTCATCCAAAACCGTGCGATTGGCAGCCGAGAATTTGGGCATTCCAGCAGACCTCCTCGTCCACTGCCACACGTCTCTCATGCAGCGGTTTGTTGCCGCCACAATACCTTTTCGCGCCCACTTTATTCTCAGCTGCCGCCTATATAGACGCTTCATTTCCTCGCACTTTCGTTTGAGGACAGCATAGGCGTTCGGATGAGCTCGGCTGGCTCTCATTTCGGGAGCAACTCTCCGTTTATATTTAATAGATTTTTTAAGCTTCCGAGGCAAAAAAAGACTATTTCCATCTGAAAAAGTACCTTCAAGACCTAACTTTTTTACTACTTCTTTAACAGTTTCTGCAACATAAATCCCAAGATCCGTATTGTGACCGAAACTGTTCCAGGTCGGACAGCTTATAAGCTTTTCAGCAAGTGACTGCTCCACAAACTTGCGTAAAAAGAGCGCTTTCTTGCGTACAGCTCGTGTGAGCGTGTCCACCCTAACGTCAACAGTAGCAGGAAGGTGAACCGAGATATCCCATTTCCTTTGCACCTCAACTACCTCCGCCACTCTCTTTTCGGATACAGGCAGAGTCAATGCATCTATTGGCGCCGTGTGCTGCTGCACGTGTAGCTCGCGGTGCTTCGAATAACCATTTATTCGTGCAATAGAGGTTGTTGACAGCCAGGAACCTAGCAGCCTCTTCTGGAGTCATATTCCAGTCGCCCATGACTAGAATATCATCCAAACCGTTTTTCTTGTTTTTACTAACAAGAAAAGATCCTAGAGCTTCGAGCGTTTTCGCTCTGTTGCCATATAGTGAACATTTCGGAGGAATGTACACGTTAACAACAAGCATTATTAACTAGCCACCAGTCGCTTTTTTGCCACAAACAATTCCAGCTAAGAAGTTAGGATGTACTTCAACTGAAGATAACGTAAGATCTAACTTACGACGCACAGCTAAAATCAGTCCTCTACCATCTTTTTCCTCCTTTTTGGCAAAGCTTTCAAATACCTCGTATCCCGGAATAACGTTCCGAGAATTCCTTGTGTAGCGTAATGTCTCTTGGAGACATAGAATGTCTGGGTGGAGTTTACCGGGCAGCATTAGAACCTCCTCTCGTTTTGATCCAAAGGAATTTACATTCAGCGTAAGTAATCTAAGATTACTATACGATTCCGTGCAAATTCTGACAGCTTTTTTCTCCCTAGTGTATGGGTTTTGCAGTACCCAAGATGTTTCCTACTCACAGCTTGCACTGTTTCCGGGTCTATCCCACTCTCAACAGTCACATCAAGTCGTTTACGTCCATCTCGCTGTATAACTCGCTTGACAGGCTTACCTTTGTATCCTCTCGTCTCTAGTGTTTTAGCAAAAACACTACGATGCCTATGCGGTACACCCCAGACAGAGTATACCGCGGGACCTGCTTTGCACGGCTATATCTATTGGCAGGTGTCAACAGTTCTGACAGTCCTGACTATAGGCTAGAGGAGCTCTTTGGCTCCTCAAGTACCACATCTTCTAATCCGTAGAAGATTTTCGAGGCTTCTTGAGAGGCATTCCGAGCGCAAATATGCTTCATAATCTAAGGAACCTCCTAACCGGCGGGTTATCTTTAAATCGCTCGACCCATGAGAGTCTGCGCTTAAGTTCAGATAACCGCTCTCCAATCTCTTCGAAACTGCCTTTGTTAAGATAATTATCAAACGTCTTAACACCTTTAAAACCTGTAAAAATGGCTTTAACTTTATCCACACTGTTAGCATTAACAAGCAACTCTAACAGGCCTTCTTTAGTGAAGCCTACGTGCTTTACATAGTGAGATTAAACGCCCCCATTCTCCAAGACTGCTCTTAAATAAGCGGGTTTGTTCACTTTAACTCCAACTAAGTAAAGGAGCACAAACCTATTCAAGACAAATGGTGATTTGCCTTGCACAACATCCTCACACTGTGCTCTGTTTAGGTTAATTTTCCCTCTACTCTGCTTCGAAGGTGCCTTAGTACGATCGAAGGAAGGCTTTTTAGCAGTCTGCAATTTGACGGCTCTCGGTTTACTGGCTGGGTTACCAGTTGCTTTGCTCTCAAATAATTCCTTATTTTTATCCTTAAGACCTTTTCCCGAAGCACTTACGGAAGTCTTTTCAGGTAAATTTTTTTCGATAGAACGAGGAGTTGCTATCGGAGGCAGTGTGGTATTGCCCGTACCACATTCAACAGGCCTTGCCCCTTGATGACTTACATTCATTGCACGTTCAGCTTGTAAGCCTTGAGATTCTGCTGCGTTGCAGATCTGCACTTCCACTGGGCAGATTCCAGCAGCAAGAGAGTCAACAGCATTTGCAGTCAGATCAGTAAAAATGCCTGTCCTTAACACGATCTGTTTAACCAAAGATCGAGCTTTTGCCAATGCAGATCGTGCAGCCAAAGTTGGCCCGAAAGACTGAGATTTCGCCTCATTTACCACCAAATTCTGCTCGAGTGGTTTCTCTGTTAGTTCTGCAGCATTGCAGACTAACTCACTGGCTGCTGGATTAGCCTGAGGGTCTCTGGCTCCTGCCTCTAGCCTAACCAAGGAAACAGGTGCTACAGCCGTTATCATGTACTTGTGAGTACGGCACCTACGCGACCTTTTAGGTACTTTACGTAGCTTCTCAATTCCTTTAAAGTGTACCCATAAAGCAATCGAGTTGGTCTTTGCCAACATAAGAGTTTTTTTATATCTCTTTTCCTCTTCTTCTAATTTTTCCACTCTTTTTTCAAGTAGTGTTATTTTCTTAGAAGCAAGTGCATAAAGAACAGACAAAGTCTGTGCCTCTTTCTCCTCCGGGAAACTTCGCTGGCTGGTCAGCGGCACATCCCGTGTGTGCTTTGGCATGCTTGTCCCAAAAAAACTCTTTACATTCCTATTATCTGTACACTTTTTACTCTCCTTGTGCGTGGCTGCCGCACACTCCTCCTGTTTCGAAGACGCCGAAAAAAACAGTCGATTGGGCTCACAACTCGAGGGTGGCTAGTCCTCGATGAGCTGGAAACAAAGTCGTCGAAATTCCTACTCTTCACACCCGTATTCTCACATCTTGATTTTTTGCGATTTTCAACCGCTCCCGATATTTTTCTTTTGCCCATGGGCGCCTTACAACACAATAGTCGTCATACATTTGGTTTCTATTTCTCGATTTATAAATATATTTTTACTCCCGGATTTATTTTCAAAAGAAAATTTTAAAATTTTCTTATTTTATTATTTCTTCTGATCGTATACCTGCATTTTTCTTTTTTATTCTTATTATACTAAAAATATTTTTAGTTTATTATATCTAAATACAGAATATATGGAGAAAAATATCAAGTATGCCTATCTATATTTACCATCTAAATTTTGCTTAAATTTTTTTGTACATTTCTTTGCTCACTTTATTGAGTGCTTGGTGCTTTTCTTTCTATTCTTGTATTTATATTCCATCTAATAAATATATTACTTACAAATATAATAAACATTTAACAGATATATAACCCTAAGGATGATTGTATAAAATGCAAGAATTTAAAATATAAATCTATTATATTTTTGTAGTAAAAAACGTATTTAAAGAAAAATGTTAGTCGTAAAAATGTTTTTCAAATCTGTTTTAACAATTACTGCGTTTCGAAAAGATTAGAACTAGTCAAAATTATAAAAAACATTTAGGACTGTAAGATATAAATCTTTCATATACACCATTAAAAAAACAAATTTTTAAATTATCTGGGTTATTTAAACTGGTTTTAGGATTAACAAAAATCTAAAGAAAAATATATTTTTTAAAGAAAATCCTTTTAGTTTTCTGAATCTCATTAAGGATATAAGAGAGTTCCATTTTTTAAATTACAAAACGATGTAATTGATTTATATTATATCTAATAATATACATATTATTTGCATGAGATAATAGTTACTAACGCTGACCTACATTATCTTAGTGAATCATATATCTTTAAAATAATCTGAATTTCTTTGAAGTTGAAAATCAAAAAAATTCTGGTATTACAGAAAAACTTTATGCAGAGAAAAATAATACAATAAAAAGGCGTTTATGATACGTTTTACACCATCCTCGCGTTTACTATAAACTTATCTTTGGGGCTATTTAAGAACAGGTATTCAGTTAAAGAATATTCCTGGACGCTGTTTCAAAATGGTTATTCTATCATAGGTCTCGCTTAAAATATCACATAAAAGACCAAAAAAATGAATAGAGCAGAAAAATCTTTTTTACTTTAACGTATTAATAGTATATTTCTTTTTTGGAACTTTAGAAAAGCCAAGCAAGAAATTAACTAAAAATCCATGTAATGTAAGAAAATTATAAAGCCCTCTGGTTATATTATAAATTCTAATGCTTAAAAATGATATAACACATGATATTGGTTGACTAATGCGAAACTGCTCACAATATAAATTAAATATTTTGATCTTGTTCTATGAAAGAATTATATCGAACATGAAGGGATTAAATTTTGAGATAATAGCATAATAGAGTAGGTATCACACGTCTTCTTTTTTAATTTAACAATGTTAGATTTAATTACTTGTGCAACTAACACACATGAGAATATATCTAGTTAAAAGCCTTTTTTACAAATCAAATCATCTCGTTCCGATGACTAGTACTATATAAAGAAACACGGTCGCCTTGTTATTTTTAAATGCACATAGAACCTAACATGTGAAAAACCCAAAATTACACTATAATCTCACAAAATTATTGATTTTATTAGCCTGACATTGTAACAAGATCAAATAACTTTTATATAAACAACTGCCAAATATACAAAATTAAAAAAGTTTTCGGATATTTTATTAAAATGTAGTATAATATATACACGATCGTATATTTCGTATATAAGTAAACAGTAGGATTATTATCTACAAGAATTTTTCTATCTGACTATTCAGCCCCTTCGATTTCAACTCAAAACTTTTTTTCTATAAGATATTTTGTTTTTATATATTGTGATCATATCTATGTAATTTATAGATAAAATAACACCATCCTTTATTACTCTTATATTTTAATTTTATAAAAAAATTTCGAATATATAGTGAATATAAAGAATGTAACATAAATAAAGTTTGAATGCAGTTATGCTAAAGTAAAAATGTTCCGTTTTATGGCTTAATCATAGGCTAGACAGTTGTTTTACTTTGATTAAAATGTTCATTTTTTATATATTTGAGAAGGGTACAGGAATATTCTCACCCTGAAATACGGCTTTAAACCTTGAAAATTGTGGTATATATGTCAAACTTATACGTTAGAATAAGATAAATTACACCATGATGAATGTACAATAGTTGGTTAGTTATTAACGGCTTTAAAAGCCTTAATATACGACATTTATATTAAAATATTTCTTTTTGTTTATAAAATTATTAATTTTAAAGTTGTATATTTTGAATTGTTTTTTGTTTTTAATATCTCGGAATATCCGTCTTTTTCGATCTGATATCTGATTAATACAAGGCGCATATAAGTCATCTTTATTGGTTTCTGTTACAATTTATTTATGCTATGATTGGGAATGTGTTTTAAATATTGGTAAAAACGGCATTCCAAAGTGAATTTAGATCACAAAAACTTTTTTAAATTAAAGAGAAAATATATCTTATTCTTACTTTATAAAGAAGAAAATTCGATTCTAATTTATAAAATTTCAGTCAGTGATTTACTTCTTTACTGCTAGTTGAAGTATAAAATTATTATGATTAACGAAATAAAAATTTTTCGTTTTAGACCATGAAATATTAGCATAAATTTTAATAAATTGTTAATGTTCTTCTAATTCTTTATTGTTTTAAATTTTTTATACCTTTATTTTATTCTGAAAAAATTGTTTCCGTATTTATTATTTTGATAAAACAAAATTTTTTTCTCTTGGATATAAAATAATTAGACATTAACTAACCTCTTCTTAAATTATTTATAATTATTTTTATTCAAACCGAAACGTGAAATTTGGTTTTATATTGTACTTACAATACTTTGTACGTTTTTTTTAATAGGGTTCTACACATCATGGTCATTTAATTGTAAGCTTCAATGGAAGTTGAATAGAAAACCAATATAAATTACAAAACAAAATTTTACGAAACATTTTATAATTACATTTGCAGTTTTCTATATTTTTTTATGGAATAGACGCTTCCATTATGATTTCGAAAACCTATTATTTAAATACTTCAGCAAATGGTAAATTTAAGAAAAGTAACATTCATTCTATAGTTAAAGACGTTAATTTCAAATAAATTTCACTCAAGATAATTTATATAATTCTGGTTTGTATATTTACGGTTTATTTAGTTTTTACTTCATATTCCCTATGCATGTGGATTTTTATTTTCTTTAAAAATTGTAATTATAACTAGTTTTAGTCAAGTTTTAGTATGAACAGTACATAAAAATTAAAGATATAGATTAAAATTGTGTGTATTATTTTATTCTTGCAGAATATTGCAGCATTAACATTAATAAAGCTCATCGAAATTAAAAAAAAGAGGAGGTTATGTATGGTTTAACGACTATTTTGATTGGAAAAATTTCTGTTTTAAGAAACATTCATTAAACGACTTAAATCAATTTTTACGGGATAAAAGATTGTGGTTTACTTAATAAGTTGTTAGCTGTTGTGAAACGATTTAAACAATTGCTGTTCATATACTGTGACGCGATTTAATAAATATATATGTTGTAAAGTCTTTTTTATTTCGTTTATATTTATGAATTTTTCCGTTAATTGAACTAAAACAAAATTTTTGGATTAATTTATAGTCATATTACTATATGTTAATCATTTTAAAACCAATTTTAATATCTCTTAATATTATTTTATCATTTTGGCATTAATTACCATAAAATTCATATAAATATAAGGATTTTTAAGATTTTTAAATTATATAATATAACATTAAAAATATATTGTTCTAAGATCAATTTAAAACCCATTATATTATAGGAAATATGCATTCCTTGTGACAAATCATGTTGTCTGCTTGCTATATTTTTATAAAGATAATCCAATAGGTTTTTTACTATTGACAAAAGGGTATAATCATTCAATTATTGTATATTTTCATAATTTTTAGAATTGTGCTAACTTAAAATTCATATTCAAATTTAATTTTTTTGATAAAAATAGAACTTTTGAACCATTATGCATAAACTTCAATCATTATAATTTAATACTTTTGCTTATTATCTACCTAAATAAAATAAATAAATAAATAAAATTCGGCTTTATTGATAAAAAGTTTTCAGCACTACTCGTTGTATTGTTTTTAAAGGGAAACTAAGCTATTCATTTCCATACCATGCACCACACTCAAAAACAAAAATCCAATAAAACCGACCCGGCTGTGTACAGCCACCATATCCACATTTGGACTTCGGTTCTAGAAGGTCACATAAAAATCCCTAAAATCCCACACTTACACATTAACGTCCGGCACGTCAAGTCTTCAACATATCATTTCTGATTTGTTAAGTCTTTAACTGTGCCGAACAAATTTGCTGCAGCCCAGCAGCTTGCCACTCCCCTTCCAAGAGCACTTTTTATACCTTTCTTTTCCTTAGTATAAGAAGATTTCAAACACAATTTGATTCCTAATGGAATCTTCGATCCAATCACATTCAGGTAGACTCATCTTGATGTTAAAGTAAGGGTTTTAGCATCGACAAGTGCCTAGGTAAACCGAGAATCTCGTTGCGTCGCAGTCGCATTTACCTCTTTGTATCGCCCCAGAAGAAATATGCTCACCGATTGAGCAACTTGCTGTTCCCGTTGGAACGGCGCTTAACGCCACGTAAAACTATAGTACATTCCGTCGTAACATAAAACCGTAAGGGGGTTTTGCTTGATCACACTTAGCGTTACCCAACGAGAACCACGTGGAGGTGGTGATCATCTCTCGTCGCTTATTATCTACCTTATATTTTTATTGTCTTTGTTCAATCTATTGAATTAATTTTATATTTCTGGTATATATTTCTTTTTAATGTAATTTGGTAACTCTGTAGTGCCAAGAATCTATTATTTTTATATAATACAAAAATTTCACTCAATTCATTCTTTTATTTTAATATATTTGTTTTTCTAAATTTTCTTAATATTAGATCCGTTAAGTGATAACTTAAAAATCCAATTTTTCAATGGTTAACAAAAAATTTTTTATTCATTACCAAACAGAAATTTATGCTTGATACTGATTTGAGATCCAAAAATTAAAATTTTAGAATTTTATAAATGATGCTTGTCTATCTATTTTAAACATTTGAATTATTAAATCTACCATTATTTTTTTGAGTAAATTATTATTGGCAAATATGCCTCTATATTTTGCTTTTTCTTTTCTGTGCAGTTATATTCATAATTCAAAACTTAGCAAATATATTATTATAACGCTATAGAAAAATCTCAAATTTTAGTTAATGTTCAATAAATAAAGCCACTAGTATATTGTTTTATTCATCTCATAAAGTTTTTTTGTTAAAATTTTTTATATATCCTTTAAAGTATTTTCGCGCATCGTCGTCTATCTTTTATTTGAACAAAGAGATGCTAGTTAAGAAATTTTTTCTATAATGTGTACATAAATTATGTTTTACAGCAATGTATGTCCATATATTTATTATTTTTTTTATTTATATGTTATCTAAGATTGACAAATATATTCTTTTTTTTGAATTTATAATTCAAATGATTAAAAGGTTAAGATCCTTGGCCATTTTAATATTCTAAACATGAATACATTAATTCCGTGATTTATATATTTTTATAAATTTAAATTTTGATGTTATATATGGTATTTTAACAGATTTGGATATTTAATATGTAGTCTATTAGACCGTTATAATTTTCAATCTTTCTAGCATATGAAATTAATGGAAATATATATGATTCGTTAAAGTAAAAAATTATCGTTATTCGAACATTCCTTTAATTTTTTTATGAAAAACAATTTGTGAATATTAAAAAATTTACGTTTCTGATAAAATAATATATAAAGGTAGGCAAAATATTACATTACAGTACATGTCTTAGTTTAAAAATATTGAAAACTTTGAAGCATATGAAAAAAATAATAGATATGATACTAAATTTTTCTCAATTAGAAATCTCGATGCTGTCTTTTAAAATAGTTTTTGCTTATATAAAGGAAGAAATGTATTTAAAAATCAAATTGGTAATGAGATATCCAAGCATACATAAAGACTCTAATCTTTAAAAAGTGATATTTTAAAACATATCTGGTATGTGTTCTTATAAGTAGAATTAGTGGAAATTATTTAAATGTCACACAAATAGATTATGTAAAAAAAGCAAATGCGTTTTTGCTTAGATCCTAATTTTGTAAGGTGATAAAATGTTTCTTTCGTTATATTTATCCTATTTGAATTTTTTTTGAAATCATTTTTTTGTTTACTTTTTTTTTAGTTTTTTTAGTTTTTAATCCTTTATATTTTTTTTGATGTTTGATCACTCTTGGCGTTACCCAACGAGAACCACGTGGAGGTGGTGATCATCTCTCGTCATGAGTGCTTGCTAGCCTCATCCACTCGCGATCTTGTGGATTACAGCTGCAGCACCCAAGCACGTCGTCTTCATGCTAGATAGTACAGTAGGGCCACGTTGAAGCTTAGAGGCCTTCAGCTCTTCCGTGCCAGGACGTTGCTTAGCCCGTACCTTACCAGATATAGGCACGACAAGAGGTCCTGCAGATTCGTTCCTTTCGTACTAGCATCTGCTCCCTTAGTACCGTAGCAGTAGTGTAAAACTAACCTGTCTCGCGACGGTCTAAACCCAGCTCACGTTCCCTGTTAGTGGGTGAACAATCCAACACTAGGTGCCTTCTGCTGCACCATGATAGGAAGAGCCGACATCGAAGAATCAAAAAGCAGCGTCGCTATGGTCGCTCGGCTGCCACAAGCCAGTTATCCCTGTGGTAACTTTTACGTCACCCATTGCTAGATGCTCTGTAAGCAATGGGATCGCTAGGCCTGGGTTTCCCCTCGTATTACCGTGTAGTAATACGTCAGGGTGGCTTTTGCCCTTGGACTACACCCTCGGTTTCTCTCCGAAGTTAGCCACCCTTAGGCCATCTGCGTTGTAGTCTAGCAGATGTACCGCCCCAGTCAAACTCCCCATCTGACAAATACGGGTCGCTTGCACAGCTAGTGGTCTTTCAGTTGCCCCACCTTGCTACAGCTGCACAAGACCCCGGCGTCACACTAGAGTCAAGCTCAACAGGGTCTTCTTTCCCCGCTGCATAGCCAAGACCGTTCCCTTGGCTCGTGGGTTCGCAGGTTGTTAGTCGGGACAGTGGGAATCTCGTTGCTCCTTTCGTGCGCGTCACTAATTAGGTGACGAGGCATTTGGCTACCTTAAGAGAGTCATAGTTACTCCCGCCGTTTACCCCTGCGTATACAGCCCGACCTGTCTTAACAGCTGGGCACTGGGCAGAATTCACTTTGTGTCCACGTACTACACCACCACAAAGCTATGTTTTTATTAAACAGTCGGATTCCCCGTAACTAAAAGTTCTAATTCCTTAGAGCTAATCCTTTTCCCGAGGTTACGGATCTAATTTGCCGAATTCCCTAACTAACGTTTGTCCTATCGCTTCCGGTATACACCGTACGGAGCCCTGCTGCGGTCGGTACGGTCATCTAGGTCATAAAGGTATCTTTTCACGGATCCCAGCTAAGACAATTGCATATGCCTGTATTGCTCTGTACAACACGCTACATACAGTACTGCTACAAGGAATGGGTACCTCCTTGTTGTCGTGCCTAAGACGTAAACACCATATTTACTGTTGCCAAATACCTAGATGGCTCGGGAATATCAACCCGATTCCCTGTCGAGATCTCAGGACCGGCTAACCTTCTCCTTATTAAATCTTAGAAGAACCCTTCTCCTGAAGCCTTCGCGATTCACACACGAATTGTAACTACTACCACCAAGATCAGCACTAGTGTATGCTCCACTTTACCTCACGGTAAACCTTCTGCACATACACCACGCCCATCTACCTATAAGTACTGCATCGGGTCTGGCCTTGTACCGTCCATTTTCGGCGCACATGAATTCGGTAGGTACGTTGCAACACGTTTCTTACCGGATGCCAACCTCCATGGCCACCGCCCTACTGTCACAATTCATCTACGGCCTTAAGAAAAACCAGATTAGGCCCCTTATCAGTACGTCAGGTTGATCCCTCTTCGCACGTCCTGCTTACCAGAACGCGCCCACTAGACACATATATAATCGCTATTCTTTAGTACAAGAATAACACGTACACGTTCGCAGTTCGTCGGTATGTGGAGATTGCTCCCCTTTCATCCCGCCGTTCCTCTACCGCATAATACTAAATAACTTGTGTCTGCTGTCCTGAGAGACATTTCGATGGGAACCAGCTACCCGGCTGTTCGATTGGTCTTTCGCCCCTACACCCAGCTCAAACCATCGATTTGCGCGTCAGAACAAGTTTAGGTCCTCCACCATCCTTTCGAATGGCTTCAACCTGGCCAGGTGTAGTTCACAGCCCTTCGGGTCGCATCCGAACAGCTATATCTGCTTTCGCTACGCTTAAAGGAAACCCCCCTTTAACTTGCTATGCAGATGCACTCCTTGGTCCGTGTTTCAAGACGGGTCCTGTTATCAGGATACTCAATACAATTTCACGTCTTTGCACTTTTTAGCTTTTCACCTTTCCATCGCTGTACTATTACGCTATCGGTCTCCGCTCATATTTAGCCTTAGATGGAACCCACCACCTCTTCAGGCTGCATTACCAAGCAACCCTACTCTGCCCATTACTCGTCACTACGGGGCTATCACCCTCTATGGCTTACCTGTCCCGGTAATTCGTTACGACGATCTTAACAATGCCCGGAGGCTTACATTCGGGGCTATTTCTTGTTCGCTCGCCGCTACTACAGAAATCCTAGTTAGTTTTTGTTCCTCCCCTTAATAATATGCTTAAGTCCAGGGGGTAGTCAGGCATTTACAAATGCCGTTCGGCCTTAGTTCTCGGAAACTATTCCGGCCTTCCTCGGATACGGAGCCAAGTGATCCCTTGTATGAGTTTAAAATGAAAAAACTACACATTAAAAGTACTATCACTGATCCTGCTGCAGGTTCTCCTACAGCAACCTTGTTACGACTTGTATCCAATCTAATCCTACGTCCTCAGAAGGAAAACCCTCTTCGAACATAGCACCATCTTAGATAACGACGGGCGGTGTGTACAAAGAACAGGGACGCAGTCGTCGCCCGTTAGTGACACGCGACTACTAGGAATTCCTGGTTCATGCGTCCATTACAGAACGCAATCCCAACCGAGTTATCCTTTATCTTTACAATATACCTCTAGAAATAACATTGTAGTGCGCGTGCAGCCCAGAACATCTAAGGGCATCACAGACCTGTTATAGCCCCCTCCTTCCTGAAACTTATAGTCCCCAGTCGCCGTAGCTGAGGGTCTCACACATTACAGCAATAAACCTAAAAGTCACCTCACATGTTGTGAACGGCCATGCACCACTTAGTCGTACTCATCAAAGATTCGTCATACAACTGGCCCTGGTAAGTTGTCCCGCGTTGAGTCAAATTAAGCCGCACACTCCACTCCTGGTGGTGTCCTTCCGTCAATTTCTTCAAGTTTCAATCTTGCGATCGTACTATCCCCATAGCCCATATACTTGATTTCTCGTGGGTACCACTACGTAACACCCAGTTGGCATAGTTTACGGCCGGAACTACAGGGGTCTCTAATCACCTTTGCTCCTCCGGCTTACGTCCTTGATCACCGGAAACGTACTGGACGACAGCTTTCGCTTCGGTTTGTCCTACGTAGGTCGTCAACTTTCACCTCTCGCTACGCAATACAGTCGCCCTCTTCCGCTCCTACATGCTAACCTAGAATGCCAATACACTCCATGAAGAAAGTGTCTTCTAGCATCCCTGTCAACACTGACTACGGACCTTTTAAATGCAGCAATGCACTATGACACTCCTGGAGCTGGAATTACCGCGGCTGCTGGCACCAGACTTGCCCTCCAGTCAATCACCGGTATTCTACCCCGGTTACAAAATATACGTCTCATAACTGCCTCTCTCCAATTGGGCAAGTTTCGCGCCTGCTGCTGTCCTTAGACCTGGTAGCCGTTTCTCAGGCTCCCTCTCCGGAATCAAACCCTGATCCCCCGTACCCGTTAAAGCCATCGTACGCCCTTACCGTACGATAAAACTGATGGGTCGGCGTCTTACTCGTGTTATTAGCCACAGTTTCCCGCGGTTATCCTTCCTACACGATTAAATAATCACCGTTCTACTGAGCCGTTCGCAGTTCCACTTTCGCTTCACCAGACTTGCATGGCTTAATCCCAGAGACAAGCATCCTCGTCAGGCAGAATCAACCTGTTGCACAAATATACCATTACACGTCACATCCAAATCACACACAATTGACTCGTTGAGTCCATAACTTAATCCCGATGAATAAAGCAGCACAAGAAACCAAAGTAACAACGGAAAACCTCCAAAATCTGCATCAGAGCAGTAACCATATGTAACACCAATTTGTTACTTGAACATGTCAAAGTAACTAGAACACCATATCGATTTGATCATTGATCTAAATCACGTGAATTAACAACTAAGTTAATGATTCGAAAGTACGTTTGTAGATCAATTTGATTAGATCAACTTGATTTCTACGGTTACATGCAATTGTAATTTCTGGTTGATTTGTCTCATTCTTAGTGTTTTCTATTGACATTTTAATTCTCATATGATTTGGGGTAAACAGTTCTATAAATAACATCCTTTATATACGAAAAAAATAATTTTCACAGTAATTTTAACACCAAATCAATTTTTTTAAAAATATTTAGAGAATATAACACCAATAAAAAATAAAATCAATCAATCAACTTATTTCTAATATAAAGAATTCTAAATATGTTAAATTATTTCAAATTTCTTTTCTTACCCATTCTCTACTAACGAATCATATATCTAAAAAAGAAAAAATACTAAACATCAAATTTTTCTTTGTGTATATAAATATCACATTCGTTAATATTTAACTCCAAGAAGATGTTCTATTTAAAAAAATTGTTTTTCTATTTCCAGGTTTTTCCTTCGAACATACAACGGTTAAGAATTTTTTTATAAATTAAAAAAGTATTTTATCATGTCAAAAATATCAAAAGATCTTTTTTTAATCAAATTTATTTAGAATGATATTGATATATCATAAATATTAAAAAAATGTTTTTTTCTAAACAATATAATGATCTTGTTCAAATTTCGGCATTTGCATTGATTTTAGTCGCTTAAATAATTAAGATCTATATTGCTATATTAATACAGTTTCTAACATCTTCCTAGGGTCTATTCTAGAAACCTTTAAACACTGTTTCTACAAATAATTTTAAGAAATTCATTAAAATTGCTATTGTTTTTACATCATAAAAAATAAACTACCTTAAAATTTTCAATATTGAAGAAATCTTTTTTGTAAAATATCTTTTAAACATTTAATTGGTACTTTTACTCTCGTTACGTTAGCTTTCAAACAAACTTTTACTTCTTATACAATTCATTTTTCTAATATTAAAACAAATGCGTTTTTTTTATTGCTTTGAATATATATATTTATATTTTATGGTTTTGGAAAATACGAAAACCAAATGATACATTATAGGCGAATATGTTGATTTTATTTCTGTTTATCTCTAATATTTTTTCTTCTGTGACTAACTTTTTCTATTCTTTTGAATTTATTATCGAAGGTCACCTTTACATTTTCGGAAAGGCTTCTAGTTAGATTTGAAATTTTTAATTTGTTTTTTTATTATCAGATTATTTCTATTTTGATCTTTTCAAAGCATATAACTCTAAAACTTTATAATAAATTGTTCGAAAGAATATTATATATTTGGTTTCGATTTGTTTAAAATTATTAAATTTTTTACTTTCTTTGGTGCATGCAAATCGATATTTATACTGCCGTTTCAATCTTTTTGTTTATACTAGATATTATTGTTACTTGATTAGAATATAAAACCTAACTCTATAAAGAACTATCTTTACATAGATTTTTTTAGATAAAAGATTGTAATAAGTATGTCATACAAGAGTATAATATAAAATCGGTGTGATCACGTTGACTAAATACACCAATGCTTTTATATCAATTTAAAAAATGCAATTGCTTAATACTATTAATTCAAAGATTCAAAAAAATAAATTTATTTTAGGTTGTTTATAGAGTAACCATTGCTATGAACATTAGTGAAATTTATTTGTGTAAATTTTTTATAAGTTAAGTGTAAAAGCAACGCATTTTTAATTTACTGCTATGTTTTTATATTATGTTTTCACGCCTAATACAGAATCAGCAATCTTCTAAATTTACAACAAATAATCAATTACAATTTTCTTTATTTAATAAATTCTGGTTAAAATTTTTGTAGATGTTTATAAATTTCCTTCTACCTCTTTAACAACCATTATTTCTTCTTCTAATCGATTACAATCACAATTTTGGCAAATATTACTTTATTTCTAAACTAGAAATATTCTAAACTAGGCTGATTGTTATAGTTTTTTCAAATGAAGATAATACAAGCTCATGATGTTTATGATAGATTAAATTTGATATAATTTTTTTGTAAAGGTTATACATTAGGATTGCCACAAAAATTTAATCACTATTTTTTTAGAATTAATTTACACAAATAAAACAGATTTGAATCAGTTCCAATGATGTAAAAATTAAAGGTAGAACTTTATTAGAAGTGCGAAGGAAAATATCATTACGATAATCAGCAAAGTAAAAAAATATAGCATTTAGCAAGTATATGCAAAATTGCTTAAAGATGAATAAATATGACTGCATAAGGCAGTTTTTAGAAGTCTATACTTATTATTCTGGAATGTAAAGAAGTTCCGGTCTTAAAAAATAAATTGGGAATCACTCGGTTCGAGAATTTCTCGATACATAAGTGTGTGGATTAAAATTGGATATCAAGAAACAAGTTTATGTTAACCTGTAGAACAATGAATCTTATAAATTTATTTTAGATCGAGCAAAAATAAAATTTCACTTTTTAAAGTAAAAGAATTATGAAAAATTTGTACTTTAAATAGTTCGAACTAAAATAATATAAACATTTGTACTTTAAATAGTTCGAACTAAAAATAATATAAACATTTGTACTTTAAATAGTTCGAACTAAAAATAATATAAACATTTGTACTTTAAATAGTTCGAACTAAAAATAATATAAACATTTGTACTTTAAATAGTTCGAACTAAAAATAATATAAACATTTGTACTTTAAATAGTTCGAACTAAAAATAATATAAACATTTGTACTTTAAATAGTTCGAACTAAAATAATATAAACATTTGTACTTTAAATAGTTCGAACTAAAAATAATATAAACATTTGTACTTTAAATAGTTCGAACTAAAAATAAACTAAAGAAGTAAGGAGTATTTTGATCAAATAAATCTTATTTATAGGTTTGGAGTTCGATAATTTCTTATCCGAAAATTTGCGACAGCCTGAGCAAAATATTATTAGATAAATCTTAAAGCTTAATTACCCATAAATATAATACATAAAAATAATCACTATATTATTTAAAGAACGTCGAAATAATTTATTTTGATCGATACGTATGTCTTATATTAGTTTAAATTATTAAAGTGCTAAGATGAAACATAAATGAAGCTTATGCATGTACTTTAAAGACATTAAAAACCAATATTTCATTCCTGAGAACCAAGAAACAAAGAAGATTTTGGGAAATAGGTAAAATAGCTTAACGTTGGTTTTAACTGCAGTGACCATTCGAAAAAATCCTTTGAAAAAACATAGAAGGTGAGTCGGGTTTAGAAGACAAAAATAATGTGTAAAAGTATTAAAAGAAAAAATTTAAATTTTAGATACATACTTTTGAAAAAAAAATTTAGTTAATTAAAGTTTTTAAATCTATCAAGTTCAAATATTTTCTACAGTGGTATTAAAATTTTCATTTACGTATATTTTAATCAATACTTCAGAGTTTGCAGTCAATGGAATGGAAATGTCTAATATCATCAAGAATGTTAATAAATAAAGATTGTATTTATTTTAAACAGTAAACATACATATATATTGTATGAGCCTTGGAAGATTGAAGTCTTTAAGTTCTAACAAAATTAAAAAAACTTGCGAGATATTCTTTTTAGGAATAAAAATATCCATTAATGAATTATTTATTACTAAAAGTTGGCGGATGGCAAATAAATACAATTTTAGATGGCTTTATTTTTTAAACAATATATTCAAACTTTCATTGAACACGAATGATATCGTATCACTTATATTTTTATAATTTTCCGGAGTTCTAAAGATCTAATGTGTAAATATAACAAGAATAAGAACCTATACATTATCTTATAAAATGGTTAAACTAATGGTTAAGAAAAATTTCTTATGATATTAATTACTTTTTGAATAAATAAATTGGAATTTATTTATAAAACATATATTTTACGATCTAATTAAAGATCTTCTGAATTGCAAGAAAATATCGTGCGTAAAATAATTGAAAATAAAATTTCATTTTGAGATACTTTGCTGTAGAATATACTAGATTAAATTTTGAGGGTTTTAAAATGTATTTTAGCCTCCATCATATTACGGTAAAGATATAGAGTTAATGTAACTACAAGACAATCAAATGTCTGATAAAAAAATTATTCCATTTTGAAATAGGATTAGTAACAAAAATTATTTTATTTAAGCGTTTAAAACATATTTGTCTATTTAATTCAAAACAGTTGTAATCAAATATATCTCTAATGTTTTTATATAAAACTATTATAATCAATTAAAGTAGGGTAATCTAAATTTCTAACTAGAGTTCTTCTGGTTTCTTTAGCAATTATATAAGTTAAAATATTTATTCAAAGTATTAAATAAGAATCAACTGCGGTGCAAGCAATGGTTTTGAATTTACATAGATGATGTTACACATATAAAATCATAATAGTATTCAACTAATATTCATATGAAGTTTCAGTTATGTTATTCTTAGTGCGAACGTGGCATATTTTTTACTAAAAAACGCAGCACTTTAGGATCTTGAAGAACTAAGTTTTGTTTAAATTTATTCTTCGTTTTTCCCTACTGCGCGTTGTATTTCCCCTTTGCCACACAATGAGTTATTAGATACTTTACCATATTATTTAGACATCTTTTTCGATGTTAACCTCGTCTTCTCTTACTTTCCGATACATATCTGGTAATTTTACTAAATATATTCCTTTTGAAATTATTTTTCACGGGTCTAGATTATTAATTCTCCGCTGTTTTTCTCACGGTGACCGAACTGGCATACTTTTACAAAAACTAAAAAAATATAATATATTTTTTTTTAATTTATTCAATATAAAAAGCATAACTAACAAAAAAAGAGGTCATCTATAAAACATATGGTATTGAATATCTTATCGAAATACACTGAAGACTCGTATATAAGATCAAAATAAGAGACTTAAGGGGTGAATTCACATATAATAAAATGAAAATACGCTATTGTTATTTATAAGTATAAAAAAAAATTATGATTCTTTGAATAAAGATCGTTTTCTTTAACTTAATCCCTAAGAATTTATTTACAGAATGTAAAAACAGAAATCTTTCTGTAAAAAATATGTTTTTTTATTAAAAACTTAGGAGAAGGATAATAACCGAAAAAAAAACTTTCTGCTTGGAAAAAAACAGATGATTTAATATATGAAATGATTGTTTGGGTTTTTGGTGGTAATAAAGCCACACTAAATTTTCGGTTGGTTCATCAGAGTTATTAAGAGAAAGAGGAAATCTAATAATCTTGAACCCTTTTTTACAAATTTATTTTGCAGTTTTTTATGTAACTAAGTTAGAACTCAAGCTTATGCTTGTATGTAATTTCATCGAAAAGCAAGAGATACTAGACTTATCCGGATTAGAATACTTAAGGTCTGGGAGGTATAAAATTAAAATTATTTGATGCCAAGAGTTAAGTAGCGATAATATCTGTTGGTATGACATTACACTTTCTAGGTGGTCAGATGTAAGTCTCTGAAATATATCTTAGCTAGAAATTTTTTGGGTTCGGAAATTGTAAGAAGATGAAATTCTGCATAGTCTTGGGAAGCTCAGGGTTGATTTCAACCTAGGTAACACTCCATGAAACGAACATGAACGAACTGTGGAACTGCCTCGCATATTAATTAGGTTCTACACATCTTTTAGATGAAAAGGTTTGAGATATAAGTATCGTAGGATGTACCGACAGTGTGATATTTTAGCAGTTATTTATCTAAATTTAGAACTGCGTAAATGCCATGAAAACAATCTAACATTTGTCACTGTTTTTTAAAAATATCTGCTATTTTTGAATAAAAGTTTATTAAAAAATTAGTCTGTTAATATTAAATTACTTTTAAATTGTTCAAGTAATATCATGGCAGTATGATGTTTAAGTTTTAAAAAAAGGATTACATCACTTGGAATTTAAAATTTTCTAATCCTACACATTTAATGATTTAACAATACTTTCTAAAAACTTGATTCAATTAATATAATTGTAAGAAACCCGTTCGAAATCGAATGACCTAATATAGTTAGTTTAAAAAATAAACGAGGGTACTGCTTTAAAAGATTAGAAAAATACAATATAATTTCAAATCAACTTCGTAATTTAAATCTTTAAAACAGCGTAAAATTGTTTAGATTGGATATAAAATTGTATATTTGTGCTATTTATTGTCTACCATTAAAAATTTCTGATTATAGTTTATAGATTTTCATGATTTTGTTTTTTGTATTCTAATATCTATAAAAAGTTATTCAGTGATTTGAAGCAAAAATTGTATCTTTGCTGCTATACTATAAATTTAAGAGCAGATTTATGAAATCCTATTAATCTTAAAAACGTAAACTTCAAATATAAAGAGGTTTATATGTGGTACATTCTTAAGATTTTATACATTTTTTATTAAACAATTATCGGTTTTACTCCAAACTTTGAGGTTACATTATTCGAATTTTATATTAAAATAAAATAATTATTGAACTTTTCACCCCATGGATTCAGAACAAAAAATAACACCATGGGAAGTGACAGGTGAAATCGTTGAAGGAAAAAACATGGCAGTTGACTACGAAAAAATAATTAAAAATTTTGGATGTCAAAAAATTGACGAAGCTATTCTTAAAAGAATAGAAAAAATTATTAAGAAACCTGTTCATCATTTATTGAGACGTTTGTTGGTTTTTGCACATCGAGATTTTAATAAAATATTGGATTTGGTTGAAACGAACAAAAAATTTTATCTTTACACAGGTAGAGGTCCTAGCAGTCAAAGTATGCATCTAGGACACGCTGTTCCATTTCTTTTTTGTAAATATCTTCAAGACATATTTGATGTACATCTTGTAATTCAAATAACAGATGATGAAAAATATTTATGGAAGGATTTATCATTAGAAGATTCAATTAAATTCGGAAAGGAAAATATGAAAGATATTATCGCATTTGGATTTAATCCACAAAAAACTTTTATTTTTTCAAATATAGAATATTCATATAAATTTATTAAAAATTCGTTACGAATTTCTAAGCATATTAATCTCAATGAGGCTACAAAGGTGTTTGGATTTGATTCTACCTCTAATATTGGTCAGATAGAGTTCCCTTCTAAAGAAATAGCACCCTGTTTCTCTTCTTCATTTGATTTTTTGGAAAAAAATATGATGTGTCTTATACCGGCTGCAATAGATCAAGATCCTTATTTTAGATTAGCCAGAGACAAAGCTGGTATATTAAAAGAGCCTAAACCAGCAACTCTTTATTCAGGATTCCTTCCTGATTTAAAAGGATTGAATACCAAAATGTCAGCAAGTGATACTAAGAGTTCGATATATCTAACGGATTCCGATTCGGTTATAAAAAATAAAATCAATAAATATGCATTTTCAGGGGGAAAGGATACGTTAGAAGAGCATAGAAAATATGGTGGAAATATTGATGTTGATGTTCCTTTTCATTATTTAAAATATTTTGAAGAAAATGACGAAGAATTAGAAAAATACAGAACAGGTTACCTTGATGGAAGTATTTCTACTGGAGAAATGAAAAAAAAATGTATTCAACTTTTACAAAAGTTCATATCAAATTACAGAAAAGCAAGAGAAAATTTAACAGATGAAATAATTGATAAATTTACTGCTTTTTCAAAATAAATTATTTAATTTTTTGCAAAAAAATCTATTTTATCTCCCAAAAAACCTTTATAAACCGCTTCTCTATATCTAAAAAGTTAAGATTTCAACACATAATTTTTAAGTTTCTACATTCAAAAATATTTTTTTTTCATTGAATTGTGTTTTTGTCATTACGACTTTATAACAAATTAGCAATAAATTTTCTTTAAATATTTTATATTCACATTCAAGTCATACATAATATTTTCTGGCTGATTTGAACAATAGAAAGTATTTATATGATGCAACAATAATTTCTAACATTAAATAGAAATTCTAAATGCATGAAGTTTGTTTGTTTAAAATTGTGATTTTTTTAAATGAATTTTTAATTTGTATTTTCTTCAAGAATTTATATTTATAACTATTTAAAAAATTTCAAACTCATTTTTTGCAGTTTTAATTGTTAAGCCCTTATAATAAATAAGTCCTGTGCACAATTAGAGTTTTACCCTTCAAAAAAAAATGTTAGAAAACGTAAATATAATTGAATATTTTAATTCCGATCCTTTTGTTGAGAATTATTCACTTAAGACATTTTTTAATGATTTTATTGTTCAAGAAATTCACGAAAATGAATTATGTGAGGAAACAGATATATTTGATACTTTAAACGCTGTAAAAGTTCTTAAATTTATAAGAGAATTTGCAAAAATTGAAATAATTGATGAAAAATTAGAAAATCTAGTAAAAGCAATTAATCAAAACCGACAAAAATATTTTTTAAACAATGAAAAGAATGAAAATATAGAGACTATAGAAAATATAGAGACTATACAAAATAATAAATTTGATAATTTTTTTGTAGAAAATAATCAAAGAAAATTGCTTTTTAAAATCTACATTCCAAATAAAACGTATCGAAGTGTTTTACACGGTTTTTTGCAATCCCATCCACTTATATCGACAAAAACAGACAACAATATTGTTTCGGTTTTTTATATCTCTGATAATTCAAAAAAGTATTCATTTGTATTGAAAAAAACAAATAGAGACACATTAAATGCATGCCAAATAATCGCATCGTATTTAAAAATTTCATATAATTCTATCAAATTTTGTGGAAATAAAGATAAAAGAGCAGTTACTTATCAGAAAATGTCAATTACTGATATTTCCTTTTATGATTTGTATCAAATTGCTTTAAAACTTTCCGAAGAAAATAATGGTATTTCAATTTATAAAATACGAACTTGTGTCTCGGGTATATCGTTAGGCACATTAAAAGGAAATCGATTTAAAATAATTTTACGTCCGAAGAATAGAAATGAAAATTCTTTGACGGAAAATTCAAATTTACAGAATAATTATGATGTGGAAAAAATTAAAATGTATTTAAACAATGGATTTATAAATTATTATGGTAATCAACGGTTTGGAAAAAATATGCATAATCATATTATTGGTGAATTGATTGTAACAAAAAAATATAAAGAAGCGGTGGAAATCATAATGGAGCCTATTTCTAATGAAAGTGAACAAATCACACAAGCAAGAAATTTATACAAAGAAGAGAAGTTTAAAGATGCGTATGAATTGTTTCCTCAACGTTTTATAGCTGAAAAAACAATATGCAAAGGAAAAAGCAGAGGATTGTCCGATAAAAAATGTATTGAGAATATTAAAAAAGAACTTAAAAGTATTTATTTACATTCTTATCAAAGTTATATTTTTAATAAAATGGCATCCGATAGAATAAAAAGAGGCAAAAATATTCAGGTGGGTGATTTGGTTTTGAAACGAACAAAAATTTCTTCAAAAGAAGTCACTTCAGGCAATGATAATATATCGAATTCCCATAAAAAATTAGAAGATATTAAATTAGATTCTGAAGTTTTTATTTTTGATAAAAATATATTCAATAATATTTTATATGATTCTAAGAAAGAAATTTATGAAGAGAAGGAAACTTTGGAGGAAAAAATAGAAACTATAACGGATGAGAATTTAGATTTACATACCATTTACGATGTAGTTATACCTTTGAAAGTTGAAAGAGGTTTAAAAGGTGGGTATCGAAAATTAATTGAAAAAACTTCTGATTTATCCGTTTCTATTGAAAATAATATAATTTATTTAGAATTTTCCTTGTCAAAATCTGCATATGCTACAATGGTTATACGAGAAATCATAGGTAATGATATTTTATACTTAGAATAATAAAACTTTTAACAAAAAAATCTCTACTTTTAATAAAAAATTCTATCATTAATAAAAAAATATTTTAATTGTAAACCCAATGTAACTTCCCAAATATATTCTATTAGATCCCAATTGGTAAAAAAATATTTAATTTAACTATAAGCTCTTCTCTGTTTATTTATAATAATAAATATACTTTATATTTACAAAAAAATGCCTAAAAGAGATGAGTTATGAATATTACAGTACTTTTGTCCAACTAAGAAATAAAACAATTAAACATAAAATCGTCGCTATTTTCGCTCTATATTTATTTTATTGCCTATCATCATTTATATAATTCAGTAATGTTCAGAAGACGACTCACCTCAAAATATTTAAATTGTTAAAAACTACAAGACACCAATAAGAGTGCTCAAAACAAACTTTGACTCTTTTTACTTGTTCATAAAACTTACACAACCAATAATAGTGAGTAGAATTGAACATGAGACACCTAAAAAGATTTTATTTGTTCAAAAAAACATTAGGAAGAAAATTCGTAAATTACTCCTAAATTATATTCTCTATCAAGAAATACAAACTTTATTTAAAAGTATCACATCTTTTTTAAAACAGTAGCAAGTGTTATATTTGTTTTCATGACATTAACGCAGTTCTAGGTTTAACATAAATAACTGCTACCCAAAACTCCATCGGTAACCCCTGCGATACCTACGTCTCAAAGCCTTTCATCTACCAGGTGTGTAGAACCTAATTAATAGGCGAGGCAGTTGCCCGGAGTTCGTTAATGTCCGTTGCATGGAGTGTGATCGAAGGCCGAAGCCCCCCCTGGGCTCCCCCAAGACTATGCAGCATTCCCACTTACTCTACACTTTCTGAACCCAATAAACTTCTAGCTAAGATATATTTCAGAGATTTACATGGGGTCCACCTAGACAGTGCAATGTCATACCAACAGGTATAACCTGCTACTTAGCTTTCCTGGCTTTAAATGGTTTTTTGTTTTGTATCTCCCAGGCGCTAAGTCTTCTAACCCGAGTGAGCAAGGCTAGGTTTCCATGCTTTTACATGGCAATTACCTACATGTTCAGCTGCGGTCTGCAATCTGGTTACATAAAAAACTACAAATAAATTTGTAGAAAAAGTTTCTCCATTTCTTAGACCTCTCCTCCTCATAACAACTCCCATGGAACAACCAAAGATGTAGTGTGGTTTTATTTCTACCAAAAATCCAAACAATGATCTCACACCAGTTTCACACACTCATTGCCAAGCAGAAAGTTTTTTATGTGGTTATCCTCCCTCCACATAAGAAATACAAAAAAAATTAACTTTTTTTAATTTTCTAAAGTTTTGTTTTTTGAAAAAAAAATTTATTGATTTATTCGGATTTATATTCCTAGGAGTTTTCACTATGAATAAACAGTTGTGATAAGAAGGATATATGTTTGGCTTTTCAAGGCGCAGTTTAGTTATACCTCAATAATAATTGTATAAAACAATTTTATTAGAAAAATATGGAAATTGATACTTGATTAAATTAAAATATTTGTAAATATATGTTTTGGATTTATATAATAAATAAAATAACCAATAAGCATTTAGTTTAAAAGAACTATTTCTTTAGACAAAAAGCCGCTTCAATAGAATAATTTTTTTCGGGAAAGAAGACGAGATGGAATATACATAGGTGGAAAGTGAACAGACTAACAAAATATGCCGAGTAGTTGCTCTAAACAATTAGAAGTATCGATTAAAGAGGAAGAGAAATATGCAGGTTAGAAAACCCTAAATTTTTTTTAGGGAATTGCTCAAAAGCTGCTAATAATTCTGAAAAAAAAGACTAAAAACAATATTCGAGAAACGGACCAGGTGAGTTAAAATTCCTATCGAAAATTTTATAATATATAGCTCGGATATTGAATTTTAAGATAATAATCGATATTTTTTTTATTTGGTAAATGTAAAATAAAGTTCGTTTCAACGAGCATAACAGCTAATAATTTTATAAATAATACAGTAAATTTAAAAAAATAAAAAAATTAACTATATCTAGGAAAAATTGCATTAATTTAAATCGTTATATTTAAAATCTTCATTGAGTTTTATTTGAAATTATTAAATAGAAGCCAACCTTACCCTCTTATTCTATTTGTATTTTAATCTGTTATAACTCGGAATTATAAAGAATGTGTCCATAGATTTAGTGTGGTTTATATCCAAACAATTGGCAATAGAAGTCAATTTCATTTTCGAAATTAATCATTTTTAAACAATAGTTGGTTTACATTTAAAACTGGATATAGAACATTCATTATGATAAATTTGTTTACAATATAGGTTTTATCCAAGTCGTTTTATTTAAAATGATAGGTTTATAATGATAATTCTTGATTTACATTTTTTATATTTTTTTCCTGTTTCATATTGATAATGTAAATATAACAAACGTTAGATCGTATTAAATCGTCATTGATTAACAGTTTCATTTACAATATCTTTACTTATAAATAAATAATAGAATGGTACAGCAAGGCCTGATAAAAAATGCCAAATTGCATGTGAATCAAGAAGATAAAACAAAGGTGGAAAATCCATTACTTCTATGATTCCGCCACTCAAAATAAATAAAATATAAATAATTAAATATCTTGTATGTATAAATTTGATCATTTTTATAATATAAGCTGTCCAATTGCACAAGATCATAATGTATATAATTATACACGATACTTTATGAAATACATAGTTAAAATCAATGTAATACATATAAAAAATATGTAAGAGCGTCCATATTCTTAGTAGAGGAACCATATAATTTCTAAAAAATATAATATTTTTTTGATTGAATTTAAACAAATATAGAGATCTTAATGTAAAAATATATAGAGTAACTATGAAAAATATATAACCAGTAAAATAATCCATACATCTTGTATACCATGTATCATATATGTGAAAAAGAGTACTGGAAATCCAACATATTAATGATATTATATATTGAAGTTTGTATAATCCTGTAAATGATACAGATTTATTATTATTACTGAAAATAAGATTATAACAAATAAAAATCATAATAAAATTAAACATTGAAAAAACAGAAGATAAGAATTCTGTTGAAGTTAAAATAGATCTAAATGGATATCTTCCATTATGTTTATAGTCATTGATATTCAACAGTACGGAACAGTTATGATGACAGATTGTTGCAATTTTATCATTTTTTGATCTTCCCAATAACCTTTCTAAATAATTTATAGAGGTACTATTTTTTAAGTCTATAAAACATTCTTTCATACATTCTTCCATTTTTAGGTGTTTCTTTTCCTAATTTAAATAAATAGTTTTTTTCAAAAAATTAAAAATTATTTTATCATCAATAAATAAATTAATATTAAAAAAATAAAATTTTTGAATTAAAGATTTGTGTTTATGACTAATGCTTCTTTTTTGTTGTCATATTTGCTTTAGAAAATTGTAAATTATAATAAAAAACGTATGATTCTATAAAGATAATGTTTTTTTCGGATATTAATAATATCATTGTTTTAGAAATAATAAAATTTTTAGTGTAAATTTTAAATTAAATAATTAAAAAATTAATTTTTCCAAAATTAAATGTAACCAAAAAACAGATAGAATAGAAATTTTCATTAAATGTTTATTAAATTTTTTTAAAGATATTATTCTAAATTGATTTTTCCAAAATTATTCTGTATCATGCTTTTAGAACACCTTATTTTGTCAAACCTTAAATCAATGTGTTTTTATAATCCATTTTAATTGAGAATAAATATGTATAAAGTTTTTGGAAGGTATCAGTAATTTGAAGCTATACAAATACACTTTTTATTATTAGTGTAATACAATTTTTTTGTGTTTTTTTCAAAATAGTTCCGTCTCTTACATATGCAAGTTTTACGAGTTCTGCTTTATAGTTCTGATTAAAAATTTCAATTTTGATTCATGAAAATTTTGTAAAAAAAAAGAAATGTTTTTTCAACGATTTATTTCTGAACCTTCTTGAATATAATTTGAAGCAGTTGTATTAAATGAACATCGAGATGCGGATTCCTGTTTATATATAACCAATTGCTTTATGATTTGATCTACATTGACTTATTTGCTATTGAAAGATATGATAATGATAGATGAGTGATTCTAGTAACATGTGTAGCTAATAATATATTTAGTTTATTGAATAAGTTGTTCTTTTTATCAAAATTTTTTGTTTGATATGAAAAAATGCTAGTGATAGTAACATAATTTGACCTTTATGTTAATTGATTCTTTTGATATATTTTTTTATATTGTTTTGAAAAAATTTATCAATCTGATTTTTTCATCTATATCATAATTCGTTATTAATTTGATTAAACTTGGATTTATTATTGGAAATTGAAAATATTACAAAGAGTTTTTTACAGGGAAATAAACACAATTATTGATTCAGAGCCCAAATTTATTGTTTTAATCCTCTTGTTTTTAGCAGCTTTTTTTTGCTAAAACTCTATGATATAAAATATTGAAAACAACTAAAAAAAGTACCTATTAAACAATATAATTAAAAAATTAAAGAATATAAAGAGATTCTATCAGGCACTATGAATAAGTGAACTCAAGAATAATAGAACATACAACTACTGACATCATCTAGATATAAGTTTAGCCCTTAGTAATATTATGCCTCTTTAAAGTCAAATTGTACATTAAAACTATCTTAAATCTATTTTTATATTAATATTTTTATTCTTTTGCTTGATTAAAGGTTTGTGCTGTTCATTTACATCATTAAACCATCTCGTTCTTGAAAACTGCTATTATCGTTTTTTGAGTTTTTGAAAACCTGCTTTCTGACATTCGATCAAGATAATCTTGTCATCGGACATATCTCGTTTTTTTTCAAATCCAGGCTCGTAATTTTGTACTAATTATGAGAATGAAATTCTAAATAAACTATATAAATATATTGGAAATAAAATGTATATTTATCATCTATCCTACAAAAATGAAAAGTCTAGAAATTTGTAAATTCAAATATAATAATTTTATTACGAATTTATATCAAATTTGGCTCAAAAAGACTCAATAAATGTTTAAATAATCCTTTGAATTTGATAAAAACGTGTTTCACACCGTATTGGTTCACATGCTAGAGCTTCAAATTGAATAAATGTAAGACCTTGTAAATCTCAACTTTTTAGATTATGATCACGCTTAGTTTAAAGATGTTGGGCTTAGAAAATTCCTTATGTCGCAACATTTAATAGTATTTGAACAAAATACAATAATTTGTACCTTGAAATACTTAAATATCTTGTAAGAATAAAGTTTATTTTACTCTTTGGACTATCCCAAAAAATGATACAGATTTTATTTGATCAGTGAAAAGAAAGGGTTTTAAGACCAAGTATCTTTGGGCATAGGAAAGGAGCATACAGAGATAGGATACAATGAACTGAAATCTATGAAATGACAGATAAAACCATTAATTTATCTTTTTTTATCGAGAAGTTCAAATAAACAAATATCGGAATTCTAGAACTCTAAATGGTGGATGAAAAACCAAACCCGAAGCAGAAGTCCAAAATAGAAAGATCAAAATTTAAAAAGTTGTTACATAAAAATAGAGAAAGATGATCACAGCAATTTATAAGCAAAAAAATCTACTTGCATCAATTTTTTTCGAATCTTTTGTATTTTTCAAGATGAATTTTCAAAATGAAGCTTTTTTCGGAAATTTAAGACATAAAAGTTTTGGTATCATTAAAGAAATTTTATAATCATATAGAAGTATGAATTTCATTCAGTAATTCTCTTAAAAAAGTAGAAAAATAACAATTTAAAGTATGAATAATTGACACAAATTAATTTTTGTATACATTTAGAAATTTAGTAATATTTTTTGATAGTTGGAGATAGAATTATATATAATATTATAAGAAATCTATTACAAAATTATTTTGGATCTTTTTTTTACATAGTAATTCAAAAAGCTCAAATAGATTTTTTAATCTTCGAGCAAAATAGAATCACAAAAAAATATTTTTGAAATGTAAATTTTTTACAAAGGATGTCATATAATAAGTCGAGATATACACGAAATTTATATCTTTATTGCACTTAAATGCTAATGTGGAATGTAAGCCAGGAAAACAAAGAATCGGATTATCCGCCTCCTTATTGTTGCAAAATAATTGAACCTAATGTACTATCAAATATAAAAGTAAAATCATGCATAAAGTTAGAAAAAAATAACAAAATATACTAAATCGTTAATTTTTCGAGATTAATTATTCCGCTTTAAATATAATATTGTTTTTTAAACAGAAACTGTGGTTTTACCGAAAATTATAATTTACAATGATCAATAACAGCATTATATAAATATTTATATGTATTTATAACATCTGGATTTGTTGTATATTTAAATTTCCCTGCACAATCTATAAAAATACAAATCTCTTTGATTATAAATATATTTAGCATATTCATGGCAAATATTTATAATTTTTTACTATTAAGGGCTTTGTACTCAAATCTAATCATTTATATAATTCAGTAATGTCCCGACGACGACACTCACCTCGAAATGTTTAATTGGTTAAAAGAATATAAGACACTAACAAGAGTGCTCCAATTAAGATATGTCGCTTTTTTTTGTTCATAAAATCTACACAACAATAATAATGAGTAGAACTAACCATAAAACAATAAAAAAGATTCTATTGGTTGAAAAATATTTGAAAAAAAATTGTAAAAATCTTCTCTAGACTGTATTAATATGGAAGGAAAAACAAATAATTTTTTTTTCCATTTTTCTAAAGTATTTCGTTTAAAAAAAGTTTAAATCAATTGGTTAAGATTTATTTTCTAAGAATTTACAGTTATATAAAAAATTTTATGATAATAATGATGTTTTTTGCCGTTTTTACAGCAATTTATTTATATTCTCAATAATAGTTGCACACCATAAATATTGCCTGAATAGCTATATAGAACTTTATACTTGATTAAATCAAAAGAGTTTTAATAAAAATAACTAAAAATCGAATAAATAAATTTAATAATACAGCATATAGTTAAAGGAACAGTGTTTTAAACAAAGAAAATTCAACATCTGAATAAATTTCTTCGAGAAAAAAGACATAATTGAATAAAAATAGGTGGAAAGGGAACAGGCTAGACATAAAATACAGAGCTGAAGTTTTGAAAAATTGAAAGTAAATAAAATAGAAGGATGAGAATATGCTATTACAAAATATCCTAAATTTTATTGAGAAATTTCTTAAGAGCGGCAAATAATCAAAAATGCAAGACTAAAAAATATACGAAGAACAGACTAGGTGAGACTATAAAATTTATATTAAAAATGGTAAGAAACTATGGCTTGGATCTTGAAGTTTAGGATTTTTTTCGGGATTTTGTTTTCTTATGAATGTAAAGAAAAGTTCGTTTCTACGAGCTTAACCACTAGTTTAATTATAAATGACTACTTGAGCTAAAAAACCAATAAAAGTATTAAAAATACTGACTTCGTAAATAAATGATTTGAAAGACAAACTTTATATGAAGAAATTAAAATAAAATAAATTTTTAATACTTTTTAAGTATTTATTGTAGCCCAAATAAGAACATTTTCAAATTTTCGTTCGATAGCTTTCAGCAAATCTCCTGTGCTCGTAATTTGTTCCGATGATTCACATTTATCAATCTTCATATTTGTACCGAGTAAATTTGTATGAAGAATAACAGAGATATTCTTTTTCTGATCGTCTATATCGCACAAATTCAGCAAAAAAACATAATACAAACCACTTTCAAGTTTTTGTGTTGTAGAAACAATATTTATACTTTTATTGTTGAACAATTTTACCTTAAATTCAAAGTGGGAATTGTTTAAACTAGTTGTGGTTAAATTTGTTTTAGAAATTTTAATTTTTGCAACATCGATATGTTTTAATAAATCTTTATCAAAATCAAGGTTTTCAAACTTTTTTGTAAGCTCTTTTCCATTTTCTGATGTAAATGTTTCTCCAGTAAGATAAAGACCATATTTTTTTGAATTCAAAATTTTTATGCCCTTTGAAGTCTTATAATCATTTAAAATATTGATATTTTCTACATAAAAATTGAATATGTAATACCTACATATATCAGAGGAAGTAAGATATCGACCAAACACATTCATATGCCTTGATTTAATATTTGGGAAGAAAGCAAAATAAATATTCTTGCCGTATAAATTATATGTTCTGTACAATTCTTCAAAAATAAATTCAAAAACATCTAATTCATGGGGTAATAAAAATGCCAAACCTAATAAAATAATTGTGATATTGTCTTCTTTACCTTTACATGGATATAAAGAAGGAGAAAATGTTCTGTTAAAACAAAAATTATCAACTATATCGAAATTCTGTAATTTAGTATTCTTTTCAATCAAATGTCGTAGAATTTCAACCTTTTCAACATATTCAAAGGTATCCTGAATTTTTGACGAAGATAAAGTGTAGGTACTTGATTTAAATTCGTTTACGGTTGCGGTATACACCAACTTAGCTTCTTTAGCAATTTCACCAAGTGGAATTTCTTCTTTGCCAAGGTTTTTCAAAAATATATTTGTTTGAAACATATATTTCTTATCGGTCGGAAACATATCTAGAAAAAATCTTGTTAACTCAAGAATTTCAGCATCGCGATCAAAAATAAATATTCCACAATCATTTCTCACATTAGTTCCAACAATTGAAATATATTTTTTAAAGGCTTTCGAACCAAAATTTTCTATTCTACAGAGTAATTCAAAATAACAATTGACATCGGTTTCACTCGTCGGCTTTTGTTCTAAGCTAGCACTTTTTATTATGTTTATACCTATAAGTACAATATTTAATAAAATTTTTTTAAACATGAAGGGAAATTCGATCGAATAAGTTATATATTAAATATTTTTTTCTTGATTAATTAAGTATTAATCGATTATAAAAATTCTTACAGAATATCTAATGTTTAATTAAAAATCAATATAACCAATCCTGTTAATAATGATGTTATAAAAAATTGTTTTTTAACCAAACAAGTGATTTCTATATGATTTATTTAACAATTTTGCAATTAATTACATCTTCTAATTAAAAATTCTTATATTTAGTTCAAATATATTTTATATGTTTTGAAATAGTGTAAATACGGCTTGAATATTTCCATAAAACATTCAAAAAGTCAAAACACGTATAATTAAAGAAAGATATTATGCTTACTTACTTATTCCATTCCTCTTTACCTCTCGTTGCCTAGGAGGAACAAATGGAAGTTTTTCATCCGTGTCTTTTAATATGTTGTAATTCGGGATTATAGGAGATTGGGTTATAGATCCAGCGTGGTTTATATCCCGCAAAAATCTCAACAATGATCTTCACACCATTTCATTGACAGTCATTGCCAAGCAGATAGTTTTTAATGTGCTTATCCTCTCTCCACTAAGAAATATATTACAATTATATTATCTCTTTGAATGAGGTGGTGGAAGAATAACCACTTAAAAAACTTTCTGCTTGGCAATGAGTGTGTGAAACTGGTGTGTAGATCATTGTTTGTATTTTTGTTGGAGATAAAACGACACTACATTTTCAGTTGTTCTATGGAGTTGTTATGAAGAGGAAAGGCCCACGAAATGGCGAAACTTTTTCTACGAATTTATTTGCAGTTTTTTATCCAACCAGATTGCGGACCGCAGCTGAACTAGTAGGTAATTGCCATATAAAAGCATGGAAACCTAGCTTTGCTCACGCGGGTTGGAAGACTTAGCGCCTGGGAGATATAAAGAGAAAATTATTTAAAGCTGCGAAAGCTAAATATATGGTTACACCTGTTTGTATGGCATTGCACTGTCTAAGTAGACTCCATGTAAATCTCTGAAATATATCTTAACTAGAAGTTTATTGAGTTCAAAAAGGGAAGAGTAAGTGGGAAGGCTGCATAGGCTTGGGGAAGCCTAGGGGGGCTTCGGTCTTCTATTACACTCCATGCAACGGACTTTAAAGAACACCAGGCAACCGACTCGCCTATTAATTAGATTCTACACACCTGGTAAATGAAAAGCTTTGGGACCTAGGTATCTCAGGGGTACTGATGGAATGTTGGAGTAGCATTTATTTATGTTAAACCCAAAACTGCGTTAATGTCGTGAAAAAATATAACATTTGCCACGGTTTTATAAAGATGTGATACTATTAAATAAAGCTTTTTATAGTTTCTTTGAATATCTTTCAAATATTATTTTTAAAATATCTAATGGAAAATAATCATAAAAACACAAAACGGCTTAAAAAGATACAATAGAGTCAACCATAGAAAATGTTTGGATTTAAGTTTAATTTAAAAACCATTAAAATTAAAAAGAATTTGTATATCTTTTAAGGATATGAATTTGAATTTAAAATATTCTAAATTCTTCTCTAAAAAAGTATAAATTTATAAAAATATATTTGTAATCTCTAATTAAAATTATTGAAATATTTATCTTCTACGTTATCAAAATTATAATTTTAATATATCTCGTATCTTTTTATATTTTTATATAAAAAGTGAATTTATATCAACTAATATATAACCTTACACAAAAATTATTCATTTTAAATATATTCAATCTATGGATGAAAGCGGCATGTATTATATTGTTTTCATGACATTAATGAAATTCTAGGATTTCATAGATAACTTGCTTATAAACTGTTTATTGATTTCCCTTAGATACCTCTTACAAGACTTTTTATGTAAAAGACGTGACAAACCTATATACTGACCAGGTGGTTGCCCGTTAATCGCCAATTTCGATCATCTGTGATCTGATAACAGCTCGAAATTCACATTGGGCTCTCCTATACTAGCTGCAGTTTTAGTCATTCCACAACTTTAGAATCCAATAGACCCTCAACTAATATATATCTCTGAGATTTATATGGAGACCATCTTGACATTTAGATGCCCTAACAACGATTATAACCTGCTACTTAGCCTTCCGGATTTTCAAAGATGTGTTTTTTTGCGAATATCTAACGCGCCAAGTCTTTGAACCGAGAAAGCAACTTCATGTTCCAGTGTTTTATTTGAAATTTCCTAAATTCTTAATCGTGGCCTACAATCGTTTACATAAAAAAACTACAAAGTAAGTCTGTTAAAAATATTTTATTATTTCGTAGACCTTCTCCTTTTTATACAAATTTCCATGGAACGACCGAAAATGAAGTGTGGGTTTTTTTCCACATAAAATTTAACCCGTGATTTTACAGATTAATTTCAAATACTTATTGCCAAACTGATAGTTGTAAATATAGTTATCCACTTTCTCCTTCACCCTTATTTTAGAAAATTAAAAAAAATTCAATTTTAAATTACAATTTCTTTATTTTTCAACCAGGAAGAAATTAGATTACCCATAAAATGGATAATGATTCACATTTTCTTCCAAAACAAAAAATACTTTCATTAAATTCATTAATAAAAGTAAATAATAAAGTAGACCAAGACGTATTAAACAATCTACAACAATTTTCAGAAAAATTTGTTTCCGATATTTTAAACAGAACGTATTTGGTTACCAAACACCGCCAATCAGATGTTATCACTTCCAATGATATAATGTTTGTAGTTGAAAAAGAATTTGATTATTCTTTTGGACAACGTACACATTTTCCTTATAACTCTGTTCCCTCAACAGAACATACTGATAGAATTGCAGAGGTTTCTAAACATAAGTAATAGCTGTCACAGTTTTTATTAAATATTCATTCCTTAATTTAAAATATTCCACCTTCATATATTATTCTCGTTTAGTTTTTAAATATAAGTCAGATTTGTCACAAATTTAAGATTGATTATTACCTTTCTATTTCCTCTAATAATTATTTTTTTTAATTACTTATTTGTATTTTTTAGTAAATACCAGATTAAATTATTCTCTTTATATTTGTTATAATAATTGATTTTACGAAAAAAAAAATTTATTTGATGATTTTTTGTTAAAATTATTGGTAATATGGTAGTTTATGATTTATAGTTCTAAAAAAAATTATGACTGTTAAAATTATAATTAAAATTCCAATTAATTTTGTATTTTATTTGAAATATTTATAATCTAAAATATAAATGAATTAAAATTCCAATTAATTTTCTATTTTATCTAAAGTATTTATGATGTTAAACTAAATGAATTAAAATTCCAATTTTTTCAAATGATTATGAAATAATGATTATTTTATTTTAGATTTCCAATAAATAAATTTAAACAAAAAATGTTTTAAACATGCAATTATTAACTAAATTAAAAAAGATATATGCATAAAATATTTCATTTTACAAAAAGACTGAAATACCTAACTATTTATAAGCAAGAAATAAACGACTTAGAAGAAGGTAATACAATTATAAATAAAAAAAATTATATAAAAAAAAAGATATTAAATAAAATATATTGCATTAAATAATATATGAAAGAGAAAATACGAGAATTAAAATTATAAATATTATATAAAATATAATTGCATTTAAAAAATAAGAAAGAGAAAATACGAGAATTAAAATTATAAATATTAAAGAAAATATGCTTGCATTTTAAAATAAAGAAAGAGAAAATACGAGAATTAAAATTATAAATCTTAAAGAAAATATAATTTCTTTTAACGATGATTAATTTGAAAAGAAAGAAAATTAAAAATAGAAAGGAAATATAATTTCTTATGAAGAGAGAAAGAAATAAAATATTAAATATTCTTTAATCCATAGCCAACAACATATCAGCTTCACCAACATCTAAAACAGAAACCACTCCAATTCTAAATCCTTTATCACATGTCTTTGCCAGTTCATTATTATTTCCATCATATATGCAAATAGGTGTATTATCTGCCAACATTGCATAATATTCTAGTAATCTTCTTTTCGTAGAAGGAAAGTTAGATGCAATTACCAATATTTTAGCTGTCTGGTTTAATAAAGATAATAATGCAGATTTATAACCTAAAGTGTATTTACCTGTCTTAATAGCCAGTGGTAGTTTTGTTGCTATTCCTTCTACTATTTTCTTCTTTCTTGCCATTTAAATAAGGGTTTCTTAAAAGAAGAAAATAAAATAGTTAGAAAGTTAGAAAAAATAGAAAGAAAAAATAACTGTATTTTAAATATTTAGAAATATTTTATAATAAGAAATAAAATATTACAAGAGGAAATAAATGTATTTCAAATATTTAGAAATATTTTATAAGAAGAAATAAAATACTAAGAAATTTAAAATAGTTGAAATAGAAATAAATTTTATTTTTAAATGAAATAAAAAAACATTTAAATTCATAAATCCTACAGATCTAAAAAGAGAAATATTTGTGACAACAGAATAATGTCACGAAACTATAAAATATAACAATTATAATTTATTTACTGTCTTCATTATCATCCATATTAAAAAAAACTTCTTCTCCTTCTTTGAAAGGTGGAAATCCTTTATAAGGACAATCAGAACATCTGAATGCATCCCCTAGCCCACAACTACCACATTTACTTTTAAATTCTTTTTCATCTTTTCTACCGCACGTACAATTAGCACAAGTTCTTTTCTTTTTTGTTGTGGAAATATCACATTTATTATTGTTTGTTTTATCTTCTTCTGTAAGAAAGTCATCTGGTTTATTGTTCACAACTCTTTTAATGGATTTTGAAAGTATTTCTTGCATTTGTTCTACAGTCAATTCATCACTGCTTTCTTTATTTTTATCATCGTTTTTTTCCATTTTTACTACAATGGGTCGGTAATTATTTTATCTTAAAATATATTTTTTTGTACCAATCTTGATTGAGAAGACAGATGTTCCTACAATGGATCTTCATTTGTTAAATCCTAAAAATATATTTTTTTTCTACCAATCTTGATTGAAAAGACAGATGTTCCTACAACGGATCTTTATCTGTTTTATCTTAAAAATATATTTTTTGTACCGATTATCTAGTAAGAGCAAATGTTAATACTTTAAAAACCAAAGCTTTGATTTTCGGTTGGTACACTCTTTATCATCCGAAACAGTGACTTGTTGTTATCGCATTCCACTTATAAGATATAAGATAATCAATATTTTAAACAATACAAATCAATTTATCTAAACTAATCAATACAATGTGATTTGTCTTTAAATTATAATGAAGAAAGAGTTTAAAAAATCATTTTTTTGGTTTCTCCAATAATGATATAATTTTAAAAAATATATTATTTATAATCTAATCTATATTATTGTGTTCCATTATTATTGTATTCATTATTTATTATTTATTTATCCTTATATTCTTTTATAAAGTTATTCATAACGATTAATTTGTATAGTATTAATATGCTAAATGATAATATTTATTGATACATCAAAGTATAAAAAAACGAATAGAATAGAGTATATTTAAAATACTTTTAAGATATTACTTTAAGTAACCAATAGATATAAAGAATTAGATAAGAAAAAGGAAAATTATTTGTTATAATATTTTATAAAATTATTTAAACGTGTTTTTTAATAAGCAATTCTCAAGGAAATATTAAATTTTAGATATAGATTTTGGGAACTTAGAAATTTGTAAGAGTAGTATTTCTTAAAGGTATAAACAAGAGTCGTTTTTAGATAAATAAAAATTATTGATTTGGAATTTAGAAAAGGCTATTCATAAAAATATGAGTTCTATTGTTTTTCCCAGGGTAAGTCTCAACTACTGGGCGGGTCGCAGGTGGCGGATAGCGACACAATCTTTTCATAGAAAAAAGATTAACTACGAAATAAGCAGGTTATTTGTAACCTGACGAATAAGTAGTTCCGGACCGAGATATACAAAATACTAGAATTTTAATTCTTTAAAAATTATTTTAACCGACTCAACAGAATATTAGATACAAATAATATCTTTCTGTTCTTAATAGAACATGAAAAAATATTACAAATCAAATGCAAAAAAATAAAACAATTTAGTTTTTTATCATCTCGAACATATGATATACATGTTCAAGGAAAAATATTAAAATGACTTCAAAAAAATATTAGAGATAAATAATATTTTTCTCTTTTCGAAACAACGTTCAACATAAGATATTATAAACCCACTTAAAAAAATGAATATTTATATATTTTACAATCTAAAATATTCTACTTATTTATCTACTCGTATATATTTTTTTTTATCAGGTAGTCTATTTTTCTGTGTTTATCTGATAGTTATTATTAATATGTTATTTAAATCTAACAACTCTAAGAAAACACATATTTAAAGATATATTTACACTTAAAGACACTTTTATTCTATTAATACTCTACAAAAAGAAATGTACTTTTAAAGAAACAGAAAAACGGAATTTTAAAAATCAATTTTAAATTTTGACTTATATTTTATATGATATATCAAAAAAGAATTCTTAAGATAATGAGAAATACAAAGATCAAAGCATATTTTTCCTTTTCTCTTACAATATAACATTTATATCAATTGGACTGTTATATTACCAAGGTATTTCTTTCAAAACAATAAGGATTCAAGATATAGAAACATTACTGTAGTATTTTAACTATCTTTACTACCGATTAAAGTTTTAAAGATATTAAAATTACTAAACTATATGAAATTATACTAAACTATACTAACCTATACTAACCATACTAAACTATACTAAACTATATGAAAAGTATAAAGTTCTACTTTTTATTAACACAGAAAGATCCATAAAAAGCATATTTATTATATAAGGGTAAATTACAATCAAATAACTGATTATATAACAAAACTAAAAAAAACTGACTTGGAAATATATTATACATGAAATAAACATGTATTATTTAGAAAAAAAAAAATTAAAAAGTAATATACGAACCAATTCTTTTGAAAAAACTTATTACAAAGTACGAAAGAAAGATATTTTATAAAAACAAATCTACAAAAAGGCCTAGAAATACAACTTATATGAATTTAGTTCAATAGGTAAGGCTATAATGAAACTAAAAAATGGTGACACTTTAATGATATTATTCATATGTATTCTATATAATATATCTGTATAAGACTAGATTATTAAGTTATTATTTCAGAGCTTAGAATTGCTATATGGTGATTTTAATTTTAACATATATATCTGCACCACAATACAATATATTCATAATGAAATACAGCATCAAACGGATATCAAAGGAACATATTTATGCAGAAAAATAGTATCTACTCATTGTAATTCCTATCTAAACTAACAAGTAGTGTGTTTTCGTATATAAGAATATCAAAAATATCCAAAAGACCATTTAAAAATTCCATTATTGATTTTAAAATAGAAAGTTTAGAATATAAAACATAAGTTTGTAAAGACTAATTTTCTAACTATTTATTTTAAAAAGATATAGAAAATATGCGAGAAGTACAAGATAATAAAAGAAATGGTGATATTTGAAAGAGAAAGTATGTTGAACTTTTTTGACCTATTATCCAGTGAATTCAATTTTTTACCATTTGAAATGATAATCAATATTTGGTAATAGAAGTATAAAATGAACGAAATTTTATTTGATGGTGTTTGTACTTTATTATAATATATATTTTACTTCTATTACCCAATATTTTATGAGAAATTTAAATATTGTAAAAAACGATTATTAAATAAAAAAATATTATTTACCTTTCTTTAAATTCATTTTCAGTTTTATTTAATTAAAATTTCGAGTCAAATAATAGGAAAATCTTTATTTAAAGGTATCACATCTTTTTAAAACAGTGGCAAGTGTTATATTTGTTTTCATGACATTAACGCAGTTCTAGGTTTAACATAAATAAATGCTACTCCAACATTCCATCAGTACTCCCTGAGATACCGAAGTCCCAACGCTTTTCATTTACCAGGTGTGTAGAATCCAATTAATAGGCGAGTCAGTTGCCCGGTGTTCTTTAAAGTCCGTTGCATGGAGTGTAATAGAAGACCGAAGCCCCCCTAGGCTTCCCCAAGCCTATGCAGCCTTCCCACTTACTCTTCCCTTTTTGAACTCAATAAACTTCTAGTTAAGATATATTTCAGAGATTTACATGGAGTCCACTTAGACAGTGCAATGCCATACCAATAGGTATAACCTGCTACTTAGCTTTCCTGGCTTTAAATGTTTTTGTTTTTATATCTCCCAGGTGCAAGTCTTCTAACCCGAGTGAACAAGGCTAGGTTTCCAAGCTTATACATTGCAATTACCTACATGTTCAGCTGCGCTCTGCAATCTAGTTACATAAAAAACTACAAATAAATTTGTTGAAAATGTTTGCCCATTTCTGAGACCTCTCTTCCTCATAACAACTCCCATGGAACAACCGAAGATGTAGTTTTGTTTTTTTCCAACAAAAATCCAAACAATGATCTCACACCAGTTTCAAACACTCATTGCCAAGCAAAAAGTTTTTTATGTGGTTATCCTCCCTCCACATTCGAGTCAATATATAATTAAATAAAATTCTGGGCTTAAATGGTTTAAATAGGTTTTCACTTTTTTTGCATTTTCTTATACCTCTTTTACCACAGTTGTTTCATATTACAAATCTGACCCTTCATTTATATTTATCGTCGGTTCTCTATAGTGGTTCCTTCTTCTGAAACAAAGGGTGCACTATTTTTTGCTTTTAAATTTTTTGCACCATCTTCCTCTCTACTTGCTTGCTTTAAAGAATGCGTTGGTTCCTCATGCATCTCTGCTCTCATAATAACACACATTGACGCTCTCTCTCAGCTCTCTTCAGCATTTGTTTCTAACTCAAGTCTTCTTCGTCGATCGCAAGAAATTGTTTCGACTTTCATTTCGGTACTATAGACTGAATGCATGCCTCTACATTCATGGGTATTTCTAGTCTTTTAAGGTGTGAATTATAATATTTTGTCACAATACTGTCCCAGGTCATCCATCACATAAGGGATTATATCAACACTAAATTTATAAATAAAACCCAACTCATTGACTAACAAGTCGTAGTTCCTAAGTTTTTCAGTTTCAACTATTTGAAGAGAATCTTGGGAAGTGATTCCTACTTCAATGAGTGTTATCTTATTCTTCTTTTTATCTAAAATAAATATATCGGGTCTATTACACCGAATTTTAACATAAGTTTTTATTCCGGTGTTTACTCTTATCTCTGCATACTTATTATCAAGAATTTCTTGATTTCGAGTCAAAAAAAATTATTTTTATATATTTTTTTGACCCCAAATATTCTCTTCATCTGGTAAGCCCTTAGAACGAACCAATTTTTACATTCAACAAAAAAAATGAAAATATAGTAGGCTATTAATCTAAAGCAATGGTTGCCAAACTTTCTAGCTCAAAAGCCATATTGGTTTCTATAAAAGTCTCGCGGGACAATAACTCATCAGCTTATGTTTTAAAATGCTGAAAAGCATTACTTAAATTTTTATAATTTATATTCTCATGAAATGTTAAAAGTTTCATAAGATGTTCAAAAAAGGGAAATTTTATCTTAACAATATTTTCAAAGCAAAGAATTCAACTTAATCACTGAAATTTTATAAGGGTCTCTCAGCCACTTAATTCAATCACGTTCATAAATTTTCTCGAGGCTTAATTTCCTCTTTCGGCACTTCCTATCAGTATAAAGAAACATTCTCTAAACTGAAATTTACAAAAAAAAGCCTTACATTCTACTCCATTCCTCTTTTACTTCACGGTGTCGAGGAGGAACAAATAGAGGTTTTCCATATGTTTCTTTTAATATGTTATAACTCGGGATTATAGGAGATTGATTTATAGATTCGGTGTGGTTTAAATTCCACCACTATAAAAGCAATGATTTTGATATCGTTTCTACACATTTATTACTATGCAGATAGTTTTAATCTGGTTATCTTCCCTCCACTCACAAAAAAAAATATTTATAAATCCAAATAAACATATAAGCAATTGGAGTTGCTGTTGATAATTTCTACCAGTGAATTTAAATCATAAATTCAACTACATAAATCTCATTAATAATAAAATATGCTATTCGTTTTTTAATATTTCATTTTGTTTTTTTAGTATAAAATGAAAAATAATAGGGTTTATGGTTTAAAAAAATGTTAAAAACCAAATAAATTTTCTTTGTATTAAAAATTCGTGCTGAAAATTATCTATAATTATATTTTTTTGTATTATTCATCTTTTACTAGGTTATTTTTAAAAAAAAACACTTGAGACAGGTCAGATGCAAGTATTGTTTAAAGTAGCTTACGCCGGCTTTGGTTTGCAGGCATCTGATTCAAATCGTCATTTTATGAGCTATTTTTCTCGAATTTCGATATAGTTTTTATAACTTCACCATTCTGTTTGCTCGTATATTTTTTTGGCTTTCATATTTGCATTTTAGCTATCTTTGATTATTTCTCAAAAAAATTCAAGATTTTTTTAATAGCATATAATTCTTACTCTGATCTACAGCTTAATACTATTTTAGCTTTAGTTCAGTATTTTATGTTGTTTTGCTAAGCTAACCACCTATTTTTATTAAATTATTTTTTTTCGTTGGTATTTATTTATATGGAGGGTATCTTCGTCAGAAAAAAAATTATTTTCAGAATTTATTTGATAATTGAATAGCTTTCTAACTTCCTATTGTTTTTTTTATCAAATATCTTCTTAAAACGCATATAAAATTCTAGGATATTATTTGAAGCATAAATATTTTAATAATTTTTAGCGATATAAATAAATTATTCAGAGGCACAGTTTTCAATTATTAATTATACTTTACTAGAGTTTATAGTTTGATCAATTTTTAGAAAAAAAATCCAAACAAGCATTTACATTGAATCATAATCCTACCCCTAAAGAATTAAAAAAACATCATTTATTCAAGTCATTCTTGCCATTTAATAAACTTAGAACAGTTTTTTAAGATTGTTAGTGCAAATATTTTTTTTTGACCAATCAATTGTTTTAAATTATATCCAATTATACTTCACTAACTATTGTTAGTTGTGACATATTTATGAACAAATAATAAGATTTATGTTTTAATCGGAATACTGGGTTGTTTTCTTATATTTTTATAAAAATTAAATATTTAGAAGTGAGTTCTTATCGTTTATCTTTGTGAAATTACTCGATATATACTAGAAGATTGCAAATATTCATTTATATTTATTGTTGTATCAAAGAATTATTTATTTTCTTAAAACAGTATTTACATTTTTTGTCCATTCCAACAAATTTATGCTCAAAGCTTTAATAGAAGTTACAAAAAATAGAAAAAGAAAAGTTAAAAGTAATTAAAAAAGTAAATAGAAAATGTAAAAAAAAAGTTCGAAAAAATGGAACTGAAATAAATTTATAGATGACGTACTAAATACAAGAATAAAACAATTTTTGATCAGAAATATTTTTTTATTAAGAACTATTATTTTTCTTTTACCGTTTTTTCTTGACACTCTTTACACAGCCATTTACCTACAGGTGGTGCTTTAAGACCAACGCATTTATTATGAAACCATTCAAGAGAACACTCTGGCCCGTCACATGCCACCATTGGTCCTTCTGCTCCCTTTCTGCAATAACAATATGGAATATCCTGTTTTTCTGATTGATTTGTACGTGAAACTCCAAAAGCACCAGTAATTCTGTTATTCTTAAGTGGTATTGCTGTTTTACAAACAATTTCTTTAAAATTTTCGCATGTTTCTTCCAAATTACACATTTGTTCATCCAAAACCATATGTAGATGACTGAGATGTACTTCTATATCTTTCTCGTGCTTATAAATATTTAGTAATGCACTGTTTACTTTATTTAAATCTTTATCTGTATCAGATGTGTCATTTTCTATTTTAGATAATTTATTGTTTATTTCTTCTTGGTATTTCATTATCTTTGATTCTGTTTCTTTAAGTTTTGTAAGTGCTTGTTGTATCTGAATAGGTATTTCTTCTAAAGTATCTAAAGATGTTTTAAGTAACATGAAGAAGGGCATTGTAGAGTTTAACAAGTAAAATTTGTAACACTTGTATTAAAATAAGAAAATGGAGGAAATAACACATAAAATATTTATAAGATATAAAATAAGATTCTAGCAGAGTAAATAGTATGAAGAATGAAGGAATTAAAATTTAAAATTCATTTAAGACTAAGATATAAAAGGATTGACTATAGCGTATATTTTAAGAATTTAAGAATTTAAGAAATATGAAATATGAAATATGAAATATGAAATATGAAATATACGACTTTTATTATAAAAAATTGAAAATATAAAATATATTTTCAATTAGAATAAGAAAAATAATACATGGCTTTAATAGAAATTCAGATTTGTTTATCTATATTTTATTATCGTATCACTCGAAAAAAAAAGATAAACCAAAATACATCAGTTTGTTTGAATCAAAACATATACCTGGTCAAATAATTATGTAGAAATTAGAAATATCTACTTATATCTATTACAGAAGATTTCAGGCCTCTGCAATAACTTTATTGCCACATTCGACTGGCTAAAATTGCTACGGACTAGACAGAATCCACAGCTAGAATAGCATGTAATAGTTTTTTACATAACAGAACAGAGACAGCAGGAATTCATAGTGCTGAACATAATTCTTGTGTATAACAATAAACAATTCGATTTTGCCAGGATTTTCGATATGATTAAATAAACTTAGCCTAGCTGAAATAAAAATAAAAATGAGCAAAGTGAAGAATTAAAAATGACATTAATAGTTATAGATGCACCTAAAAATGGTAAATTGCTTACTGATCAGTGCTTACCTGAAATATAAGTATTTTATAAATTAAATAAGATTAGATAAATGGATATCAACCTTCTGATTCGAAATACATAGATTACAAATATGTTAAAAAATAGAAACACATTAGAAATACACAGTAGACTGGCCTGAAATATACAGATTCTATTACAATAGATCAATTGTAAACATGAACTTGTGATATAAGCCGAGGAAGTATTTTATTCTGAAGTGCGCGTTATAAAAATTCTATTACACGAATATACTATTATTGAAAGATAAATTTTGAGTTTTAATTTCACTATTTTATCTAGGGAAAGCACGAGACTGAAAAAATTTGGGTTTCCTACAAAATATATGCCGCAAAGTAGATCAAACGATATTTAAATTAAAAATTACCCTCAAAAATGATCGCCCAGAGGCTCTCTCTAAACAAGAAAAATTTATTTTTATGATTTTAAAAAACCAAAACGCATTTTGCATGAAAACAGCAAGTAATTCTAAAAGAGGATTCTATATTTTTGCTATTTAAAATCTGATATTATTGTAACATATTTGAGCGCCAATAATCCAAGTGTATAGTTTTAATTATAATTGAATTATAGTTCTTCTTCCAAAATGGGAACAAGAATGATGAAATAGTCACGCATGATGAATATAAGAAAGCGGATTCACCTTATACTTCTTAAGTTATGTTTCCGTTCTTTGGTCAAATATATTAAAACACTAAAAGTTTTTTTACCCGTAAAATTTCTCAATATTGAGCATATATGTTTTTCTCAATTTGATTGAACAGTTATATTGAATTTACCGGTCAATTCAAAAGGTGCTCAGTTGAATATAACAGAATAATAAATTTTATAAGAAACTCTAAATATCCCGGGTATTATTAATAATGATGTAAATACCATGAGCAATTTTGAAAATTTACTTATCATAGATTTTTGATAAGCTCAATTCAAGAAGTTTTGGTTGAAGCGATGATTCATATCAGTTAGCATCTGCCTAGCATTTTATTTTTTAGAAGAACAACTAATAATTAAAATGGAAAGAACCAAAATAATCTTACACGTGTTATGGTGCGAGGCATAAAACAGAAAGGCTAAGTTTATTGATGATTTTCTTGCTAAAATAGCGACAGACCTCGTTGCTAAATTGCCGTTCATCCATCGAAGTGACCAAAGAAAATGCAGAAATATTAATATTAACAGAAAATGTAATAAAACATCTTTGATTCTCTTTAATGGATTGAATCAATCAATAATATTAGTCGTTATTTAAATTTACCGTAACAATACATCGATTGTATTTCCTAAGGCAGCCAATTAATCTTATTTATCTATAGAAGTGGCTATTATTAAGAAAAATATACAGAGAATGAAGCAACGCGGCATAATATTCATAAAAGAAGCTGGGAAAAATATAGGTAAGATCTTTTAAATTTTTACTACAAAAAAAACAATTTGCTAACCTCAAAGATTCAAAATACCGATTTATAGCCAAGAGGATATAAAAGCGATGAATATTCGATAAAATTAAACATAGCTGGAATGATAAAAAAAGAGATATTGTGGCAAAAATAGGAAGTCAATCTAGCAAAGACCGGTACCAAACAACATATAATTTAATAAAATTTTAATTTGATAAAAATGTATTTCTTATTTTATAGAGATCAGTAAAGATAAAAACGTTATCAATATTAATCAAAACTAATTACCCTCAAAAATGGGTTTTAATCGAACGGTTAATTATGATAAAAAAATCCAAGAATGAATTTTTGCAATACTTCGAAGCATCTAATACTTTTTTGTATTGTATCTTTACGCCTCTTTGTTTCCTCAGACAAATTAATCGTATAATTCTTGAAATATTCTTACTAGGCAACAATATATACTGCTTAAACATAAAATTTATTGAATATAACGGCTTCGAAGACTATTCTCCCGTAAGCCATAGTAAAAGTTACTATTTATGTCCAAAAACAAGCTCTTTTATTAGAATAGATGATTCATTATATTTTCAGGAACCATTAGAAACTTCGAATCGGGAAAAATATATTGCTATTTCATATCCAAACGATATAAATATTTCATTCAAATTTCTAGACGAAATAATTCTCGAAAACAAGGAAGAAGTTTCCATATACATGAAAGAAAATGAGCTTCATATGCTTGCATTATTTATTAAAATACTTCAAGAGTGTAATGATACGATTACTCAAACCGATTCAAAGATATTTTTTGAAATTCTTAAATATTTAAATATTTTTCGAGTTGAAAGAAACAGAAATTACAAAGCATTTATTAGAACATTGGTATACTATTATGTGATCTCCAATTCAGATTTTGTAAAAAATTCTTATGTATTGATTTTGAATCAGAATGAATATGGTAATTTACATGTTAGAGATGTAATTGAATGTTTTTTACAATTGATTTTGATGCAAAAGGCTTATATTTATGATATATTTCATAAATATAATCCGATAATCTTTTCTCATATATTAAGTCAACATAAGAAATATAAAACAAGTGAAAAAATTGTATGCATTGAGATGAGAGCTTGTTGCTTAAATAAATGTATATTAAGCAGAAACAATATAAATATATGGAAAATCCTGATGAAAATATTTTTAATTGATAAGCTATACATTAATTTCTGTTCCTACGAAAATGATTTAGACTCGGATATAATTATAGCTCTTTTACCAAAAATATTTATAAATTTAAAAATAGTAATCGACCCGAGCAAACTACCTTTGTTTGGTAAATTGCACCAAATTGGATGTTTTAAATCTGTCAAAAAAGTAAAAATATCATCTTGTGACATAAAACTTCAATCATTTCTAGAAAAATTACAATATTTTGAAACTGTGGAAAAACTTGCGTTAGAATTCTTAGAAGATAACTTGCAAAAGAGTATAATTATTTTAGAAAAATTAACGATATTAAAATCCGTAAAAGTTATGAAACTATTTTTCTCCATAAGTTCACCGCATCTTTATAATGCTTCTTCTTCTTTACTGGGAACAAAAGATAATATAATTATAGATCTATCTAATGAGTTAAAAATTTCTGATGACGAAGATGATTTTGGGATCTTCTCTTCATACAATTGTCGTAATTATTTACGTGGGATTGATTTAATTCTGTACAAAGATTCTTATGATTCTACTTATTTTTCAAAAATATTTAACTTTGAGCTAATTAGGCGATTGAAAATAGATTTACGGAATGTGAAAAACAATTCTTTAAATAGTTATAGATTTTTAGAATCATTTAAATCCTTAAAAAGGCTATATTTTAAGAATATTAAATTCACTGATGAGCTTTATACAGCTATCCTAGCTTCGACTTCTTTAATATTTTATCAATTTAAAGTTTTTGATATAAAAAAAGATAATATTGGATGGACTTTCTACAACAAATCTGTCATTCATATAGAATTTCGTGCTATCCTAGATAGCTTGAGTAATAATTTCTTTATATTTTTGAGCAAATTTAAAAGTTTGAAATACCTTTCTTTTAACTTGCACCATTTAAAAAATACAAACCAAGAAATTTTTTTTTTAATGATAAAATTTCTGAGGTCGATATTTCGAAACCGAAAAATATAGAAAATTTAGCGTTATTAAAATGTTATAAATATCAAACCGATTGCAAAAATAAAAATTTAACATCCTTCAGTATATTAAATGTAGTTTCATATTTCTTCAATTTAGAAAATCTAGAAAAACTTAATTACGACGTTGGAACTTTATATACAGAAGATATTGTTGTTTTTTCAAGGTTTAAACTATTGGAATATCTAAGCTTAAGTGTTCAAAAGACTGATTTAAATTTAAAGATTTTAAATAAAATACTTCAACAGAATATTAAGAATACAATTATAAAGCTTCATATCCGAGCTGATAAATTGGAAAAGTTTGAGATTTTTTCTATTTTGAATTTCAAACAACTTAAAATATTAAAAATGGGTATCATTCTAGATACCGAAATAAATAAACAGAGACTTGAAAGGTTAATTGGTATGAATTTAATCCATTTCCATATATATAGGCTAAAATCGAGCTATAATTGGCTTGAAGATGATTTATGCCAATAAACTATCTTTACAAATAGATAATTTATTTCGTAGAGCAATAAATATATTTTCAATTTTATTATTCTATTATTATATGTTTATTAGTATTTTATTTGTTTAATTCGTGCATTGAGTTCAAAGATATGAAATAAATTAATTATAAAGTTAAGTGTAAAATGTAAAGTAAATTAATAATAAATATTTCTTGTAAAAGCGTATTTTTTTCGGCCATTAGACTCCATAAGGGTAGACAATATACAAATTCTACTAATATATTCACTTTCTATTTGCTGTTCTTCCTTAGATATTTATTCCCAATTTACTAATTTGTCAATCAAATTATAATCATATTTTTATGGTATAAAATGAGTAAACTACCTTGCATTGAACCAACGATTCGGGTTATAATGTAAAACATCATCTAAATATAGTGTTCATATTAAGAGCATTTGATCAAAGGTAACCTACTTGGGAAGATAACCCAAAGCACGTAAGTTCTTTCCTACTGTAAAATCATTTCCAAGTTTTCTGATTTGAACCAATCTAAAAGTACACTTCCAGTAAGTCAAGATTTTAATTATTTTTTATACCTAGATATTTTTATAAAAATATGTTCATCAATGAATATCTCATTGTTCTAAAAAGTGGCACATGTTGTATCTTTTCATGCAATAGCACAGTTATAGGTTTAACATAAATAACAGCACCTCTAAAATACCATCACATCTCTTTATGATACCTACATCTAAGTATTTTTTTCTGCAGATCAACAAAACCAGTTAAGAGGGGAAGCAGTCATCCGGAGTTCTTATATGACCGTTGTTTCTATTCTGAGTGATTTTAGCCAACCTTGGGCCTTCTCAAGCCATAAGCATTATTACATACTCTACAGTTTCGGAATTTAATAGACTTTCGGTTCAGATATATCTCGGTGATTTACATGCGTGCAGCTAGACGTCGCAGGGTATACCCCGAGTATAATCACTAATTAGAATTTTCTATTCTAAATGATATGTTAATATAATTAACAGATTCAAAGTCTTCTAATCTGAGTAAATAAAGCTAGGTTTAAATTATTTTCTTAAAAATTACTTGTGTGTTCACATGCAGGGCTCGCAATTTAGTTATTTAAATTTTAAAAGCTAACTTTTTGAGAAAGGATCACTATGGTGTAGAGTTTCCCTCCCATAAATATATTTCAACAAAAAGTCCGAAATTATCTCGTTTATTTATTTCTACTGAAGACATAACAATAATTTCAACATCACTTATCTCAACATTTGCTCTGAAAATATTTTTTTACAGTGATTCTGACACACATTAATAAAACAAAGCAAAAAACGAGAAATTTTAAGATAAAATAGTCGGCCGTACAGACAATAAATTAATATTTTACATCCTATGTATTTCGAGTTATTTAGACTCTTTAAGAATGGATAAACCATATAAGCCTCATTTTTTAGTCATAATTGTTTTGGACAGACCAAGCTTTGCAAAATTTTGGGCTGCGGACCATATTAACTTATATAAAAAGTCTCTGAGGCCAATAACTCATTAGATGTTGTGCAAACATAATTAAAAGTATTGCTTCAATGTTTATTAGTAATATTTTTAAAACAAATTTTTCAAGTTCATATAAAAGAGATTTGAAAAAATAATCATGTATATTGATCATGTTTTTTTACAAAAATATTCAAATAAATTACTGAACTTTTATAAAGTTCTTCCATTCATACATTTAATCACGTTCGTATATTTGCACTAGTGATTGTGTCTGCATTTGTCCTACAAATTTCATGAACAAATATTTTAAAAAATAATACACATAATATATCTACAAATCCAAAGTAGCAAATATGCACTTTCGGTCATAATTTATAAAGTAAATTCAACCCACGTTTTTTACAAATAATCAGCGCGGATCTCAGCCTATCAACATATTTACTTAGTTATTCCATGCCTCTTTTACCACTCGGTGTAAAAGATGAAAAACTGGAAATTTTTCAATCGCTTCTTTTAATATGTTTCCCTTCGGGATTATAGGGGATTGGTCTATAGATTCGATGTGGGTTATATTCCATCAAAATATCAACAGTGATTTTTCCATCAATTTCATACACTCTTGGCAATCAGTTAGTTTTTAATGTGTTTATCCTTTTTCCACCCTATATCAATATAATTAATTAGAAAATACGCCACCAAATTTTTTTTATTGTATTTTGATTTTTTAGTATAAAATACTTTAAAAAAATGTTAAATACCAAATAAATTTTCTTTGTATCACGAATTTATGATATAATTCATCTTTAATTGTAATTTTTTTGTATTATACTGGAAGTATATGATTTTTTAGCTTAAAAATACACCAACCTTACAATAAAAAATTTCTAATGTAGATGTAGATAATTCCTGGATCGATACCGCAATCCAGATGTGGTCAACGACCGTAGTTTTGAGATCCAGAGGCTAGAGAATGAGAAAATTTTCTAAAAGTAAATTTTCTATTATTTCAGAATCCAAGAAACCTAAAACAAAAGAGAATTTTTTTAGCTTTGATATTTTTTCACATGTAAATAGTTTTTATCTTAGACTCAAATACCGGTGATAATCTTTAGGTAGAATGAATAAAAAATACTACAAACAAATTATCTGATCCGTCAGTTTAAAATTAAAATACATTAAATCTTCATTTTTAAACATAAGAATTAGAAAGCTGAACTTAGCTACTGTAGATCTAATTATATTAGTAAGAATATTTTTAAATCATAATTCGTCGTGAACCATTTGTTGAAGCGAATTCAAGTAACTTCGAAGAAAACTACAAGTTGCAAGTACAAAAAAGTTGTCTTGATATAAGATATCAATGGCAGCTTGAAATTAAGGAATAGGGCACTTATAACAGAAATACCTACTTTGAGATAAAGCACATTTAAAATAAATTATTTCTCATTTAGATATTACAAAGAAAATATATTGAAATCTTTCATAGACTAATAATAATCCATGATTTAGAACATGGTCGACATACAAAAGAAAGAGTGAAGTAAACCACAATATAAAAAAAATGATTTAAAAAACATCGAATCATTATTTTAAAAAAGCAAGGTGTTAAGAATCAAGACATATAAGTGTGTGTATCTCGGTTCAATAAATAATCAAATATGCCAAAATTAACAAAGCAAAAGCCTAGGAGACCAAAATAATTTAAAAATATATGTTACAAGCGAGTTATCTATAATATTGAAATTAATATAAATATTCCAAGATCCACAGCGAGAGCAGTGTGACCAGTCAGAGCAGAAAAAGACCTAAGAGAATGAAATAAAAAAAATGAAAGTAAGTCCGGAACACATACATATATTATAATAATATTTCAGAACAATCAAGTCCCCGAAATATAAATATCCTATAAGTAAAAATCATCACAAATTAGTAAATTACTTGTATAATTCACTTTTAATTACCGAAAAAATTCTTTCAAAAATATTTTTCTTTAATAATTTGTAACATAGAAAATAATTATACTAAGTACAATCAAAAAAACATTTAAAAATAGAAAAATATCAAAAATACTCACCTACTTCTTTTATGAATAATATAACAGCATAGAGACCATTATATATTAAATATAATATCATAATAAAAAAATGTAAATAAAAAAGTAAATTTGATAAATTAAAATCGAAATAAACAATACAAATAAAATTATCTAACTATAATGAACACCTAAAAACCTATCAAATAAATTAAAATTGAAGCTAAAAATAAAAATACATAATTTTAAACTGATTAAATTAATACCAAAGAATCTTTCAAACATATTAAGAGAACCAACGTACAAAAATATTTAAAAATCAAAACATTAAAATATTAAAATTACTTCAATTTTTTTATCTATTCACTACCCATTTTATTCCTAACACATTTAATCCTATTCGTAACTTTATTCCCACCCATCGGTACGTACATTTTAGGTTCACAAAAATCTTTAAAATTCCAATAAAAATTTTTATATCCGCCTTCCATAATATATATCTCAGGGAAAAATAATTTCGGATATTTATTTACTTCTCTGTCTTTATTTCGTAAATATTTAGCAAGTCTAGGAGCTCTGATAGAAGAATATTCACAATGGAATATAAGAATATGTCCTTGGTATTGTGAAAACAACGAATCTACTTGTTTAGTCGTATTAGCATTTATTGCTCCTTGAATATGTCCACCTCTGTATTCATACATAAATCTACAATCTATTATTTTATATTTAATATTGTATTTACATTCTACACATTTTTTTACTACTTCAGTAGAGATTCTTTGAATACTATCACATTTACCAGGCCCCAAAGTAGGTAACGAATGTTTCTCACCTGTTTCTTGTAACGACCAAAAATCTATAAGGTGTCTCTTTTTAGAAATACAAGATTGCAGTTTTACATTTTTTCTTTCATAAAAAGTTTCTTTCGTTGAATTATTTAGAAAATTATTATTCTTCAAAATACAATCATTATTGTTATAAGATGCCTTTGCTTTACAATCATTAAACTCCATTATATTCTTTCTAATAGAATTTTTGTAATTGTAAGGTGTCTTTGTTTCACAATCATTAAAGTCTATTTTATTCTTCAAAATAGAATCTTCAAAATCAGAAGAAATTTCAATTTCACTTGAATAAAAGTCTACTTTATTTTTACAGAAATATTCAGTTTCTTTAAACAATTTACTATCAAGTGTTGGACCAGAAGGTGCAGAAAAAACCCGTAAATTATTTTTACACATATTTTTATACGAATTGCTCCAGTGATATGTAAATGGACGTAAATTTAAAACCTTTTCTGATAAAACAATCTTCTTTCTTTTTATTTTATCAGGTGAAGATGTTTCTATCATTTTTACAGACATTTTGGGTTTATTTTTATTTTTTAGAAAATTGTTGTTTTTGTCCATTTTTGATTTTAAATAATTATCAACATATGATAATAGGGTTTTATTATATAGTAAAGTAAAAAAAATATACTCTAAAGATAACACAGGGGTGTTATTTATAAGTATGTTATGAGTGATATTAATAGGGGTGTTATTTATCTATTATGTGTGTTATTATTAAGAGAAAGCACAGGGGTGTTATTTATAAGTATATTATATGTGTTATTAATGGTGTTATTAGTAAGAGAAAGCACAGGGGTGTTATTTATATGGTCATATAAATAAAGGGTGATGGTTTTAATATCCTTATAATATGATGTTTCTGTAATATCTTTATCTTTAATCGATATATTTACACGTGAATTAGAAGTGTCAGGTAAATGATTTTTATCTTTTCTATTACACTTATTATAAGGGGTGTTATATTGCTGCTCTACTTCGTTTTCTGTAAAATTATTTTGTGTTGAAAAAATATTTTTTTCATCAAAAATGAGAGACTCTTCTTTTTTCTTTTCAAGAATATTTTTTTGATCAAAATTCGTTTTCTTAAAAAGGAGTGACGCCTTTTTCTTTTCAAAAATTGATTCTTCAAAAATAATTTTCTCCTCAAAATTTGTTTCGTTGAAAACAATAGATTCTTTTTTCCTTTCAAAAATCGATTCTTCTAAATTATTTTTCTCCTCAAAATTTGTTTCGTGGAAAACAAAAGATTCTTTTTTCCTTTCAAAAATTGATTCTTCAAAAATATTTTTCTCCTCAAAATTTGTTTCGTTGAAAACAAAAGATTCTTTGTTCTCCTCAAAATTATTTTCATCAAAAATATTATCTTCTTTAAACCTTAAACTAGTATTACAACCAGACACACCAAAAACCTCACTACTCTCCAAAAATCCAAAATCCTCACATTCACTATATTTTCCACACAAATTATATTCCACAGTCTCCGACATATCACTAAGAATCGTACTTGTAAAAGACCCTTCTATTCTATTTATATTACATTTCATAATCCCAGGGTACAATACCGTTATTAGAACGTAAAAAAAAGAATTTATCTCGTTTTAGACAAATTTTATATTTTTTTTTATTAATTTAACATTTTTAAATACATTTTTTTTTACTGATAAAAATCATTTTTTTTATATATTTTCTATTCTTCAGACAGTTAAATACAAAATTACAAAAAAAATAACTTAAATATAATATTGCTTATAGATTAGTTTAAAGAGTATTACCAAAATATTTACAAAAAATAATAAAATAAATCCGTATTTACTTTTTATTTACTAATATTATTTACTTTTGTTCACCTATATTACTTACTAAAAAAATATCTTACTTTCAATTTACTCATAATAACTTATATAACATTTTATGTATTACAATAAATTACTATTCTCATACATTACTTAACAATTAAATTATAATTAATACATTTATATTAAAATATAATTTGTATCTATCGTAAATATATATTTATATTAAAATTTCTGGAATTCGAATAATTAATTTGTAAAGACAGGTTTTTTTTATGAATTTATTTAGGATTGAAGTATTAATTATAATTGTAAAAAAAATATTATAATTGTAAAAATATATTAGGTTGATCTATTAGATTGGTTATTATGTATTTTTTAAAATAGGAAAAACTTGGCATTCGTCTTTTAAGTTATTTCAATTTCGTTTCTAAAAGTTTGTTTTTTAGTGATTACTTGAGGAATCGTAAATTCTTGTTTTTTTATCTGATAAAAATATAACTGAATGATTTAAATTCTTGTATTTACTGAAAGAAAGATAAATGAAGATATTATGATATATTTTATTTTATATTATTTATAAGTATTAATTAGACTTATATTGTACTAGCTGGCATGGCTGTTGAAATGAACTTTATTTTACATTTAAAAAAACCATATGAAAAACTTTTCGATTATAATATTCTAGTTCATTATATGAGCTATAGTTTCTCAATCTTTTAAATAGGAATTTTATATTTTCATCTGATCTCTTTTACGTAAATTTTTTTTAGTGTTTTATCTTCGAATTATTAGCCGCTCTTGAAGAATTTCCTAAAAAAAATTTGGGTTTCTTTCAATCTGCATATTTCTCTTACTTTTTTTTAGTTAGTTTATACTTTTTATGGTTTCAGGTCGGTATTTTATATTCAATATGTTTAATTAAACATATATTTTCATTCCATGTTGTCTTATTTCTCAAATCAATTTATTCATCTGAAGCGTTTTCTTTGTCCGAAAAACAGTTCTTTTTAACTATATGAGGTATTGGTAAATTTATTTATTGTATAAATTCTTAGTCATTTTTATTAATAATCTTTAAATTTAATCAGGTATAAATTCTATGAGATTTTTCAAGGAATAATTGTTTTATGTATTTATTATTGAGAATATAAATAAGGCAAAGAAGAAAGGTAATATCAATCAATATCATCATACAATGTTTATATAACTGTAAAATTCTTAGAAAAATTAATTTGATCCAAATAATTTAAATTTTTTTGAAAAATCCAAATTTCAGAAAAATAAAAAAATTTATTTATTATGATATTCTGACTACGAAATACAACCTATAAAATATTTTTACTATATTTATTTTAATTTATTTTTTAAAATTTTTACGCTTTTTCAAGTTTTTAATGTTCACTTTCACTCACCATTATTGGTTGTGTAAGATTTATGAACAAATAGAAAAAGTCATATTCTTAATTTGAGCTATATTCTTGGACAATTACTTTTTTTTCGAATAAATTAAACATCTTTAGATGACTCGTCTTTCGTGGTCGGGATATTACTGAATTATATAAAAAATTTATATGTGATATAATTAAAAAATATTTAAACATTAATATAAGTATGATAGTGTTTTATTTAAGTAAGGTATATATTAAGATAAGAGAGGCTTCATATTAATTTTATTAGAATTCTTTTTGTAATTGTTTGAAATTAAAAGCTTTTTTTTTCTTTGCTTTACTTTATACGTTCAAAATAGATTTAATAATTTGATATCACATTCTTTTGAGTATTACTAATAATCTAGAACAATGAAAGAAAAAAAAATATTTTTTACGATAAAGTGTCTTGGTTTTGAAAACTTAAAAGAAAGAGACTCTGAAGTCATGTTGTTTTTATATGTACTTAAGAATAAAAATATTTGTTTATTGAACAAAAATTTTTTTAATTGATTATCTATTACCATTAATTTTTATTTAATGAAATTCTGGGTTAACAAATTTTTCTTTTTAAATAATTCTTTCCACCATTTCAACCACTTCTATCTCTTCTTCCAACTCCAACTCTTCATTTGTATTAGTTGTTGGTTGTTTTGCTGTGGTTATGCCATCCAAAATAAGGGGTAAAATATTTTTTTGTATTTTCCGTTTTAACATCATCTTCCTCGTTGTCTACTTGCTTTAAAGGGGGTATTGGTTGTTTATGCATCTCAGCTCCTAAGATAACACTTAATGATGCTCTCTCCCTAGCTCTCCTCGGCATTTGGTCCAGACTCAAGTCCTCTTCGTCGATCAAAAGAAATTGTTTCGACTGTCTTCTTGAGTACTATGGATTGTATATATGCCTCTACATTCATGGATATTGGCAGTCTATTAACATACGTCTTATGGTATTTTGTCACAATACCGTCCCAGGTCATCACATAAGGAATTATCTCTACGCTGCATTTATAAATAAGACCTAACTCATTTGTAATAGGTCTACTTCCTAGCTTCTCTGTTTCAACTATTTGAGGAGTCTTGGGATGTGATTCCTACTTCAATGGGGTTATCCTATTCTGTCTTGTCTAAAATAAATATATCTGTTCTGTTACCGAATCTTGACATCGTTTTTATTCTGGTGTACTCTTATCTCTGCATATACGTTATCAGAATTTCTTGAACTGGTGGCTTCTAATTTGTTTCGAGACTTAAACTTATATTTATTCAGAAGAGTAAATGTTAGATCGTACCACTTCATTATGTCGTCTAGTATGTCTGCCAATCATTTTTTCATCTCGTTGCTAAGTGATCGACTGTTTTCCTAGACTGGTTGCGTGTGGCTACCTTCTGCACCCCAGATACTTTCTATCCTGGATATAACGAACACTGCTTCGTCCGTGGTCTTACTCCTTTCTTGAACCATCTTGAGGAGTCATTTACACTTACCAGCTCGTTATTTCTAGCGCTATATAACTTTGAATGTAGTTTTCGGTTTTTGATTTCGTTATTAGGTTGCTAGTTGGCTTTGCCAATTCTTTTTGTGACTTTCTTCCAACCCGTATTTTATTTTTTAAAGTTTTTAATTAGTGAAGGTGGGTTTTATTATTATTCTCAACCTTTAGGATTGCTGTCTTCTGGTCGATGTATCTTTATGTTTTTCAGACAATCCAAGAGTTGCAAAAGCATATGTTCGCTTTTGAACTCGACACTATGTAAACCTCTTCCAGTTCTTTACGTGGAAGGTATAGACGTTCTTTGCATCCTGGGCGTAGATGTATTTTGTTCTTTTGACACTGCGCACCGCATCATCTAACTTGAGAAGCCAGCAGTTTTAGTCGGAGTACACCTATATGATAGTTTAGTAAAGAATTGCATGTTGATTAATGGCTTGAAATAAATTTCTTGCATTTAATCTCGTGCGACAAAGTCTTTCTACTCGTACTATAAGTTTATTCTGTACTTCCTCAACGACTTACTTGTTGGAATTCCTCTGCTATCTTCTATAATTCCAAGGTATTTATAAACACCTATTCTTTCAGAAGGGTGGTATCTTCCAACATGGATCATTAGTGGCTACTTCTCTTTGTTAATTTCCAATCCTATATTATTCATAAACTTTTTAACCTCCTCCGTATTTCTTCCAATGTTTGTCCATCTTCGGCAAGGAGCTTAAGATCATCAATAAACAAGAGATGATTAGTCGCGTGGGATTCTGCATCTGTCTTTATTGTCACTTTTGTGTATTTTCATTAGCTTTCGGCTCAATGGATCCATACACAACACAAACAATAATGGTGACAAACTATCTCCTTGCGAATCCCTCTATCAATCTTCTTGCTCATGTTTTTTCAGGCCCTACTGATATATCAATTTTCCATTTTGATATAATTACCTTAATAAATTTCAGGATCCAATCAGGTAAATTAAGGTTTTCATGCATTGGTCAATAGCATGATCTATTGAATCATAGCTTTTTGCATCAATCCATGTTGCTTAGTTGTTTCCGTACTCTTTATTAATGGCATATTCAATAGGGCCTGTTCTTTGTCCTTGCACTCCTCTAACCGCTCCCAACTGATTATCTGAAAGTAATCCTCGTCTTTCCACCTCAACCTGAACCACTTTCGTTACACACTTAGTCGTTAACTTGTAGAGGTTGGACATAAAAGTTATTGGTCTGTAATCAGAGCCAGTCTTTGGTGCACCTTTAGGTATCAGATAAGTAAGTCCACAATAATACCAATCGGCTTGAGGCGTTCCTTCTAAACATATGGCTTTCACAATATCGTAAAGATATTTTGAAGGCTCGTAAGTTTCTTGATGTAAAGTTATAAATACCATCAATTCCAGCGGCTTTCCAGTTAGGCGCCAATTGATGATATCTATAAACTCTTCAAGTAAAGGAAACGTGGTCTGGTGCGTATCTGACACGAAGGTATCAAATACTCATCATATGTAACTACTTTATCTTTTTATTCCACATTGTAGACCAAAATTCTGAAATTTCGTCACGATAAACCACATGCTCGGATTCAACGCGTTCAGATAACCCTCGATAGAATCGACCTCGGAATAACTCAAACATACGATTCTCTTTTCGAAATTTCCTCCTACTTTCATACATCGTATTTTTTTTCGTACACGTTCAAAGCCTCATTCTTCTTAACCAAAGCCTCGGAGAGATCATTTATTTTGTTAAGTCTAGATTAAACTCTCGCTATTTTTCTGAGACTTTTCGTTTCCGAGTGGGAGCTTTTCCAGTTTACGGCCTTCTCAGGGATCTTTGGAAGTACTAACTTGAAATTTTACTTTCTATGTTTTCTTCCAAGCGGATCTACGCTTCTCCTTCGCGTTTCCTCGTCATAGCTACCTGAGCCGCCTGGATGATTCGAGCTGCATCACTAACATTCTTAGGCACATGGATTCGCATATTCACCTGTAATCCGATATATGAGTTCCAAACTTTACTATCACCAATTCCTTGGAGTTTTCTAGTTCGGACCACTCATCTCCGTTTCCTTCTCCGAGTTCCTTGTTTTACACAAGAACTTTTCTCTCAGGTTCATATAGGTGTAGTGTAGTTAAAGAACATGGCTCGGCGAGACAGTGGCGATTCTACGTCGCTCTCCATTCTCTTCTTGCTTATTTTTTTCTGCCTCATTATGTATTAATTTTTTTAACACATCGATATCAACAGTTCGACCAAAGTTCCTATTATAGTACCTAAGAATTGCAGACCAGCCATTTCTGGCATTTCTCAAACCTTTTTGACCGCTGAAATAGCAGATCTAGGCCATTCCTGTCTACGGCTGTGACGAGTCAGTATTGAATGCAATACCATCATCGTTTCTTCTGGAATGGCGGTACATTGGGTTTTCCATTGTGTTGGCTGGTCCCACGCAGAAGAATCGGGACAGGAAGAAGGGTGTGCGGAATCGAGCAGGCTGATTGGGTGCCTGAAGCGTATTGCTCGATGGGGGTGGTGTTATTATAGATGGTCGTTGTGGTGGAAGCGTCTCGGATATGTTACTCTCTCTTCCACGTTTTTATTCTTTAAACTATTTCCGTTGTTTGATTTTTTCTTTTTTTTCTCTTTTTTCCCATTCTATTACCATAAAAATTCATATTCTTTTTAATTTATCTAAAATTCATGATGATTTAGAGACACTGATGCAGATTCAGATCACTTTTTGATAAAGATGAACTGTGGGCAACGAATATCAGTCTCAAAACCTCCCATGAAGATCTACCTTAGAAAGATTTGATACTGATATGCAGAAGGATTTAGACACAAGAGGAAAATATGCAAAGACACTGACTAAACACTTAAAAATCAACAAGCCTTATATTACAGCTGACATAGATGACACTCGGGGCAAGATAAAGAAAACTATCACAGAACTTTGGAAGAAGTGTTAGAGTTCAAAAATATGAGCCACGAGATAATTTGTTCGATCAAGAGTATAGAGAGGCCATCAACCATCGAAAAAAAGCCAGAATTAAAATGTTACAACTCAATACCACATTCCTCAAACAGGAGTTCTGTGCAGCAAAACCAATGTAAACCGTGTTTTAAGAAGAAAAAGAAAAGCAAGAGAGATCAAAAGACTAAAAGAAATAAAATTAAATGCAGAAAGTAAATGAATAAGGCGGATGCATGAGTTAATAAGAAATATGAACCGACGCTTTGTACCTAAAACCGATATTCTAGAAGAAAAGAAGGCTGACATTTTTACGGATCCCAAAGAAATTTTCGATACATGGGCTAAATATTTCGAAAGCCTTCTAAACAGCATGGAAGAGGATAAATAAATCTGATAAGGAAGAATTTTATAATAATTCAGCTAAAGGGAATATTGAAGCTATTGAATATCCAACTCTCGAGGAGACAATAACTGTCATTATGAGTTGGCGAAATCATAAAGCACCGAGCGAAGATAAAATTTCAGCTGTGCTTCTAAAATATTGAGGTGATAAATTAAGCGAAAATATACACCAATCGGTAAAAATTATATGGAGAAAGGAAAAAATTGCCGAGGAATCGAATGTAAGCCTGCTAATACCTTTACACAAGCAAAGTGCGCAGATGAAATGTGGTAATAATATGGGAAAATCTCCATTAAATACTGGTTATAAAATTCTAAGCAAAATAGTTGCAAAAGATTAGAGAAATGCGACGAAGGAATTATAGGAGATTATCAATGTGGTTCCGAAAGAAGGTCGAAAACAGATCAAAATTTATAATAAGAATGATATTGAAGAAAGCTATCAATATAATATTCCTACACATCAACTTTTTTTTGGATTATAAAAAAGCTTATGATAATGTTTATCGTAAATACACGTTCAATTTTCTTGGAGATTTATGAATTCCTACAAAACTGATCAGAATGATAAAATTGTCCAGCTAAAACGAAATGAAAGATATGGATGAAAAACGATATTTCAAAGGATTTTAAAATAAACAAATGATCAAAACAAGGAGATACATTATCGTGTATATTACTTAACTTTACAATGAAAAATATTATTCGTAAAATCAAACCTGATAAAAATGAAATTATCTTCAATCTAAAAACCTTTTACATAGTATATACCGACGATTTAAGTATAATCTGCAGAAACAAAAACGATATAAATTCTTCTTTTGGTGCAATCGCAACGAAATAAACAAAGGCCGAATTAAAGAAAAACCAGAACAAAATTAAGTAATGGAAATGACATTTTCGCCAAGTAACTTAAACAATGTTCTAGAAATTGACTATATAAAGTTCGAAAAAGTATCGTCTTTACATATCTAAGAAGCTTTTAAATAAAAATAACAAAAGCAATGAGGAAATTTAGGAAAGGATGAAAGCTGGAAATACAGTCTACTTTGTAACGCAACCCCCGATTAAAGTAAGATGTATAAGTAGGAATTCAAAAAAGAATAGATATAGAACCATCATACAACCTGTTGTAACATATGAATCTGAGAGTTGAGTTATGCCAAAAAGAAATTAAATACTCTAGATATGCAGGGAAGAATTATACCTCGCAAAATATATGACCAATAAACCATAATAAATAAAGAAAAATCGAAGATAATCTAGAAAAGTATGATCTCTATCGTAAATCAAATTTAGTATCTGAAATATATAGAGGAAGATTAATATGGCTAGAGACTATAATACGATGTTTCCCGATCTACAAGCAACTAAGTCTATGAGCATAGCCTGAATGAAAAAAAACAAAGGTAGATCATGGAAAATATGGATATATACTATAGAAAAGGATCTGTGAATGCTTATTACAAAGTATTGGAATGAAAAGGCGCTAGATTGAGAAGAATAGATAAAAATCGTTAAAGATACCTGGCTATTTAAGATATATAGCGCCATTTAGTAGTAGTAATAATTAAAAAAATATTTAATAAAAGACTAAGTAAAATATTATTTATTTTTACACGCAAAAAAGATAAACCGGAGGAAACAAAGAATCAGATGATCGAAAGAAAAGATATTATTCTTGAATTAATCATGGAGAAAGTTATTATTTCAAATAAAATAAAACATTTATATTTTACAAATTAATTCCTCCTTTCTATTTAAATATATTCTCCTCTCACCTAAATTAATACAAACATTTATAAAACATCACTTACTCCTCCAATCTCTCCAAATTATTATAAATAAAATACCGGTTTATAATCACTTATTTTCCCCTCTATTCAATTCCCCTCTTACCATAGTTTCTTCTTAAATAAAAAAATCTGGTTATATCCACTTATTCTACCCATCTACTCTCCCCCTTTCTTCTTAAAATATATATAAAACCTTAATTGAATCACTTTTTCTACCCCTCTATTCTATTTCCCTACTCTACTCCCCCCTTTTTTTCTTAAAATAATATATACAACCCAACTAAATCACCTTTTCTACCCCTCTATTCTATTTCCCTACTCTACTCTCCCCCTTTTTTCTTAAAATATATATAAAACCTTAATTGAATCACTTTTTCTACCCCTCTATTCTATTTTCCTACTCTACTCTCCCCCTTTCTTCTTAAAATATATATAAAAACCTAATTCTACAAATATCCAACCAACCCCCTTTTATAAAAAAATGGAAAATTTACTTTCACAACTAATACTAGAATACTACAAAACAACAAAAAAAAACACCAACATAGACCAATCTCTATTAAAATACCTATCCACTCTCCTATCACTTTCTCCACGCATTATACCACCAGACACACTATCTATACTTTCATCCATCACCTTTCCCATTCCCACCCATTCTTTATCACAAATTGAAATCCAAACTTTCTATTTTCTCCTCAAAATTTCACAATTCCATCCCAAAAAAACCCCAAAAATTTCCACTTTAAATATTAAAAAAATTGCATTGGGCATAAACACATACAGAGGAGAAGAAAGAATTACAAATATTAATAAATATGAGAAAAATACAAACAACAATAGACCTATTACAAACACAAACACTTATGCTCTAGATGCACATGTAATAGAAAGAGCTTCCTATTACGGTAAAATATACAAAGAACTGAAATACCACCCCCGTCCAACAACAATAACTCACCAATATTTTTATAAAGCAATAGAAGATATTTTACAAACATATGAAAACATTGTACTTTCATATAATAATGACCAACCTATTCTTATATTTCATACTTTAATGTATGTAGCTTATAATAGATTAGAAGCTCTTAATCAGATATGTCAGTGTTATAAAGATAATACGGAAGATTCTTTTTCTTTTTTAAGATATCTTAATATTAACCTTTTAAAAGGTACCTCTTATTTATATGATAGTAATGATACCTTTTATAATAGGTTAATATCACCCTTTAGTTGTAAGAATATGTCTGAGGGTGTTAGTTATAAGTATAATAGTAATAACACCCTTTTAGATAGAAATAAATCGTTAAAGGGTGTTACTTATAGCTGTAATACAAATAACACCCCTTTAAATTACAGTACTATAAATAACACATACACTAACAACTTCCCACCTTTAAATATTATTTTACAGAAAATAACACTGTATACTTCTATAAGAACTAACACCCTGTTATCCTCATGGTTATACACAGGTACCTTTATAGACCCAACATCAGAATTCTTCATAAAAGTAAATTCCCTTGAAAATAACACCTGGCACAAATTTTCTATTAACACTAAAAAAGTCCCTTATTTTATATCTCCCCACTGTATAAATAACATACTTTATATTGGTAGATGTATCAATCTTATTAAAGAAGTTTCTAAAAACAAAAATTATCCAACAAACAGAGAAAATAATTTTAATAATATAGTTGATGAAAATATAGATAATAGGTTTGATAAAAATATTTTTAATATACATAACTATTCTAATAACTACTCTAATATACATTCTAATAACCATACTACTAATACTAATAATATAAATATTCTTGATTCTGATTTTGAGGAAAATATTAATAAAATACTTTTACAGATAAACAGACGTGTTTGGTCAGAAATATTTATAAACTCAAAAGTTCTTTCATTTGTGTATTTTTTAAAAGACATTTTTATGTTTAAAAGATCTGATTTTGTACAGAATTTATTTGAAATGCTTAAAGAGTGGAATGTTGATAAATATGGAGTTTCTTATAAGAGAAGTGTAGGGTTTATATTGGATACTTCTTTGGGTGTTACTTTTGGAAATGAATGTCCTTTTATTAAGTATATGGATGTGTGTCTTTTAGAACAGAATAGGGGGATTAGTAGGGACGTGGGTATTAATGATAAGGGTAATAAACAACAGGGTGTTAGTAAGAGTACTGATAAACAACAGGGTGTTAGTAACAGTACAGATAAACAACAGGGTGTTAGTAACAGTATAGATAAACAACAGGGTGTTAACAATATATATAATAAACAACACCCTGTTAACTATAATACAGATAAACAACAGGGTGTTAGTAACAGTACAGACAAACAATACCCTGTTAACAATACAACATATGAACAACACCCTGTTATTAATAGTACTTTTGTTGATAGTGATAGTCTTATTACAAATTCTGTTAACACTACTATATTAGAAAACAATAATAATATAAACAACACCCCTTTAGATAATACATGGGACTATCTAACACTATTATGTGTTATTGACTTTCCTTTGAACATGATAATCAACAAGAAGACAATATTAAGATTTTCTACAATTTTTAAATTTTTGTGGAAAGTAAAAAAAGTTGAAAGAATATTGGGAAGTTTAAAGAAAAGGAAATTGGATAAGAATAGTTTAAATAGAATTCATTTTTATTATTGTTTTGTACAAAGTTTTATGTTTTATTGCTGTGAAGAAGTTATTAGTATTGAATGGTCTTGTTTTCTTAGGTTGGAGTGTTTTGAGGAGAATTTATATGAAAATAAGAGTAAAAATTGTAGATATACTAATGTGGAGGGAGGGGGTGTTAATGATAGAGGTAATTTAGAAGAGGGTGTTAATGATAGAGGTAGTTGTATAAAGGGTGTTAATTATAGGGATAGTGCTCAACAGGGTGTTAGTAAAAACATTGATAAACAACACCCCTTTAATAACAGTATACATCAGCAACACCCCTTTAATGATATATATCATAACCCTTCTATAAATAACAGTACTCTTATGAATTCAAGGCTTATTGAATCCTTTAAAGATGGGTTATTAGATTTAACAGGTAAAATTATAGAGAGAGGTTATATGACTGGAAGAATGAAAGAAAAATTATTTTTATTTTTTAGTGAATTAGAAGCGCTTTCTGTAAAAGTTGGAAGGACAGGACAACCGTTTGATGATTTTGGTGTTAAAAAGTGTTTAAGAGAATTTTATATAGAATTAGGTAGTAGAGTGGAAAATACAGGGTTATTTATATATAAGAAGTACTTATAGATAAAAGGGTGTTAATTATTTAGATAGAAGCACTCATAAATAAAAGGGTGTTAATTATTTATGAGATGTCCTTTTAATTAAAGGGGTGATAATTATATATAAGAAGTACTTATAGATAAAAGGGTGATAATTATATATAAGAAGTACTTAAAGATAAAAGGGTGATAATTATTTAGATAGAAGCACTCATAAATAAAAGGGTGTTAATTATAGTACAATTTTAAGGAATTAAAGTTTATATAGTCCTTAACAATGAGAGGTACAAGTTTATGAAATAAGTAAGTAAATTACCAAAAATAGCTTAATTTAAGAGAATAGAAAATATAACAAATCATATTATGTTATATTCTAATCCAAATGATATATTATTACTATAACACAAATTATAAGTATTTTGCTTGATAATGTACTCTGCTATTTTATAAAATTAAAGAGATTTTAGAGAAGCTGTAAGGATTTAAAAGGTCTAGTAGATGTTTATTGTAATATTTCAGCTTTTTTTTGATTAAAATAAACTAAATTAGTCCAAAGTAAGTTTTGAAAACGACACAAAATATTCTTTCTACTCATTTTTTTGATTCCTTTTAAAATTTCCATATGATATAAATTACTAATATCGTTAATATTTATTTCTACTCATTTTTTTGATTTCTTTTAAAATTTCCATATGATTAAAATTACTAATATCGTTAATCTTTATTTCTACTCATTTTTTTGATTTCTTTTAAAATTTCCATATGATATAAATTACTAATATCGTTAATCATTATTTCTTAAATAAAGTTTAATTCCATCCTAAAACTGATATTTTCTGTTTAAAAAAAGCAAAGTAATATTTTTTTTTACAGACCCATGCGATTAAGCAAAGTGATGATCAGCTAGATTTACTTTTAGCTGGAAGTAAAGTTAAAAAGAAGAAAAAACTTAAAAAAGAAGACACTTGAAAATAACACAAACAGATTTTGTAGAATTCAACAATTTAATCAAATAAAAATTCATAAAATCAGATTTTCTTAAACCTAACCTGCTTATATAAACTTTTAAAGTTTTTTGTTTATATTTAAGTGATGATTATACAAAAACATGGTTAAAGAGGTAGAAGAAAACATATAAAAAAAATGGTAAAAATATTTTAACCCAGAATTTTATTAAATAAAATGCAAAAACATACTGTATTTATAGACAAATATTTAAAAAAATTAAACGGTATAACAAAAATTAAATTATAATACCGAAAAAACTTGGAAGTATCGCGAAATTTACCTTCTTACGTGAAATCTAACCATAAAAAATGGTTTATAAAATGATGTGGCGATTTCAATTAAGAAAAGGATAAAATATTTACTACAAATGTTTAAGATGTAGAAAAAAGCAACAAAGTATGAAAATCGGATAGCTTATCCAATGGTTTTAATACTATACACTTCACGCCACATAGGCTTGAACAAAATGCAACAAGAAATTATTCGAAAATTATTGCCGGGATAAGCGACTACAAATAGAATGTTTATCAAAACGTGCCAAAATTACCAATATTAGAAACGCAATGATTCGTTATAGTCAATAAGTACAAATTATTTAAAAGAAGAATTCACAGGATTTTTGTCGATATACTAAAATATTCAACATATAATGAAGATTTTAGATAAATCTTGCATATCCTTGATGTATATATCAAGCTTTTATTAAAGATACCTCAACAAAAAAAATCAGCTACTGTGTTAAGAACGTCGATTAAAATATCATTTCTTACGCTGTCGTACCCAGTATCTTACAAAGAGACAATGAATAAAGTGTTTTTAAATGATGAGATATTAAAATATGTGCTCAAAACAACATTTATTCTATTACATGTAGAGTAAAAGGCATCCCTAGAAGCAATAACAAATTGAGAAATGCAATCCTACAAAACACGCAGCTTGTTATAAATTACAGAATATCTCTTCGAAAAGGTTTGATTGATTTATATAAAAAATCGCGCTAAGCTACAATTAAATCTAGAGCAGAGCTTATCACAAACTCCGAAAATACCATATTTATTCCATATAGAGGAAAACAGTTACAAGTAAAAAAAATATAATTTATGAAGAATTTTTCTAACTCTAAATTTAAATTATATTAAAGAATACAAATCTAACCATCTATTGGGATTCGATGAAAATCGAAAAGGTATTGAGCATGTGGTATATACCAAGTTCAATGTCTATACATAGGTTTCACTTCTATATAAAAAAATCAGATGGCTTGTGGTAATAATGATTCAGATGCATATTTATGTCTTTTAGAAAAAAATCACTGTGGATTAAGGCTACACAAGATAGATTTACATAGCTATTGAAACTCAAAAAATAATTAAAAGGTTATCCATCATAAAGAAAAGCCTTAGAAAGTCAGTTGCCAAAAAAGATAATGATAGACATTCAATAGAATGCGACAAGAAAACATAATTTTAATTTAAAAATTGAATAAAAAATATTATCATATTGAATTATCTCCCACTACAAAATAATAAAATATTGAGCTTATTTCTCAATGTGTATCTTTTGTATCCTTAAGCGTAGAATCTTTCGATTAGCGTTTCCATTTACATTCTTAATGTGATTTTGCTTTTTCTTCAATCTATATTTCTTATAAAGTAAAAAAAATATTAAATATAAGAAACGCAATATAAATGGCTTAAGTGAATAATTTATGTGAATAAATATATTTAGCTCTGTGAATCGATATATTATCTTATTTTAGAGTTTTGAAGTAGAATATTTATTTTTTGGTTATGAAAGGAATGTGGTAGTGTCTATCTTGTTTTGCTGATATAATTAATAATAGCTGTTTACATCTCGTTTATGACATAAACTTTATACATCTTTCCAAGCATGTAAAAATTTTAATTTTTACTATTTTTCTTGGTACAACAAGCTGAAATAGCAGGAAATATAGTTTTAAAGTACTGAGCGTAATAATATGTAAAATTTAATTAAAAGATATAAACTTTGTGGTTTATTAGACATCAAAGTATAAGAAATATTATTCGTTTCAGCATACCATACATTTAGAAGGTTTTTTACATGTTAAATTTACAAAAAGTTAATAATGAATTATATATGTTTAAATATGTTATTTTTTGGTTTGAGATATAAATTATGTAATTTTTTAATTTAAGGTGTTTATATTATATGTTTAATCATTAACAATAATTGTAAATAGTATACCTCATACTAATTAGAACACTTGGATTATTTTTATAAGAAAATATGTTATAAGTCAAAGACCGCATCATAGGTAAAATTTACGCAAAAATATAATGTAGAAATAGTGGTGTAACTAGAATGTATACAAGTGTTTTTAAGATTTTCTATGATTAATTGGTGATATTTTCTGTCCCGATATATTATTCACTTATAATTTGAAATTAAAAAAAATATTGTATGATACTTAGTAGGAATTCGACTCATAAAAAAGCATATTTTTTTAATTTAAATAATTAAAGTAATATAAACATCCAGAACAAACATAATAGCTATTTTTTGAAAGGTTTGTCATGATAATAAGAAATAAAGAAAAATAAATGTGAAAAAGACCGCAATATTCCATAAAAAACCAAAAAAGAAATATGTAGAAACTATTTACGTAAAAGACACATCGATTATTGTTTTTACTTTTTTCTAAATATATTAGTTAAAAATAGAATTCTTTAAAATATAAATCAATCAATTTATTTGAACTTTCCACGTGACATAAACCCAATATCCGATCGCAGATATTCCAATAATCGAAATAAAAACCAACGTGACTATTAAGATAATTTTGAAAATATTATTTTTATTCTTTTTCTTTCCTTCTAATGTTTTCGATTGTGTCTCTTTTTCTGATGTGCTATCTTTATCTTCTTTAGTTATGTTTTCTAGCTTATTTCTATTGTTTTTATTTTTTATTTTTATTTTAGACGGGGTTTGTGGTGATATTTCAGGTTTTATACCCACAGATGTTGAAGCCAATTTTTCATTTTGATCTTTAGGCGAAATTTTTGATTGTTTTTTCTCAATTATCTGTAGGGGTACGCTTATAGGAATTTTGCCAGGTTTGGGTATAGATTTAGGTACAGGTTGTTCATGTTTGAGTTTAGATTCGGGTAGTAATTCGGGTACGGTTTTAGGCTTAATCATATTTTCATGTTCGGGTTCGGGTGTTGGTAAGAATTTAGACCTATGTTTGGGCTTAGGTTTGGGTTTAGGTTTAGGTTTGGTTTCAGATGTTGGTATTGAGTTCGGTATATATTCAGATATGATGTCTGATTCTGTTATAGATTCTGGTATAGGTTCATGTTCATGTGCAGTCACAGGAGCCAATCTAATCGTTTTATCCAATTCAATATCCAAAAGATATTTGCAGTAACTTTTTAAATTTTTATATACATCTTGAGAAGCACTCCGATTGATGGCATGTAAATTACAGGTAAAATTTCTATTAAAAAAAATAATAGAAGCTGCATTTGCAAATTCTAATGCTAATATAAAATTCTCAAAAAAATTAAACGTCTCCGGAATATATCTTTGGATCAGGGTTATTCTATTAACAGGTATGTTAATTTTTATATTTCTGCTAGTTAAGTTTTTTTCCAACAGGCTGAATAATTTGTCTTCATATGCTTTTCTTGGGCTAAATGTATTGCAATTATTCCTCTCAGTGCTTAAAATATGCATATAAAATATACATTCTAAGATAACTCGCAATAATATTTCACTATTAGATGTTACCTTTTTGAAGCAAAAAAATTTTAAAATAAACACTATAGGAATATATTGATGAAATTCGGACTTAGATATATCAATTAAGAGACTGTAAATCATATTTATTTGATTTTCATATGGTTTTACTTTGAAAAATTCTATAAAAATTTCTGGAAATTTTCTAGAAATATTAGCGGTTCCGTAGAAAAATTTTTCTTCGGAAAATTCGAAAATAGAATCAAAACTTGAGGATTCGTTTAAAATTTTATTAAGCCACGTTGCAGAAATAAATTTTATAAAATCTTTGTAGGTTACTCTATCAAATTTTAAAAATATATATGGAGTTAAAGATGGATTAAGAGCTCTAAGCTGATCCCAAAATGTTGAATCTAAAAAAAAATCATTTAAGGAAAAACCAATTGTCTCGCTATTTAAATCTTGCCATTTTTCAATTAGAAAACATAGCTTCAAAGATATGAAAAAAGAGTATATAGATTCAAATGATCCAACTCTAAGATAAAATCGCACGTATTCCCAGGATTGTAAATCTTGGAATTTGACTCGCATATTTTTTATTATTTGGAAGTCTATGTTACTATCGAGATCGAAACTGGATTTAATATTGTTTATAATCAATGGACAGTCAGTTTCTAATTCATTAAGTCTTATTACTTTTGATTTGAGAATTTCTTTCATATTTTCTTTAGTCTCCATACCAGATTTGAAGAGCATAATCATTTTTGTTTTTATGATATCATTCATCTCCCTGTTGCATTTGGTATATTCATACAACTTTGAAAAGGTTACAATATTAAAGAGAAGATCTGCATCGAATATGATTGGTTCATCTGTATCTTTGTGATGCACCAAGTAGAAAATTAAGCATACAAAGTGAGTTAAAAGAGGGTGATGAACAGAATTTGTGTTTTCTTTGACAACGTCAAGATAATAAGATATAACTGAAACATATTTTTCCATTTCCGATTCATTTATTTCATCACCTATTCCATGAAGAATATTCCGAATTTCATCATTTTGTCGTAGCACAAGGTTTAAATTAATGCGAAAATATACTTCAATCATTGGATCAATATTCAAACCAGTAAAACAATGTAAAATTTTTAAACAAACGAATACATGAAAAAACATGGAGTAATTTTTTTCGGATTTTATATAGATTTTATTACTATAAATGGCAATTCGATAATCTTAGCAATCAAGATATTTTCTAAAATAGCTATCTAAAGTTGTAATTGTTTATGATAACGATAATACTTATAGAGATAACAGCTTATTTATACTGTACGAACAAAATACATTTAATTTTCTTATAGCCCAAAATCTAAACGCGAATTAAATTCTTAGGAAAACACAAAACAAATAGCTTACACAAACAAATTTTTATAATTGCGCATTTTCAAATTTATCTCTAATCATTATACTTTATTGTTTAAAAACTTTTTAGTTTTTAACAAGCAACCTGTAGTAATATTACTTACGTACCTAATATTCCATTCCTATTCTACTTTTCTGTGTCGAGGATGTTAAATAAAAGTTTTAAATCTCTTTCATTTAATCTGTTGTTATTCGGGAATTAGCAAAGCTTGGGTTATAGACCGATAGTAATATCCATGAAATAGAATACACGAAGAAGATATATAGCGGATTTCAGATAAAAATAAAAATAAATAAATATGAAGTATAGAACAAATGTATCTATATATATGTCTAAAAACGAATAAATGTATATATATGTTTGTCTATTTAATCTAAATAAAGTATGTTATTTTTTTAATAAAGAGATCGTTTTTAAATAAAGATAGATTAATAAAAGAGGTTATTATAAGTATTGTAGTAACGGTGTTATCAAGGCAATTGGATGTTAAAGGGTGTCTTATAAGTTACGGTCAATTTGAACAATGATCAAGACAAATAAGAAAATTGATAACTTTTTTTTTTGATTCATAAAATAAAAGTATTATGATGTCAAATCTATATGAGGAGTTTACCCATATAAGAACCAAAAAAAAATTTTTTAAACCTCTTTTAGATTTTTTTTAAGGTTTGTAAATTTTTTTATTTAAAAGTATCACATCTTTTTTAAAATAGTGGCGAGTTTTATATGTGTTTAAATGGCATTAAAGCAGTTCTAGGTTTAACAGAAATAACTGCTACCCAACACTCCATCAGTAACCCCTGCGATACCTAAGCCCCAGACCCTTTCATCTACCAGGTGTGTAGCACCTAATTACTAGGCGAGGGTTGCCCTATTTTCTTTAATGTCCGTTGCATGGAATGTGATCGAAGGCCGAAGCCCCCTCCTGGGCTCCCCCAAGAATATGCAGCATTCCCACTTACTCTACACTTTCCGAACCCAATAAACTTCTAGCTAAGATATATTTCAGAGATTTACATGAGGTCCACCTAGACAGTGCAATGTCATACCAACAGATATAACCTGCTACTTAGCTTTCCTGGCTTTAAATGGTTTTTTGTTTTATATCTCCCAGGCGCTAAGTCTTCTAACTCGAGTGAGCAAGGCTAGGTTTCCATGCTTTTACATGGAAATTACCTACATGTTTAGCTGCAGTCGGCAATCTGGTTACGTCAAAAACTAAAAATAAATCGTAGAAAAAGTTTCTTCATTTCTTAGACCTCTTCTCCTCCTAACAACTCCCATGGAACAACTGAAGATGATGTGTGGTTTTATTTCCACCAAAAATCTAAACAATAATCTTAAAACAGTTTCACACACTCATTGCCAAGCAGAAAGTTTTTTAAGCGGTTATCCTCCCTCCACCAGTGACATAAAAGACAATATTTAAAAATATTATACAATACATTTTAAACATTTATATTTTCAAATATTGGTTGTATATTTAGAATTTGTAAAAAAAAGTACCAAGAGTAGTACTTTACGAACTCTAAATAATGATATCACATTTAAATAACCACAAGTTAAATCGATTTTTTTTTAATCTTTAAATATTTAAATTAAAAAAACGATTTTTTTTTTGAAAATTTACATTTTAAAAATAATTTGTGTATAACCCATGGAAAGGTGTAAACCAAAGTTTTTACCATTTCATCTCGGTCCGGTATCATATAAAAACGGTACGTTTACATTCCAAAGACCAGATAAGTTATCACCAATCCCTTCTTTTTTTCCCACTGTTGTAAAAAATGCAACATCAATTAAATTTTTTGGCCGCATGAAAACTTTCGAAATAATATCTGCATCTTCAATAATTTACAGTATTAATAATAAAGAATTTCATGTTAGAGATATCGATTCAAATAAATCATATTCATTCAAAGTAAATGAAGAAGTAAAAAGTTTAATAGTCACGCCTTCTGTAATATATCTCATAGCAAAAAATTATCTTTATACTGCTAATCAAAAAGTATTGAAATGTATTCAAATGTCTAATATTATAGATTTTGATTTTTCCGAAATTACCAACGAACTTTTTATTTTAACCGATACTTGTATAAGCATATACGGAGAGGTAAGACAACGTAGTACGTATGCACATTATCTACCCAAACCATTGTTTATACGTGTACTTCAGCACCCTCGTCTTGTAGTTGTTTCTCTTATTAGACATCTTATTCTCGTTGATCTTAGAAGTTCAACAATAAAACAAAATCCGTTGTTTAAATTAAGAAATCTAGATTCCAGTATCAAAGAAAATATTGAGCTTAGAAATCCAAAGAAAGGAGCAAAAAGTAAGGAGAAAAAAAAATTAGAAAAAAAGAAAAGCAATGTGAATAAAGAAAGTGAAGAAACTAAAGAAAGTATAGAGAGTAATGAGAATAAAATAAGTAAGGTGTCTAATGAGAATAAAATAAGCAAAGTGTCTAATGCGAATGAAGAATGTGAAGAAACTAAAGAAAGTATAGAGAGTAATGAGAATAAAATTAGTAAAGTGTTTAATGTGAATAAAGAGAGTAAAATGAGTAATGAGAATAAAATAAATAAAGAGAATACAGAAAATAGATTGAACAAAAAAAATAAAGGGAATAAAGCGAACATTTCAAATGATTTAAGAAAAGATACAGTGGAGAAAAATAAATTGAAAAAATCGGATGTTGACAAAACTAAAAAATTAAAATTAATGATTCCTGAATATAAATATACAAAAATATCAAAGAAAAAGGGTTTTGAAAGACCAAATTATGATTTTGATAAAAAGAATCCAATATATAGCAATTTGACAGTTTTGATGGTGTTTAATGAAGATATTACAAAAATAAATAAATATGAAAACGGTTTGTATATATTTTGCTTTATGAGAATTTATAGAATACCAGATATACGAACAGGAATAACATTTTGTGATGAAATAGGTGTATTTTTAAGAAACTGCAAAATGTATATAGGCGAAAGAGATTTGATATTTTATAACAAAAGAGGTGTTTTTCAGTATACTTCTCGAAATAATTTATTTGATACCAGAGTGTGTTCGTACGATATCGACGGTTTCGCTGCCTTTAGCCTTAAAAATAATATTTATGGGTTTCTTTTTGAAGATAAATGTATAATGTTCGAAGAAAAAAATATAAATCATTATAATAAATATCAAATTCCCTTGAAATCTGGCCACGATTATATTTCTGATTTTTTTAAAAAACCAAGATTTGGACTTGATTTTATTGGTCTCACTCGTAATTATAAAACTATATATGAGGATGAATTGTCTTGTGAATTATTAGATGAAATCGAAGGGATGATCAAAGAAATCAAAGGAACCAAAAAGGAGGAGGGTGTTAAGACACAGGAACAACCATTACTTGATATTTTTTATGATGCACAAAGTGATACATGCGGTTTTTAAATGTTGCTTTTGTTTATTAAATATAACACTGTTTTATGAATATAATATTTATTTATTAGCTTTTAGATTTAAAGACTTTAATTATTAAAATTATTACTTCCTATTTCTCAAAATTTGCTTAAGATTTAAATTTAAATGGTCTATTGTTGAATAATTCGAGTTTTTTGTAGAGATTTTTCGGGTTTATTTTAAAGGTATAAAAAATATTTATTTTCTGTTAATAATATATTTGGTAAAGAGTAGTTAACCAAATGGATTGGGAAAAAAAATTTAAGCATAGGATGTAAGGTTATTTTTTTATCTAAAATAAAAAATTTATCCTTCGATAAATTAAAACTTCGAAAATTAAATTTTAAAAGGATTTGCGTTTCGGGAATAGATAGTATTTAGCGATCGAGCAAAAAAAATATTTAGAAATGACTATATTAGTTGTTACGATGATGTTTTTGCGTGTCTTCGTTTACTTCACTTGGAATAAATATTTATTAAATTCTTTAAAAAAAATTAATAGTCACTTTGGCAGAGGAATCTTTAAGATATGTATTTGCAAATAAGCTTAAACGTATCAGAATCAAACTCGATATAAAATTCAAGGCGATAATTATAAATTTATTATTACCAGAATATATATAGTACAACACTTAACCAAGTGAGAATTCTTCATATGATTAGCTTCAAATGGATAAAATAAAAAAATGCGGGATTTCGCTCTATTAATCAATGATTCCAGTCTTATTTATATTTCTTTGAGGAAATGCTGCTTCATGTGATACTACAATATTGCGTGCATCCAAATATCTTATAAATTATTATAAGAAGCCCAAAATATCGATAAGAAAAGTGAGATATAGCGTCGAAAAAATTAACAAACAATACTACCGTTTTCTTTTGATGGACGAAAAAAAACATATATTAACTTTAAGAGGTACGAAAAGTTTGCGAGATTGCATACAATGTCCAGAAATACGCAAATATCATTGCACCAATATTTTATAGATAAATAAAGAAAGATGAATTGTGTAGCGAACTTCATCATTTTTGGATCACAACCTATTAAAAAAGGCAGAAAATATACATAATAAACTCGAAAGAGGAAGAAAAGTCGAATATAAAAGAAGGATAAAACAAAATAGAAACAAATAGATTGCAATACACAGAGGAATGGAATAGCCTTTCGTTAAACATATTTTTTTGAAATCATGCAAAATCATTATTTTGTCTTTATATGTTAATTTTGGTTTGCCTTGAACTTCTTAATAGTCAAACAAATTAATAACTCAGAAATATATATTAGAAATTTAATTCATTGTCTATTGTAGTAGAAAAAATATATAAAAGGTTGGCATATAACATATATTTGGATCAAAAATATCGACTCTATGATAGTATCTAGTTCCTAGTAATTAAATGATCAGAATTTTTTTCAAATGTATAGAAAAAATAACAGAAATCATATATACTTGGGAAGTTTATAAAAAAATTTACAAAAAAACGCAATAAGCTATTTTATCATATTTATAGAGAGGGAGAATAACAAATAAATAATCTGCTTGAAGATGAAAATGTGAGAAGATTATTATTTGTATTTTTAGTGAAATGAATCAATTACAATTCTGGTTGTTCCATTTGAATTTCTATGAGGAAGAGAGGTCTACGAAATAGCGAAATTTTTTGTGCAAATTTATTTGTAGTTTTTTATGTATATAGATTGCAGCCGAACATGTAGGTAATTTCCGTTTAAAAGCATGGGAGCCTAGCCTGCTCACTCGGGTTAGAAAACTTAGCGCCGAGAGATTTAGAAAAAAAACCATTGAAAGCCGGGAGAGCTAAGTAGCAGGTTTACCTGTTGGTATGACATTGGACCGTCTAGGTAGACACCATGTAAGTCTATGAAATATATCTTAGCTAGAAGTTTATTGGATTCGGAAAGTGTAGCGTAAGTGGGAATGCTGCATAGTCTTGGGGGAGCCCAGGGGGCTTCGGCCTTCAATCACACTCCATGCAACGGACATTAAGGAGCTACGGGAAACTGTTTAGCCTATATATTAGGTTCTATACACCTGATAGATGAAAGGCTATGGTACGTATGTATCGCAGGTGGTACCGATAGAGTGTCAAGGTATCAGTTATCTATGTTAAACCTATAACTGCGTTAATTTCATGAAAACAAATATAACACGTGCCACTATTTCAAAATGAGTTGATATGTTTAAATAAATTTATCTTGTTGAGTTATAATATCTTAAACTACATATTTTTACATAATTTTTAACGAATAATTTTATTGATTTATTTCAATCCGAAAGGGTTTACGTTTTAATGTAAAAACTATAAGTTTGCTAAAAAAAGATAGTTAAGTTTCGAATTCAAAGAATAATAATCACAGAAATTATATAAATTTAAGCCTAAATATTAAGATTCTAAAAAGTGGAGAATACACATGATAAATTCAAAACAGGCATATAATTCTTCAATCAAACATCTTTTAAAAATGTTTTATCACACAAAACATCTTGATATAAATCTTTGTCAATTAAATATATCAGAATCAAAAAATTATATAGAATTAGGCTTCGGGCAAATCATTAGAAACAAATTTGGAAGAAGAATAATTAAAGAACGCCGTTTGAATTTTTATTATGCTTTTAAGGTATGAATTTTTCGAGTTGCAAATACACAAATATGTATATATGCGAGAACACGTTAAAACCAAAAAATTTAATTCTTTGGATAAAATGATTTCAAATACTTTCTATATAATAGATCAACACCTTGTGAGTGCTGAATTAATGTAGTTTTTCCATAAAACTAAACATTTTATTAGTCATTACTTAAAAAACATCTTTTATATATGCTTTGAATCCCTATAAATATTTTGAAAATAAGATAAAAAACTAGCTTTGCAGTTGTTTACTTTGAAAAAAGCAAAGTGAAGGTTTTAGTAATTTTTGCCGAAAGCCTTTTGTCACTAAATTAAAACATGAAAATTAAGCAGGTATTATCTGCAATATTGTCTATAGACTTACAATTAAGTGTATAATAAATTTAAAACTAATATTTCTCCGAATTTAATGATAAAATATATCCATTTTGGACAAAAATAATACACGTGGACATCTCTAAATTAAGAAACGTATATGGTTGTTCAATTTTACCATTGAAAAAAACCTCGTGGTAAATAAAAAACATAATATAGCTTTTCTACCTATTTATTAACGAAATTTAAGGTGAAAATTTTAATGAGTTGATTTCTGCGGTAAAGAATAATAAAGATATTTTGTAGTGATCAAAGGAATCATTTGATTTGATATAGATAGGAAAAAATTCACTAACAAAAAATAGCAAAGTTTAACCATCTATCAATATATCTAAATAACAAGAAAAAAAATGACATTTAATGTTATATTATATTGAAAAATAATTTGTTTTTTGTTCACGGCACTTGTATATGACTTAAGCAACGAAACTTTTGATAACGGTAAACTATTATTCTGGTAAATTCAAATTACATAAAACTATTGGTTAGCAGAAAGCACGTGTCAATATTTTAGAATCTCATAAGATCATTATGGAATGATTTCGAAAGTAGATGTAAAAATATCCAGAAACAACTATAAAAGCATTACAAAGATGTAGTTTAATTTTTACTTCACTTCTTCTTCATAAATAAAAATTAAAGTTATCAAAATGAACTTCGAGTCACTTTGTTCGAAAAAATATTGAGATAAATGTGGAAAAATAAGATGAATACAAGGATAAAAACATTTTTTTAGATTCCGAATAAAAGAAAGATACATTTATTTTAGATAAAAAAAGTAATGCAAAAAGACACATTGAACTTGTGACTCCGTTCACTAGGATTTGGTTTAAATCTTTGAAACCAAAAAATTTTGAAGCTAAGAGTTTCTGGCAAACCATCGAAATCTTATTCAACCATTTAGGTTAGAAAATATTTCGCTTAAGATAAAAAGAGTGTGTGAATATAAGTAAAACCAGACAATGTGCCTCATAAGTCTCTGATTACGGGTATAAATTTTGATATAAAAAGTATCAACTGTGTTTTAAAGGAACGCCGAATTCATTTATTTCAATCTAAAAATTCAATCACTATCAAAACCAAATTTCGAAAAGAGCCATGCAGAAGTATAAATAATTCAGTACAAAGACATTTAAAGCATAGAAACCTCATGCCTATACTACAGATGCTTTCAACGAGAGTTTCAGGCGATACAACACCTGACTTATTGAATCTAAAAGCGTTAATAATATGACTTAATCGACCCATTAGTTTGGAATATAGCAAAGCAGTCAATTATAAAAAAATATCAAACGAACAGCTGATGGTAATTTAAACCAAACAAAAAATCAAGAAAAAAACCATTTTTCTTAAAATTTATTTTATTTTAAATATCCTGTCTTCTTTTAAAAAAACTATTTGCAATAAATTTTATTTTACATATCTTGAGCTCTTTAAGAAAACTATATTGTAAATATTTTTTTATCAAAAAAAAAGGTTTTATACCCATGGAATTTGAGCAAGAAAAAGTTGAAAGACTTTTAAAAAAGAATTTTTTTATTTCACCATCAGCTCACATTTATGGAGGTGTATCAGGTTTATATGACTATGGACCGTACGGATGTCCTCTAAAAAACAATTTTATAAATTTTTGGCGTAAATTTTTTATAATAGAAGAGATGATGTACGAATTAGATACAACAATTTTGACACCATATGAAGTTTTAAAGGCGAGTGGTCATGTTGATAAATTCTGTGATTTACTTGTTTTTGACAAAGTCACAGGTGAGTTCTATAGAGCAGATCATTTATTAAAACAAGAATTTTCAAAAATGGAAGAAACAGATCAAATAAAAAGAATTATTGATAATTTAGACTGTTTGAATATTAAAGAATGTGATGAAATTATTAAAGCTTATGAAATAAAAAGTCCAAATAATAATGAACTTGGTAATACAACATATTTTAATTTAATGTTTTCGACATTTATTGGACCTAAAACACAAAATATGGCATTTCTTAGACCAGAAACAGCCCAAGGACAATTTATAAATTTTAAAAAACTTTATGAATTAAATAATAGTAAATTACCTTTTGCTTCTGCCAGTATTGGAAAAGTGTTTAGAAATGAAATTTCTCCTCGATCTGGTCTTTTACGAGTAAGGGAATTTGAACAAGCAGAAATTGAATATTTTGTTCATCCAAAAGAAAAAGATCATCCAAAATTTCAAACTATTTCTGATTTAAAAATTAATTTACATTTTAGTAAAGAAAATGAAATTCAAAAAACTGAAAAAATGAGTATTGGAGATGCCGTTAAAAATAAAATAATTAATAATCAGTCTCTTGGATATTTTATTGGAAGAACAAAAATATTTTTAGAAAAAATTGGAATAAACGAGGAATATTTAAGATTTCGACAACATAAAAAAGATGAAATGGCACATTATGCATGTGATTGTTGGGATGCAGAAATATACTGTTCATACGGATGGATTGAGTGTGTAGGAATTGCAGATAGATCGTGTTACGATCTAACACAACATCAAATGGCTTCAAAAACCAATCTTAATGCTCATATTCAGTATTCAGAACCTAAATCTGTAGAGTTTTGGAAACCAGAAATTGATAAAAAAGCGATCGCATCAATTTTAAAAGAAAAAACCGGTGATTTTTTAAAAGAATTAAATAATTTACCCGAAGAATTTATTTCTAAGAATTTAAAAAATAATATTTTAACTTTTCAAAATATTGAAATAAAATTTATTCGAAACAAAAAAAATATTTACGTTGAAGAATTTGTTCCCGGTGTAATTGAACCAAGTTTTGGTATTGGAAGAATAATTTATTGTTTGTGTGAACATTCTTTTTATACCAGAAAAGAAGATAAAGAAAGAGGAGTAATGAAATTTGTACCACGTATGGCTCCTTTAAAAGCCGTAATAACTCTTTTAAAACAAACACCATCTCTACAATTATTACTTACAAATTTAAAAGAAGAAATGTCAAAAAACGATATTAGTTTCTCAATAAACACAAGAAATGTTTCAATAGGTAGAAAATATGCTTCAAATGATGAAATAGGTGTTCCATTTTTCATTACCATTGATTTACAAAGTATGTCTGATAAAAAAGCAACTATTAGAGAAAGAGACACCATGGAACAAATAAGAGTACCTCTTGAAAAAATACCAATTTTAATCCAACAACTTTGTAACAATAATGTGAAATGGGAAAACTTAAAAAATGAATATGGATTGTTCGTATTTAAAGAGGAACAGAATATTTAAGTTAATAAAGAGATTATTGTTTAAAATTTATTGAATAATAAGTTCGTATTTAAAGAGGAACAGAATATTTAAGTTAATAAAGAGATTATTGTTTAAAATTTATTGAATAATAAAATATTTTTTATTTTTCTTTTTTTTGGATTAATTTCAAAGTTGTAATTTAAATATATAATTATAGACTATTTAGATTTAAAAAAAGAGAAAGAAATTGTTAAAAAAGTGGAAAATAATATTCAAAAGCGAAAAATTTATTTAATAAGACTAATAACGAATTACACAATACAAACTTAACAGTTTAAATGCCAAATCGGGATTTCAAAATTTTTTAATTTTTTAATTTTTTAATTTTTTAATTTTTTAATTTTTTAATTTTTTAATTTTTTAATTTATAAAATATTTTATATTCGAAAAATTATTTTATAAAGCAAGTATAAGTTACTAACAGTTTTTTAAATTCTATTCTAAATACAAAAATTGTATCGTAAAAAGTTTTTCAAATTCATTAAAATAACTAATAATACTACATTCATCTACTTTTTTATTTTCTATTTTAAATCCTACATTGATATATGGTTCACATAAAATAACTAAATATATATTTTCTTTATTATATTTTTCTACTTTTTGTTCTAACGAATTAATAAATTTAAATACTGGTTTTTCTGTTGATTGTGTATACTCTAATTGAATATTGTGTCCTTTTTTATTTTCTTGTATAATATTTCTTATTATATATTTGGGACTAAGTTTGTTCTTTTTTAAATCTATTATTTTTTCTGTATCAATTTGTTTTTTAAGTAGATTTTGGTGTTTTGTTCCTTGGCAATGAGAAATATAATTTATTTCTGTGTTGTGTAATGTATAACATAAAAGACATTCATATTTACCTATAGAATTTATACGATGATACTTATCTTTTATAATTGATGATGTTTCTTCAATTATTTTTTTTATTCTTTTTCTTTTTTGAAGTAATTCTTCATTTTTTGTTGAAATATTTGTGTTATTATTTGTGTTTATACGGTTGTTAAATACCATGGATGTGGGTTATAAAGAGATATAAAAATAAAATTTAAAATATTTGTGTTTATACGGTTGTTAAATACCATGGATGTGGGTTATAAAGAGATATAAAAATAAAATTTAAAATATTTGTGAGAGAAAAAGATTAAGAATCTAAAAGATAGAAGAATTTGAAAGTTTGATAAAAAATGTTCAGATTATGGAACAAATCTATTCGATCAAATTTAGGAAGAAAATTTTAACGGTATATTATTTATTATGAATATTTATGTTTGAAGTTTATTGGATAATACCTGTTTTTATTCAAAACATATGCCCAATCAGCAGCTATTTGCGTTTCTTGCTTACTTACTTATTCTGGTCTTCTTCCCCCTCTCTATGTTGAGGTTAGACAGATGAACGCTAAAGTATTATGTGGCTGGTTAATGTTCTAGCGTATCTCGAGTCTTTTAACATTTTATAGAAAGCCGGTTCTGCGGGGTCAAAGCATTTTAACTTTCATGAATTCTTCATTTTTCATCATTAACCCTCTATTTTAATGTTCCATAGGCTATAATCCAATTTATACGCCAGCTCATTGATTTTTGAGACATTTCTTTGTTTTCTCGTTTGTTTATTTTAATCGGTTGTAAATCAGCGATTCTGGGTGAATAGCACTAGATCCAGGGGGGTTCATGCACTATAAAAAACGCAATCAATGATTCTCACATTCAGTAACACACTCATCGTTGAATAGATAGTTATCAATGTGGTTATTCTATTTCTACCTGTTTTCAGAATAGTTCAAGCGTAATATTTTCTCCTTAAAAATGCTTCCCATTTCCACATTTCTCGAATTTTTAATTCAGAAGCTCAGAGGGTTCATTAGTCCTGACATAAACCGCGAATGATAGTCATTTGTTTATTTTTAAATGATAATCATACGAATTTTTGGGCTTTCGATTCTAAAGAGCATGATCATAATATGTGTTTATATTATAGGAAAGATTACAGAACATTAAAATAAAAATTTGGCATTCTTAATTTTCTTTTTAATTCAACCGAGCTGTCTTTTACGTTTTTTTTCCTTTATAAAATTACTGTTATGTGCATGGCTGAACCGTTCAGACTTTATAAAAAGTCATAAAAATTTGCACACTTATTCGTCATTTGATTAAAGAATATAATCTAACTTTTTCGATGAATTCCCTTGTAAATTTTGAATTTTAAACAACTTTTTTTAGCCCAATTGAGATTCATTCGATTTTACTCATATATTTCTTATCAGGTCGGTTTAGAAGTGGTTAAGGTCATAAACAAGGCTCAGTGTGACAAGTGGCAATTATAAGTAATTTAACTTTTGTATTGCACATTCTATTTTTTCAAATATTTTCGTAGTACTTTTTTGGCACATTTATACTAAAAATACAGGGAATTTCCCGTTGTTAAACCTTATAAGGTAATTCTTTCTGGGTTTTTTAAAAGTTATTTTTCCCAATCGTGTCCGTATTTTCAAATATGTAATCCAGATTAGGCTTGCCTAAAAGTTTTAAATAAATAGAATATATGTTATATATTTTTATGGTCAGCCTAAGTCTATTTTTTTAGGTTCTTCACAATAGCATGTTATAAAAACTCTAATTTAAAAAAATACCAACGCTTAAATCGATATGATTTATTAATTCTCAAATTTGGTTTTCGAGAAGTTCAAAATCCTTTTTAAACGTTTTTTTGTAAAATCCCCGGAATTAAAGGAATTGCACAGGTTGTTTCTGTTTTTTTTATAAACGATTATTGTAATTATCTTTCCTTTCTATTGTTTTATTTGGTTGTTTTTATATTCCTTTTTTGTTTTTACTTGCTAATTTTTACGTTACTCATTCAAAAATTATTTATTGGGTGTTAGTATGATTACTCAGAACTGAGTTACGACAATTTTAAATAAACTTTTATTAAAAAATAAAAATTTACAAGGAATTTAATAAAATTAAGAACTCAATTTTTTTTCTTTTTAAATATATTATTGTTAATCTTATATTAGATTTTCAATTATAATAAAAACAAAAGATTTTATTATAATTTCTTGTCATATACGCTCGTATGTTCTTAATATTATAATATATCTTTAATTAACTCAATTATATATCAGTTTTATATTTGATTAATTAAAAGCATATATAACTTCATAACTTTTTAACAATACTCTTTCCTATTAATAATTGTCTATTTTTACGTATTGTTAAATGATAAAGATAATGGTACATCTTCTTTTTTAAGATTATTTCTTATTTCAATTGTAATTCCAAACAAAGTATAAATAATTTTATAATATATATATATCAATGGTAAAAATATATACCACGCACTGTGTTCTATAGTTAGAAAGAAAACAGTAATCGAATAAGGAATCATTATGCCCAGTAGGTTGTACAAATATTTTTGATCCATTTTTGCCTTCATAAGTTTTTTAGTTACATTAATGATAACAAACATCCATTTTACTAATGGATGAATATCTTTTACAAATATTATCATGGAAGAAATATTTTCTAAGAATTTTTCAAATAAGTTTTTGTATATTTCTGTACTTGGTATCTTTTCAGTCATTTCATTGGTATCGGTATCGATTGTTGATGGTAATGATTCTATTTGGGAAACTAAGAGAAGTGCAAAATATTTAGGTATTAACACATCAAATGATAGCATCATTATTATACCGTTGAAACAATTGCTATAAAATATATTTAGTGGCTTAATAAATAGAACTTTGTAAGAATCCAATGCAGAATTATCATCAAAGAAGATAATTAACTTATAAAACGGATATACGGTTAATAAAATTTCAAATATGAAAGGAATAAGTATAATACTTAAATAATTTAAAATTTTTTTTATCTTTAAAAAATATATCCACGGAAAAAGTAAAAAAGTAAGGATAAATAAACCAAATGTCCATATAAAAGAATATGTATTTACATAACTAAATAATTCTACAATTATTTTGTCAATATTTTCTGTACATAAATATTTAACTATTCTTTCACCTAAATAATCATATATCTCCCTTTTTTTGTATCACATAAAATATTTTGTGCCTGAATAATTTTTGAAATGCTAGCTTCATCTGGTTCTTGGTGTAAGCTATATTCTTTTATAAGTATTTCACATGCCAATTCTATTTCTTCTTTGGTTGCTGTTTTTTTAACATTTAAAATTTTGTAAAGTGATAATGACATCTCTTAAAATTCAAATAAAAATGTTTAAATTCTTTTTATACGAATAATCAAACATTAATTGCTATAAATAAATTCATCACACAAAAATTAAACACAAATTAATTCCTATTTTCAAATAAATCAAATTTAAAACCAATTCTATTCAAAAAATACTAAATTAAAAATTTAAACTTATATAAATGATATTATATGTGGTGATTTGCATTATAAAAAACTATATCAAACGAAAAGTGAACCATAATTAATATTTATACTGAAGAAATTGCAATATATCCAAAAATCTCTCTAAATTAAGCAACAAAAAAACTTTTGGAATTAAGTTTTTAATTATACACATACGATGGTAAATGAAATAAAAACATTTCAACCGAATTTTTATACAAATTTATAATAAATTATACTTTTTAATTTAATAATATGAGTATAATCAAATACTTTATTTTAAAAACAATGAATTTTTAATTGAATTGCAACTATACAATATATTTGTAATTATTATAATCTACACGTAAGGCGTTATTATGACAATTTTTTTAAGATATTATAAGGTAATAATACTATTATGGCAAATATAAAAGTATAAAATATATTCTCACTGGCGTTATTTATGGTTGTTTTAAAATAAATAATCCCAATATTAATTTCTGATTAGAAAACGTTATAGCTTGTACTGCTTTAGTTGGTAATATTTTAAATTGTATAAATTAATATGATGGAAGAATAAATATAAAAGTTTATAACGTGTTTAAAATTTTAATCTGTTATTTTTAGATTTATAAATTCCTATTAAATATATTTTAAGATCTGTAATTAATAAAATAGTTCATATGTTCAAAAAACGGCAGGTTTAATATTTGTTTCATGGAATATACGCTGTTCTAGTTTTAATATAAATAACTCCGCCTCCAACACCATATCGGTACCCCTTCAAGACCATAATTCTAAGCATTGCATTTAAAATATATGTAAAACCAAATTAAGGGGCGAAGCAGTTGCTCAAAGTTCATTTGTGTCTATTGCACAGTATTTGATCGTAGTTTGAAATACCCCCGGGTTCAACTAACACTATGCAGTATCCTTACATTCTCTACACTTTTCAAACTTAATAAACTTCTAGATAAGATATGCATCGGCGACCGAAATGAAGTCTACTGATACGTTTGCCCGTCATACCAGCATATATAACACTTTACTTGTTAGAGAATGTTCAAGGGGTATTTTTTTGTATCTTCCAGGGACTAAATATTGACACGCGGGCAACAAACCCAAATTTTTATAAGTTTATAAAAGAAATACTTTAAGTTTCAGCCGAAGGTTTTTTTATCTTGATATATAAAAAGCTAAAACCAAGTTTTTTGAATGACCTTCACTATTCTGTATGTTGTTTGCTTTTTTTACAAATTCAGATGAAACAATTATAATGTAGCATAGTTTCATCAAAAAATCACTCAATTGTTTTGCAAATCATTAATTTCATCGAATCGTTAGATTAAAAATAGTTTTTAGTGTTGTTTGTTTCTCTTCAGATAATCAGTCTTTAAATTGAAATAGTTTTATATTTAACAATGAATAAATTTCAGAATTAACAAAAAAATATTTCTAGTGTATACCAGCTTATATATATATTGAGGTACTCATTGAAAGGGAAACAAGCTAAAATTTTATAAAAAAATTGTTACCAATTAAAAATTCATTTTTTTAAACGAAATTCTATTTGTTTTATCAAATAATCAGTTTCTTGAAAAATTTTATATTATAAATGTTCGCTCGATTAAAAAAGTAACTCTTGATTGAATTCAAATAATGATATAAATACTAATTTTTTCATAGATTATTTATATAGAATGGCTGAGTTTTAGTCGCTTCAAATAATTTTATTATCTAACTATAACGAAGTTACTCTGCTAGCGGTTACATTTTAATGAATATTTGCCAATTTCACTATAATTTTTATAAAATACATCAAATAGGCAGCAAATTAAGTAATCTTCTAATCGATAACAAAATTTAAAAACAATGGAATCTCTGAGCTATGTCATAGAAATAAGCTATATTTGAAGGCTCTAAAAAAAGTAGAGATGTTATAAAACATAAAAATTTCTATTATATAGGCTTACACCTAAAAAAATACTTTTTTAAATCAAACTTGGTCAGTATTACAAAATGAAACATAAAAAAGTATTGCACAAATAAATTGCTGTCCTAAATTTAAATGAATGCTACCAATCAGTTTCCATTGTAAATATTAGAAGACAAGGAATTATCAAAAATAGACGGAAATGGGATGTTCACACGCAGAATCAAAAACTTTTTGCAAATCAAATCCGGATAAGTAACCAAAATAAATTGAAAATTCTGAGTTAAAGTTTTATTAGTACTATCTGTTTAAGTTATAATCTTAAAATTAAAAAAATCACATTCAAATAAGTTTTTTTGCTTATGATTACAAATTGCGGTTTTAATTTATCTTAGTTTGTTTTTTAATTTATCTTATTTTGTTTTTTAATTTATTAGCTATTGCTATATTATTATTTACAGTAGCTTTTTCAAATTTTTTTTCTTACTTTATATATTCATATTTATTTAATTTTATTTCTATTCAGATATTATTTAAATCTTAGAACATTCTCACCAAAAATTAAAACAAACTAGACCGCTTAATAAATTTAATTACATTTTAATCTATATTTTGTTCCATAAATTAATTTTTATCATAAATAAATTACATTATTACCAAATAAAGTAATTTTTGTTGTATTTAAATTTTCATCACTTATTCCTTGGATATGAAATATACATTTGCTTTTCTAACATTTTTTTACTTTGTTGCTTTGAATGTTCGTTTTTTAAAAACCAGAGAGCAAAAGCTAAAGTATCAGTTACAAATCCTATAGTAGATGTCACTACATTGAAAGTACTTATTTTTTTTAAAAAGTCTATAAAGACAAAGATACCCCAGTCGAGTGTTATAATGATACAATTATCAAAAAAATATATTCTAAATTTCAAAATTATATAGAAAATAACGAGCAGTTCGATACCAATCAAGTAAAACACGATATTCAAGAATTAATTAAATTTATGAGGTGAAAATATCAATAAATAATTTTATTTGGGAATCATTAAATACTTTTTGGTGAATTTCAAGAAATTTAATGAGTGTTTTAAAAATTGCTTTTAATGATTTATTTAGCTTATAATTTCACTATATTCATAATATTTTTACAGCATACAAGCTTCTTTTTAAAAAATTTCAAGTATTTTTTTTGTTCGTTTAATTAGTTAAACAATTTATCAGTAAATGATAAATTAAAATTTGTTGTTTTATTTTATTATTAAAATCATCTATAAAATAAAAAAAATATCAAAGTTAAATGTAAGACTATAAATGTAAAAATTTGTTTTAAATCAATGAATATTTTAAATCTGTTTTGTGTTTATTTTTCTCAAATATTTTGCGATTTAAATAATGGCAGTAGTTTTTTGTAATGCAGTTTATTTTTTTATCAAAAAATTAACAAATACAAAGACATTTGTAGTTCTTTTTATTAAAACAACTTTAAATACGTTGAAAAATATATATAAATACATTAATTTACGTTTTTTGGCATAAATTTATTTATTATACCGCGTAATTTGACGCTTTTTTTCATGTTGAAAATTTTGTTCTTTCCTAAAGAAAAATATGAATAAATTAATTTATCACATTAAACAGAAACGAATCAAATTACACTGTGAATATAAAATATTTTTATAGGATTCATTTTCGGATAAAGGACTGTTAAATATAATTAAGTTATTTCGTCTGAAAATTACTTTTTGAATTATATCTTTGCTCGTAATTTCACTGATTAGTTTATTTTCTCATATAAATTGGTATTTTAAGTAGATATTCGGATTTTCAGCAATTATTTTAATTTAAGTGGTTCTTTAAGCCAAATTCTTTTATTTATTTATAAGTATAAGTAAATGATAACATAATATTTTTCATAGTTGTACTGTGCAAAAAAGAATTAAGGCTTTCTCATCTTTATTTTACATTTTATTTGTTTGTAATCGTCTTTCGATAAGAAAAATAAAATTTACTGGTTTTTAATTCATATATAATTAATTGTTCTCTGTTCGACCGATATTCAAAATTGAATTCTATCATTTTGTTTTGATGATAAAATCAATTCTAAAATTATCTCATTGGACTTATATAACATAAAAAACCATAATAAGATTTATTTAATCAAACGCATTATTTTTTATATTTTAAGTTTCTCGGTTTTAATATATTAGCAATTCTAACAAATAAAAGTTTTTTAATATCGCGAGCATTTCAAATATTGTTTATTCGAAATAGATTTGTAAATATATTGCAAATATATTCTGTTTGGAATAAAATGTATTATATTTTTCTGCTTATAAATCTTTTTATCTTCTTAAAAAAACAATCTCACAATTATTGTAAGATCTATAATTATGATATTCATATAAAACTGATGACATAATGATTAGCATTCACTCTTTAGATGTCTACCTATAGTTTTCGTTTTTCATGTAAGAGGTTTTATATTTAGTGAAATCTACGAAAACGACAAGACAATGGAAAAATCTTAAATTTCTAAGAATAATTTTATAAAATTAGCTTACAATCCAATTCATATCTTTGTCCAAACTTTCCCTTAGAATTCATATAATATCAATTAAATTTTTTGATTTAAATATAATTTTTAGGTCTCTTTATAATTTTGAATAGAATTTATCAATAACGTTAATTTATCTTTAGTCCTATACTAATTTACTATAAAGTAAATTTAAAATACTGAACGTTACATTCTATAATTAATTTCAATAAAATCTCTTTTATTCTAAACTTGTGGTATTATGTTTATTGATATAATCCGACGCTAGGAAGATCCGATTTCTTCTTGACTAAAAATCATATTTTGCCATCCAGACTAAAATTACTAAGAAATTAAAAAAATTCACATCTTAAAAATACATTCGACATTTTAAATATGAAAGCTTTTTTAGAATCGTGTACATTCAAAAATTGTCTTACGTTAACCGGAATTAAAAAAGAAAAGATAACCGTACTTTCCGATCATATTCATTTTTGGGTTACCAAAAATCTAAAATTCTTTTTTAGTATATTAAAGGACATAGTGTGTATTTTAATATATTAAGTGCTTGTACATTTTCATTTAATATTTATTTCTATTTTAGACATATATGATTTTATTAAATATTAAATGTATTTTTTAATAGACATCGTCAAATAATTCTTTGTTTTTACAAACTTGAATATACTTTTCATAACACCCGAATTGATATTTATCAAATATTTCTGGGTTTTTATAGCTTAAAATCATATCTGATACTGATAAAACAACGGGTAATTTCTAAAATTTTGCAAAAGCATATTTAATTTGCCAAAAGATCTAGAATATTCGTTTAAAGTACAAACATTGCAAACTTTAACATATTTTTTTAATACTGTTTTATCCGTGCACTTAATTTAAAATCGGTTTACACCGAAAAAGAAAAAAAATATGAAAAAAGGCTTAAAGGTTGACATTTTTGAAAGTTTTTTGTTCCTTATTTTCCTCATTTCTTTTACTTTATTGATTATAGTAACACAAGAATTATATAATACGAGAATAATTATTTATAAGAATTTGTTTAGTCATTATAAAAATCCTATCTAGGTTACCCCGTTGTCTATTAGGCTACATCCTTTTCATCATCTTAACTGGTCTTTCGTGGTAATTGTTGTCTCTTCAGATTTTATCAGGTTATTTAAATTAATATTTAGACTTAAAAAGGTTTTAACTTGATGATCAGAAATTGAAAAGGAACGACTAAAATTCGAAGCTTTTATACTTAATCTTTGTATAGCAAAATTAATCGCTTAGAATAATTTTTATTTTTTACAAATATTATGTTCTGAGTTCGTAGATTAATCAAGATATCTAATTACTAGACATAAATTCAACTATTATACTCTTCACCCAGCTAATTAAAAAATAATCTATTTATTTTCGAAATAAATCAAATGATAATGTTAAAAATATTACTGAAAGACATTCCTACGACATTTTTACAAAATAAATTCTATAATTTATTACTAAAAGTCATTAAAACCCATAACCAAAGACCAAATATAGAACGAATTACCTCATTACTCAATTTAATTTTTATTATTATAAACTTAAACATTTTTTTTCAGCTTTAAATATCATTTTACTTTCATCCATAATAACTCTTTTGAACTAAAGATCCCAAAACTTCTATTTATGACATCGCCAACCTAAATAAATATTTTCTTACGTTTATTTCTAAATAATACAACAGATACCAATTGCTTGCCTTTTTTCGAATATTCTACATTTATACCACAAATATTCATCATGAGTTATTGAAGATTGGATGAAAGCAACTTTATTACTACGCTTTACTTTTTGTATAATTTTAGTTTTATTTGCTTCTTTTCCTTATAATAAAATACATGTAAACCTTGTATTTTTATTTAATTTCTATATGAAAACCTACATAACTCATTACATAGCACCATTTATGGGATTAAACTGGTTTTTTAGAATTATTTGCCCCCAAAAGTTTATTATAAACCAAAATTCTTCTTAATCCTACAAAAACCCTAAACTTAATTGTTTTTTTCCTATGTAATCATAGAATAAAAAAATATGTATAATGAAATCTAAAAATCTGAAGAAAACACTATTCTCAATAAAATAATATTGTCATATAAATATATCCGGATTCCATCTAAAAATTAACCAGCAGTGAATTCTTAAAACTCAGGTATTAGTACCTAATAAACGAATATGTGTTCTCAGCATATTTTTAACTGATCCACAAAGCAAAAAACTTTAAAATATTTAAAACCGCGTCGAACCCAACATTCCCATATAAAACCACTATTCATATAAAATCAAATTTTGTAAAAATTTTTCATTCCGATTTCTTAATTGCAAATTCTTTATTTTTCTATTTAGCGTAAATTCCGAATTAATAATACATTCATTTACTATAAATTTTTAATTTTGTCATTTACTGAGATGAATCAGCTAGCTCATTAGAACATATATACTTTTGTCAATAAGTATGTGAAATTGGAATGGAATCATTATTTAGATTTTAGTAGGATGAAAACCACATTTATTTTTGGCTTTTCGGTTCGAATTGGTATCATGAAGAGATAACCTACAAAATAATGATTTTTTTTTAAAAAGAAATTTGTAGTTTTTTATGTAGCTAGACGGAAACCGCAGCCAATATTATAGGTAATTGCCATTTAAAAGCATTGAAATCTAGCTTTGCTCACTAAGGTTGGAAGTTTTGGCGCCTGTGAGATAGAAAGAACACATTTTAAAAAATACAGTTAATGCTAAGTAAGAAGTTATATCCGTATATATGATATTTAAATGTCCAGAAAAACTCCATATATGTCGCAGGGATATATTTTGACAGAAAGTATATTCGTTCAGTAAGGGTATGGTGGAGATTCTGCTTGTAACTAAGGAACCAGAAGCGGATTTCAACCTGCAATTACACCCAGGCAACCACTTACCCCTTTAATAAGTTCTCTACCCTTTTTAGATAAAAGGTTTTGAAATTTAAGTAACATAGAAGATAGCTTTTTGCGCTGAGGGAGTTATTTATGTTAAACCTAGAACTGCGTTAATGCCATGAAAATAAATATAACACCTGTCGCTTTCTATTAAGATGCTATATTTTCTAAATGAATTCTCAATTTTGTCTTTTTTTTAATTCTTACTCAAATTTTCTTTACTTCCCTACCAAAAACTTTCTAATACAATTCAGGGGTTCAAAAAGAAAAATTAAATAAAAATACTTTAATATCAAACCACCAATCAAAAACTTTCTAATACAAAATATTCCAAATCACCTATAAAGTATTGCAAATCACCTTTAAAATATTCCATAAAAAACCCAATTATAACTCATCTTTCCCACTTTTCTTAATAAACCCACACCCAACCACACTAACCATACTAGTAGGCCTATTATCTCTTCCTCTAGTCTCAACCATAGATATTCTTTTAATAACATCCAAATACTCACCCAAAACCTCACCAAAAACCACATGTTTTCCATCCAACCACTCAGCTTTCCCCAAAGTAATAAAATACTGACACCCATTAGTATCAGGCCCATGATTAGCCATAGACAAAAGCCCTACCCTATCATGCTTATACATAAAATTTTCATCTTTAAATTGTTTCCCATAAATAGAAATACTCCCCCTACCATCATGTAACACCACATCACCACCTTGTATAACAAAATCCTTAATAATCCTATGAAACGTACTGTTCAAATACCTTAAATTCTTTATTTTTCCATCTTCTTCCTCCACCTCAAAACCCTCAACAAATTTATAAAAATTTAAACATGTTCTAGGAACATCATCGTAATACAGTTTTATAATTATTCTCTCAGTCACTCTTTCTTTACTTTCTATATTTACATATGAAATATCCATATAAATATCATTTCTCTTATTAAATATCATTTCTTCTTTCTTTAAATTTCTTATAAATTTTAATATTGTAAAGAATATCAGTAACATTACCATAGGGTTGTAACTCCCTACTAAAAAAAAATAAAAAAAAAATACAAAGAACTTGATATAAAGAACTTGATATAAAGAATTTGATATAAAGAACTTGATATATAAAGAACTTGATATATAAAGAACTTGATATAGAGAACTTGATATAAAGAATTTGATATAAAGAATTTGATATAAAGAATTTGATATAGAGAACTTGTTATAACACGACTATTGTACTTGTAAATATATTATAATAGACAAAACCTCTAAGCTCTAATAAACCTACTTACTAACAATTAACACTAATAAACCTACTTACTAACACTAAACCTACTTACTAACAATTAACACTAATAAACATACTTACTAACACTACAATATACTTACTAATAAATAACACTATAATATACTTACTAATAAATAACACCCTTTTATTTAACACTAAACCTACTTACTAATAAATAACACCCTTTTACTTAACACTATAATATACTTACTAATAAATAACACCCTTTTATTTAACACTAAACCTACTTACTAATAAATAACACCCTTTTACTTAACACTATAATATACTTACTAATAAATAACACCCTTTTATTTAACACTAAACCTACTTACTAATAAATAACACCCTTTTACTTAACACTAATAATATACTTACTAATAAATAACACCCTTTTACTTAACACTATAATATACTTACTAATAAATAACACCCTTTTACTTAACACTATAATATACTTACTAACAATTAACACTAAGAATAACACTAAATAACACTAATAAACCACTTTACTTAATATAACACTCATTAATTAACTCTAACACTAAATAACACTAAATAACACTAAATAACACTAATAACACTTTACTTAATATAACACTCATTAATTAACTCTAACACTAAATAACACCATACTAAACCTAATAACACTTTACTTAATATAACACTCATTAATTAACTCTAACACTAAATAACACTAAACTAGCACTAATAAACCACTTTACTTAATATAACACTCATTAATTAACTCTAACACTAAATAACACCCCCTTAACACTAATAACACTTTACTTAATATAACACTCATTAATTAACTCTAACACTAAATAACACTAAATAACACTAATAAACCACTTTACTTAATATAACACTCATTAATTAACTCTAATACCCCCTTAACACTAAACCTACAAACCCCACAATAATCCATATCACTAACACCTTTAAACCTACTCCTCAACAACTCATCCAACCTAACACTAACACCATCTCCAACCAACACATCCATAACATACATCTCAACACAAAAAAAATTAGGTTTATCACACAAAATTAAAAAGAAAATTCCATTATACTGATTAACATTATAATTATAAATTTCTAATAAAACATTTTTTCTTTTCATTTTATTTGCAGAAAAAACATAAGTTCCATACACAGATTGCTTATTTAACTTAGAAATTCTAGAATCTTCAAATTTAAAAAAACTCTTTTTCTTTATACCAACCATTTTCTCTGCAAAAGATATTAAATACTCTTCATGTACACGTACCTTCTCCTTTAAATACTCATTTTTCATATTTAAGTTGTTTAAAGTCATTTTGTTTACAAGCATCTCTGAATTCCTTTCTTCATTCATAGATCTTAATACTAATACATCATTAGATATCATAAATAACATATCTACATATAAATTACTTTTCTTTAAAATACCAACACTCTCTAAAAAATTTAAAGAATCCAAAATCTCAGATTTTAATTCCTCTAAATTTTCAGGTAATTTTTTACTTAAATTAAAAGTACTATCAATAACACCCTGTTGTTCACAAGTACAATAGTCAGCGGTATCAGAGGGGGTGTTAGTATTAGTATTAGAGGGGGTGTTAGTGTTAGTATTAGTATTAGTGTTAGTATAAGGAGTATTAGTGTTAGTATTATAAGGATTATCTCTTATATTACTACTATCAAATACATTATCAAACTTATTACTATCAAATACACTATCCTTACTATCCCTACTAACACTATCCACACTAACACTCTCATTAAAATAACTCCTCTCTAAATACTTATATTTCTCTAAATATTCTTTATTTTCTTCTTCTTTACTTTCTCTTAAAACAACATCTAAAACATTCTTACCAAAAGAAAAATATAAAAGAACAGACATTTTATATTTTATAATAGAAATTAAATTATTTAAATTTTCTTTTTCTTCTACTTTCTTTAAAGAAGGATCATTTAAATAGAATTTTATAGGATAATTGTTATTTACTTTAAGTAAAGGAGTATCACATATTAAAGAATAGAAAGGATCAATATAAGGGGTAGGGTTAATATTAGGGGTGTTATTTATGTGGTTGATATTTATAGGGTTGTTAGTATGGTTGTTAATAGGGTTGTTATTAGGGTTGCTAATATAATCCTTATTACTAATATGGTTATTACTAATATAATCCCTATTACTAATATCCCTATTACTACTATAGTTACTAATATCCCTATTACTATTATCCCCATTAACAATATAATCCCCATCCCCATCCCTACTACTACTCCCACCCACCCCTTTAACGTATATCTTGTATGTAGAAAGAATATCATTAACTTCTGTTGCTGTAAAACTAACACATGCTCTTTGTACTCTAACACTACTACTTAAACCTCCAAATCTATAATGTTCATTTAAATCTTCTGCATTTCCTAAAGAAATTATTATTTCATTAAATTTTATAGAAGCTTCTCTTATAAATTTTATAAGAGGAACAAAAATACCATAAGAGTCACATAAGAAGGGGTCATTATGTTCATTAGTGTTTGTATTATTTGTATTTTTTATTTCTTTATTTTTTATTTCTTTATTATTTATTTGTTCTTTATTATCCTTAGTATTATTGTCTCTTTCTTTATTATCCTTAGTACTAATATAGTTATTATCCTTACTACTATCCTTACTACTAATACAATTATCATTATTATCACTAAAACTATTATCTCTATTATCACTTAAATCATTAATACAATCATTATCACACTCTAAACCACACTCCATACCCACTATTATACTCATTAGTTGACTGATAATAACACACTTATCTCTTACTTCTTTACTAACATATTTATTATCAAAACAATCTGATGCTATAATAAACGGTAAAATAAATTCTTCATAAAACATATTTTTAATACCAAAAAAAGAATATTTTCTAATAAAAAGTTGTTTAAGAAAATATCTTAAAATAAAAGGTGTATTAGTAATATTTCTTTGTAAAATATTTAAAAGTGAATTTATCACACCTCTTAATGTCTTTAAACGAGAAATATAAATATTTTTAACTTTTATATCTTGTAAGGCTATTTCTCTTAATGGTTGAGAATTATATAATTCTTTGTAAATGTTTACTGGATCACATTCTATTTCTAAAACTGATAAATTACTTATTATTGAAGAAATACTTAATGCATGATTTTTAGATTCTTTAGATACTCTATAGAAGTGTGTTAATATTTTACAACAGATAATAGCAGAAGGACATAGACTAACAGGGGTATTAGCATATATGTTATTGTTGTAGGGATTGTTGTTAGGATTGTTGTTATTAGTATAGGGATAAGGGTTATATATGTTAGTGTTATAATTACTATTATTATAATTATTATTATAATTATCCTTATAATTACTATTATTACTATTATCCTTATTATCCTTATAATTACTATAACCATTATCCTTATTATCCTTATAATTACTATAACCATTATCCTTATTATAATTATAATTAACCCTATCACCACTATAATTATCCCTATCACCACTATAACCCTCACCATTACAACTATAACCCTCCTTGTTATATGTGTCTAGTATGTGATCTATTAATTTATTAACAAGACATTCTTCTCTTATTCCATGTCCAAAGTAAAATAAAGGTACTATTGTATTAATAATAAATGTATCTTTATCTTGTATATTATAAAGTATTTTAATTAGGTATTTGGGATTAGTCTGTAATATATAAAAAATAGTTGTTAGGTTTTTATAGTGTGGTGTATCTTGAGAAATAAGTGTTATGTCTTGAGGTATGGGTTTATTCATTACCATATTAGAGACAGTGACTTTGTTGTTTACTAAAAGTGAAATTCTCATTTCTAGTTCGTCAATGTATTTTTCATGCATAAAGTTTTCATTTAAAATTTTATTTATTTTTGTTTGAATTTTATGCATTTCTGATTCGTAGGAATGGTGGGTTTTTGAGGTGTTGAAAAGTAGAAAAATATAGAAACGGAGAGAAAAAAGGGTGAGAGTTTTTTTTCTGTAGAAAATTTCGTTGAATGCTTTTATGTAAAGAAGAGATTTTAGCTTGGATTGTAAAATTGTAATTTTGTGTAATTTAAGGAATTCTTTGATTTTTTGTACTAAAAAATTACGAATTTTTTCTTTTTTTTCTAGGAGAAGTTCGTGGTGGAGAAGAATGTTGAAAGTGTTGTTTTTGAGTTGCTGGTGTTCTGTAATAGTCTGTTTGTATATAAAATATTTAAAGAAATATATTAAATGGGAAGAAATAATGAGTTCGTCTCTAAGTTTTTGTGCTATGCTTTTAAAATGTGGTAATTTAAGTCCTGCTGTATTTATTTCTTCGTTTTTTTCTTGGATTTGCTCGTCACTGAAATATATTTTTCCTATTAAATCACTGATTTTGGGAAAAATATTTTTTTTATTTAAAAAATGTGCCAACGCATGGATACAGTAAATAACCCTGGGAATATTTCTACGCTCATATAAATCAAAAACCTCAAATAAAAATATTTTGGGAAGTCCTTGTTTTAAAACAGCTTGTAAAAAGAAATTTATGTTGTCAGTATGTCGGTATTGTAAAGTCTCATCTAAAAATATCTTCTTCACTATTTCTGGCTCCAATATTTTACCAACTTCAGCTAAAATTATACCCTTGGGAAGTTCAGATTCAAAATTTTGTACATTTTTATTTATAACAGCAGAAAGCCATAGTTTTGCTTCTTCGAAGTGACACATGTACTCATATACATGGTTTTGTTCTCTTTCTATGTCCATCTCTGCAGATGTCAATGGTAATCCACTTTCTAACCTTTCATGTACATTTGTTCGTATTGATCTCTTTTGTTCTGGTGATATTGTCATTAAGGGAAAGAAATATTTTTTTTAAAATATTTTTTTTTAGAAAAGGTATTTAAGATAAGGTGTTTAAAAAAGGATTTAAGAGAGATAAGGTGTTTAAAAAAGGTATTTAAGATAAGGTGTTTAAAAAAGGTGTTTAAGAGAGATAGGATTATTTAAAAAAGTATTCAAGATAAGGTGTTTAAGAGAGTAGTATATATTAAAAAAAAGTTGTTTAAGAGACTAATATATATTAAAAAAAGGATTTAAGAGAGTAGTATATATAAAAAAAAAGAAAATTTTAAAAAAAGAATAATCTTTTTAGAATGAAAAAAAGTCTGTAAAAAATTTTAATTAAAAAAAATAATTTTGAGTAAAAAAAATAATCTTTGAGTAAAAAAAATATATCTATGACCTAGAAATTTTATTTAACAGAATTCTGCGTTAACGAATTTTTCTCTTTTAAATAATTCTTTCCACCATTTCAACCACTTCTATCTCTTCCTCCAACTCCAGCTCTTCATTTGTATTAGTTGATGGTTCCTTTGCTGTGGTTATACCATCCAAAATAAGGGTAAAATATTTTTTGTATTTTCCGTTTTAACATCATCTTCCTCGTTGTCTACTTGCTTTAAAGGGGGTATTGGTTGTTTATGCATTTCGGCTCCTAAAATAACACTTAATGATGCTCTCTCCCAGCTCTCCTCGGCATTTGGTCCGGACTCAAGTCCTCTTCGTCGATCAAAAGAAATTGTTTCGACTGTCTTCTTGAGTACTATGGATTGTATATATGCCTCTACATTCATGGGTATTTGCAGTCTCTTAACATACGTCTTATGGTATTTTGTCACAATACCGTCCCAGGTCATCACACAAGGAATTATCTCTACACTGCATTTATAAATAAGACCTAACTCATTTCCTAATAGGTCATACTTCCTAAGCTTCTCTGTTTCAACTATTTGAAGAGAGTCTTGGGATGTGATTCCTACTTCAATGAGGGTTATCCTATTATGTCTCTTGTCTAAAATAAATATATCTGGTCTGTTACACCGAATCTTGACATCAGTTTTTATTCTGGTGTCCACTCTTAGCTCTGCATATTCGTTATCAAGAATTTCTTGAACTGTGTGGCTTCTAATTCGTTTAGAAGACTTAAACTTATATTTATTCAGCAAGAGTAAATGTATACATCGTACCACTTCATTATGTCGTCTAGTATAGTCATGACCAAGCATTTTTTCACATCTCGTTGCTAAGTGATCAACAGTTTTCCTAGACTGGTTGCAGTGTTGACACATACCTTCTGCACCCCAGAAAACATTTCTATCCTGGATATAACAGAACACTGCTTCATCACGTGGTCTTACACTTCCTTTCTTTAACCATCTTGAGGAGTCATTTACACTTACCAGCTCGTTATTTCTAGCGCTATATAACTTTGAATGTAGTTTTCGGTTTTTGATTTCGTTATATAGGTTAGCTAGTTGAGCTTCTTCCAATTTCTTTTTTGTGACTTCCTCTTCCAACCCATATTTTATTTTTAAAAAGTTTTTAATTAGTGAAAGGTGGGTTTTATTATTATTCTCAACGTTTAGAATTGCTGCTCTTCTGGTCGATGTATCTTTATGTTTTTCCAGACAATCCAAGAGTTGCAAAAGCATATGTTCGCTTTTGAACTCGACACTATGTAAACCTCTTCCAAGTTCTTTACGTGGAAGGTATAGACGTTCTTTGCATCCTGGGCGTAGATGTATTTTGTTCTTTACTAACACTGCACGCACCGCATCATCTAACTTAGAGAAGCCAGCCAGTTTTAGTCGGAGTACACCTATATGATAGTTTAGTAAAGAAATTGCATGTTGATTAATGGCTTGAAATAAATTTCTTGCATTTAATCTCGTGCGACAAAGTCTTTCTACTCGTACTATAAGTTTATTCTGTAGTTCCTCAAACGACTTACTTGTTGGAATTCCTCTGCTATCTTCTATAATTCCAAGGTATTTATAAACACCTATTCTTTCAAGAAGGGTAGCAGTATCTTCACAACATGGATCATTAGTGGCTAACTTCTCTTTGTTAATTTTCAACCTATATTATTCATAAACTTTTTAACCTCCTCCGTCATTTCTTCCAATGTTTGCCCATATTCGGCAAGGAGCTTAAGATCATCAATAAACAAGAGATGATTAGTCGCGTGGGATTCTGCACCTGTCTTTATTGTCACTTTTGTGTCTTCTCATTAAGCTTTCGGCTCAATGGATCCATACACAATACAAACAATAATGGTGACAAACTATCTCCCTGCATAATCCCTCTATCAATCTTCTTGCTCATGATTTTTTCAGGCCCTACTGATATATCAATTTTCCATTTTGATATAATTACCTTAATAAATTTCAGGATCCAATCAGGTAAATTAAGGTTTTCAATGCATTGAGTTAAATAAGCTTGATCTATTGAATCATAAGCTTTTTTAACATCAATCCATGTTGCCTTAAGATGATTTCCATACTCTTTATTTAAGGCAATATTCAGTAGAGCCTGCTCTTTCGCTCCCTGCACACCTCTTACCGCCCCTAATTGGTTCTCTGCAAGCAACCCTCGCCTTTCCACTTCAAGTTGAACGACTTTCGTCACACACTTAGTCGTTAACTTGTAGAGGTATGACATAAAAGTGATTGGCCTATAGTCAGAGCCAGTCTTTGGTGTACCTTTAGGTATCAGATAAGTAAGTCCACAATAATACCAATCGGCTTGAGGCGTTCCTTCTAAACATATGGCTTTCGCAATATCGTAAAGATATTTATGAAGGTTCGTAAGTTTATTGATGTAAAAGTTATAAATACCATCAATTCCAGCGGCTTTCCAGTTAGGCAGCTAATTGATAATATCTATAAACTCTTCAAGTGAAGGAAACGTGGTCTGGTGCGTATCCGACACGAAAGGTATCAAATACTCATCATATGTAACTACTTTATCATTTTTATTCCACATTGTAGACCAAAATTCTGAAATTTCGTCACGATAAACCACATGCTCGGATTCAACGCGCTCAGATAACCCTCGATAGAATCGACCTCGGAATAACTCAAACATACGATTCTCTTTTCGAAATTTTCTCCTACTTTCATACATCGTAATTTTTTTCTCGTAAACATTCAAAGCCTCATTCTTCTTAACCAAAGCCTCAGAGAGATCATTTATTTTGCTTAAGTCTAGATTAAACTCTCGCATAATTTTTCTGAGACTTTTCGTTTCCGAAGTGGAGAGCTTTTCCAGTTTACGAGCCTTCTCGAGGAGATCTTTGGAAAGTACTAGCTTAGAAATTTTACTTTCTATGTTTTCCTTCCAAGCAGATCTAGGCTTCTCCTTACGCGTTTCCTCGTCCTAGCATACCTTGGCCGCCTGGATGATTCGAGCTGCATCACTAACATTCTTAGGCACATGAGATTCAGCATATTCACCTGTGATCCGATTTATGAGTTCCAAAACTTTACTATCAACCAATTCACTTGGAAGTTTTCTAGTTCGGACCACTACATCTCCGATTTCCTTCTCAGAGAGTTCCTTGATTTTACACAAGAACTTTTCTCTCAGGTTCATATAGAGTGTAGTGTCAGTTAAAGAACATGGCTCGGCGAGACAAGTGGCGATTCTACGTCGCTCTCCATTCTCTTCTTGCCTTATTTCCCTTTCTGCCTCATTATGTGTTAATTTTTTTAACACATCGATATCAACAGTTCGACCAAATTTCCCATTATAGTACCTAAGAATTGCAGACCAGCCATTTCTAGGCATTCTCTCAAACCTTTTTTGCACTGCTGACATAGCAGATCTAGGCCATTCCTGCTCTACGGCTGTGACAGAGTCAAGTATTGAATGCAATACCATCAGTCGATTTCCTTCTGACATGGCAGGTGCATTGAGGCTTTCCATTGTGTTGGCTGGTCCACACGCAGAAGAATCGGGACAGGAAGAAGGGGGTGCGGAATCGAGCAGGCTGACTGCAGTAAAATATAACGTAGTGCTCGATGGGGAGTGGGTGTTATTATGGATGGTCGGTTGTGGTGGAAGTGTCTCGGATATAGTCACTTCATCTCTATCATACGTTTTTGTCTCTTTTAAACTAATTTCCGAGTTGTTTACAGCCTTTATTTCTTCATTTTTTATATTTTCGCTGTCAACTTTTTTTCTTCTACCCATTTTAGAAAAAACCAAAAATAGTAAATTAAATTATCGTTTTTTTCTAAATTAATATTTTTATAAAAACAAGAAGATTTAAAATCAGAATATCGAATATTATCCATGAATCATATTAACTTCCGCAAGTTTCTAAAGATTTTTCCATCGAATTTTTTTAAAATCCATGAGTATTTGGATTATTTTTCTAGATTTCTTGAATATTAAATCTTCAGAAACTCTGTTGATGGTTTTTGATTACAAAAAGAATGAACATCTTATATCATATTTAAATGGAATAAAATACGAAATCGAAAGAGGCATTTTCGACAAAAACGGTCAATTTATAAATACGTATTTATAAATTTGATGAAGACCAAATACAAAATAATATCTGTGATGTAGAAAATTCTGTCATGCAATATAAAGATGTAATTGTGTTATAATTTATTAACGAAAAGAGGTTGTGTGATAGTTTCTGGTTTTTTAATTACCCTTTTACAAATTTACATTTTCGACGAGGACCAATATATTTGGATCAAATAATTCCGATGGACTGTTTTTTGGTATTTATAAGCACAAACAAATCTTCTGAGTAAAAAATTTATAAAAGAATTAAGCATATATCAGCATATAATAATTTATAATTTTTTTTGCATTTTTAGGCTCTGATATTGATACCTGCTATAACTTTGTTTTTAAATCATATCCTAATGGTAGAAGGATTATGGGTATTCTAGATTCCAAAATTGATCCGATTTATAACTTTATTATTAGATCTCTGGCCGTGTATAGGGTATATGAAGGTATTGTAGATTCGGAAATTAATAAATATTATTCATGTATTGTATCCTTAGTTAAATACGGGATATCTGATGAGGGTGAAATGTCAGAATTTAAAGACTATTTCGATGAATCCGGCAATGGTTTCAATAATATATTCTTCTTGCGTCTTTTAAAGCGGCTTTTACAAAATCAAAATATAATTATGGCTTTCAACGAAAAAGATATACATTTAGAAATAAATTATTTACATGAAAATACTCAATAAAACGCAGCTTTAAAACATTTTGAGTCATATGAGCTATATCTTGATAAAACCAGAATTATATTTTTACTTGAATTTTGTAATGACAATTGCTTGAAAAATTTATTTATAATGTTATTGGCACTAAGCAACATAAAGATTTTATATTTACTAAATATTCTAAATCAAACGTTTCCAATATATCATTTCCCAATACAGATACTTTTGATTCTTATAACGAAAATATTGATTCAAGTAGTCTATGTTGCTTCATAACTAAATATATTTCTTTTTAAAACTAGTATTTATCATAAATATTTAAAAAATGTTATTATGAAGAATATTGAAATTATGGAAAATTCATCGATAATATCAAACAAATATAGTCAGTTAAAATGTGATAATATTACATATATATATTTTCCACTAGTTTTTATGATATAATATACAGAGATATAATAGATAATTATATTAATTCAAAGAATATAATAGAAAACTCAGAAGAAGTAGTTCACAGAAACATGGGTTTCAATATAGCGAAATTAGAACAAATTTTGAACATGAAAGCTAAAAAAAATGTTTTATTTAACTTAAAAATACTGGGTCTTAACTTTCAGAGGTGCACTTCCGAACATTCTATTTTTAAAAGCTGCAAAATTCTTGATATTTGTAACTTTAAAATAAATGCGAACTTCGTATTTTTTTTCTCGAAATTCTCATGTTTAGAACATATAACAATGAATAAGAATAAATGGTTTGTGTATTTCAAAGAATATGAATCAGAACTCAAATTTTTGAAAACATTAAGGTATGTTAATATTCAGAATTCTTGTTTTTTTATTACAGGTTCTTTTTTAAAAGTTTTAAGTAATATTAATGAACTGGTAGGCTTGAAGATAACTGTTGATCCAGCATTGGAAGAGATTTTTTTGAATTCTATCGCACCAAAAATAACTAATGCTCTAAAATAACTTAGCTTAAGCTCTTCGTGTAAACTTCCGAATATGCTTCCAATGCTTTTAGATTTTAAGAATCTTGAAACTTTGGATCTCGGAAATTTTGAAATTCCTTTGAATTCTTTGGAACAATTATATCAAACAAATCTCTCTGAAACTATCAAGACTTTGAAAATATATCATTACACATTTGCGTCCGGTGAATATCAAATATTTAATATCATTCGGAATTTAAAGAGTTTACACCTTCGAAATTGCTCATTATTTTCTAAATTTGAATTAATATTGGGCACTTTTTCCGCTGAAAAAATTATAGAATGCATTCATATTGAAAATTCTGACATCGGCGAAGATGATATTAAATATATTTCTACTTTAAGAATACAATATTTGATATTGATTAATACAAAGAATAATTTGTCTAAAATATATTATAATTTATGTAATGAAGTTATAAGACAAAGCTTAGTTAGATTAAAAATATTATATCAAAAAGATGAGAACTATTTTGATATAAGTCAGTTTTTTAAAACTTTTAACCGCTTAGAATGCTTTGAAATTAAATTATCGCCGCTTTATTGGCTTTGAAATCATTACGCGAAAAATAAATTGAAATTATTCTTAAAATTAATTATTTCTTTGTTTCATTGTATGCCCAATGCAAATTATATAGTATTTTATACATTATTTTTTCCAACGTTTTTTAAAATAAATGAAAAAGAATTGTTTTTTTAGCTTTTAAGTTTAATTTATATTTTTTAGCTAGCGCCTATAACTTAGACATAAAAATAATAAAACATACTTCCTAGATCTATTTTTAAAATCTAGATGTTTTTTAATAAATTCTCTTATAAAATTATAGATAAAATTTATAATTTTTGACCTGTATCTCTGTTTATTGTAAATATTTTATTATATGAACATTTTAAAACAAGAATATTAAACCATTTGTGTTCCATATTTTATACCCGCAATTGTAATGATATTTTTCTTACACAATTTTTAAATGTATAAAATAATTACCGTTTCAAAAAATTCTTAAATAAAGATACACATTCCTGATTTTTATTTTTGATTTGAATGGAATTTTTTAATACAATAAATTATTTGCAAATATATAAGTTTCTTTAAACAATACTTTTAATTTAAATGTAAGATTGATTATTTCTTTAATATCTCTATTCTAATCTGGTAATTTTACTAAATCATTTATTAATAAGTATGTTTTACTATGAATTTAGTTCAAATGAATATATATAACGAGGAAATATTTTACAGATTTTTCTGTCGTGGTTTTATTCTTTAGTAAGGCAAGGAAAAATTGAATATTAAAAATCAGTTCAAAATTAAAGAAAATTTTGTTATAAAAAAATCTTTAACATACAGAAAACCTTTCATGTGCAATAAAACCTACATTTACTAATTATTTTTTTATATCTGCTTAGTCAAGATATTATACGCTCGTTAAATAAAAAATACAAAAAAGTATATCTTATTAAGTATTAAATATAGGGTTTTTCGATCAATATAAACATCCTTGCAATCATATCATAATTTCTCGATCAATATCATAATTGTTGTAATCAATATGACAATTAGTTTTATAAAATAAAAATTTAAAAAATAATTTATTTCATTTAAAATTAACTCCCATGTCAAACTCTTTTTTTGGTAAAAATACCAACAAGAAAAAAATCATTTTCATGTGCGATAACAACAGAATATATAGAACGCGAAAATGACAATGTTTTGAAGTGTCTTGTGGAAACATCGGGATCACATGATGAAAATATCCCACTAACCACCATTCCATTCTGAGGAAACAAATGGTTTCTAATAATGATCGGGAACGCATAATGAAAAGACATTGGAAGGTCAATCTATTTCTTCAATTGCTTCGATTCATCAAATAAATTACTAGACGGTTAATAGTATCGTTAAACGATATTTAAAAAGTGGCCTGATATTGTCAATAAAAGAGGTGGTGACAAGCGCTCAAAGTTAACTTTAGGAATCAAAGAGAGCTTACAGACCTATGTTGATTTAGGTGTATAAAAACCCTGCATGAGTTTGCAGAATAAGCCAAATGCACATTTAATGTTGATGTGTCATTAGTATAATTGATCGCGCACTAAGGGAGTTCTATTACACTCTAAAGTATGTAACATTAGTGCCTAAGCGTAGAAATTCACCTTCGACAATTGAGTCTAGGACCAATTACGCAACCAGTTTTCGAGAGTTGGAGGTTGATAACAATGACAAAAACCTTTTCTTTTAAAAAGAAGTTGGGTTTGCGGTAGTATACGCCTCTGTAGAGGCCGAAATATGAGAGGTAAATCTGCATACTTATCTGTAACTGCAGCCCGAAGTAGAAATATTTCAGTTGTCGCAACAATGAACAGATATGGTATGATATACCATAAGATTCGTGAGAAGGCCGCAAATGGTAAGGACATCAAATTATCCATTAAGGAGATTAATCAAAGTTGTCAACGGCAAGGAATTTTGACTCCTATATTTGTAATGGAGAATGCGAGAATTCATCACTTTCGTGAATTGAATGATGATGAGGAAATTGCCTCATATCTAATAAAATACCTTCCACTTTACTCTCCATTTCTTAATCAATTTGAGAATGTATTCTCATTCTGGAAAAATGAAGTAATTCGAGATGGTGCTTCTACTGAGCCTCAGTTGACAATATTAATTTGTGAAAAATTTAATGAGATCACGAGAGAACATTGTAATTTCTTTAACTGAAAAATGTTAGGGTATTTGCAGAAGGCGGAAGTAGAGCAAGGGATTCTTGAATAATAAATCTCAAATACTGTTCTTACTTTTATTTTTTAAAAATAATTATTGCATTGATTGCAAGGATTATGATATTTATTGCAAAAATTAAGATATTGATCGAAAAATCATGATATTGATTGCAACAATTATTATATTTATTGCAAGGATTACTATATTGCTCGATAAACCCTATGATATTGAATGTTAAAAACCATTTCCCAGTGGTTTTTAACACCCAGTGTTATTTATGCCTTCATTGAGTCTCAAATTCAAAGGCAAATATACGAAGAGTGAGAATATATGCCAAAGTTGGTCATTACAAAGATGTGATCTCTTTATAACGAGAGCTCTAATTCTATTAAAATAAGTAGTTAATAGTTGATTCAAAAACTTTTACAAACAAAGTTTACACTAACTATAATTTTAGAAATAGAATATCAGCATTACGTGTTTTTAAGTATAATATCTGTTTTAGAAGGCTTAAGAATTATCGTATTGAACAATACTTTAAGATAAAAACAAAAGCATATATATCTTATTAGAAAATACAAAAATAGAATTCATTAATAGTTTTATGTCTTAATTACACAAAAATTTCTTTTGAAATATTTTTTACGCAATCATTATTTGTGTTCTTGTTTATTTAGTGCCCCTGTGAGTAATCTAGGATGTGCTTTGAAGAATATTGTGTCGAATATTCAATGTCTTTGGTTTAGATAAAAAATATATCGAATTCAATGTAAGGCTGTAATATGTGCCACTTTTACCAAAATATAATCTCAGCGGAAAAATTCAAATAGTTGAGTCGCAGGCAGAACAAGCCCTTTCTGGATCAACAGTCACTAGCGAAAATCATGAAAAATATCAAATAAAAAACAGCAGCCATAAATAATGTAATAACAATCGAAAGTTAGTATCATTAGAAGAATTTGATTCAGATCTAATTTGAAACATGGAGAGGGTGATTAATTTTAGAATTTCATAAAAATAACATAAATTAATCTAAATAGAAAGCAAAAAAACCCGAACAAAGTATATTTAAGCCAAAATTTAAAGCTTCTTCGTGAGTTAACTCCTGAAATTGGTTATAAAATAGATAAATATCGACAGAGCGAAGCTCTTTTTTCAGTATTAAAAGTTATTCGAAAACCCCAATGTAAATGAATAAATATTCAGAAAGTTTTAAATTTTGCATATAATTTGTAAACAACATGATAATGATTGCGAAACAATTATATTAGACACAAGTAAAGTGGATCTTTAAATACGTTCATCTTTATCATAGTACAAAATTAAGTCTTAATAAGGAATCATGAGTCTCATTTTCATGAAATTCTTGGTGATGAGTATGTGAAAGTAAAATCAACGCCAGATAAATATTTGTTTAATTCTTTAAATCAAGGGAAAAATAGTTAGACTTAAATATAAATAAATCATATTCACGTATTGAGATTATAGATTCTTACTAAGATTTATTTTACATAGTTGAAATAGGAAAGGGAAATAGTAGGGATTTTCGGGGCTCCTTCTAAGCTTGATTTAAAGAAAATGAAATACTGATCTAGATCTTTTATCTAAACTGTTTTGTTACAAAATACTATAGAGTGCACACTAAGAAGTATCATATATTAATAAGATAACGTAAAATATATTAAATGGTAAATTTAAATAAATAAAATTGAAATCATTTGATTTAATTAGCTAAAAATAGATGTAAAGGCTAAATATAAACGAACTTCAACACCTTGAACATACATGTTGATGATAAATTTCATACTTGCAGAAAAATCAAATATAATCTTATAAAAAATTATTTGGAATTTGTGCTACTGATCAAACCATACAATAAAAATCAAATACCATGCATAAAAAAATAAATCATCTACTCGGTAATATAGAAAAAAACCATGTATTTTTTTATTTATTCTTTATAAAAAACTTATAAAACGTTGTTCCTCTTTTAGTAAAGAAAAGATAAATGCTCGATTTTCTGTAAATTTTTCGCCAATACAATGTTTAGATAGAAAAATCATTTCCCGTATTTTACAGTTAAATATAAATTTTATAAAAATAACCGGGAAAACCAACTATCAAAAAACAAATTTATCAGACAAATTTTAATTAAAGTATAAATTTGAATGAAAATTAAATATTAAAACAATAAAATATCAACGGTAATGGAAAAGGAAGAGAATTATAAATTTCAAAGAGACAAAAGTTTTGAATATTTATTGGAAGCTGCTAGGATAGAATATATTAAACTGTGGGAGGATCAATTATATCAAAATATCGATATATATCCACAGATTCTTAAAGAAACAACTAGTAACGAAATGGATTTATCTTATTATGATAGTGATATGTTTGAAGAACCTGTATATTTCTATGATAGTATATATTCATCTGATTATTATACCGAAGAAAACAATTTGAACTATAGAAAATGTAGAAGATATGAATCATTAGAAAAAAGAGAAGAAAGACTTAGAAAAAACAGGGAAAGAGTTAGAATTCGAAGAGCCAATGAAACACCAGAGGAAAGAGCAATAAGATTAGAAAAGTGTCGGGAAAGAATTCGAAGACTTAGATTTTTTAGGAAAATCAATAAAAAAAATGATTTATAAATTTTTAACAAATTATGTTGAATATTTTTTTTAAATTTGTTAAGAATATAGACTTTACATATTTTCATATGCGTTTTCAATAAAATCGATTCAAATTTAATAAAAAATTTATGGATTTTTTTTCACAACTCTTATTTGCCTCAAATTTGTTCAAGCAAAAAGAAATTCATTTAGACTTTTTTTGTTAAATAAAAATCTACAGGCTTAGAAAAGCTATTTAAAGTTTATAATCTATATCTTTCATATTGATTCAATTTATTTGAGCTATTTATTTCTTCTAAGAATAAAAACATAATCCTCAGGTGAAGTATCACTTCGTATATTAATTAAGCGTTTTACTTTTTTTTTGAAAATTAGGTTGTCTACCCAATCCAACCACTTTTATTAGAAGATAAAGAGCGTAAAAGCCAAGAATTTAACCGGCTCTGCGAAATTGAATTTCTATATCCTGACCACTCCCCATTAGTCCTCCTAATAATATTCGCCTAAACAAAGATAAATATTAATTATTAAGGCTGTTTCCAAACATTATTTCTCAAACACATGATTTTTGGCTCAACTAATTTCAATTTAATCTATGAAAAATTTAATATATTCAATATCAATCAAATTATAATTTGATAATATTTATAATACAATATAAACATTCCAATATAAATTGATTACTTAAAATAAAATATGATTTACTCTGATTATAAAGGCACGAATAAAATTCTAGGTTAATAATATATTAACAATTTTTTCTATTTAAATCAAAAAAATAACCATTATGAAGATAAATAATTTAAAATTCTCAAAAGCTATTATAAATTCATTTTTTCTTTATCTTTTTTACAAATATTCAAAAACGGGTTTATAATCTACAATGGAATTATCAGAAAAAATAAAATTTTATACTGAAATATATGTTATTTTTCCGTTTCCTATTTAATTATAATATTGAATATAAAGGTGTATAATACATTTAAATAAACTATGATCAAACCACTTTACTGAATGATTTCGTTTTTTGTTATACAGTTTGATTTTATAGTATTTTTTAATTATAAATTAATTTTAAATTAATAATCACGGATATGAGTGATACGTTATAAAGATAAAAATGAGATCATAGAATGAAAAAATATTAATTAATTTAAATGAATAAGATGGGTTTATACAAATGATATCTTAAAAAAATGTACTATGGTTACCTTGAAATAAAAATGATTAAATAATATAAAAATACTTGTTTTTATTAAACTATCCTGCTCGTATTGTTTTTTCGCGTTTATAATTGTATTTTTGAGCTGAAAAAGGTGAGTTTTTAAAACATCGGTATGTTTTTTGGTTTAATTTCTATTAAGGAAATTATTCATATGATTCTTTAAATCTTGGTTGAATTTATCATATTCGTTTTCGCTGTTAAATTTTGGTTTTGATTTTTGTTGAGGATTTGGTGAATTTTTATAATGCACATTGGAAGGATTTCGTTTTTTAGATACAATAATGGGTTCTTCTACATGTGAACTGCATTGTTTGATTTTATGGACTGGAATGACTGTGCTGGGAGTATGTGTGAAAAATTCGCAAGATGATTGTGATAACACTTGATTTACTCGATCTGTAGATGATTCTTTAGATTCATCGGGAATCTTTTGTTGACTAAAGGAGGGTGAAATATGTTTAGCTGGCATGGTATCTTTGTTTTCTGCCGATAAATTGCCTTTATTAAAGTCCGTTGAACTTTCGTTCAAACTTTCAAATATCCAGATTTGTGAAGGTTCTTTTTCGTTAAATGTGACTATTTTACTGGATTTTAGAGGGTTAGCCGCGTTTGTCCCATCAATAGTTCCTTTAAATATCGATTTATGTGTCTTAGTATTTGAGCTTGGTTGGGCTTGTGTTTTGTTTCCTATCAAATTTTCCGATTCACTGACACTTGTTTTTCGACTGCTCTCAATTGAATACAATATCCTTTCGGTGGTATATCCAGTTTTGGCTTTAACTAATGATTCTTTTCCATTCCCTCTTTCATTATGAGATTTTTCTTCTATTGTAGTTGAAGGAGTATCACTTGTAAATATACCACAACCATTGAAAATTATAGCAACAAATAAATGCAACATAAGGGGGGGTTTCCAAAATAATTATTTATACGAATAAACTTTTTATGGTAAATTAAAAACAAATTTTATTCGTCGCTTTATATTTAAAATATTTGACATAATTTTTTTTGCTCAATTTACTTTAGATGGTAAATAAGCAACAATTTGATTTATTGATATAAAAAAATAAAACAATTATTTTCTTCGCTAATTTTTAAAAAATATTCTATTCCCAATAAAGAACGGAGGCAACAAAAATAATATTTTTTTGAAAAACTTCATAATATTAGTGATTATAAGTGTATTATTTGATATTCAGATAAAATTCACTTAATAACATGTTTATAAATATTTCAATTTTTATAAATTAATTTAAATTACAAAGTAATTCAAAAATAAAAATTTATTCGAAAAGTATTATTTAAAAATTTCATTTGCTCAATTTTAATTAAGTATTTTCAATTATAAATTTGTAATATTATAATGTTTGGTAGCGAGGTATATAAAAATCTACATTTAATGTTAAAAATATCGAAACCGTTTACATTTTATTTGTCCTAATCTGTAAATCTCTAAAAATCTTAAAACTCTCAAAAAAATTTTATGCAAAAAAATATTCTCGATTTTTTTTTGATCAATAATAATCAATTTTGGCAAATTGTAGAAAAAAATTTCACATTTTTTTGTTTAAATGTTATTATTTACATAAATATATTCTATTTAACTACAAAATACATCTAAATTCGAAAACAGAAACAACATATTTGAATTGAGCAATGAAATTAATATTTTTGCATTGGTTTTTTCATTTGTTTTTTTGGCGAAAAAATAATCAATATTTAAGAATCTTGCAACTCATATGAATGAATTTTAGAATTTTCGATTAAAAAAATAAGCAAATAAGTGACTTAGTTAGTAAATCTAAAGTAATTTATATAATTCAGTAATTTCAAATGACGATACTTCTAAGAATACTTAATTTGTTGAAAAAAAATGTAAGAAATCAATAATAGTGTTTTGATTAAAAATATTTATCTTATTATTTGTTCATAAATTTTACACAACCAATAATAGTGATAGAAGTAGAACTTGAAGTGCTTAAAAATATTTAATTTCTCCCAAAAAAATATTTGAAATAAAATATTGTGTGAATTAAATTCTTTCTAAATTTCAGTTCGCCATTGGTATAGCATTTTAAATACATTTTGATTTTTTTAAATTAATGTTTAGAGTAAATCACTATGTTTTGGTTTTTTTCTAATAATTTTTACAAATACATAAAAACTGTATAATAGAATTGATGCTTTAAGTCCTTTTCTTTATGTATTTATTTATATAATTATATTAGCTTGATAAAAAAAACTATGTCTCGAATAATATCATAAAATTTTATACCTGGCAAAGCTAAAGTATCCAATAATAACAATTAGAAGGTTATACATTAATGAATTAGCCAACACAGCAAGTCACATTCAAATTTTTTTTTAGAAAAAAAAGCTCCTTAAGAATAAATGCATACGAAAAAAGCTGCATGTTATGGAAATAGATCAGAACTCGAAAAAAACCACCTGAAAGTTAAGCTAAACCCCCCCCCCCAAAAAAAAAAAAACCCGGAGCAACTAGAACAGATGTGAAAAATCTCTTATTAAGAAATGCTCTTAAATTTTATATTGAAATACTCCGATCGCCTAAAAAAAAACAGATATAATAGACTAAAAAATATTCGAGCAACAGATGGGGTAAAGGTATAAAATCCAACCTGAAATGATTGAGAAATTATGACCGTGTTAGCAAAGTTTAAGAAGATTACTCCACATATCCAGTTTTATTTTTTTGTTTAATATAATCTTAAATTCGTTTAGACGAGTTTAAAATCTAATATAATTTAAAAAAATATAACTTTTTGAATACAAAAACAAAAATTATACCAAAAAATGAACATCTATTTTTTTTAATTAGTTTCATTCTTAACAAAGTTTTCCTGTTTTCATTCATCGCTTTAGTTTTTACCGAACAACTTTTTTAAAATTAAGCCAGTGCATTAGTAATGAATATTTATATAAGTTTTAATCACATAATTTTTGTATTTAATTTTAACTCAATAATTCACATAGGCGTGAATTTATAATCGTAGTAAAGGTTGTTACTGCATTTTCAATATTTAGTTTTATTGATGAAGCTCTTCTTCTGCTTTTGTCAACATTTTATCTCTATTTCAGTCTTCTTTCTTTGCCCTTGAAAAGAAATTTGAAGTTTTTAAGTATTATCGAGTTTATATGGACTAATATCTTATGTCTATCAGAGTTTTAAAATTTCATTTTTTTTGACTTAATTCAATACTATTCTATGTTATCTCATAAAACATCTAACACAACTCTTCTATTTTTTATAGATTAAAGCCAGTACACAATAAGTCTTACTATCTCGGGTTTTCGATTCATAATTGAAATGAATCATTTAAGTAATTCTTGTATTCATACACATAATTACCTTAAATTTATTGTGATAAACAAATATACTTAATATTGCTCATATAAACTCATAATGGATTTTAAGACGGTGTCTATTTTATTTTGACAAACCTTTTTTTATAATCTACTTGAAGAAGTACGTATTTATTCCGATCATCCTTTACCTCTCGGTTTCGAGGATGAACAACTGTAAATTTTCCAATTGTTTCATTTAATCTCTTGTAACTCGGGATTATGAGAATTTGCCTATAGACCCAATGAAGTTTATATTCCCCCGCAATGGCAGCAATGATTTTTACGCCAAGTTCATACACTCATTTCCAAGCAGATGGTTTTTAATGTGGTTATCCTCCCTTCACAAAGTATCTTTAGAAACAATATTAAATCATGTTTTTACTAAGTAATAAAAAATATAAACATTACAAAAGTCTATTTTGATACGTAAATTAAATATTCTTAGGTCTTTCACCAATTATTTTGTGAAAAAATACAAATTAAATTAATATATCGTGCGAATATGAAATTAAAAATTTGCCACTAAAAGTGTAAAATATTATTGAAGCTCGATAGCTTATGGAATAATTTACTTGAATGAATGATTAAATATTAAGACATAAGAAATAATTGTAGTTTTTATAGGCCAGATAATGGCATTCTCTACATTCATTCTTTGCTAAAAAAATCAGGTTGAGACTGAAAATATTATTTTTCATCATTAATTCTGTAGTGATCTAACATTTACAGTTATTAATTTACAGATAAATTCAAGTATGCAATATATATGGCAAAAGGCAATGATGCGACAGTGACAAATTTTATTCATGTTCTTTTTGCTTGCTTTTGTTGTTATAGTGAACGTTTCTTAGGTAAATTATTTTACTTAATTATTACAAGTATGTTTCTATTGCTTTACAGATTTAAAAAAATTTAGACAAAGATCATTTTGCACCTTTTTTTATTTGTGATTAATAATTTTTTTCAATTCTATAATGTTTGTTTGCTGTGTTATTTCTTAAACAGTATAATTTTCGAAATAATTATATGTTATTTTGTTTGTTGAGCAGAGTTAAATCATCACTTTCGTAATAATTTTTCTAAAATTATATTAAAGTTTTGAGTCGAACATTATAAAATAAATATTTATAGATATTTTGCCTTTTTTATAAATTAAATTTCGGTAAAGATGCGTAAAAGAAAACAATGTTTGTAGAAAATTTCTTGTTGCATTCAGTTATAAAATTTTTATCGGATAAAATAATTCTAACATAGTGAATTCACCGACTAAATTTCTAATTGAATCAAAATTATATATAATTTTTCTGATAATATAATTCTATTACTTTAAATTCAGAGATTACCAGATACTAAATGTATAGTATGTAATTTACTTGTCTATAATTTATAAAAATGCTTTTAAAGTCTTTTTTCACATTGCAGGATGGGGTTTGAGCATTTTCTTGAGATATTAATAGGAAAAGTAATATTTCTAGGGCTTAATTTATCTTCAAAGTACTATATATATCACAATTACACACAAATTAACAATTCATAGCGTAACTATAAATAAATTATACATGTAAATCTCTCTATAGATTAAAAATATAGTTCGTAAATAAATCTTTATATATTAAATCACTATCAATAAATCCTTGATAAAACATCATTTAGGGATAAATACAAATTTGAGTTGCTTGCTCCTTTAAATATGAAGTCTTAAATTTTTTAATTAACAAAATCATTTAAACACCTAAATTAACAGAAAATATACATCAATGTATATTAAAACATTCATTATGTTCTAAAAAATAACGATCATAATAAATTATTAGAAATGTTTTTATTTAATAAAATTTTTTTCTGAAAAAAACTGTAAATTAAAAACTAAGCCAGTTTTTTGAATGCAAAGATGTATGTTTTTGTTAAAAAATGATAATCAAATGTTAATACAAGACGTTTAGAAGGATATAAATATAAATTTAAACAAATAAGTTTTAATTTATTGTTTTATATATAATTATGACTTATTGCTAGAAAATCTTTCATATTTATTAAATAAGTATTTATTTGGATTTAAAACCAAATAAAAAGTCAATGTTTTAGATATTATTCCGACGAAATTCCAAAAGAGACTTTCAACTCTAATTGAAGGAGAAACTTGATTCTAAAATAATTAAAGTAATAAATATTTTCAGGTAAGAAATGAAATACAACAGAATTAATTAAAAAGAAGATAATTTTAACTAATATCTGTTTGTATTTTGAATATGAACGTATATAAAACCCTGCAGAAAATCGAAACTGTTCCATCAGAACGATTTCTTCTGTATTAACATATACTTACAGAACCTATCATTTCAATATCGCTAATTTGATTTAATTAATGATATTTTCATGTAATAATCGAAATATAAAGCCTATTCCATATTTGGTACAAGAAAAGCAAATTAAATTTATATTTGTAGGTCAATTAGATCATCTTATAAATATATGAAAACATACAGAATGAGTGTTTAGAAATCAGAAAATATGAAAAATGATCAATTTTATTTCGAAATTATAAGGCTAAAAAACAGTCGAATATCGGAATTGCGTATTCAAACCAATAAATAACTAAAATTTGAAACAAAAAATTAATTTGACAAAGAACTAACCAAAGTATTTAAATATGTTATAAATTACCTTAAAATTTATATATAAAACATTCATATATATCGATACAAAAATTTTAAACTAAAAATATTTCTTTCATAGTTAAAGAATCACATCGCATCAACTGATATACTTGGATAATATAAAATACCTTCCTATCTAATCATATTTTAGTATTCAAAAATATTTTAATAAACTTATAATATAATTCTTTATTATGAAACAGGAAATAACTTATAAATTTCGGAATATTAAGTATAAAAAATATTTTCAGTGTTTTTTTGTGTAGAATTTCATTACTCAGAAAATTGAATCTTACTATTAAAATCCTAATTTAAAATAACTCTAGAAATATTACATATTTTTCAAGTCTATAATATAGCTATAAATATACTATATATTACTTTCTATAAATAGTAATCAATCTAGAAATTAAAATTGTTTTTTGAGTTTTTAGGAAATTAAAGTAAAGTAAATAATATATGACAGAGAAGTCGACTCATTTTAGTTTAAAATATTTTTTAAACGTTTATCTTCCAATATAAATACAGTTTAAAATTTCACATGAATACTAAAAGAACTTAGAAACAATACAATTTACCAATTAATATGTAAGAATATAAGTCAAATGAATAGTAAATAATTTAGAAATAATAGAAAGGAATAGTTAATAAGTAAAAATCTGGTTTGAATTGAGGCATACCAATCCTTAAAAACTGTAGATATTTGAGTAAATAAAACATTTTTTTATCTAAATTCTTTATTTTTAGACCGAAAAAAAATCCTAGAAAAATAACCGAAGGATTTATTAAATCTTAAATATTTATAAAGCATTTTTTTCTGGTTCTGTTGCAAGAAAAGTGATAACAGATTCAATATCTCCATCATAAAGTTGTAAAGCTTCTAAATTCTTTGCCATATCGCTAAATCCTATTTGTTTGAGTTCATCTAATTCCTTTCTATATTTAAATATTGGGTTATTTTCACTGGATTGTTCAGGATTATAAATAGCATCGGTTACTTGCATCTCTATAGATTCTCCTGTACTAAAATCTTTAGTATTCTGCGGTCCCATAGCCATGGATACTGGATCGCGTACTTCTTTAAGCATACTATTCATCATATTTAATCCACCTGGTATATTAGATAGTCTTGACATTGCTATATCTATATTTTTGAGTTGCTGTGACATATATTCTGGATTATCTGTCATTTTTTCAAATTCTTCAAAAGTTTGAGGATTGTTCATAATATTTCTCAATTCTGAATTTTTTTCCATTTCTTTTTTTAAAGAAGGATACATATCCAACATAGATTTAAGTGCTTCGGGCCTTTTTAACATATTTTTTACCATCGGATTGCTAAGAATAATCTTTTCAAAACTTTCTTTCTGTTTAGGCTGTACATTTTGTACAGTTATATTCTTCTTCCGCACAGTAATTTCACTCTCATTTATAATATCCAATTCCTTTAAACTTTTACTCTCATCAGTTAAAAGCCTATCCTTATAAAACACCAACTGTAAAGAAACTGGTATACAAAATATTGATTCTATTTCTGTTTTCAAATCTTTTAAAGATGTATTTATTTCAAGAGATAGTTCCTTGCTACGAGACTGATGTTTTATTGTTAGTGTAATTGTCATTTATTAAGGGGTCAGATAAAATATTTATTACTAAAATTATCTATTGATAGTCTTTTATTGGTAATTTTTAAGGAGAAAAAATATTTATTAGTTTTCTTTAAGTGAAACAGTAAGTGACAAGTAATTTTATGTTTAAGAAAGATAAATTATTTTGTAACGAATTGTTTTCTTCGAGGGATTAAGAAGTAATTTAGAGAGATACTAAAAAGTGTTGGAAGATTATTTAAAATGATTTAGAGTGAGAATAAAATATTTATATTTAAAACTTTTAATTATAGTTAACCTTTTTATTACGCTTTAAAATACATCTTTTAATATATTAGTTTATTGTAATATCAAAGTCTTTGAATTATACATAAAATATTCTTTATAGATAAAGGTTTGGTTGTTGTTTTATAGATTAAATAATTTTTTGATTTTAAAATAAATGTCAAAAATCATTATAATCCCTGAAATTGAAATGAACCTAAAAAAAAATAATGATTTATATTTTGTAAAACAAAAAAAATCCCTATCATTTCGGGAGCAGAATTGACTTGGAGTATTCTCTGCTTGTAGTAAGAGGCGACTAAAAAGACTGATCCTACATGTTGGGGTTCGGCGAAGGCTAACAACTCCCCTTTAAAACCACCTTGTTACGAAACCCGAAATGTAAACATTTTCACTGGAAAAAGACCGGTAGGCGGTATTACTAAGGGAGGCCAAGGCTCGTACAGGGCTGTAGTTCCAAGGATGAATAAAAACAAAAAAAACCTTGTAAAATAATACCTGTTACTTAAAAAAAGGTAAAATAAAACAAATAATAGTCGCATGTATATGGTTCTGTTAAATAAAACATAGATTATATATTTCATTAATAATTTGGAAAAATATTAATAGGAATTACTTCTCGAGATTTACTTCAAATGGTACAAAGAAAACACTTAAGGTGCATGAGTTGTTATCTAAAGATTTGGGTCTTATTTATAAGTGTAATGTTGGGATAATTCTTTATGTGATTACCTGAAACGGCATTGTGACAAAATAACATTATTCATACTCGGAATATGCAAATACCTGTTGATTTGGGGGCTTACATTGAAATCATGGGCTTAAGGAGGCAGCCGAAACGATTCTCTATGTTCGACGAAGAGAACTTGAGTCAAACAAAATTTTAAGAGAGCTGGGAAAAACTATCGATTCGTTATTATGGAACCCGAGATATACGAGGAACCAACACCACCTTTAAAACAAGCAAGTAGAGTGGAGTAAGGTGCTAAAAATTTAAAAACAAAAAAATTACCTCTTTTTATAAAAGAGGAAACCTACAATAAACATAAATAAAGAGCCGGATTCAGAAGAAAAAAAGTGGTGGTACAAGACGTAGAAGAAAATATATAAGGTGGCTTTAAATAATTTTTCTCAGACATTTATTAAGTAAAAATTGAGTGAGAAATGGTTTAAAATAGCATTGTAAATTGTTTATTATATTTTTCTATAATTGAAAATATTGGCAAAAACTAGGTGGATATGAAATAAAAAGATAAATTAGATTTATTTGTAGTTATATTCACTTCCAAATCTTTATTTTATTATCTAAGCACATATGTTTTCTAAATAGTTTACTCGGATTTGTAATTTGCTTATTTACGAATTTTAAGAAGATAGTTGAGAAGCTTCAACAAAAAATGGTTTAAAGTATCTTTATTGCAATATTTTTTTCGCTTTATGCTTAAAATGCTAAAAATTACGAAGTAAAAGTTATGTTAAATAGTATGCTATTCTTACTATAATATATGTAAAAAAAAAGTAAAATACAAGGAAGAAAGATTAGAAAAAACCATTTTAATCATTTAATTCAGAAAATAGATACAAATAGATGAAATAGTCTGAAAGAATAGGGTATTTTATTATCTACAAGTCAATAAATAATTTTTTAAAAAACATAAGTGTCACTACTCAATTTCCTATTGTTCTGTTATAAAAAAAATAAAAATTTAAGCTGAGTATAAGAAAATCTTATAAATAATTTCAAGAAACAGCAGTCTATGAGATCAAGCTATGCTTTGTTCAAATAAGGATATAAATTTTTATTTGGAAAAAGGGATGTGTGAACATTGTAGAAATACTATAAATATGATAAAGAAAATCATTATTGGATTTAAAAAAATGGAAAGACACTAAAAATTGAATAATCTGTTTAAGTCCTAGGAGGCAAGTGGGCATGCCTTTAATTATCCTGATATTGGGTTTAAAACTCAAATAGAGTCACACTGCTCAAAAAATCCTTGAAAACAAGTATAAAGAGGTAATTGTGGAGTCAAAAAGAATAACCAACAGAAATTGATATAACGGCTTAAATATGGTTGTTTTGAATAATAAATCAAAAAGAATGACTTTTACAAAGATTAAAATTATCGGCTAAAATGTTCGGAAGTTTAAATACACACTAGCTTTTAGATTTTTGTTATATTTTTGATTTTTAATTACACAACATTTCCCTCAACCTTAATAAAGAATTTAAAAATTTTTAACACGCTAAAAAATAAGCAAATAAGAGAAATTCTTTAATGATTCCAAACCACTTTTTTTTCCTTGATAGGCTCACCCGTTAACTGTTCCTCTATTGTAGTTTCAAGGAAATCCATGAAATAAATGAATAGATTTTTTTCCGAACTAGCAAACGGATGTTTTCCGGCACAATTTGAAACAAAATTTTCTATCCGATATTTCTTAAAGATTTCTTTAGGTATATTACTTATGTCAATGTCTTGAACTTTATAAATATAAAAATATGCATATGTCGGTGATTCTATGATTTGAGACTTAAGTGTTGAAAAGAAAGTACCAATTTCCTCACAAAATATTCTTTTTTTCGCAAATACATTTTTAAAAAAAGCAGTCGTTTGCCTTTTTCGTATCACTTTTCTATCGGAAATATTGTTTCTCATAGCAGCAAAAAAATCTTCTTTTCCGAGCGTCAAAAGAAGTTGTTCCCCAAATATAAACAACCAATTTTCGATTCTGAAGTAAAAAGACAAATATAATGTTCTAAGGCTGTGATGAAAAAAGGTATTACAGATGAATTCCAGGTCTTCTTTTGTATATATTGGGGCAATAAAACTATTCTCTCTGATTTTAATATCCAATGGAACAATTGGTTGCCTTTCATTATGGATAAAATGAAGAAATATTCTTTCGTTTTTAAAAATCTTTGGAAACATTTTATTGAAATGGGATTCCAGCATATAAGTAAAAAGAGCTCCAAAAAAAGTAAAAGATAGGGCTTATCCTCATGTGAAGATTTCCTGGTGTAATAATAGGGCAATGGCCAACTATTTTCCTTGAAATCTTTGAGGATAGTATTAAAAAATGTATTATTTTGTAAACCCATGTTGTAAACATCAGATTTATTTTCTGATTCGAACTTTAAAGATTCAAAGTTTTCTATCCAAAAACTCTTAAAACCTTCTTCTAAAATCTTAAAAATTCTTTGTATGAATATTTTTTTGAAAATATGATTGTCTTGAAGATCCGATACAAACTTTATAGCATCTTTTTTAGTATTCTTATAACCTTCAGTATTTCTATTGTTTTGCACTTTTTCGAGATCAGATATTATTTCTAAATTCATAGCATCAACCTCGGATTTTAGTACATTTCTAATCCTCTCATTATATTGATCAAAACCTCTTTCTGATGCATCGTCTTCCATAGAATTGCTTAATAGATCAGAAATAAAATTTTGTATCAATTGCAAAAAAATAACTTCATAAGTTGTAAATTTGGTAAAATTCGAATTTATTCGGCGTTTTTTAAGAGTTTCTATTTGCTTATCCAACGATTTTTTTAAATATTCTGGAATTAAACGTTCAATTTTTCTTAAATAAAAATGAATGAATTTTTTTAAATAAGGGACTCTAAAAGAGACACTATCAATAACATCTTGGTAGCTATTCATAATAATAAGGTGATGAATATTATCTGGATTTGATTCATAAACTTTCTTTGTCTGAGAACCACTTGCAAGGCTTCTAGAATCGTATGTTCTTCTTTCGGTTTTTGGGTTCAATGGACTTTTACTAGTACTTCCAAAACACAAAAAAGTCAGAAGAAGGAAATGTATGAATATATGTATGGGTTATAATTTTTTATTTGATTATAATGTTGAAATTTTTTAAATAAAAAGGGGATAAAACAGTTTTAAGAAATAAATTGAATGGTTTTTTCGTTTTTTAAATATATAAATCATATTTAATGTCGTATTTATTATCTCCCCCCAAAAAAAAAAAAAAAAAAAAAAAAAAAAAAAATTTTCAAAAAAAAAAAAAAAATTTTTTTTTAAAAAAAAAAAAAAAAAAAAAAAAAAAAAAAAAAAAAATTTTATAAAAAAAATAAAATTAATTTAAAAAAAAATTTAAAAAAAAAAAAAAAAAAATTTTTTTTTTTTTTTTTTTTTAATTTTTTTTTTAAAAAAAAAAAAAAAAAAAAAAAAAAAAAAAAAAAAAAAAAAAAAAAAAAAAAAAAAAAAAAAAAAAAAAAAAAAAAAAAAAAAAAAATAAAAAAAAAAAAAAAAAAAAAAAAAAAAAATAAAAAAAAAAAAAAAAAATTAAAAAAAAAAAAAAAAAAAAAAAAAAAAAAAAAAAAAAAAAAAAAAAAAAAAAAAAAAAAAAAAAAAAAAAAAAAAAAAAAAAAAAAAAAAAAAAAAAAAAAAAAAAAAAAAAAAAAAAAAAAAAAAAAAAAAAAAAAAAAAAAAAAAAAAAAAAAAAAAATAAAAAAAAAAATAAAAAAAAAAAAATAATAAAAAAAAAAAAATAAAAAAAAAAAAAAAAAAAAAATTTAAATATTTTTAAAAAAAAAATTTAAAAAAAAAAAAAAAAAAAAAAAAAAAAAAAAAAAAAAAAAAAAAAAAAAAAAAAAAAAAAAAAAAAAAAAAAAAAAAAAAAAAAAAAAAAAAAAAAAAAATAAAAAATTAAAAAAAAATTTTAATTTTAAAAAATTTAAAAAAAAAAATTTTAAAAAAATTAAAAAAAAAAAAAAAAAAAAAAAAAAAAAAAAAAAAAAAATTAAAAAAAAAAAAAAAAAAAAAAAAAAAAAAAAAAATTAAAAAAAAAAAAAAAAAAAAAAAAAAAAAAAAAAAAAAAAAAAAAAAAAAAAAAAAAAAAAAAAAAAAAAAAATTTAAAAAAAATAAAAATAAAAATAAATAAAGAAAAAAAAAAAAAAAAAAAAAAATAATAAGAGGTCTATATTCTATAATATTTGCTTGATGTAAACGGTCATAGTACAATAAATATATCCACTCCCTGATCAATTAGATCCTGTGATATTGCATTTATACCGCACGTTATTTAGAATCCTATTATAATTACACGTTATTTCAGATTATTTTACAGCGCTTTGATGTTTTCGATCCATTTCCTTTTAAAACCAATATTAATTTATAAAAGTGATTTTTTTAAGATTAAGTTAATCCAAATTTTTGATGGTCATATAAATCAATTTTTTTCTTAAAAAAAGATATTAAATATATAAGCAGGTAATAAATTAAATTACCACGCAAACATTTTAGCAAAAAAGTGTGCAAAACTATAATTTAAAAAAATTAAAATTTGATTTGATTATTTTTTGTACTAATTTTGAACCAGTTTATTATATCTACTTCATAGTTTTTTTCTAAATCATCTTTAATATCTAAATTATGTCAGTATATCGACCGATATGTTTCAAAAAAAACCAAAATGTTTTTTTTGTCTTGGTGTTTACATCAAAATATTTTTTATAATAAAAATATTGCTGAGAGAAGAAATAGTTCGCTATAACATTTGAATTTTGTGTTTTGACCCTTTAAATTTACCGAAAAGATCAACGGAATTAATCCATCACACTGATGCAATCAATTATTTCTATAAACATAAGAGTATTCATTCCGATACATCATTATATCGATAAATCGCATTCTGATATTCAATGTATATTATCTTTGCGTTTTCATGGTTAATGAGCATTCCGGAATCTACCTTTATCGAAAGAATCATTATGACAGTTTTTTTTCGGCTATTACGCTTCAGAAAATGCCATTACCGAAATCAGATTCTCCAAAAAAAGCAAAAAACACCTTTTTTTTGCACTATGTTATTTGTATTAATAACATCTTTAACTTTCTAAATTTATTTTTCCGTTACTCTTTATGCAAAAACCTTGTTAGTCATCTCCTTATAGCCTGATTTACGGATTTGACTTATCTCTAAGAGTTTGGATTACATGGTCTTCCATATATAACCCTGAACCAGAATAAATCAAGAATGTTTAAAAAGTCTATTTTTAAACTTTGCATCTATTAGATCGTATTAATACAGTAAAATCATAATTTTATAGCGGAATTTTCAATAAATTCTTTACCAATTGTGAAGTCTCTGTTTATCTATGGCACCAGAAGGGCCTTATGTATGTTGAGGATATAGTGTGAACTCGGTTAAATTGCTCATTTTAATCAGTTAATTTTCTAAGGAGCTATTAATTCGTTATAGAAAACTCCTATTTTGGATATTTAATTAGGATGTTATTTAGATATTAAATCCGCATGTGCCACGTCCTTTAAGATACTCATGCGATTATCTTTATATAATGCAATAATATTCCTGTTACTTAAAACTCATTATTTTATTATTCTGATGGATTAAAAATAAAGTTTTGGTTTGAATAAACTGTTTTGCTGGGGATAGTTTAAGTAAAAAACTCCCTCTCGTTAGATTCCTTGTCATTTGAAGCGAAAATTCTAATCCACTAAGCTACTGTGTTTCATTTTATGTCCCCATGAGTTCATCTTCATATCTTGCTTTAGTAAGATATCATTGAATCCGTAATCCTATTTTAACTTTTTTTAGCTTTGATAACTATAATTTTTGGTATTTTAAGCAAATTAAATTTAATTTAAACTTAAAATAAAAACTCAAATATTATACAAGAGTTTTAGTTAAAAGTAATTTTACAATGTTTAAAATTAGCCAGATTTATTATATATAGGGTTTAAGCATTTTTTTAATACCTGGCAAACATTAACGCAGGCAAAAACAAAAAAATGGAAAGGAAAAAGTTAATTATTTTTGATAAATTTTTCGTTAAGCATATCCAAGTTTTTTTAGGCCATAATGATTCACAAGAAAGAAACTATAAAAATAACAGCAAATAATAGGGTGACTCGGGTGATTTATGAGAATAACAGAAAAAGAATAGACTAGGTGATGCTTTGAATATCAAAATTTAGAGATTAAATTAATTTATACGAATCCTAAGAGGATGTTAATATCGAGTTAATTATTCGAAAATAAGTATATTGGTTGTAATTTGTATTTTCCTTGTCTCTTTATTTTGGCTTGTCGAATATAAATATTTTTTCATATTTTTATTTTAGGCTATAATTTCAATAACTTTTATATTGTTTGAGGAGTAATTGATTTGTTGTTTTTTTGCTTATCTTAGAATTTATATTTGATAGGTAGATAGTATGCGGTATGATTTTGTCGTATTTTTCAGCTTTTTTTATGACATCTAGTTATTTTTTTCTTGAGTCTCTTAAGCATCGTTTCTTCAATTCAGCATATTTGTCGTTCGAAATGACCATTTTAGTGTGTCTAGTACTATCGATAGAATTTTTACTCGCTTTCTATGCTCACAAAGACAAATATATGATATTTCGTACAAATGCCTTTACATGTTTTATCATAAAGATGGAGTTATAAACATAGTCTCTGTTTAACAGATAGAACTTTTATAAAGAGCTAATTTGCTTTGTTTTTTAAGCCGAACAATTTAGGCCACACTTTAAAGTGTTTCTGCCTTGAATTTATATTATTAAATTTAATTTCTTATTCAAAATAAATACTGTATTGCTTAGAAAAATAAAGTTTATTTTGCCTACATTTTTACATGCAAAATTTGGAGATTTTTGGATTACAAGTAGCATTTATGAATAAATTCGGCATGTCTGGTCAATTCTTTTAAATTTTGAAGACTTTTTTTATCTAATATCTACATTTATATAATTCAATGTTTCAAGTGTTCCTTAAACTGACTAACTCGTAATTCGCAAAAGACTTAAAAAATATCATTAAAAAGAAGTATATGTTAATAATAGAATACCAAGCAGCTTCTCTGGTAGTTGAGTCTTGGAAATTATACCCTGTTACAAAACAAATTATCATTCTTTAGAGTTTCATTCGGTCGGGTACTTTCTATACACAAGTACATGTCTTTTCTAAATATAACAGTAGAAGCCTTCCCTTGATAACTCAAGAATTCCATTATTGAGCCTTTTCAAGAAAAATTTTGCGCATACATACTCATAATTCTTAATATTTTAAATCTATCAATAAATTTCTTCTCTTACATTTTCAGAAAAATTTTTTAACTTTTTTTTTTAAAATTTCTCTTTTATTTTCTATTTCGAATGTATTTTTATTTGAGCTACGTCGTTTATTAGAGCTATTGCGTTTTATTATTATTTTTTCTTTATGAATTGCAATTCTTGTTTTGAATACTTCTATATTTTCTTCGTAACAATAAAATAGCTGCAAAACACATTTCTGTTCTAATGTTAATACCTTTTAATTCCCTTCACGTTTAGATCTGGTTATAACTAAATGCTATTTATATTTTTGTTTGCAATTTATCTTGTTTTTTACAACACTCCACTTATGATATTATTTGACACGATAAATCACTTTTCAGATCGAAACACTCCGAATGATAGTTAGCTGCCAGCTTACATATTCATTGTAATCCTCAAATAAATTTCTTGCATTTAATTCAGTGTGAGGAAAATTTTCAACTCTCAGGATGAACACTTCTTTTAATTCTATCAATGAACCAAGTGTAAAGTTTTATTTGCTATCTCTGGGTGGTTTGAAATATTTGTAACACATCCTCTTTCTAGAAAAATAGCAGTTTATTGATAATACGTATGCATATATAGCAGATTTTCATTTGTTAATTACGAGACTTGTTTTTAACAAGAAATATTGTACTTTATAACCGTAAAAGCTAGATCATTAGCCCAGACTATAAGAAGCCTGAGATAGTTGCTGTACAAAATGTGCTTTTTCTGTATAACCTTAATCGTTGTTCTGTAACCTTTGTCGGATTTTTATATAAGTCTCTGGACCAACATATCTATACATAATACAAATAAATAATGGAGGAAAACCTATCTATTTTTAAACTTAGCCTTGAATATTCTCTCGTATAATTTTTTAAAGCCCCTATTATATTTATTGCCCATTTTTATTTGATTAACTTAAACACTCAAGGAATATTACTAAGCTTAAATTTTTTGATTTTCTGAGTTTGATCTCTATGATTTATTGCATCATACGCTTCGGTACACCAATCACGCTGCCAAAAAATGTTTCCATAGTCTATATTATGAGTCACTTCCGACAAGACTTGCAATTTCGCAGAAGTCCGCCTTATACGGCATTTGATGCTTTTTTAGCCAACAACCTAGTATTTTATTTCAAGTTGAGCAACCATCGTAAAATAATTTGTGAGTATAAATAGAGGTTTTACAAAATTGTGATTAGCCTATAGGCAGAATTTCTTTATGTATTTTCTTTTGGATTCATTTCATTCACTCTTAGTAAATGCAATCATGTTGATGCGTATATTCCCATAAATTTCAAAATTCGAAAAAATAATTGCAAAATTTCTAATAAATTAAATTTCAAATATCATCATCTTAAGAGTTTAGATAGGAAGCCAACCAATATAGATATAAACACTTAAAGTGAAGAAGACGTTTCCCTTGTCATAAACCTCTATAAACAGCATCAAAAATTCATTTTAAGCGCCTATTTCAGTATTCTTCTTCACCATAGTACGCGAAAAGCTTACTATTCCATTTGATTACGGTGCATATTTGTATTTAAACTTTTTTGATTCTAATTAAATTAAAATCGAAATAGCTAAAATATAGATTTTTCTCCGAATTTTTTCTTAATAGCATAATTTGGTCGTTTATTTTGGTGTAAACATCCAAAGACAAATTATTCCTAACTAAAGCTCAGACATGGCATTTTTGCGCTTCTGTTTAGATTAAACTTAGCAAAAAAAATCTTGCGAATCTTTATTTAAAAGCGCAGATATTTCCTGCCTACGAACTTTACGCGAAGAGCTTTGTTAAGTATTATCATATGAGATTCCGCTTTTAGATGTTATTTCATTTAAATCGAAGGTTCATTTCCCTTTTGCTTCGTCTTAGCAAAATTTTGCCGCTTTATAACGCGTTCAGGTTTGTAACAAACTCAAGCTACTTAAATCTGTATATTTACTAGGTTTCAATCAATTTATTTCAAACTCTTTGTATTCACTACATTTTTTAAAAGCTTTAAACTTCAAACCACCTTTCCTTTTTCATATTACAAGATTACGTTTATCTTTATTAAATAACTGTCTAATGGTGTTTGTTATATACTGTACTTTTTGATAAATAAATACCGAACAGGAATACAAAGGCGGTTGCTAGTTTACATCATTTGTCTTTCTGATATATTCTTCTTCTAATTCGTAGCGTGCTAAGTTTTTGAAAGGATCGAGATTTAGAATACAATCCAACTTCTCATTGTAAGGTGGCTCCGATCTGTATGAAGATTGCTTCGCAACACGTCTTTGATATTAAAATGATTGATTCCGCACCATGCTTGTAGGATTGCAAAATGACATTCCTGGTAGAAGAAGTCTATGAAACAGTGTATTGTGTATACTTAGAAATAATATAAATATTATTTATAATAATGGTAGATGGAGGATAACCACATAAAAAACTTTCTACTTTGAATGAGTGTGTGAAACCGGTGTGAGGATCTTTGTTTGGATTTTTGGTGGGAAGAAACCACACTACATCTTCGGTTGTTCCATGGGAGTTCTTACGAGGAGGAGAAGTCTAAGAAATGGAGAAACTTTTCGTACAAATTTATTTGTTGTTTTTTATATAGCATGATTGCAGCCCACGGCTGAAAATGTAGGTAATTTCTATATAAAATCATGAGAATCTAGCCTTGCTCACTCGGGTTAGAAGACTTAGCGTCGGGAGATATAAAAAACAAAACCCTTTGAAGCCGGGAAAGCTAAGTAGCAGGTTATACCTTTTACTATGACATTGCACTGTCTAGGTGCACTCCATGTAAGTCTCTGAAATAGATATTATCTATAAGTTTATTGAGTTATAAAGTGTGGATGGGTGGTCTTGCTGCATAGTCTTGGCGAAGCCCAGGGTGCGCTTCGACCTTCGATCACACTCCATGCAACGGACATTAACGAACTCCAGGTAACCGCCTCGCCTATTAATTAGGTTCTAAATACCAGGTAGATGAAAATCTTTGGGACGTAAGTATCACAGGTGGTACTAATGGAGTGTTGGATAGCAGTTATTTATGTTAACTAGAACTGCGTTAATGACATGAAAACAAATATAACACTTGCCACTGCTTTACAAAGATATGCTATTTTTAAATAAAGTTATTTATATTAAAACAAGGATATTCAATAAAATAAAATCTTTAATGATTCCAATACACCATTTTTTCCTTGACACAATCGTCTCCAAAGCATTCTTCTACTTTTAATTCAAAGAAATTCATAAAATAAATCAAAACAATTTCCTTCATTTTACTAATAAAACGCACTTCTTCATGTTCAGAATTGAATTTATTTTTTAGATGCTTTTTGAAAAATTTATTAGAAATATCACTCAGATCAATATCTTGCACTTTATAGATACAAAAAGAGACATACGTATAGTATCTAAAAAAGATCATAAATTTTATTAAGAAACTTTTAATTTCTCCGCAAAATATTTTTCTATCCTTATATATTTTTTCAAAAACAGTATTCGTCTGTTTTCTTCTTTCTACTATATCTGCTGGAAGATCCATTTTCATAATTTCAACAAATTTTTCTTTTCCAACACAAAAAAGAAGTTGCTCGATAAATATAAATAACCACTCTTCAATTCTAAAGTAAAAGTATAAATATAAATTTCTACAAAAGGAAACATTAAAAGCCAAATCTAAATATTCACGTTCCCGCTCATAAAAGACAACCGGCAGAAAACTATTATCACGGGTTTTTATAGATAAGGGTACCCCCGGTTCGCTTCCATTATGGGCCCAGAAAAGAAATAATCTTTTATGTGTAAAAATATCTGGGAACATTTTATTGAAATAATATTCTGTCATAAATTTAAAAAGCATTTCAAAAAAAAGATCAAAAACTTCTTTGTTTTTTTGTAAAGGAGACATCGTGTAATAATTTGGTATTGGCCAACCATTTTTTTCATGCATCGTACGAATGTTCTTGAGAAATTTGTTATTTTCTACTTCTTTATTTATAAAATCATCATTGATTTTCGATTTGAAAAATAAAGATCCCAAAATTTCTTTATTCAGCAAATAAAGACTAGATTTAAAAATTTCAAATGATTTTTCAATTAAAAATTTTTTTGTATCATTGTTTTTACCAATATTTGAGACAAGTTTCAGTGCTTCTTTTTTGGTTTCGTTATAAACATGTGCTTTATTTGCAGCTTTAATTCTTGCAATATCATATGGCATTTCGCAATGGATTTTATGTTTTATCTGTTTAAATACTCCACCAACGGTTTTCTTAAAATCATATAAATCCTCTTTTGAATAAAAACTTTTTTCTGTCAAACTTGAGAGATCAAATATCAAATTTTCAATAAAATCTAAATAAAATGTTTCGTATATTTTTGATTTAAAAATATTCGGATTATCTGGTTTTTTGAGAATTTCTATCTGTTTATTCAGAGTTTTGTTTATACATTCCAGAATCAAATCTTCCATTTTTTCCAAATAAGATCGTAAGATATCTTTTAATCCGGGGACTTTTGATGAAATAGTATCAATAGCATCTTGATAATCTGTCATAACGATAAGGTGAAAGTCTTTACTTATATTGTATTCCGATTTATTCTTTTTACCAGAATCACTTGTATCTCTTTTAGAATGACATGCTTCGTTATCTGTTTTAGGATCTTCACTCATACTTCCAAAACACAAAGAAATCAGAAAAAAGAGAAATAAAAATAAATGCATGGGGTATTTATTTAAGTTTATTATAGCCTTAATTGTCTGATTTTCACAAATTAAAATTGACTTAGATTTTGAAATATTAAGAATTAAACTTCAGACGAAAAAAATTCACAATAAAAAGACCATTTACTAAAAATAAAGAAATTTATAGCAAAATTTTATAATTTAGCAGTGAAAAATTACTTTGGTTTTAATTAGAGCATACAATAAACACTTTCATAATACATAAACTATAATCATGTTTTGAGGTAAATATAATTGAGTTTATTAAATATCGGCTTGTTTTTATTATTTTTTTTCTTCCCCATTTCATTTTCGGGTTTAAAGAACCGGTCTTTTATACTTGGATATTTTTCTATATTTTGATACCTGCAGTTTGATTTAAAGTTTCGGTTTTTTCAATTTAAATCTCGTATCTCTATATAATTTAACTAAAGTATAGATTTTTTTGCTTTTTAGAGCCATGTATTATATCTTTAACGGCTTTTATAATGATAGTTAAGTATAAACAATATATTTGAAACTATTTTCATACCAAGATATTGGTTTTAAATCTTTAAAATATAAAGTAAAACTATTTTATACAATCTAATTGTTTTTATCTCTCAAAATAGGCCTTGGTTTCTCATTTCTTATTTATTCAAAGAGTTTTCTAATATATTTCAGGTTTTTATTTTTTTAATCTCTTCTTTTTACTCATGTGAGTGATTTGTTTAAAGGATTAGCATGAGTAATATATTTGTTCCATTAAAGCATTTAAATAAGTCTTATCCCTCTAATAACCGATTGTTGTATATAGTGAATACCAAATAGTACAAGAATAATACCAAATCAAAGGTTTTTAATCTTTATATAATAAATGGTCATGTAGTTAGTTCGAAATTTGTGTCAATAATCGGAGATGGCTTTTATAAATTAAGACACTGTTTTGTTGATATGAAATAAAATATTAGAGATCATGAAAACCACTTCAATTTATCCAAAACCAAATATGGCATCATTTATTTCGAGTTTCAATAGTTTAGAACATTTTTTATATTATAAATTAAAAACTACCAAATCTTTTGAGAAAAACTATAACAGCAATTAATGTAAATAGAAAATATTATGATAAAGAACCAACCAATCTTCATCTATCTATACCTTTATAGGCGATTAGATGCTATATTTTTGTATTAACTTCCATTAGAATATATTAATATGATCAATTATTTTTATTTTAAATCAATTAATCTTAAAGCTTTATTTTCTTCTAATCGGATTTAAATATATTTGAATTAGTTTACTTTTAAGGTATATAATTCAAATATTATCTACATATAAATGATTATCTAAACTAAAGTAAGAAGCATTTAAACCGAGACAAAAAAGTAAAAAAGTCTCATTAATGTATAATTTCTGAACTAAAAAAATCTAAGCGTTTAACGAATCAGAATATTATTTAACACAAATTTTATCAAAAAAAGCTTTGTCTCTGAAGAAATTTAAATAAATTTTAATTTTTCTAAATAATTTAGCTTTTTTTTTTAATTTTTTTATGTTTTTAATGTACAATCAAATATAAATACTAAAGAAAGATCATAAATTTATTTTATTGTTATATATGACTCCTATATTTATAAAAATCGCATTATATCCTAAATTATACGAATATTCTTGTGCTATTTAAAAAAAATCCTTATCTTGCGTATAAATTTCAAAACTTTATTTTTCTAAAATATAATTATCAGCTAGAAATATATAAAAAGAAATTTTATATAAGAAAAATATTCGAAAACACTCGAATTAATACTTAGAATATGAATTAAGAATATAGCAATACGAACATACAATACGATTTATTTTTTGCTGTGAAGCGAATATATAAGTTTATTTAATTTTTTCATAATTTTTTTATTACATATTTGTAGAAATTCCTAATATGATTCAAAAAAATGTATTGATAAGTGAAATTTACTTGTTTATATTCGATATTAGAGTATTTTTTTAAGGTTATCATGCTGGTAAAACAATTTATAAAACTTGATTTACTGTTTCTAAAAACGTACTATGTAGATAAAAAATTAATTACATCTAAAATATTTTTTTTTCCGTTTCAACCATAGTTTTACATATAAACTAAATTTATGGAGATCGTTCTAAGAAATAATGTATCCCGGCCCCTAAAAAAAAATACATGAAATTATTTTTAAACACCGTTCCTCCGGAATTTTAAAATAATTCACTTAATAAATTTCATATTCTCACTGTAGAATAAAATATTTAAATTAATTTTGTTATACGTCAATAAAATTCAAGTCTATCATAAGTAAAATATAAAAATAAATGATAAATTTAATGAAATCAGATTGAACACATCAAATCGTAAGCTTGTTTCAAGGCCTTAATATTTTTCTCCAATCTTTTTCTTTTTTCAGAAGTTTCATCTGATTCTGTTACAAGATCTTCAATACCTTTACACTCATATATTTCACTAAAAAGTATTTCTTGCATCTTTTCTTCTGATTTATAAACCAATTCGCACATTATAGCTTTTGGAATTTGGTCGACCACAATTTTCTTAATAATTTCAAAGTATGAGACAACAAGAGATTTAATAATATTTATTTCCATCATTTCTTGTTCGGAAATTGCACTGTTTATTTTAAGAATATTGGGTGGTGAATCAAATGTTATTCTTTTATCTTTGGATTTAAAAACTTGATTATCATCTTTAAAAGAAAACATTTCGGTTCGTTCGATTTCCTTCGTAAGTACTTCATTCCATTTTATGAAATCGGGATGCCTTGTACTAATATAATTCATGTTCCAATCGATAAACGAGGAGACAAGATTATGAGTGTGTTCACTGTTTTTCTTAAGAAGACCGATCAAACAAGATATAATTTTATCATTTAGACTAGGGAATCTACCTACAACAGATTGACACACTGCATGTATTATTTTGACCAATTCGTTAAATATTACACTGATTAATTTAAGAGAATGTGGCTTCAAAACAGAAATACTAGTTTTTGTAAGTTTTTCGAATGCTGTGTGTGAAAATAAGAGTAACGAAGAAGATCCGGTTGAATTGTAAAGTAATGTTCGTATACTTTCATCTTTAAGACTTTCCATAGCATTCAAGCTGCTTATAAATTTACTGAAATGAGAGTGAAAAGTATAATTAAGTCTTGCCCCGCCGTATATTTCAGTAGATGAAATATCACAGTTTCCCTTCAAAACATCAGTAAATTTTTTATTCAAATCATTTATAATCCTAAGAATGGATTCTTTTGGAGATAAATTCACACATCCCATTCGACTTAATTCCAATTGATTTTCATATAAAAGTACATTTATTTTTTCTTGTAGACCAGGAAGACAAGCCTTTATATGTTCGTGCAAAACATTGTTTAACTTTGTTACGAGATATAAAGTACCACAATATTGCTTATTTCTTCGATATGACGAATGCGATTCAAAAAATATTTTTTCATCTTCCAACGCAAGTCTAATGGATTTCTTTCTTTCAATATCATTCTGGCCGCGATTCACAACCGGTACAAATCCCAATTTTAGAGTTAAAATTCTTCCTGCCAACACATCTACTATATCAGTTCCAGGATCCATTAGATCTACTTTTGTGAGCACACCGATGGTTCTTTCATAGCAACTATCGACTGTTCTAGCTAAATGAAGTGCATCAGAATTAGAAATATCTACATTTGCAGCAGTAACTGCCAAAATTATAGCATTCTTATTAGAAATAAATCTTTTACACATTTCTTCAATTTTTAAACAAATATTTTTCGGTTGATCTCCTGTTGGCACTTTCACAAGACCAGGCAAATCAACGAGTGTTAATGTAAGTACTTTGCTAGAATACAATTTTAAAGTAATAGGAACATGCGAAACATCATTTTTAGCTTTTATATGGCGATTAGTCTCATCAGTTATTTCCTGCCGAACAGCTTCAAAACTTCTAAATATTTTAGTTGGACAATGATTGAACACAGCATACTCTTCATCTGCATCTTTAGTATATATAAGTTGTAATATTAAAGGTCTTCTTGTCACAATTCCAGACCCCCGTGGTAAAAAATCTTTCCCCACTATATTCTCCAACACACTCGTTTTTCCAGAACTTTGACTTCCTATTACTACAATTTGCGGTAAATCTAATGTATGACTTATACCATTTTCAGTACATATATCTTGTAATTCATTTATCTTTTCTATCAACAAATCCATAGTCGTATGCATATTTCTTTCTTCTTTGTTACAAAAATACATAAATAAATGAAAACTAAAACATATGTTTCTGTTCTGTTTCAAATATATTTTTTCTATATTTTTTAAAATTTAATTAATTCAATTAAAAAAGATTTAAAAGTAAAAAATTTTATAAATATTTAAATAATTCGATTCAAAATATAATATAAAATACATAAGTAGATTTATTAGAAAACATTTAAATTTATGACTATTTTTATTCCAATAAAATGTTTTAATAAAGATTATCAGATTACTCTTTAATTTATAAATCCCTACTATCATACATCTTATAAAATTATTTTCTATCAGATTACTCTTTAATTTATAAACCCCTATTATCTCACATCTTATAAAATATTTTTTCTATCAGATTACTCTTTAATTTATAAATCCTTACTATCATATATCTTATAAAATTATTTTTTATTTAAAATTTTTTTACATTTCATACTTTTTTTTCAAACACAATTCAATTTGGCTTTTCATTTCAGCTCTAAAATATAAAAAAGATTATATGAAGTGTAAAAAGAAAAAAAAAATTTAAATATTTATTTGTAAAAAAATATAAAAGATTTAAAATAAAAAATTGTAGTAAAATAAGACCAAATAATCTATTTAAACCCCTTTTTTCCCAATCCTTCTTCTATTTCTTTTTTAGTGATTTCATCTCTATAAAACTCTTCTTCATTCCCATTTTCATCAAAAATTATTTTTGTATTTTTTACTTTACCAACAAGTCTTTTCTTGTTAATCTTTCTATCCGAATTTAAATATTCTATATTTTTAAATTCTTCATTTCTTTTAGAATTATTAATAATTTGAGATTTTTTATTTCTTTTATAAATATTTTCTCTTTCCATATCTCTTTTATAATTTTTCTTACTATTTTCTCTTTCCTCATTTTCCTTATCATCTTGTCTAATTATATTTCCTTTATGCTTTTCTTTGCTACCTTCTCTATCTCCCTTATTATCTTCTCTTTCGCTATCACTCTCTTTCGTATTTCTTATATTTTCAAATTCTTCTTCACTTTCATCTGAAAAATCTTCAAATCCAAAATATTCTTTTAACTTACATATCTGTTCTTTGGTCCCTTCTAAATACTTTTTACTGTTCATTTCAATAAATCTATAAAAAGTTTTTATGTATTTTTCAGCAAATATTTTTATTTCTTCGTGTTCTGCAATCAAGGATTTTATTTGGTTTTGAATTTTTTTTATTTCTAATTTTTTACCTTCGTAAATTATTTTGTCGTTGGAATCTTCCTTGTTTTTCTTACTTTTGACTTCTTTACCTTCACTCAAACTCCCTTTTTTACCTTCACTCACACTCCCTTTTTTACCTTCACTTACACTCCTTTCACCTACATTTCCTTCTTTACCTTCACTCACACTCCCTTTTTTACCTTCAATTACACTCCTTTCACTTACATTTCCTTCTTTACATCCACTCACACTCCCTTTTCTATCTTCACTTACACTCCTTTCACTTACATTTCCTTCTTTACATCCACTCACACTCCCTTTTTTACCTTCAATTACACTCCTTTCACTTACATTTCCTTCTTTCCCTTCAGTTCCTCTCTCCTTACTTCCCTCTTTCCATTTCCCTTTATTTATGTCCTGAATTATACCTTTCTCACTTTTTAACAGAAACAAAATAGAAATTCCTTCTTTATCAAATCTACCCGTCCTACCTGCTCTATGAACATACGTCTCTACACATTCAGGGCAATCATATTGTATAACAATATCCACACCAGGAAAATCTAACCCTCTAGACACAACATCAGTACAAAACAAAATACCGCTCTTTTCTCTCTTAAAACTATCATATACTTCCATTCTCTTTTCTTGTTTGATAGAACCATTCAATAAATTAAACTTACATCGCATTTTTAACTTAGAAAAAACTAAGAAATAAAATTTTGCTTCTTTACAAGTCGAAAAGAAAACAATAATTTTTTTGGAATTATTATTTTTCAAAATCGTATATAAATATTCCACTTTGTCACAAATACTCAAAACATAAAAAAAATGCTCCAAATTATTTTTCACTTTTTTATTTTCATTTGTATTTTCATTTTTATACGCAGAAAATATTTCTATTGAATCGAAATCAATAAATAAATTCTTTTGATTTATAGATTTAGGCGTAGCACTTAAAAATATATTTTGTCTTTTTACCGGTAAATATGACATTATTTCCAAAATATCTTTTTTAAACCCCATTTCTAATAATTTATCTGTTTCATCAATTACCAATATTTGTACATTGGAAATATCAAAATATGGAGTTTCCAAAATATGATGTAATAACCTACCAGGAGTACACACTAATATATTCATCTTTCCGATAACTTCTTTCTCTCCTTTACTTTCTATTCCTCCTATTATAAGACCACAACTTAAATAACAGTTTTTTCCTATTTTTTTTAAAACATTAAAAATTTGTACCGCTAATTCACGTGTAGGTGTTATTATTAAACCACCAAGTCCATCCTCCATACACCATTTATTATCTACTAATCTTTGTAATAACGGTATTACAAAACATAAAGTCTTACCAGATCCTGTCTTTGAAATACCCAAAATGTCTTTTCCACTCATGGCTGCTGGAATAGTAAGTTGCTGTATTTCTGTTAAGTTTTCTATTTTATTTTCTTTCAAAGCTCTTTTTATTGGCTTATGTAACGATAAATCTTTGATATTCATTTTATTTGAGGGGGAAAGATTTTAAATAAAACAGTCTTTTACGTACAATAAATCTCGGATCTTCCCATTATCTTATGGAGAGAAATAATATTTTAAATAAAACAGTCTTTTACGTACAATAAATCTCAGATCATCATATCATCTTACGAAGAGAAGGAATATTTTAAATAAAACAGTCTTTTACGTACAATGAATCTCAGATCATCATATTATCTTATGGAGAGAAGGAATATTTTAAATAAAACTGTTGTTTACACAAAACAAAATCTCAGATCATCATATTATCTTATGGAGAGAAGGAATATTTTAAATTAAAACTATCATTTACGTTACAATACACATTTAATATTTAACAGAAATTTAAATTTTATTCGTTTAAATAAATCTCTTTAATATTAATTTAAAGTATAATAATTCTAAAATATGAATCGTAATAAAAATACTAAGAACTCACTTCATTATCTCTACATATAAAAAGTATAAGAAACATAAATAATTTATAATTTTTACTTGTATTAATCAAAAAATAAGATAATTTAATAATTTCCATTTTCATATTATTTAAGCAAGTCAAATTTATTTATAAATGGATATTTTATATTCCATTGAACACTAAACAAAAATAATTATAAATAATATTAGTATGACTTTAAAAATCCGTTTTTAACACTTTCTTTAAATTATAACTTTCTTTTAACATAATTACATCTATTCAACCATTTTGTTAAAATCATACTGATATATAACAGTACTGTTTGATTTTATAATTTAATCTTATAAAACTTTTAAGAATATTAATATCCTCAAAGTTTATTTAAAAGTATCACATCTTTTTTAAAATAGTGGCAAGTGTTATATTTGTTTTCATTGCATTAACCCAGTTCTAGGTTTAACATAAATAACTATTGTTTAACACTTCATCAGTACTTCTTTGATACCTATGTTACTTAAATTTTCATCTACCAGGTGTGTAGAACCTAATTACTAGGTGAGGCAGTTGCCCGTAGTTCGTTAATGTCCGTTGCATGGAGTGTGATCGAAGGCCGAGACATACTATTGGCTTTTTCAAACCTATGCAGCAAGACTTCTTACTCTACAGATAATTAGAATAATATAGTCAAAATAATATATGTAAATAAGATAATCAGAATAATATATGTAAATAAGATAATTAGAATAATATATTTAAGTAAGATGATTAGAATAATATATGTAAATAAGATAACCGAATAAGATGATTTAAACTCCAAATATTTTATAGTTATGATCAATATTTAATTTAATATCTAATAGATAAAAAACCTTTATTTATTGCATGTGCACAGCAAACATTATATACTTTTTGACAACCGTAAGTACAACAATAGCACACAAATCAACAATCAAAGATATAACTGAAGTATAAAAGATAAAACCAACAATTATATCACTGATAAATACATAATAATAAGACATAATAGGATAATACATATATATAGTAATTAACATAGAAAGTATTATAGATAATATTGATATATTAATAACTTTTTTAGTTATTTTTCCAAAGCAAATTATTGTGTGAAATAATTTTAGAAGTAGTTCTAATGTTAGTAGTGGTAATGATATGTACAAAGGAAATGCATTTATTTTGAATATTGTGTATGCATATCCTATGTCATATAATAGTATTATAAAAAGAAGTAGTTTTATGTATTTCATACCTGGGAATAGCATGTGTGTATAGAGTAAGAGAGGTATATAAAAAGGATGTGATGTAATAGTATATTACTGTGTATGATGTGTATGATAAGAGATAGAAGATAAGGAGGTAAGGTAATTGGATATTTAAAATGTATTTAAATATAACTTGATGGATAGATTTAATATAAATTAAATTCGAGTTTATAGTTTATTACACAGCTAAATTAAATATAAAATTTTTGTGTTTTGGTTTACGTTCTTATGATATATGTTTAAAATTATTTCTTTTCAAATTCTGAGAAGAAAATATTGTATTTTTGAAAGATAACCGTTTTTATCAAAATGAAATGAATTGTGACAAATATGGAAAAAAAAGGCAAACGATACTTTAAAATTTTGGATAATGTATCTTCCATGATAAATATTAATAAGGAAAGATAGGTTTCAAATGGATAGACGATTTAATTACTGAAAATGGTGATGTTATACAACAGATGTTGACAACACAAACAAAGAAGTAATTATGATAATAATATCGAAAAATAAAAAGCTTTTATTTACATCTTTATTTCAGATCACAATGGAAGCAATGTATCAAGAAATTAACATAAAATACAGCGATTGTATCAAGAACGAAACAAAATATTTTTAAAAATTTCCCAAATTGACTATATAATAGCTTTTAAAGCTTAATCATGCAATTAAAGCGATGACTACAGATCATAGATGAGAAGTTTCGAAATGAGATTAAGAAATTCAGAAATATGCAACACATAATAATGACCTTGTATTAATACGTCACATTCTGGATACATACACACAATTTTTTAATAGATTAGCGAGGCAAACCGGCGAAAACTATCACTACTCGCTGGTAAATCTTATTTTCCTAAAAGTGTCACACTTTATCTTACAAATAGACTATGGAAAAGACTTTTTAAAAAAATTAACAAATCAAATATGTGCTGATAAATCATTTATTTTATTACCAAAAAGTAATACAACCTATATATCAAGACATAAGTTCTATGATACAATCTTAAAATTGTTCGTAAGCTTGAAATAAATGTCAGTATATCTGCCTGAAAATAAAGATCGATTTATATTTTAATAGATTTACTTAGATATAATCAGATACGCACCAAATAATATATTATTCTCACAGAAAGATATCTTAAGATAGTATAGATAGAATATCAGTAGATACTAAAAATATACAATTTATGAATCATTCTATTCAAACACCGAAAAAAAGAGAATAAATAAAACTTGTATCTATAATTGAATCGCCATGCAATAACTATCAATTAGATACGAGTGAGATATATTTAATTGAATCGAATATTTTCAAACTATATCGATTAAAAAAAATAAATTCTTCGAAAAAATATTGTAGTTTAAATACCTTAAATCAAAAATTTAACTTTTTTAGTGTATTGCTACAAAAAAGATATAACGGTAGAGAACAAAAAAAAGGTTTGGTTTCATAAAGAATGTTTTTGTTATTATATTCAACGAAGTTAAGAAGAATGTTTATTACTTATAGAACTTCACAAAAAGTATAAAATTATATTTTAAAATTATCATCATAATAGATTATTTTATAGTTAACAAATTAAATATAATTGTCTCGTTTATAAACAAATACGGGTTTCATATTTTATAGCCAATTTTATTCTTTTTTTCATTTCTTTTGTTTTCCAGTTAATTTATTTCATAAAAGTAAAAAATAATTAAAATTAAAAATATATGAAAAACTGAAAAGATACAAGAAAATGACTTAAGAGAAAAACCAGAGGCATTTAATAATTTTATTTAAAAAATTAATTTTGCTTTTTCCAAGGTTATATTTGCAAAAAAATGTCATTATATAACGACTTAAAGAAAAAATATTTAATAATTAAAACAAAGGTTAGATTTACAAAAAATTACAAAATATTTAACTATAAAGAAAGAGAATAAGAAAAAATAATTAATAAAAAAACAATAGAATAGAAAATACAAAAGAAAGAGAAAAATACAAAAGAAAGAGAATAAAAAAAGAAAAGAAAAAGAATAGAAAGAGATTAAGAAAAAGAATAGAAAACTACAAAAGAAAGAGAATACAAAAAAGAAAAGAAAATAGAAAAAAATACAAAAGAAGAATAGAAATAAATACAAAAGAAGAATAGAAAAATACAAAAACATCAAATTTCTTTAATCATCGTCTACACTTAGATTTTTATACTTTTCCACAATTTCACTGAGTGTATTACCATCCACTTCTTTAAAAGTATATTTATCTTTTTCTTCTGCATAGATAATTTCAATATCAAATTCTTTATCTTTAAGAGGATCATAAGACTTATACATAATTCTTACTGCATGTTCTATCATCTGAGAAACAGACATATTTTGAAAATCAAGTTTTTCAAGTTCAGTTTTACATCTGGCTGAACCTTTACCAATAGCATGTGCTTTATAATAAGAAGTAAGTGAAGAAGATTGACTGCCTAATATAAATGGTTCGTTATTATACACAATAACAGTAATAAAATTACATCCTGATGGTCTACAACCCATATATACAGTAAAGAAAGATAAATACGAACTTAACAGTTTTTTAACCATCGCTGGTGATATGTCTTTCTCAACATCTTCTATGTACGAATAACATTCTTTTTTTACTAAATTGTAAATACAAAAACCATCGGTGAGAAGACCAGAGTAGGTGGTGTAACAAGTGTCTGTAAATTTTTTAATACGACTGTTTTCTTTGTTCGTGTAGAGTGGAGAAGTTATGGGTTTTTCTACAGCTAGAACTATACCTTGCTTTGTTTTTATTGCTATGCATGTGCTACCATTATCTGCACATTTTTGTGCGTAATTTATTTGTAGAATTGTACCGGTTGAAGTGTAGATTGGACCGAAGTCTAATATGTTACTCATTGAGGGGTTTGGGTTTAATAAAATATATTTTTGGAAATTGTAAGGGATAGCGTAAGAATAAGGGAGAATGGGTGTTAGTGACAAGTCTTTTTAATATGGGGTGTTAAATATACTGAGGCTAGGGAAGAGGGTGTTAAGTATTGTACTTTTATATAATAGAGTGTTAATAACACTACTGTTTTATAAGAGAACACAATAATTATTTAAATAGAAATATTTACAAATTAAAGATTTTTAAAAAAAATTTATAATAATTCTTAGGTTTAATTTATTAAAATTTTAATCTAAGATTTGATATTTACGACTTCAATTATAAACTTTCTATTCTTACAATTTCCAATCTTTATTACTCTATTACTTTGTTTACACCTTCTATAGTTTATTTTCTTCTAATTAACAATCTAATTTAATACTTTTTTCACTATTTCATGTACTACATTATTTATAATTTGATATTTACTATAGCACACTATCTATAATATCTCATGTACATTCTCTAGTATATCTTTTACTATAGCACACTATCTATAATATCTCAAGTACATTCTCTAGTGTATCTTTTACTATAGCACACTATCTATAATATCTCAAGTACATTCTCTAGTATATATTTTACTTTATCCTTTATCACTTTCTATTTCATACCACCAATACCATATATACTGGCAAAATTGATATCACCAAACGATACAGGAATACTAACATCAAACATAAGAATTTTCTTCATTAGAACACAATTAATCAACAATAAAAGTTGTAAACAGAAAAATACAAATGATAAATAAAATATCAGTGCGTATATAACATCAACGACAAAAAATATATAAATAAAGAATATTCTGACACACAGATAACTATTCTCAATAACAGACACAATCAAAGAAACAACTGCAATCGTCAAATACTTTCTATTTATCGTTACAAAACACACCAAATATAAATACATCTTTAATATACATTGTAATACTACCAGAGGTATTAATATATACCAAACGAGTACTTTTAATCTGAATAGTGCTATTATATATAGAATATCTGATATACTGGTTAGTATAAATAGTAGTCTATTTAGGTTCAAACTTGGTAAATACATGATTTCTTTTTTTCTTTTTAATTAAATACTGTTTTACTTAAAAAGGAGAACCAATTAAATATATTAAAAAATTACTTAATAAGTTATAATGATTAAGTATTGAAACAAAAATATATATGTATTGAAAAAGGAGATCAATACAAATTGATAATTGTAATTTAGTGAGTTATAATGAATCTTTACGAAAAAGGAGGAATAATAAAAATTAGTAATTGTAATTTAGTGAGTTATAATGAATTTTATAGAAAAAGGAGAAGATGAAAATCTTATATTATTATACATAAGTCATAATAAACATGTATTGAATAAGTGTTGAAAAAGGAGTGTAAAAATGATAATTTAATAGTTGATTACATGATGATCATATATTTTGAATTATTTAATAGAAAAAGGAGTGTAAAAATGATAATTTAATAGTTGATTATGTGATGATCATATATATTTGTAATCATTTAATATAAAAGTATTCGTAGTTAGATAATTATCAAACTTTGACTAAGAATTTTAAAGGAGAAGTATATATGTTTAGCTATTTGTTTAAAATAAACTAGAATAATATTATGTTCTTTGACTTCTAAATATCAAAATGATTTCAGAAAAAAGACGTATTTGTATATTCGGAATTTTAATTTGTCTTTAAATTATTTATATCTCTTTTAAAGATATTGAAATATATTATTAATTGGTTGGTGAAGTGTAAAAAATATTTGATTTTTTTTACCACATTTTTAATAAAAATATTGAGTATATATAAATTTTAAGGTTAATCGTAATGTTTATGTCGTTTTTTGTGTTAGTTGTATTTCTTTGTATTAAAATCTTACAGAATACTAAAAACGGTTCTTAAATTTTTAGTGTTTTTGATAATATTTGTATTTTTTTATATTAAACTTTTAAAGAATATAAAAGATGTTTTTTTATATTTATTGAATGGTTTTTTTCGACTATAATTTTATTTATCGATCAAAGGAAATTGTTTCGACTGTCATTTTAAGCACTATAAACCGTAAAATATACCTTTATTTGTATAAGATCATGAAGGTCCTAAAGATACATTTTATGGTATTTTGTAATAATACTTAATTTACTAATTAAAGAGTTTTTCCAACTAAAATATATAAATATGACTCAGCGAAATTGCAAGTAAATCGTACTGCGTATATTTTAGTTTCAAAAATTAAAACAAAACTTTATAAACTTTTTTTTACCTTTTTGCTTCTGATTTTAAAATATAAACCTAAGATTGTTATATTCTTTGATTATGTGAGAATGTATAACAGAAAAATATTTATAATTATAAAAATAAAATCGAAGTCAGAACGAATATAAACAAAAAAAACTATTCAAAGAAACAAGCTAGATTCAAAACTTAAAAATGATATGAAATACAAGAACTTATATAAGAATACGAATGTAAGACTTAAATGAATCTCAATATGTATTTCATTTAAATACATTTGATTGAATTTATTACTCAAGAATATTAATTATAAAATTTCACACTGATTCTTCCTGAAATGAAGTTATAGTTTCAATAGTATCTCCACGTATTACCGTATATAGATTACATGTTTCTTTAGAAGGTAAAGTAATATCAGAAATAACAACATTCATATGTACATCATAACCTACCAGTTTACCAAAAAAGTTTCTATTTTTTGTAACTGTAATTTTAACATATTGATTAGTTAAATCTGATAAATCTTTTGGTGTAGTCTTCATCATTAAAAAGGGGTATAAAAAATACAAATTAAAAATTGTATTCTAATAATCGTTCTTTGCACATTTCTATTATTATTCAAAATAAACTCAATTAAATTCTAAAGCTACTTATTGTTGTGTCTTAGTTACATATCTTTACATAGACATATGTTACGGTCAATCTGTCTATTCTTTACATTATGAATATTGACTTATAAAATTGGGAAATTTGATAATTTCACGAAAATCATGGATAATTGTCACAGTATTGCTTCGATATTAAAACTGCAATAATTTATGTCAGGACTTTAATAAATTAACGGCAATTTGGGAACGTGCTCCGAGCGATTTTCTCTTGCCACTCAACAACAATTATCGGCTTATATCCCGTAAAATATTGCTTTTAACAAACTTCGCCATTGTTTACAGTTCTTTATTTATCAAGCAGTGGTTAGTTTAGAATTTTTAAATTCATTATTATTTATATTTTAGTTAATTTCCAGGGAATTTATGTTAGAATTGATTTTAAAGATATAATTGATACGAAATATCCTTTGGAAGAACGGGAAAAATCGCGTTTAAAAAATATTGACAATACAATATTCTATTCAATTTACAGTATTATTCATACTTCTACCAATATGAGAGCCGCTATAAAATTTATCATTTTGCCACGTTCTATAGAGGTTTTTTGCGGTATGTGCATTATGAACTTTATCTATTTTTACAAAGAAGTAGCATATATTTAATAAATATAAAATCTTTAAAGAAAAATGAAATATTCTATATTGGTTTCTTATATTAAAATGGTTATAAGTTTGCATATATGGCTGCTCTCTAATACTTTTTGGGTTTTCTTTAAAACCTTAAAACCAAAGTTTCATCAAAAATATGCCCAGTATCATTTTATAGGCGATATTTTTGCCAGAATTTGCCAATATTTGTCGTCTGATGCACGATTACAGTCCGAACTCACTCTGAATCCCTCAAGACTAGCAGCATAGCTACTTAGTCTACACTTTTCAACTGAATAAACTCTAGCTAAGATAAATCGAGATATTTACATGAGGTTTACTAAAATTCACAGCTTTATAGCAAAGTGTATACATTCTTAACATTTCAGGCTTTTGACGAATAAATTTTTTTCTATATCACAAGCGCGCTGTCTTTAAACCGAAATAAGCAAGGGTAATATTATGTTTTCGCGTGCAATCATCTACAATACACCAATATTTCCACCATGTTGCACAATAAAAAAAATTGTAGAATAGGTTTCATCATTTCATAGGCCATTTTCGCTATATAAATTCCCATTAAAAATCCGAACATTTAATTGTTTTCATCCACCAAAATTCCAAAAAAAAGTTCATACCGAGTATAGCAAACCATAGCACGCGATGACTAGTGAATGATTTATTCGCCCTCGCCCTCGACTAAGAATACAAACATTTACTTAAATTTATTATTTTACAAAAAAACTTTTGAGGAAATAAGAGTTATTGTATCATGATAACATAATCATAATTTGATATACAAAAAAAATGTTATTTTTATAATTTAATTTAAATAAAAGATTATTAGTGGTTTAATATAAGTGCAACAAAAATATTATGTTGTTTGACTACAACAATCTACTGTTAATATTTAACTATAAAAAATACTACTGATTAGATTCAATTGAAAAATTTTAATTGAATTTCGATAAAATTCTTTTATAATGCCTTAATAAGTAGCTTGATACATTATTATTGTCTAAAGAAACATTTGTGGAGCTTTTACGTCTAGAGATTATCGTGTAATATAATTGCGAAATGTATAATCTTTTTAATTTTCGACATATCTCATTTCCTTTCTTAGAGCTATCTGATTCATTCTCCAAAATCATCTGACAATCAATTCTAATTCTATCGACTTTATTGTTGCAATATGAACTATCCTTATATTCGTTTGTAAATGATACAGTAGTGTTTACTATAGTTTCAATTATTGAAATATTTATTTGTAAAAAATATTGAATCTTATCATCATAGAAGTCTGGTTCTGTATGAACAGTTTTTTTCATTAGATAAAAGAGAAAAATAACAAATTCTTTAAGTTGTTTTTTATCAAATTCAAATGCCTCTTCTAATACCATTGCTATCAGACATGGTAATTGCAAAGAAAGTAGACTACCCCGCTTTTTATTAAAAGATACAATGCTAAGGATCGTTCGGCATACATTTAATATTCCGTAACAATTTGCCTTCGTATCGTGATTATTTAAACTTCGCAATATATTCTCGAAAATTGTGCCGATAAAAAAAACTTTTACACACATTACATATTTGCGCTCTCCATATGTTTTTTTGTCATAATTATGATAGAATTTAACAAAATCTATTTTTTCAAGCTGAATAATCAATACATTTAAGAGGTAAATTGTCGATACGAGATGATTATTTTTTATATGGTGTTGCAAATTAACTTCATATAATTCTAGAAATTTCAATATTTCGTATATCATATTATTTTTCATACATTCCTTAATGCGTGATAATGTTTCTGTTATTCTAGGTATTTTCAAAGATTCTTGTATCGTGCTAATATTTAAGTCTCCAAAAATTTGCTTTTCATAATCGACAAAAGTAGAGCATGTTTTCAATATATCTTGAATTTCTATTTCTGATATTTTGATCTTATTTATTTCATCTGAATATAAATTTTCTAATTCATTGACAGAATATGATAAACGAACCAAACGTGATTCAATTTTTTGTGTACTTATTTCCACAGTTTGGAACATATGTTGAAATACATCATCAATTGTCCCAAATATTAAATCTAAAATTTTTGTTTTCATTTGTTCTGTAAAATTTGTTTCTGCAAGTACATATTCTGTAATGCCTTCATACAAAATCTTTTTAGATTTTTTGTCTTCATCTGATATAGCACACTCTTCTATTACTAGCAACGATCTAAGCATATCTTCATATTCCATTTGCATCAGTTTCAGCTTTTCAAGAATGTCATTCCTGGTAATTTTAAATCGTGTCATTGAAAATTCCCTTGAATATTCGTTGTGTCGTTTCAAATTTCCTTTTTTATTCTGCGATTCTTCGAACGTGGTAATATATTGAGAATTATCGGCCGTGGAAACATATTTCACATGGGTTGGAACCGAATCTTTAGGTTCTTTTTGCGCGATTCCTTTTGATTGCATCATATCTTGTGTAGTTTGAACAATATTAATTGCCTCACTCATACGAAATGGTTCTTTTATAGAAGTTGTACATGAGTTGTTTTTGTTCATATGACTAACAACAGGTGTGACAAACTCGTTACAATTCAAAGTACCTCTAGCCGAAATTCCCGATTCTAAATAACGATCTTTATTTGTATCTCGCTGGAAATTCGAGTTCTTTTGAATATGGTGATTATATTGAGGAGAAAAATTTGTTGTAGATGTTGTTTTATTTGCCAACATATTAGATATTTTGTTGGTCTGAGGTATACTCGATGCTCTTTGAGGTATCTCAATGTAATCTTTAGATATTTCATGAAATGGATAAATATTATTAACAGGCCATGGATATCTATATACAAAATTAAAGTGAGGCTGAGGAAAACTAAGTTGTTGGTTATAAAGAGTAGGTTGGATTCTACCGAGATGCATTTCATTTGCATAAAAATTATTAGGTGTGTTTAGTATTGAAGGCTGTGAAACAGAGTCCTTGTTAAAAAAATTCCTATTCATATATGCATATGGCAAATTTCGAGGTATAACATAAGGTGGAAATCGACCTGATATAGTATTTTGTGGTAAAACACATTTTCGAAAATTATTTCGAATTGAATGCCTATCATCAGGTGTATTTAAGATAGAATCTATCGAATGTTTGATATTATTGTTTATAACTGTGCTTTCTGCTGCGTGATTTTCTGCTGGTAAAGGCACGAATTCTACGCTTTGACTGGTATTATGTTCAAGGTTTGCTGACAAAATACAAGTAGCAAAGACAGCGATACATTCCCAAAGGCTATTTTTATATCTCCTGCAGTTCATAATGAAGGACTCATTTTAATTCAATATTTATTTGAAAAAATCAGTTGTTTTTTATAGATAAGAAACAAAATTTGCTCATTAATATACCATTTCTGGTTTGAAAACATTTATTATCGATTAAAATCGGTTGATTTAATTTAATAAAATCTTAACATAAAAAAAATATTCCAAACTGTTGATTTATACATGATATACTTCTAGATGAAATCTTGAAGTTAATAATCATAAGAAATTTTCAAGAATTTTAATATTATGTGTCGAATGGTTTTACGGACATAGCCAAAATCTATATTAAATTTAATAAATAAAAGAGTATTTTATTATTAAAATTCACATTGTTGCGTATTTCTATTCAAAAACACTTGAATTTAAACTATATGAACGTGCGAATTTAATACTTGAAAAACCAATATTAAAATCACTTAATACAACGGAAAAAACAAAATATTAAATCAATTTTTTTGGGTGATTTATTGATTTTTTTTTAGTGTATGACTGCAATGGTATAGATGCCGTTGAATTTACGGTTTTTATATTTTACTAGACGTTAAGCTCGTAGAAACAAACTTTCTTTTAAATTAATAAAAAAAAACGAAAATAATCTAAACTTCAATATCACAGCCACGATCCCACAATTATTTAAAATCTTATACTTTCACCTAGTCTGTTTCTCGTATATTTTTTTAGTCTTTCATTTCTAAATTATTACCCGTCTTTGAGAAATTGTCAAATAAAAATTTAGACTGTTTTTAACCTGTATATTTCTCTTCTTCTATTTCATTTACTTTCAATTTTGCCGACCTTTAGCTCGTTATTTTATGATTTATCTGCTTACTGTTCAGCTTATTTTATTCAATTCTATCTTTTATCTCGAATAAATTTATTCATGTGAAGTGTTATATATTCTGAAAAACCGTTCTTTTAAAAAATATGCTGTTCTGGTTTATTTATTTATTGTATAAATTCTTAGTCATTTTTATTAATAATTTTTTAATGTTGTCAGGTATAAAGTTCCATGAAGCTATTCAAGAAATAATTGGTTTATGCAATTTTTATAGAGAATATAAACAAATTATCATATGAATGATGGAAAATCATCAATCTTATCCTACAATTTTTTAAGTAGCTTTAAACTGTTTCATAAAAACTCATACAGGTGATGAATTTTTTTTCAAAATGAAAACGTTTGAAAATTTAAAAAAAAACAAATCTTTTGTTTATTCTTAATAGATAATACTATTTAGAAGAACTTTTACGAATTTTCTTTCAATATTTTTCTTCTCTAATAGAATTTTATAATTGTTTTATGTTCAGTTCTACTGACTATTATTGATTGTGTAAGTTATATGAACAAATTGAAAGCGACATATACTAATTGGAGCACTCTTATTGGTGTCTTATATTTTTTTAACCAATCAAACATTTCGAGATGTGTCGTCGTCGGGGTATTAATGAATTATATAAATGATATACATTTTAGGCTGTTTAGTGCAAATAAATAGAAGCTTTCAATACTTTTCCTCAATACAAGCATTAAAAATGCAAAAAACAGAAGTTTCTACAAAAAGATATAGAAAGACAAAATGAATTTTGTTTGACATAGGTTTATATTCAACACATCTAGATTTTTTCTTATACAAACAAAATTTTAAGAATTTATGGACGAGAAATAATAGAAAGAATAAGCTGGAAATAATAATACATATAAATAAAAGGGATTAGCAACAAGTAAAATGTATTTCAAAAGAGTAAAAGAGTATAGAAAAATGACAAGAGAAATATTAAACTTGAGGTGTTTATTGACACCTTAATATTGATATAAGAATACGAATGTAAGACTTAAATGAATCTCAATATGTATTTCATTTAAATACATTTGATTGAATTTATTACTCAAGAATATTAATTATAAAATTTCACACTGATTCTTCCTGAAATGAAGTTATAGTTTCAATAGTATCTCCACGTATTACCGTATATAGATTACGTGTTTCTTTAGAAGGTAAAGTAACATCAGAAATAACAACATTCATATGTACATCATAACCTACCAGTTTACCAATAAAATTTCTATTTTTTGTAACTGTAATTTTAACGTATTGATTAGTTAAATCTGATAAATCTTTTGGTGTAGTCTTCATCATTAAAAAGGGGTATAAAAAAGGAAATAAATAAAATATTAATTTTAAATGTAATTTCTCTTCTTTTATTCTTGGTTCTTAGATTTATATTTATTTTAAAATAAATTATAAACCTAGGGTTGAATTCTCTTTAGTTATATTTCCTTATTAAACTTTATTATAAAATATCCTAAAAAATTATTCTAAAAATAATTTTTATTGTGTCTTTATCGTAAGTTAAAAATATTTAATAAAGATTTAACTCTTTATATATGTAAAGTAGCAAATTTTATTTTCTAATTATGAATCCAATATAATGAATTATAAGAAAAAATGACTTTTATAATTATTTAAGAATATATTGACATTCAAATGAATAAAAATTGGAAAATAAGAAAATAGAGAAATTTAAATTTACTTAGATTTTTTTGGTGAAATTTTTTACTAGAATATTTGCTAAATCAGCCATCAGTCGAAAAAACGTATATCTAATGAGTGTTTGTATTTTTAGACTTATTTTTCTGAATATAATCTTTTACTGCATTTCTTATAGCATCCTCAGCCAACATAGAACAATGTAATTTAATTGGTGGTAATGAAAGGTGTTTAGCAATATCGCTATTCTTAATTTCTAAAGATTCATCTAAAGTTTTACCTTTAATCCATTCAGTAGCAAGACTTGATGAGGCAATAGCAGATCCACATCCAAATGTCTTAAATTTAGCATCTTTGATTTTATTATTTTCTACTTTAATCTGTAACTTCATTACATCTCCACATGCCGGTGCTCCAACCAGTCCTGTACCAATATCTAAATCGTTTTTGTCAAATGAACCGACATTTCTTGGTCGTTCAAAATGATCAATTACTTTTGAATCGTAGAATCTGCAAATCTTGGAAAATGAATTTAACGGAGATATAAGTGCCATGGGTAACAAAAAACGGTTGAGTTTTTATAAAAAAAAAAATTTAAATTTTTTAATTGGTTACAGATATATAAAGCTGTAAAATTATTGGTTTAAAATTAAAGAATTTTTTTTTCTTAATTTTTATAAAAAAATAAAGTGTAGTATAATATTTATAGATGTTGTAATTTATTTATTTAACATAAATTTATATTAATTCTCATTCATAAGATGAACATTTTAAGATATGATATATCTGAGAAATTTAATAAATTTAGAATGTTTTAAGTGTAGGGAATAAATATGAAAGGCTGAAAAAACCGTATGGCTAAAACAAAGATGGTTCTAAAAGTTTAACTGTGGCGAATAAAACTGAAATTCTCGATTTTCATTGTGACAGAAACTATAAATTTAACGTATAATTAATTGTATGACTAAAGACAAATGTCTTAATAAGGTTTAGTAGATAATTAAGTAATATTTTAAAATATATTAAATAAGAGAATAAAATCTCATAAGCTCCCATCTGAAACACAGAATATATGCAGTAAGATTTGCTTAAGTTTGATTCTAAAAAATTATAAATTATAAGTTTAATTACAAATATATTTCTTATCTTAAATTATTAAATAATTGATATCCATATACTATGTAAAAGGTTTTTAGGTTATTTTTTTACGAAAAAAGTTAATTCTACTTTTAAGAAATATATATTTATTTTTATAATAAAGATTTGTGGTATATTTATTAAAAAAACTTGAAAAGATAGCTTTATTGCTTCTTTTTAGTATAAAAATATCACATCCTTCAACTCTTATCGTGTAAAATTTACTAAATATCCGAAAATATCTGATAGGAGAAACAGGAGTTGTTTTATATGAAAATCTGATTGGTGATTATAAGAGACTAAATCGAAAAGTCAATCAGTAGTTGATCAAATTCGAAAGGATAAAGAAAATAATATGAAGGATAAATGTATAAAAGAATTTTCGATCCATCAACTCTTATGTTTTAAGTATATCTATGTGACTGCCTTGATTTTCTTCTAAGCCCCAAAGGTTGAAGAAATGAAGAGCCGAACTTTTATTCTAAGATTTTTGATTGTCAGTTTAAACTTGCTAATATAATTAAATTAGAAAGTAGATAAATAGGTTAACATCGTTAAAAAGAAATAGAAATCTCGGTATAGATATTTAAAATGTTCACAAAATAAATATTTAATACTAAAAAACCAAAATATATTTCAAACACCAATAATATTCTCATATAACCAGTTGAAAGATCAAATTTTATTTTTTTTATATCTAATACAGTGTCTTTGATATATTCTACCATGATAACATATTCATTTTGCCCAAAAGTAAAAAAAATTTGCATGTCTTTGTATTTGTGCTAAAGTCTTTTTTTTTATCAAAGAATAATCTCTAATGAATAGAATACCTGGGAATAAATGTAATTATTTCTTTTCAATAATTTCGTTTTGTAATTTTACAATTGTTCAGAAAATTATAAAACCAGTTTTCTAAAATATTAAACTCAGGAGTATTATTCGCTATGAGCGTTGTAAGTTACTGTTTATGTATTTAGGGTTACATTTCCTTCAATCACATAACCCATTATATTTCTAACATTTTCTTACTTCGATAAGCTGATATGAATATATTTTAAGAGAAGATACAATTTGATTTGTTTGATTTATGCCAATGTATCTTCTTAAGTTTGATAATTGTTGACTGAATAAGTAAAATAGAAATCAAATTAAATTTTTTTGTTGCGCAAACCAATGCTATGTTCTTTACGACATGTTCAGAATATTTAATACGGTTATTTCTTTTTTACCAATTTTAAACATTTAGATGTTTAAATACTCTAAATGCCCTTTTTTATTCCCTAGCTAATGTTCTTATGTCTAAATATTACGTGTCTTGTTGTATAATATGAATTTTGAAGTATTAAATAATTGTTTGATCATGTTGCAAAAAAAAATTCAAGTTGTTACTAGTTCTACCGTGCTGAAATCGAATAAACCAACCAGAAAATTATGTTATTCTTAATTCAAATGAGAAGCTTCGAAAGTCATTTTAAAGCTTTATATTTCTTTTGCTTATGTTACAATCACATTTATAATCAAATAATTTTATGAAATGCATTTATTTTAAAAGCTTCACATCTTTTTAAAATAGTGGCAAGTGTTATATTTGTTTTCATGACATTAACGAAGTTCTAGGCTTAACATAAATAACTGCTAGCTCAAAACTTCATCAGTATCCCCTTCAATACCTACATTCCAAAGCCTTTCATCTACCAGGTGTTTAGAACCTAATTAAAGGTGAAGCAGCCGCCCGAATTTCGTTAATGTTCGTTGCATGGAGTGTGATTGAAGGCCGAAGCTCACTCTGCTCCAAGACCATGCAGGATTCCCACTTACTCTAAACATTCTGAACCCAATAATATCTTAGCTAAAATGTATTCTAGAAATTTACATGGAGTCCACCTAGACGGTGCAATGTCATAATAATAGATAAAACCTGCTACTTAGCTTTCCCGGCTTTAAGCTGTTTTGTTTTTTACATCTCTTTGCAGTTAAGTCTTCTAATCAGAGCGAGCAAGGCTAAGTTTCTATGCTTTTACATGGCGATTACATACATGCGCAGCTTCGATCTGCAATCTAGTTATATAAAAAACATACAATAAATTTTTCTAAAAAGTTCGCTATTTCTAGACCTCTACTCTTTTAAACAATTCTCATTGAATACTGAAAATGTAGTGTGGTTTTATTCTCAACAAAAATACAAACAATGATCCTCGCACACTCATTGCTAACCAGAAAGTTTTTTATGTGGATATCCTCCCTCCACTTTTTATGCCATTGATAAATGATATCATTGAATTTAAATTTAGGATAAAAGGTCATATTTCAAAGACATTGTGGATATCTCAAATTGAAGTTTTTTCAAAGTTAAATTCGCTATTTAATATGAAAATTGCATATTCACCTATGATTCTATAGGAATTTAGTAGTTTTACGCCAAATTGAAGCAATATCTTGAGCCTCGACAAAAAAAGCAACAGAAAGTCCATTTTTAAAGATTACTTATTTAAAATATTTTCATTTTCAAAAAATATCCTTAAAATCTTTTAATATACAGAAGAAAATATTGCTTTAAGCAAAGTGAATACTTCAGTATATTATGAAATTATTTTTTATTATCTTTTGTATACCTAGGTAGATATTGCCGGTTTAGAATTGTGTTACTTGAATATATGCATGATTTCAAGTGTGAACCATTGAAACACTTGGTACTTTAGTCTATTATATAGTTTTTGTAAAAATCAAATTTTTTGGTGATAAATGAAAACTAACAAAATTAGGGTTTCAAACATGTTTATATAGTCTGTTATCATCTTTTTCAGTATTTTTGGATTTAAAATACATTCTTATTTTGTAAACATTCATAAGAACAAAAATAAAATACCAAAAGGCGACGAATGGAATCGATAATATTTCTTTCTTAATAGAATACATACTCAGTTTTATTGTTTGGGAATCTGAAATTGAAGAGAAAAGAAATAAAAATCGGTTGAAATATATCATATAAGGTTTATTAAAATTTCCAGAGATATTGTCAACACGATAATAAAAGTTTTTTTCAATGAAATTTTTGTGCTTTTCAGAATAAAAGTCAAAAAATATATGACTGATTCGCACACTAGTTAATTCTATATAATAATTAAGAATTCTTCGGTTTTTTCATAGATCGAATAATATTTTTAGCTATCATTTTGTGTTTAAATATCAAAATAGAAGTTAGCTTAGAAACGCATTCAATCTAGACACAAACAAAATTATGTATTTTGATTTTTCTTTTTGTTTTACAGCAAGATTTAGATAATACCAAATAGGGAAGGGGCAAGACACAAAGCTTAAATTCACAATTAATTTTGTCAAATATTTCAAAAATTAGATGTGAGAATATAAATCATTAAAACATGAAACATTTATTCAAACTGAAATGAAAAATATATTTGGATTAAAAAACAAAAATACACCTAAAATGATTGAGAAAAACAAAGCAGATTTGGAAATAAAAAATCTTATACGAGTTTAAAATTTTATTTGCATTTGAATTATAAAAAATTACAAATGTTTAATTTATCAAATATTTTTTTATTATGAATGAAAAATAATTCTCTTTTTCTGAAAGATTTAGTAAAAAAAATAAAAATATAGATGCTTTTTCTGTCTAATCACATGTGAAATATGCAAAAATATTTTTTTATTTTATATTATTTATCAAATAAATATTTGATCAAACTAGAGTTAATAATTTTACATATTTCATTTATTTATAATTGTAGCGTATTTTAATCTACCAATAGAATCTTTACTATGTATTCTGAATTTAGCAAATATAGATGTTTTCGAATTTAGAAAATTTTAGGAAAAAAAATAACATTTTACTTTTTAAAATATTTATTACTCACAAAATGACATTCAAAATATATTAAAAATAATTAATCAAATATTTTTATGAATTATCAATGCCATAAATCTTGCAATCTAATCTTTTGCAAATTTCTTTAATTTGGTAGTGCTTCCGGTTTTTAAGGTGTACTTATTTCAAAATGAAAAGCTTGTTTTCAAATCAGATTCCCTACTTTTTATAGCGGACAGATTTTTACTCCTTATTCATTTTTATATCCCACGTGATATAATCAAAGGTGTTAGTATTTTTTGTCTTTTAGTGTCAAATTCGCTTAAAATATTTTTTATGGGTTGTTCAATACCTCTTTATCACAGAGAAGTACTAAATGACTGGAATATCTATGTAAATATTCAATAAATAAAAAATCCGTGAATGATCAAAACCAATATTTTCACATTTAAGAATATTTTTAAAAAACGCACAAATATTTTTTATTTGTTTTAATTGAGAAAAAAAAATCCTTAAAAATAGAAAAATTAAATTTCAAATACGTATTTACAGCTCAAATATTTAATTTAAACAAATAAGGCTAATCATTTCGAATCTTTTTAAATGATTAAATTTAAATATATTTATAAATCAAAGTATGAACCCTCAAATGAAACTTTTTTTTGGTTTTTTGATATTTTTTAATTTTCTAGTTGATAATATTTTTTGTGCAATATCGAAAAATGATGACAATGATGCTTTACTAGCTAAAACCTCCTCTTATGTTTCCATAGACGAGGAAAGAGTTTTATTTAATGAAACATACTCAGAAAAGAACAACAAAAAGCAGCGAAATCCGAAAATCCCTACATTAAGGAAGATATAACCGATTCTAAAAAATACTTGGGTAACAAAGACACAGAATCAGAAGATGAACAAGCAGGGTGTTTCGGATGTTGCTGGTCTAAGAAAAAGAAACCATCAAAAACGAAAAATGAATATAAAGAATCAGACCAAGGAAGTTTTCAAACCTACAGACGTGCAGCTTCTTTTGATGATATTGATTTAGGATGAATCTATTTATTTTATATTTTTTCGTTTAAATACAAAAGAAAACGTTAAATTAAAATTAAAAGTTAAAAAATTCAAATAAAAAATTTTCATTGCTTTTTAATTCTTTTTCCTTAATTTGATATAAAATTTTGATTTCAATTTATAAAATTTTAATTTTAGATCTTTTTTTATAGATCAAGTTTCTAAAGGTTTGTGATATTGATTGGTTTTTTTAAACTCTATTTTGGCTCTTTTGGTTCCTCATATGTGTATAATTTATTGTTTTAATTTCACTATAAAGTTCGATTTTTCATCGTATATTCAACAAATATAATCATAACTTTTTATAGATTAGATTTGTTTTCATTATAAGATAAACTATATAAGTAGACTTAAATTTTCCTACCTTTAATATTTCTTTTCAATTAAATATCTAATTATTTAAAATATTATTCAACTATCAAAAGGTTTTATAATGTATTTTTACCTAATAAATTTGTGTATGTCTCTCAGAATGTATAATTCTTCTTTTGTAGATCTTTATATTTCGAAACAAAAAAGAAATCACATCAACAAGATAAAATTTATTTAAATGAGAATATTTTATTACTAAAACTATACCAAGTATATAAAAATGCCACCAATATTTGTTGTTATACTAATCAGAACTCTTTTTCGGGAAATTTTATTTAATAAATTATTTAATTTAATTTTTATATCAGCTTATTCCAGAATATTGTTACAATTTACAGTTTATTAATCTATAAAATGAGTATCAACATATTTTAAAATCTTTTGTACTTTAATAGATGATTGTTACAAGGCTTATTTGGTATATAATTAGAAATATATCGAACTGTTTATAATTGTTTATTTTTTGCGCAAGATTATTCTATCAAAGCATTTTTTGTAAAGAGTCGCTGTGTAGCCTAAAAATACTTTAAAATATTTCAAAATATTAACATAATCTTCGTGTTTTTCAAAGTTAATTCTGTATTTTAATATATAAAATAAAAAAAGCTTCATAAAACTTCTATACTTTATCTTTAAACTAAGCCATGAAAATTTTTAAACGTAAAATTTATCATTATTGCTTTAAAAGATCTAAAAATATGAGTTGAAAAGTAGAAAGTATAAAAAAGGTATTATCGACGGGCACGAAATTATATATTACGTAGCCATGTAGTTATATTAATTGCTAAAACATCTTTAATGTGCAAAATGTAGATTTAATTTTACATTATATAGGATTTTATACTCTACAGACATAAAATTTTTGTCTAATTTAAGGTAATTTGAAAAAGAATAACTGTAAATTAGAATTTAACGTAAGTAATTAGAAATTCCGGTTTGAAACATACAAAGCTTCCTTTTGTTTCATATCAAATCTATTCTAAAACGAAGCACATAAGTCTTAGGGTCTAATACTGAAAAAGAATCTAAATCGAATTATTTTTAAATAAAAATCCAGTGGCATTTTAGTTAAATTTTTGTAGATACCGTTCGATATCTTAAATTGTTTGATATATAACTTTACCTCAAGATGAACCGTTTTTATAAACCACTTTGTTTGAAGGTATTTTTTTAATATTTTATTCTTCAATAATCTAGATTTTGCAACGCCACAATCTATCTAAAAGTTATATGAAATCTTAATTATCTCTTTTTGGATTTTCTTGTGAAACTTTAAATCTTTTATAAATTAAAGTAATTTAAGTTATTTTAAAGATCTTCTATCTTTTTCTGATGATGAAGATATTCTATCGCTCGCTAAATAAATTGATATTTCTATAGATTTGTTAGATATATTAATTCACCTTCTAATTATTAGTAAAAAAAATATAAGAATGTTCGAAGTAATATTGCTTATAATATCTACGCTCTTTTATTATTTTGTTCTGAGTTATGTTTTTTATTCAAAGACTTATACATTAATAAGTAACTGAATAGAGAATAATTGCGAATCCAATGTAATATAAGATAAACCTTTTTATGAGAGAATACAGGTTTAAAAGATAAAAGTTTTATAATACAATAATTTTCAAACAATTTTTATTGATGTTATTGTGAGGTTAAGCAGTAGCTGTTTTTTAATCTTTTTTCTGGATATAGATGATAATTTTTGGCAAGAATTTCAATGTAAACTTCCTTGATAAATATTTCTAAACATATCAATACATTAAATATATAGATTTGATAATTTGAATTCGAGAATATTTCTTATTTTATTTCTTAAATACATAGAATAGATATATTTGGTAGGATTCGTTCTAAGACCTGTTTATTCGTAATATTATAAAGATATTATTTAATACATATATGACTATTTAAAAACAAAGTTTAAAAACATTCAATGTAAAAGCTTCTGGCTGAAAAATGCGCTCAAAATGCTATCAAGCTTATAAAATGAAACAAAGGTTTGAAATATTTTTTAAAAAGAATTATCAATATATTTATGATTAAATATATATCTCACTTGTTTCCTATTATTATAAAACAAAATGATTTTATACTTCGATTTAATAGAATAAAATATGAAATTATAAACCTTTGAATGTCTCATACATACGAATCTCTTTTCGAAATTTTTTATTTCTCAATATTATTAGGAATTTATCATCTAGACTTTGCTGGTTCTATTTTAGTCAACAAAATACAGTTTTTGGACTTTGATTGTAAAATATAACTCACTTTTATAAATATTTCAGTTATAAAGACATATTTTTGCTGTTTCAGCGTCTTTTCAAATAGAAATAAAAAACTTTAAATAAAACTTTTCTTTTCTACATATTACTTCCTACGAATCTTAGTTTTATTAATATATTTTTTAGTAGTAATATTTCAGACATATTTCAGTAATATTTTTGATTATTATTATTACCAGTAATGACTTTAGTTAACATGAATGTACAGGCTATTTAAAGTTTCTATGATCAAAAAATCAAAACTTTTTAATTTATTTAGAAGTTTTTGAATTTAGAACAGTACCTTTCATATCTTCGGAAAATAATATATATAAGTTTCTTTAAATTTCTTTAAATTTCTTTGAAATATAAATATAAAGGAATTCTGGTTTTGAAAAATATATAAAGAAAACCAAATTGAAACAAAACCAACGGCTATTTGATTATTGCCAAAATCTTTCTTTTATAAGGATAAAAAAGCAATCGAATTCCTTAAAAGGAAATATGAAATTAGAGTGAAACCTGTTTTTAAATCGTAAGTGTATCATTAAAAAAAACTAAAAAAATTTTAGTTTTTTCCTGGTTTTTCTGATAATATAAAGTTTTAAGATTATCAATCTTTATATAAGAATCACTTTAGGCAGAGAATATTTTTTTGTAATATTTTGCAACCGAATCTTAAAGAAAGAGTTTAATAGATGTAATAAGAATGTGTTGAGTATAAAAAGAGTTACATTTTCTTACTTTAATATATAAAATCGATATGCTTTATTTTTCGGAAAAATATATCTGAAATATTAAAAAATTTATATTTTAGTGAAATATTTAATTTAATTAGATAATCAAAGATATATCAGATATTTTCTAAGAAAATAAAAAAGTATAAAAATTATGGCTTGATTTATCCAAAACCAAATATTTTTTAGAAAATAGAAAACAATAATTGATTTACCATAAAAAGAAATTTTAATTATAGAAAATTATATTCTTCATTTTCTCACATCTTATTATACTTCTTTTCTCAAATAAATTCCACATTATAGAGGTAGCATCAGTACTTTTACCACTTTCATTGTTTTTTTTAGAATTTCTTTTACTGCCTTTTCTAGTATTTAGCCTTAAGAAAGAGATTTTGGAATTAAAAGTTGGGGTTTTTACTGCTTCGCTTCTTTCATTCTATTGAAATTTTCATCTCTTTTCAGAGGAAAATTTGATTGACTTGGTGAATTACCGATTAAAGTTTCGGATTTTTTACTTTCTCTCCTACGGATTAATTTATCACGAATCATATTAAATTTATTTTCAAAAAATTTATATTTTTTTCCGCGGGTGATCGAATAAAAAGATGAATTTTTTATTAAACCAAATGGTTTACTGGTGTCATTCACAACAATCGCTTGTTTATCATTTGGTTCAGTAGATTCATTAATCGGGGTTTTTCTAAATGAAACCGCGGGCTCATTTTTTTCATCAAAAAATTCTCTGTTTTCTTTAGAAGACTCAGAATTAGCAGAACTGCTATAATATTCCTCGTCACTTAAGTCACCACGAGCATCATAATACCTTTCTGAATCAAAAATATAAACACTTTCATCAAGACCAGAGTTTTCAAATATTTTAGGTACCTTATTAGTAACCACAATATCTTTATTTTCAGTCCATTCTTCGCCATTTTCATCCAAATATCCTTGCATTTTACTTTTACCACATTTTATTTCAAAAGCAAAAATTAGTATAACAAGACTCTTAAGACTACAACCCATCATACTTAAAAATTTATTTTCATATTTATTTATAAAAAAACTTAGTTTTTAATTAAATTTTGATTTTTTCAAAAAATATTTCATTAACTGAAAATTTTTCTTCTAATTATTTTATAAAAAAATACATTTAGAATTTAAAATTGTTTATAGAAATAAAAAAATCACTTAAAATATTAAGGTAATTATAAAAATTTAAAAAAAAAAATTTAATTTGAAAAAAAATTATTTGACAGCTGAATTTGATTTGAAAAGATTTTAAAACAGAATTTTAATTCAATGCATGATATTTTTATAATAAAAAATATTCTTTATTATCTAAAACTCATAAAAAATATAAGAAAATTTAAATTCATAAAAAAATCTTAATATAACCTACAAACAGATAAAGATAGCAAAAATAGTATCAATAAGAAAATTCACTGCTTTTAAAATTTTTTCTTCATTTTTTTTTTCACAAATACAAGAAATCTTAAAAAAATATTTTAAGGTGAGAATATTAATTATATATTCCAAATAAAGAAAATTAAGGTGAAAAAATTGATATAAGCTGTCAAATGTCAAATTTTTATCAGTAGAAGTATAAAAATTAGAAAATTGAAATTATAATTTAAATTCAAAAGTATTTTGTTTTTTTTTCGAACTGGAATTACCATGAAATATCTAAATTGTGTGAAAAATATAAGAAATCTTATAATTATTTTATAGTATGAATTTACTATTTTTCTAAATTATGTAATTATTTGTTTCAATTTAATTTTGAAAATAAGAAATATTTTAGATATTCAGTTAACAGATAAACATAATCTTTCACTATATATCATATCCTTTGATAAAGTGATTGGGTATTTTGATTTCATCTTATTGATGTAAATCTAAGTTTGAGATAGATAAATAAAGTTCTAATATTCATCAGTATCCCCTAAGATTCCTACATTCCAAAGCTTATGATCAAAAAAACATGAACTATTTAATTAGCGAGCTAATTATTCCGAAGTTCGTTATATCATTCTTGGTCTTGATAACACATCAAAACCCAACTTATTTGATCATGAATACACTCCTAATCAATCTTAAATTTTCTGAACTGAATAAACTCTAAGATTATATATATCTCAGTGACTTACATGGCTTCTACCTAGACTTTTCAATCTTATAACAAGTTTAGCTTGTATTTTAGCTCTCTTCGCTTTCTAAAAGATTGTTTGTATCCATCGGACACATAATATTTTAAACCGAAGTCAGCAAGACTACGTTTTCATGCTTTTACATGGCAATTACCTACAATTTTACCTATGGTTTCCAATCTGGTTACATAAAAAACTACAAACAGATTTCTTAGACAAAGTTTACTTTTTTCACGAATATTCTTTTCGTTATACGATTTTAATCGAGTAACCGAACATATAATGTTGGTTTTTGCCCACCAAAAATGTAAAAAATAGTTTTTACACAATTTAACCAAAATGAAACCAAGCAGATACTTTTTTAACAAATAGTCATTTTACACTAAAAATTGAATAATTTAAATGTTTTTTATATCTTATAAGTATTTAATTATTTATAACTTAGATATTACAATATAAAGAGAAACTTTAAAATCACATTTTTGTCGAAAAGCCTAAATTAAACAGTAGTTTCAAAGTATTTATAATTAGATATATAAGCTCTAATAGAAATTTAAAAGTACCAATATCAAACTATTTACAATATTTATAATTAGATTTGATAACTGAAAAGATAAAAAAAAATCTATTGAATGGTTGAAAGATTCCAATTATATATATTATTTGGAATTCCTAAAATATAATATTATTAAATTAATTGACCTTCAAATGGTATTATAAGTTTTTAAAATAAATCTTTTTTTATTTTTATAAGATTTTAATAACTTTAATAGGTTTAATAACTTTAAAATCTACAATTTCCGATTTAAAAAATTCAAGTCATTTAGTTAATTTAAAATTTTTAAGATATGAAATATTCTTAATATAGAATATTTTTACCGAATATATTTTTAAAGTAATAAATTTTAATAATAAACCAATGAAACCTACAAAAGATATATAAAATTCTTAAATTAAAATATTGTTCAAGAAATATATTTTGAGCTATACATTGACAAAGAAAAAACATTTATTTAACAAAAAGCATATTAAGTTAAGAAACTATGTAATATATCATATGTATTATAAATTTTATTACAATTTGCTTTTATAATTTATTACCAACTAATATATTATTTCGCTAATTACTTTTTAAAGTATATTAATCATAATTAGAATTTATTTTCAAGATTAAACGAGCGGTTTATTGGGTTTTTTAATATTTATTTGATATTTTAATTTGCCTTTTTCAAGTCCAAATAAAATCTATTTAAATACTTTTTTAATAATAAAATATTTATAGATTAAATACTTTTTTAATAGAATATTTATAGATTCAAATAATTCTTTAATAGAATATTTCACGATTTAAATACTTTTTTAATAGAATATTTATAGATTTATATAAAAATTCATTTAAATTTTAAGTAAAATATCATAATTTATATAAAAATATATTTCATTTTAAATAAAATCACGTAAAAGCATCAAAAATTAAATAAATTTATAAATTTCTATCTAATTAAAAGAGCTTCTAGAATAATATCTTCTATAATACGATATTATAGAAAATTATAAAATATTATAGAATATTATACAATCTAACATTATGTATTTTATATAATATAAAAAATTTGGTGTGGAATTGATTAGAATACTTAAATTTAAGGAACGGTAATTATAGTTTTATCTTAAGAATATTAAACATACGAAAATAATAAAATAAAAATCAATAAAAATTTATTGATTATCAATAACGTCACAAGAATTCCGGCGTTTTAATACAGGATTGCTTTCTTCTTCAGAGAGATTTGAAGGAGGTAATGTACTGGGTTTTGGATTTGCTTTCACCCTACTTTTTTTCTTACCGAAACAACGTCCAAAACATCCGACTTTTTTCTCATCACTTTCACGATGTGGAACATCACCATTAGAAACAATTTGACTTGTTTCATCACCCTTCTCTTTAGGTTTTGCTTGCCCAGTTTCTGAGAATTCGCTTTCAGTTTTTTCAAAAACTCTTAATTCCCTCTTTTCAGAATCAGAAACAATAGCAGGTTCATAATCTGTTCCAACACGTTTATGAGATACTAAAACCGGATTATCGTCTGGTTGCTTATAACTTCCTCCTACACTGGCACATAAAACACCAAAAGCTAGAAAATTGAAAAAAACCAAAAAACATACAACAAATTTCATTTTAGGGGTTCATTTTTTTATCATTTAAATACATTTTAATTTACTTCATTTGTACAAATTATATCAGATTATTCTTACTTTGTTCTAATTGAATATTCTCACTGTAAGTATTTACATATTTAATTTCTCCAAATTCTCTTAATTTTTGACTTTTCTTCTAATTTTTCCTAAAAAAAATGTTAATTACTTAATTATTACAAATAAAGAATGTTTTAATTTTTTTAATCTGATTGTAAGTTCCTGATTATAAAGAAATTTAAGAAATAAACAGTTTTTTTCTTAATATTTTTTTATATTTCAACTTTTTTATAACAAAATACCAAAAAAAATTGTGTCTTTAAAATCAATCTTTTTATAGCAAAGAAATACCGTTAATTTTTTATCAAACAAAAAAGTAAAAATTATTTATTTTAAATGTAAATATTCTTTTAAATTAAAAGAGCTGAAAGAAAATATATAAAAATGGTAAAAAAAATATTTTAACCAATAATTTTATTAAATAAATCATTTGAAAGGTGAAAGAAAATATAAAAAAAACAGTAAAAAATATTTTAACTCAGAATTTTATTAAATAAATTTAGTTATCATTTGAAAGGTGAAAGAAAATATATAAAAACAGTAAAAAATATTTTAACCAATAATTTTATTAAATAATGATTTAAGAGGTGAAAGAAAATATATAAAAAAACAGTAAAAAATATTTTAACTCAGAATTTTATTAAATGTAAATATTCTCTTCAATTATAATATAATTACACCAAATAAGCAATTAAATTCAATAAAAAAAAATATAAATTTGAAATAATTTGTTAACTTTTTTCAATTGAAGAACAAAAATTTCGAATCAATAAATAATTTTAATTGATATTTATAATTCTATTTAAAGTGGTTAAAGAGGTAGAAGAAAACATATAAAAATTGTAAAAATATTTTAACCTAGAATTTATTTAAATAATAATTCTATTTAAATGATGGAATAATCTCTTGATTTAATTTGATGAATAATTAATTTCTAATAAATTAAAAATATATTTCTTTGTTGACTTATAATAGAAAGATATGAATACTACATTATCTTTCTAAATATGTATATTAAAATTAATTCTTAAAATAAGAACCGTAAATTTAATATTAAAATTATAAACATAAAATATAAGAAATAAAACCTAATCTATAAAAAACAGAAAAATAATTTAATAATTAAAGAACTAAGAATATTATAAACATATAATATAATAAATAAAACTTAATCTATAAAAAACAGAAAAAAAATTAATAAATAAAACTGTAAATAATATAAGAAATAATATAAGAAATATTATTTTATTTAAAAGTATCACATCTTTTTTTAAACCAGTGGCAAGTGTTATATTTGTTTTTATGACATTAACGCAGTTCTAGGTTTAACATAAATGACTGCTACCCCAACACTCCATCGGTAACCCCTGCGATACCTATGTCCCAAAGCCTTTCATTTACCAGGTGTGTAGAACCTAATTACTAGGCGAGGGAGACAGTTGCCCGGAGTTCGTTAATGTCGTTGCATGGAGTGTGATCGAAGGCCGAAGCCCTCCTTGCCTCCCCCAAGACTATGCAGCATTCCCACTTAATCTACACTTTCTGAACCCAATAAACTTCTAGCTAAGATATATTTCAGAGATTTACATGGGGTCCACCTAGACAGTGCAATGTCATACCAACAGGTATAACCTGCTACTTAGCTCTCCCGGCTTTTAATGGGTTTTATTTTTATATCTCCCAGGCGCTAAGTCTTCTAACCCGAGTGAGCAAGGCTAGGTTTCCATGCTTTTACATGGCAATTACCTACATGTTCAGCTGCGGTCTGCAATCTGGTTACATAAAAAACTACAAATAAATTTGTAGAAAAAGTTTCTCCGTTTCTTAGACCTCTCCTCCTCATAACAACTCTCATTGAACAACCGAAGATGTAGTGTGGTTTTATTCCCACCAAAAATCCAAACAATGACCTCACACCAGTTTCGCACACTCATTGCCAAGCAGAAAGTTTTTTATGTGGTTATCCTCCCTCCACATAAAATTTAAGAAAATGAATTATTTCTTATAAAATTTAAGAAAATTAATTAGTTTTAATAATATTTAAGAAAATTAATTATTTCTAATAAAATTTAAGAAAATTAATTATTTCTAATAAAATTTAAGAAAATGAATTATTTATTGGAAATAATTAAGGTAATTAATTATTTATTAGAATATTTAAGAAAATAAATTAGTTCCAATATTTTATTTAATTTTAAAAATATTATATTTTCTCTTTAAATTTATATTGTATTTTCTTTTATTTCTCTAATAACACTTTTTAAAATATTTGATAAAATTTTTTTATTCAAAATATTTTTAATAAGAACATTCATATATGCTGATTCTAAATTTTTAAATGTTTTTTTATAAATTTGATAAAATTTTAAATTAAAATCTGATTTTAAAATTTCATTTATATCTTCTGTTTCTATTTTGGTATCATAAATCATTTTAATTATTACTTTTATAGATTTACGTATGATTTCAATATCTAAGAAATTATTATATAAAGTTTGAAATATTGTGTCATTAAGATTGTATAAAAATATAGTTTGGGTGGTTTTTAGATTATATGAAAGGTATATACCTGTAGATAAAACGTCTAAATACGGTATTGCTGAATACGAATTCATGTCACAAAACGAAATATCAAAATCTTTAAAATATTTGGTCATCTCACAATTTTGAAAATTTTTTTGTAAAAAAATTTGCGGAATATTCTGTGATTCGGAGTTTAAACACTTAATTTTGTTTTTAAACCTTTCTTTTATAATATTTGTAATACCAGGATTCAATAAAAAAATATTTTTTGTAAATTCTTTTATTTCATTGCGAAAGTCTCGTTTAAGTATTTTTTCTATTTTAAATTTTAATCTTAATATTACTAAATACTCAATCGATAATAACTTATTGTTCAGATGTGATCTGTATATCTGATATTTTGTAAAAATATCATGATTTCTTTTCATATTAAGACCAGATAAGCTATTTTGTTTCAACAATTCATAAATTCGGTTTTTCTTTCTACTTACCATCTGGCTTTGTGCCCCGCAGAACACTAAATTGGCTGCCATATTGAAAGAAATAAATTCTAAAAGAAAATCGTTTTCCCTCAAATTATTTAATCTATCACTAAACACATACATGCTTGGAATAATCTGATCATACGGTATAGTTTCATATATATTTGAATATATATGATCTGAGCTATTAGAACCAGCAGAGATATACAAATATTTGAAAATCAATATATAAACTAGATACATACCCTTCTCCATTATATTTTATTATATATATTTACCTTTTTATTCATAAAAGTAATTTATCTTTAAATAATATTAAAAAGTTTAATCAATCATTTAATATAGAAATAGAAAAAATTTCAATTTTTTCTTATCTATTGATATATTTTACAAAAATATATTCTTTAAATACCATATTATTCCTAGTTATATATTATTAGTAGGTGTGTTCTTAGTACAAACTCAAACAAAATAATTTATATTCAAATCAGTTTTTTTTATCTGGAGTAAGACAACTTAAAATATATAATTTTTATTTTTAAGAAACAAAAAATATTTTAACTGATATTTTTATCAAAGAAATGTTATTTTTAATCTTTTTTTTTCTATAAAAAATAATCTTTATCAATTTGAAACATATATAGATCAAATCTAATCAAGAAATATTTAATAAAATATTTAATAAAGTGTTCAATCAAGGAATATCATTCTAAGAGTAATTAATGAGTAATTATACAAGTGTTTTTATCAGTAATTCTATGAGTAATTATTTAAGTAGTTTTATCAGTAATTTTATCAGTAATATTAAGAGTAATTCTATAGGTAGTTTATAAGTAAATTTATAAGAAATTTTATAAGAAATTTTCTAAGTAAGTAAAAGAATTAAGAATATTCTAGTAAAATATCTGAGAGATAAATATGTTTCTATCTAGAAATCAGAAGGTCTAAGAACAATTTTAAATAATTATAAAAAGATAAATCAGTTAAATTAAATTATCGGTTTGATATTTTTAATTTAATTAATTAATTAAAAAAAAATATAAAATTTTAGATTAATTACAGATGATTTTTTTTTCAAATCTCAAATACTGTTACATTCAAACTTTCTGATATAATTTCAATTCAAATTTTTATAGATTTACTTTATATTTGAGTAGTAAATATACGGTAAAAAATAAGTGTTTGCTATATTTATCTAAAAAGTATTATTGAATTAGAAAATGATTCTTTCTCTTCAGTAAAAGTCTGATATCTATGATGCATAGATTTTATAAAAATAAATTTAAATCAAAAAGTAATATTTGATATTTTTCTAAAATATAACTTAAATATTATAAAAAGGTATAATTAAACACTGTACGGGTATTTTTCATTTTTATTATAACTCTAAGAAGAAACAGCATTATATTACATTTTATCCAAGCTATAATATCTTGGTTATATGTTCAAACTATTTGTTGTAAGTTTTAAAGTTTGAATACCAATTTCGAGTTTTATGTTGTAATTTTATATTTTACGAATCATTTTATCTTTTGCGATAGAAAAATACAGATTTATGTTTTCACATCTGTTTTATGTATTTCAATGAACATTCGTATTAAAATTTGGTTGATTACAACCAAAAAAATATTTAATTACATATAAAAATAGAATATAGCAATAAATTTTTAAAATATTAAAAGTAAAAAGACCTGTTTTGATTGGATTTTATATTAATTTGTCATTTTCTTAGAAAAATTAAAATAAACTGAGTTTAAGCCACTATGAAATCTAAGAGATATCGCAATTTTATCTTTTACTTTAAAGTATCCTTTTTTAGTAATCGAAAGTAATTTACGATCAAAAATGGTATATATAACCATTATTTCGTGTTCTTATAACTGCTACTGTATTCTTACACCTTCTTTCTAGCAGTATAGTTATATTTTATGTATTTTACGATATACTCTACACATTATTAATACAACCATTATTGACTGTGTACGTATGATTTTTACGTTTGCATGGTTAAAATGAAGATAGAGAACATAAACATTTGTAAAAGTTTCTTCTTGGCAATTATAAGACGAAATATGTGTGAAAAATCTTTCTTTTTGTTCTTTGGTGGAATAAAGACTAGATTGAATTCGACTGCAATCAACATTTGTAACAGTAAGATATGACCTGCAATATAATGGAACTTTTTCTTATAACGCACTTTATAGTTTTTTATGTAAGTAGATTGTAATTATTAGCAGACCTTGATGTAATTGCCATGTCAAAGCACTGGCTACCCGGTTAAAAGATTTATTTTCTCGGAAGTTACAGGAACATACACTAAAAAACCGGAAAGGTTAAGTTGCAGGTAATCTGATAGCATGACATGCATCATCGTGTTAGATCTCATGTAACTCGCCAATATATATCACAGCTGGAAATCTCTGTAGTTCAGAATATATGCAGTATGTGGGAATGTTGCTGCTCTTAGAGAAGTCTAGAGGGATTGGCATGCAATCACACTTAATACAACCAATTTAGACCGTTTCTGGGTAATGCTTCGCTCATTTACTTGACCATATATATCTTTGATGAAAAGCATTGAGGTTTTGATAGGTAAAAGTACTATAGTGCACTGGAATCATGCTATCAATGTAAACCATGATACATTAAGGTATGAAAAATAATAGACTTATTCCAAAGTTCTATAAGAAATATCTGATATGTTTTAAATTAACTATTTATTAAATATGATGTAAATTCATACCTCTGTTTAAAGAATAAATCATCTTAAATTTTTAGAATAAATAACCAAACACACATGATGTATTAGATAATAAATTTATAAATCTGATAAATATATCTATTTAATAATAACAAGATAACACTATAAAGAACATCTAAAAGTTCATTTATTCCTTCCATTAAGTTTAAGATAATATTTTGTAAAATTAATTGAGTCCGATGCATATTTACTGAAGATAATACTTATTTTACAACAATAAACGGTAGCTATAAAGAATAATTACACTAAAATCCAATACCAAACAAATTAATTATTTTTTCTTCTTTAAGTAAGAATACTTCTAAGAATTATTTATAAATATAATTTAATAATTAGATCTACTATATCTTTACTATTGAAATACTTTGATGAAATTATCTTCAAATATAATTATTATTGATTTGGATATCAATCTTTTGAATCCGATACTTATAAATAAAGAGTCTTTGTTAAGCTATAACTAAATATATTTACTTATTACTTTGATATTTTTTTAATAGATAAGAAATATAATTATAAATATTACATTATGATTATTTTTATAAATAAATTTTTGAGTTCAATTTTTTTTTAAGTTTTCATATATTTTTCTCTAATCTTTAACTACCATCTTACACTATAATAGAATATTTTGGATGAAAGCAATGGTTTACAAATGATTAAAATTTAACGAAAGATTAAAATTTCTTTCAAAATATATTTTAATACAAGTAACTGTTTTATTATTAAAAACTGCAATATTGCGACAAAACTTTTAAGAAAACCTGAAATCTAGAAACAAAACCATCAAGCAAAAACAAGAAAACAAAATAGAAATGAAACCGTTAAAGAAATAGAATCATAAAAAGGTTTTTATAGTTAAAAACTGTAAACATAATACAGTCTTACAATAAGATGAAAGACAACAAACACCACGCATTTAGTTTCTGTCCAAAAACACTCCTTTTCCTTAAAAAACTTATCAAAATTGCCTTTCATATTCTAATTGTTGTATTCTATATTTATATTTTAACAAACGAATCATTTTAAAAAGTTAAAATTTGATTGAATATTTCGACTGAGCAGGTCATTTTAGATAACAACAAATACCAATAATTTTAATATTTTCTGGTATAACAAATTTTCCAAAAAAGGTATTTTTTGATATATAAATTGTAATTAATATTCCTAATTAAAGAAAAATAGAGGAAAGAATTATTTATTATATTATATTCTTTAAAATTTGTTATAAAAGATGTTTTTATTACAAATAAATTTTTTAATTCATCAAGCTTTAGTGATAAATATTTTGTCTATTCATATAAAAAATTTAAATACAAATAAATTTTACAATTCATAGATGAGTACTACAAAATTATGAATTCAACTCTTCTAATACCACTTCCTTTCTATTACAAATCAAGTTTATATTTCATCAATAAGTACTAACTAATTATATTTTACTCTTTTAATATCACATTCTTTCTATTACAAATGAATTTAGAATCCCTCAATGGGTACTACAAAATTATATCTCATACATGACTAAACATCACAACTTTTTATTACAAATAAATCTTACTTCAATCAATAATATTAACCATTCTTATCTCCAACAATATAATTGGTTACAAAGAAAAATATAAAAAATTTTACTAAAAAAATGAAAAACCCCTGTAATGAAAATACAAGAATGTTATCAAAAAATAAAATGTAGACAAATACTTAGCAGTCGAGGTACACCTACCACGGAAATAGACCTACACACATCGTTTGGTGTATTTAGATCTTCGTGTCCGTCAGGAGCATCTACAGGTAAAAAAGAAGCAAAAGTTATTTTAGACAAGAATTCTGATGAATATAACGGAAAATCAGTGAAGAAGGCAATATTTAATTTAAAAAATATTGTAATTCCACGAATTGGTGATTTAAACGAGACAGAAATACACGATCAGTCAAAAATTGACAATTTTCTTATACATTTAGATGGAACTCCTAATATGTCAAGAATTGGAGCAAATATTGTTTTACCGCTGTCTTTATCTTTCTGTAGAGCAGGTGCTGTTTCTTTAAATTTGAGTCTTAGAGAATATATTTCGAGAATGGCTTTGTACAAAAATAAAATGCCATTTCCTCACTTCAACGTATTAAACGGTGGATCCCACGCAGGCACAAATTTTCCATTTCAGGAAATCATGGTTTCCTTTTTTGAACCAGAATTTTCTAAAAATTTAGAAAGCGGAGTTAAATTTTATGAGTCACTTAAAAGTGTCATTTCAACAAAATACGGCAATAATTCCACCAACGTAGGCGACGAAGGTGGTTTCGTACCACCCGTAGAAACACTAGAAGACGCCCTTGACCTTATCATGACAGCCTATTCCCAGTCAAACCTACAAAACATGAAAATCGCCTTAGATTGCGCTGCTAACGAATTCTACAGCCAAGAAAAATACACAATTTACCAAAAAACACAAAATTCCAATAAAAAAGTTTCTTTGTCAGGAACAGAACTTCAACAATATTACCACCAAATACTTAAAAAATACCCATTAATTTATTCCTTAGAAGATCCATTCGCTGAAACAGACACATCCTCATGGATATCATTTACAAACCAAGTAGGCTCTTCAATACAGATAGTAGCAGACGACCTGACAGTTACAAACCCTGATTTGGTAGAAAAAGCCGCACAAAATAAAATGTGTAACACACTTCTAGTTAAGCCTAATCAGATAGGAACTGTAACTCAGACTCTTAAAGCTGTACAGATCGCAAGACAAAACAATATGAAAATTATGGTTTCTCATAGAAGTGGGGAGACAGAAGATACGTTTATTTCTGACTTCAGTGTAGGTATCGGTGCAGAGTATATTAAAGCCGGAGCACCTAATAGAGGAGAAAGAACATGTAAGTACAATCAGTTGTTGAGAATTGAAGAGTCACTTAAAAAGAAAAGTAAGTAAAGATAGTTAAAGGGGTGTTATTTATATGTATATGTGTTGCTAAAAAGGGGTGTTAGAGTTATGATTTATATTTAAAGGTGTTATTATGAGTAGTTATAGTTAAAGGGGTGTTAGTATGTATATTTAAAGGGGTGTTATTATTAGTAGTTATAGTTAAAGGGTTAAGTACGTATATTTAAAGGGGTGTTAGTATGTAGTAAGTAAAGTATTTATTTTATTGGTTTTTAAGATTATAATTCTGTATTAAAAAACCGTAATTTATAACCCTTATATTATTCCTCTATTATTCTTCTATTATTTCTCTATTATATTCTTTTATTCTTCTTTTATTCTTCTATTATTTCTCTATTATTTCTCTATTATTCCTCTATTATCCTTCTATTATCCTTCCATTAATCTTCCCTTATTACATCACACTATTACCCTTCTATTACAATCCTGAATTACCTTTCTATTAAATTCCCTTAATTTACCTTTAATATTCTATTTAATCAAAACTTATTTAAAATAAACTTTTAAAAACAAACCCATGCTTTTAAAAAATCTATTAACAACTAAAAACCCTTTTATTAATAAAGAAAGCCTTAAAGATATAACAAATGGTGTTATTCACAGTAATAATGATAATAGTATATTAAAGGGTTATATTGCACCAAGAAGATACTTAGAAATAACACCTATTAATAACAGAGAATATTTACATAAACAACACCCCTCTAATAACGAGGATATTACATCATATAAACAACACCCCTTTACACACCTATACAATTCATCATATAAACAACACCCTTTTAATAAGCAAGATATTACATCATATAAACAACACCCCTTTACAGACCTATACAACTCTTCTAATAATCAACACCCCTTTAATAACATATACAACTCTTCTAATAATCAACACCCCTTTATCTCACAACGTAGGTTTTATTTCCCACAACCAGTCAGAGAAGAATTTAAAAAGAAAATAACGCTTACTCAGCTAAAAGAAATAAATTATAAAAAAGATTTTCATTTCAAACCACAGAGATACTCAGATTACATATCTTATTCTCTAGTAAAAGGATTTAGATTTCTTGCAGATTTATACTTCAGAAAGCGATATGTTCATCGAGCCATAGTTTTAGAAACAGTAGCTTCTATTCCAGGAATGGTGGGTGGTTTGTTCAGACACCTGTATTCTTTACGAAGAACTGTAGATAATGGTACATCCATACAAAAACTACTTCTTGAGGCAGAAAATGAAAGACAACATCTTCTAACTTTTCTAGAAATTTCCAAACCTTCTTTTTTAGACACTCTTGTTATTTATACTGGACAAATATTTTTTTTTAGTTTTTATTTTATTTTTTATTTTTTATTTCCAAAATCTGCACATCGGTTTGTTGGATATTTGGAAGAAGAAGCTATTAGGTCTTATGACATGTTTGAAGAGGAAATTAAAAATAAAAATATTGAAAATGTTTTTGCACCTAAAAGGGCTATTTTATATTGGAATTTACCCCATAAAGCACGTCTTATTGATGTTGTACGAGCTGTACGTGCAGATGAGGCAGCACATAGGGACACTAATCATGCATTTGCCAATGAAGTGGCATTCTCATTGAAGTAAGAGTTGGAGTGTGTTAATGATAAAAGATGTAATTATAAGGGTGTTAATAACAGTAAGTATAATTAAAACCCTTTATGTATTAGATAATTTATTAACACCCTGTTATGTATTAGATAGTTTATTAACACCCTCTTATGTATTAGATAGGTTATTAACACCCTATTATGTATTAGTTATAATTAGCACCCCCTTATATATTAGATAGTTTATTAACACACTATTAATTATATTAGTTATAATTATCACCCTTTTAGTACCAATGTATATTATTAACACCCTGTTAATACCTATGTATGTAATTAACACCCTGTTACTTAACATATATATAATTAATACCCTTTAACATACTCTTATAAATAACACCCCTTTATTAATAACCCCTGTTATCAATAAATACTTTCATTTAAATTACTTTAAATCTTCTAATCATTATTATTACCCCTTTTAATTCTAACATTTAATATTTTATCACTAATTTACTCTAAATTACTATTTAAAATCCAATATTTAACACCATTAAATCTACTCTTAAATATTTAGTAATTAACACTCTTTTAATCTTTAGTATTAGACACTCTTTAATACTCTTTGAATCTATTACTTACAATCTAATCAATAATATTTACTAATTAATATTTACTCTTAAAATCTAACATTTGATATTTACTGTTAAAATCTAACATTTAATATTTTATCAGCGATTTACTGTTAAATCTACAATTTTACTGGTATTTTACTCCTTTAAAATAGAAACCACATTGTAGGGGGTAAAATATGGAATGTACTAACACGATAATGGAAATAATAACTATTTATAGGAAAATGAAGAAAGGAAGAGAAAATCAAAATATATACAGAATGTTGTTAAATATAGAAGCAGGACTAGAAGAAGTAGTGGAGATGAAGAATATAAGTGAAGAGAAACGTATTTCTATGAGTATAGAGGATGGAAATGTGGGTGGACATTTGGATGGAAATGAGGTTGTAAACAATGTAGATCATACAGAAGATAAACGTATTTCTATGAGTATGGAGGATGGAAATGTGGAGGGAAATAATTTGAGTCATACGGAGGATAAACGAACTTCGGTCTACGACTTTTCTAGATACAGAAATTTAGGTGAAAGTAAATACATTTTATTTAGCAAATCTACTTCTTTAATACAATCTGACTGTTTATTTGACAGATTTGAAGAATTGAATTTAACTGTTTTAAAGCATTACTGGTTGAATATTTTTAATCCATCTGAGCACGATTTACAAATTCTAGGTTTGTATTTTAACATAAACGATATAACACTGATGGATATTCGGGAGAGAAACACAGAAGAAAAAATAGAAATTTTTAAAAATTACAGTTTTATTTCTTTACGTCTTTTATCTGAAGGAAATTTATATTCCAATGAAGATATCGATTTTAACATTTTATTGTTTAAAGATTTTGTTATAACTACTCATGATAAGAAATGGGGCGGTATTTCTGATATTACAAATTTTTTATCTTTGATATGCTGTCATACTGTGATGGTGCCTGATTGGGTGTTTTTTTCGATCATTGTTGAGTTTTTACAGGATATTAAACATATTATAGATACTATTGGACCTGAGGTGGTGGATATTCAGACACTTTCTAGTAATTTAAATTTGGAGATAGAAAACTTACTTCGGAGAAATTTTGAGGTGGTGAATAAAATATATTCGCTGCGTAAATTTATAAAACCCAAAATGCTTATTTTATCTTCTATTTCCACTCGGTATAACAAACGGGTAGATAAAAAAGTGAGTCCGCATATTTTGCACTGTCTCAAGGATTTTAACCGACAGGAAAAACAAGCAAAGGAATACAATATTGTGCTTGAGAGGTGTCAAGATTTATTTCTTGCTTTGGTTAATATGGAACAGTCTAAACAAGGAAATGATATGAATAAGGTTATGAAAAGGTTTACACAGGTCACTTTTATATTTTTACCGTGTCAGGCAGTAGCAAGTCTTTGGGGAATGAATGTGCCTGTGCCGTGGCAAAAAGAAAAAGGTACTTTTTATTTTTATATTTTAATGTTCTTTGGAATTGTGGCAGGTTTTTTTTTGTATTTTTTTATGACAAAAGTAAAGTTTAAAGGAAAGAAAGAAGTAAAGAATATTTTTAAAGAAGAATAAAAATGTAATGAGGGTCGGATATAAGAAAAGTAAAGAATATTTTGAAGAAGCATAAAAATCTATGTGAAAGGTAAATTATAAGACAGAAGATTTATAAATATTTAAGAGACAGGGGTAGTAATTGTAGGGCAAATTATAAGGACAAGAGATCTATAAATATTTTTAAAGAAGTATAGGAGGGTAAACGAAATTAGATGAGTTAAAGAATTTTTAAAGACACAAGAAAGTAATTGAAGGAAGAACAAATTGATGAGTAATCATGACAAAGAAAAGTAAAATCATTTTACTTTTAAAATATATAAAAGAGGAATGAAAAGAATAGAAATAAATTTATAAATAATTTAAAAGCTATTTCTTATTTATTAAGATTTTCTTTTAATTAATTATTAAGTTTTAAATCTACGGTTTTTTCTTAATTTTTATCTGTTTAAGTTTTTTTTTAAATCTGATAAAGGTAAAAACTATAAATAATTGCTAATTTGATGGTAAAGAAGAAGGATATAATTAATAAATATAATAAAAGAATTATCATTAGAAAATATTAATAAGATATTGACACAACTCATCTTGCACCAATAAAAGGCTTCTTAAAAGTAAAGTACAGGTTGGTAGAAAAAGTCATTAAGAAATTTAGAAGAAGCTCAACTTGTAAAACTATATAACGAAATAGAAAAACGAAAACTCGATTCAAAGTTATATAATGCAAAGAAAAATGAGCTTGTAAGTGTCAGTGATTCTTATATATGGCTAAAAAAAAGAAAGATCAGTCACGTGATTAAGCAGTGGTTTGTTATATCCAGGATAGAAATGTATTCTGGGGAGCAGATGATGTGTGTCAATATTGTAATAAATTTGGTAAGACTGTGGATCATCTAGCAATTCGACGTGAAAAAATGCTAGGACATGACTACACCAGACGGCATAATGAAGTGGTTAGATGTCTACATTTACTTCTCCTAAATAAATGTAAGTTTAAGGCCTCAAAACGAATTATAAGGCACTCAGTTCAAGAAATTCTTGATAATGAGTATGCAGAGATAAAAGTGGACACCGGAATAAAAACTGATGTCATAATTCGGAATAACAGACCCGACATATTTATTTTAGATAAGAAGAAGAATAAGATAACACTCATTGAAGTAGGAATCACTTCCCAAGATTTACTTCAAATAGTTGAAACTGAAAAACTTAGGAAGTATGACCTGCTAGCCAATGAGTTGGGTCTTTTTTATAAGTGTGGTATTGAGATAATCTCTATATTCTGATCTGGAATGGTATCTGAAAAACATCATAAGTCACACCTAGAAGACTACGAAACCCATGAATGTAGAGGCATGCATCCAATCTATAGTACTTGAGAAGACGATCGAAAGAATTTCATTTGATCTACGAAGATGACTTGAGTCAGAACCAACTGACGAAAAACACTGAGAGAGAACGTCAATGGGTGTTATTATGAGAGTAGGGATGCATGAGAAACCAACACCTACTTTAAAGCAAGCGATACGAGAAGAAGATGGTGCTAAAAATTTAAAAACAAAAAATAATAGAATACTTATTTCAAAAAACGGAAACGTATTAGAGTAACCGACGATAAATATTAATGAAGAGTCGGATTTGGGAAGAAGAAACTGTAGTGGTAAAAGAGGTAGAAGAAATCGCATAAATATCGTAAAATTATTTTAACCCAGAAATTTATTAAAAAAAATTAAAGCTTTTAATTTAAAGTGTATTTGTGTTAGTCAGATCATATTTTTTTGAAATTTTAAGATTTTTAGAATTAAACCAAGAAAAGTGTTATAAAAAAGAAAAATAAAATGTAAAGCAGTAGGAAGATAAATATGTAAAAAGGGAAATTAAAGAAAAACACGGTGAAATTTAACATTCATTCATTCTATGAATATTTTTATTTTTCTTTATTTGAACTTTCTGATAGTTTTTAAGATTATTTTTTTTTGATTTATTTCCTTCTTTTATCTTTTTAATATTTTTTTCGTTTTTTTATAAATTTTCTTTTTAAATTTGTTTAAAAAAGTTTTCAGTTTAATTTTCTTTAAAGTGGTTTAAATTTTTTAAATTTGTTTAAAAATGTTACCTACTTATTCCATCCTGTTTCATCTCTCAGTATCGAAGGTGAACAAATTAATGTTCCACATTTGTTTCTTTTAATATGTTGTAACTTGGGAATATAGGGAATTGGCCTATATATCCAGTGTGCTTTATATCCCACTGGAATGCAAACAATCATGCCCACTCATTGCTAAGCAGGGGTATTTAATGTGGGTATCATACCTCACCCAATTTTAAAATATTTTCAGATTAAACTGGTCATATTTTAACGAAATCTATTAATTCTGACAAAATGGTAATTTACTTCAAAAAGATATTTTTCGTTCCAAAAAAAGCATAAATACGATTTGTTTAGGATATAATACGATTTAACAGCTGAGATTATCCGCTGAATTTTACTTTCAGTCATTGATGAAATTCACAGGATCACAAGGAATGGGGAGAGGAGCACTAATACATTGGATATATATATGAATAACCACAATATTAAAATTTACATTTTAAGTAAATATAGAATTTTCTTGATTATTCATCGGAATCTTTGTATTGTTTAAATTCAAATTTTAGAAAGAAAAAGCGATTTAAAATTTTGTAAAGTATTCTTGGTCTACCAGAAGATAAGTTTAAACTAAAATTTCTGATTAGAATCGCCAAAAACAAATACGATTTAAAGAAAAATTTTCAACGGTTTATTTGTGTAATTTTGCTTGTAAAAATATTTATTGCTTAAAAGAATTTTACATTATGTGATTTACGTTATTAATAAGAAACAAAATTACTATTTATAATTTACAAAAATGACAAACCATAGCAAAAATATTAGTCTATTAAAAATTCAAGTTTTATCCATCATTAATAAAAGAAATTCTTGAGTAAATATTTGAATAGATTTGAAATACTAAAAATTTAAATATATTTTTATATCAAAGAAATAAAAAATATATCGGTATAAACTATAGAAAACAAATTAAAATCACAAATTCGATTAGATCGAAGCGATTTTAAACCATTCAGTAAATATTGACTTAAAGAACTATAAAATAAATTAAAATATTTTATTGATACAATCTGTTAATTAATATTATTAGTTAAATAAAAAAAATATTTTATTTAAAAGTATCACATCTTTTTTAAAACAGTGGCAAGTGTTATATTTGTTTTCATAACATTAACGCAGTTCTAGGTTTAACATAAATAACTGCTACCCCAAAACTCCATCAGTAACCCCTGCGATACCTACGTCCCATAGCCTTTCATTTACCAGGTGTGTAGAACCTAATTACTAGGCGAGGCAGTTGCCCGGAGTTCGTTAATGTCCGTTGCATGGAGTGTGATCGAAGGCCGAAGCCCCCCCCCTGGGCTCCCCCAAGACTATGCAGTATTCCCACTTACTCTACACTTTCTGAACCCAATAAACTTCTAGCTAAGATATATTTCAGAGATTTACATGAAGTCCACCTAGACAGTGCAATGTCATACCAACAGGTATAACCTGCTACTTAGCTCTCCTGGCTTTAAATGGTTTTTTGTTTTATATCTCCCAGGCGCTAAGTCTTCTAACCCGAGTGAGCAAGGCTAGGGTTCCATGCTTTTACATGGCAATTACCTACATGTTCAGCTGCGGTCTGCATTCTGGTTACATAAAAAACTACAAATAAATTCGTAGAAAAAGTTTCTCCATTTCTTAGACCTCTCCTCTTTATAACAATTCCCATGGAACAACCGAAGATGTAGTGTGGTTGTATTCCAACCAAAAATCCAAACAATGATCTCACACCAGTTTCACACACTCATTGCCAAGCAGAAAGTTTTTTATGTGGTTATCCTCCCTCCACTTAAATAAAAAAAAATGATATTTTTTTTAAAATTTATTTAAATAATATCCTGCTTTAGAATATTATTCATTTTAAATTTTCTCACTTATTTATACGTGATTAAATTCAAAAAAAGAAAAAAATCAATTTTAAAATTTAAAAAAATCAATATTGATTGTAAAAAATTAGTTTTTCTTATATTCTAAGCAATTAAATTTTAAATTATTAAATAAATATATTATAATTATTTTTAAAGAGATTATTATGAATTAAGTATGTAATTTTCATTGAAAACTTTAAGTTCTTTTTAAAAACCAATCATTTATAAACATTTTTAATTTTAAAATTTAATTTTAAAAAAATGATAAAATAAAGTTTTTAGTTTTAAGTTTTGTAAAAACTATTTAATAAAACAAATTTTTATAATTTATGAAAAAAAATATAATTCACGCCATTAAAGAGTACGTTATAATATTCTTTTATTTACAAACGATTTTTAGCGGTACCTTTAGTACAAACAATTTTTCCCGCAATTTAAATGATATAGCACAGAATGCGGATGTAAGTAACGGGAATAGTCAGATCGCTGGCTGGGAAGCTTACAGAATTGTTGATGCTAAAAGAAAAGATACAGGCTCTTCCGATGGTTCTGAATTCCACACATTTGAGAGTCCGCAAAAAAAATTAAATTCCGATGGCAATAATAATGATACCCCACAGGTAAAAGATCTAGTAAACCAGCTTGATACTTCCGATCAATCCAATCCAGATTCGAACAAAAATGATAATTCTAATGACACAGAGAACAACGAAAATCACTATCTCTCTTATGAATTCGAAATAAATGAGGCCATGTACTTGATGAGTACTATTCTTCCACTAGAATATTTTAACAAACTATTTAATTTACAAAATCAAGAACCATCATCTCTATACAATATGTTCAATAACATTGATTCCAAAACAAAAGAAATATCAGGCACAGAATCTACTCTTCAGTCAAACATCCCCGTGACAAACGGCGCTTTCATACATACAAATCCTGAAATATACACCGTAGCAAACTTGAGTAACCAAAATGATGAGATATCGGGTTTTTTCGATTGTAAAAGGCTTGTATCAAATTTAGCAAATATTTCTAAAAGTATAAAATTTGCAATCAACTACATAAATGTGTTAAATAATTCCACCTCAAGCGTAACTACTCAGATAAATTTAAATTATTTGAACAAACAGGCTCAAGAATCATCAATCGTCGGCAAATGTAAAAAATTTTATATTTCAACACTAAAATCCTGGAATTTAGTTATAAAAGATCCTAATTATCGGCAAGACCATCCATATTTAATTTCATTTTATTGTTTCTTGAAAGAAAGTAGAAATTCCTCAGAAAAGGCAAGCGATTATTTACGTAAAATGTGCTATTGGAAACTTATAGATTCGTATTTAAAAAAGGAAATCAATTCTTTAGATGGAATAAAATTACTAGGAAACTATGATAAGATGACCGATATAGATTTATTAACTATTGAATTTTTAGGTGTCACACAGATTGTGTGTAAGAATAGATTTTTAGCATTCATTAAAAGTTACCGAGAAGATGAAGGTATTAGAAAGGTGCTTGACTATTCGCAATTTTTAATTTTTTTTTTCCAAGTTAAAAAATTCATTCAAATTGAAGTCAATAACGGGGAGAAATTACTATCACCGGGTGTATTAGAGATTAGGAAAAAATCTACAGAGATAGAAACGTTTGATATTCTTCTCAAATATTTGGGAAATCTATATTGGTTTGATATAAATATGCTTAAAACTTGTCTATCAGAATACAAACTTGCTATAAACTCATTTATTAGACATTTAAACCTACGACCTCATATCTTAAAATTGAAAATGGATAATTGTAACGATAATCCGGAAGATGGGAATATACATCTAAAGAAAAGGTTACAAATTTTTCGCGACAAGTTTAACGAAATTTACCAACAATATTTGAATATGAATAAACATTGGTCTTTAAACGATACAATTTAATAAATATTTCGGATAAAATCTTTTAATTTTTATTTTTTAACCTAGCTTTTTGAACAATTACTAGGCCTCTTATTCACTAAACTTCTTGTTTAAAATTAGAATTATAAGTTTATTGCAAATATTTTAAATACTTATTTTATACGAGGAGTTGAGTTCGATTTGGTAAGCTCACGTTGAAACACTATTTATCTTTCATATTGGTGTTGTACATGCAGCCAATACTTCAACCTACAATAAAATCAATTTCGAAGTAAAGCCACAAAACAATAATAATATTAAGTTAAAACATAATTACAGAGAGCCGATATGAGTTTTGAAATAAAGCACAACAATACCCATGAATTATAATTTAGGTAAAATGTTTTGTTGCATCTTAAGGATCAAAATTCTTAAATGTAACTTAAAATAAATAATATTATAATTATTGGCTATCTGCTTACTTACTAACTTAAATTCATTTTAATTATCAAAAAAATAAACAACAATATAAAGCTACTAAACATATGAATCGTGTAATCTAAAATATTTGTTTTTAAAGGTAAAAAGTTCTAAAAAAAATTATCAAATAAATCATTAAAAAATCTTTAATAAAATTTTAAAGCGATAATTTTGGCAGAAATTAAATGAAAAATAAGTAATAGAAAAAAATTCTACACACATTAAAATCATATGAAATCTACATTTATATTCTTCTCGTATAGATATTTATATCGATTTTTATAATTAATATCTTTGTAATCGATTTCAGTTGAAAATTGTTTTATTGGTAATAAAACCAAGACACTTTTTTCCGCGACCAAACTAAAATTCGAAGACGAAAATGACAGATTTCTTATTTTTTTGAAGTTTCTTAAATAATAAAGATCCTCTAAATTTATTTTAACAAATAATAAGTTAAGATCTTCCATAGAATTAAAAAAGCGACAATCGTCACCCAGTTTACTAAAATTGCATTCTACAAATTTACATTTGGAAAGATTTAAAATTTTAAGAACTTGAAAGTTTTTCATTCTATTTAAATCATGTAAATCTAGTTTACCTGAAATATAGCTGAATTTTTTCAATCTCAGATCGCAAAAATGACTTACTTTGGTTATATAACTACAAGGAACTTTACATTTTGATAGGTCTATTTTCTCTAAATTATCAAAGTTACTTAAAAAATCTATATTATTAAAAACCTTTAAATTAGACTTGCTAAAAGACAACGAAATAAGATTTTTTAGATTAAAGTGAAACGATTGAGACTTGATTTCCGGTTCAAAATTGCAGGATTTCAATGAAAGAAATTTTAAATTTTCAAGTTGAAATATTATTAATAACGTAGATTCCCCAATAATTGTATGTTTCAGAACAATTTTATTCAAGGACTTATATATATTTGAAGAATCAATCATTACAAATTCTTTCATAAATATAAAGCATTCGAAATGTAAAATTTTTATTCCTTGCTTTTCAAAAACAAAGGAATCACAGCTATAATCAAAATTATACTGTTTAATATATAAAAATTCCAAGGCTTTCATATTTTTTAGCGCTTCTGATAAACAAGATTCGGTATTTACATTAGATTTATATCCATAAAGTTTCAAAGTCTGCAAAGACTTAAAAAAGAATAGCTTCGTGCAAACATGATTGAAAATTTCCGAATAACAGAAATCGATTTCTAAATACAAAACCTCTTCACAGTGTAAAACATTTATATTCTTAAATTTTGCTATAAAATTCTTTTGTGAAAAATAAGTATTTAAGGAGAGAATAATTTTACTAGCTATAGGCGTTTCTAAATAAATATTCCACCATTTATAATCAATTTCAACATTTTTTAAGTTAATATATTCCATTGTTTTGTTTAAATCAGAATAGTCTTCGATAAAATCAAAATCTTCTGATGTTCTAACGTTATTTAGCACCAATCCTTTAAGTATATATGTATTACAAATAAAACTAAGATCGCTTTTTGAAATTAATACGTTTCTAAGACTTAAAAATTCTATGTTTTTTTCAGTTACAAGCTTTATCTTATTTAAAAATAATGATGATAAACATTTTTTTAAATTTGAAATTGTTATTGATTTAAATGAATTTATTGCGAAAACATAGAAGGGAAAATCATCGTCTAAAATTTTAAAGTTATGGCAATTTCCGAGTATTAAGGAATTTATATTGATTTCATCGAACAAAACTTCAAACATACTTAAAATAGTTCGATCTTTCAGTACATTTTCTACAGTGTAGAGTACCTTATGATTATTTAATAATAAATTTTTATATGGAATATGTTTGTCTAAAAGCGATTTATCATAAGTCGCCTGGCTACTTTCCAGAAGAATCAAATTTCCTTCGAAAAAAATATGTTCTATCATCAATGAATTTAAAAGAGCAGATGTAAGATTTTTCTTTGTATCAAATCCAACCTGTCTCCAGAAATTTTGATTAAGGTGTTTATGAAATTTGTATTCGCTTTCACCTATGGAACTTTTTTCATAGAAACGGTAAGTTTTGAAAAATAATGCTTGAAAATATAAATTCCAGCTTTTGTTTTCGACCGCCTTTAAAATTTTCATGACCATTATAATACCTTTTACAAATTCAAAATCTATTTTATCGGGTATAGCTGTAACATCTTTCGTAATTTTTAAAAAATACCTTAGATTGAAATTACATTCAATTTTTCCACCTAAAATCTCATTTTTATCAGAACCAAACAGATCATTTAAAGCTTCAAATTCAATAATATTTCCTTTGGTATACGTAAACACATGCAATTTTTTGTCATATAATATTGATTCTGTACTATAGAGAACATCAAACACAAGTTCTTGTTCATCATCCTGAAAAAATACAGAATTATGTTGTTTCTCATCGAATATAAGAATCTCTGACTCTTTATTCATTGTAAAATGATACGAAAAATTATATAAAGAAGCAAAATCTAAGTGAATAAGAGTATACATAATTGAAATTATATTGTACAAATTTTTTTTCTCAAAATATCTTTTGTTGATCATAGAAAGAAAAATATTCTTTGAGCTCATCGGGAGTATTTTGTATTTTTGTTATAAGAAAATGATTTTGATCGCTATTATGTTTTTATCATTTGATAAATCAATTTTTTAATAAATTTATAAAATAAGGAAAATTTAATATTTAAATTATATTTTTGAATTAATACAAGTATTACATATCCAGTATCAATTTTATATTTTTTTTAAATGAAAATGTATTTAAAATTTTGGTAAATTATTAATTTAATTAATATTAAATTAATATTTTTATGATTTTCCTTTAGAATATTCTAAAGTTCATTTTTTTTCGTACAGGATAGTGGTTTAAATTTATATCTTTTAATATAATTCTTCAGAATTCGTTTATTCCATCTAGATTTATTCCTTTTATAAAACCAAATGTTTTGATTTTAACAAATATTCGTTACATAATTGACATGCAATAATATATAGGATAATAACTTTGTTGAAATTTACACAAAAACATAAATAAACAGATGAAAAATACAATCGGCAAAAAATTGAGGCTCACACAAGGTTAAAAATTTAATTTCTAGTGATAAACATATATTTATACAATTAAGAAGTTAACTATAAAAAAGTTATGGCTAATCAAGTTTCTCATATAAAATTTGTATATTTTTATTTGCATGGCTGCAAAAACAATAGCGTAAAAAAATTGTAGGATAAATTTATTTTATATTGAAACCAAATATGAGTCATTCAATTAATATGTTGGCAAATTCGAACACATACCGTATTTAAAACAATATATTGTATCTAAAATATCACAAAAGTGTTCAAATCCTGTATTTTTATTTTGAAACGAACGATAAATAAAAAGAAGTGTTATTTATAACTTTATTAGTGAGTGTCTATCATTAGATAATGCTATATTTATAATCAATTTTTTATTTATAAATCTCACATCTTTGTAAAACGATGGCAAATGTTATATCGTTTTTATGACATTAACACGGTTTTAGCCTTAAATAAATAACAGCGTCTTAACCTCTATCGGTACCATCTATAATATTTACATCCAAATTCTATCATCCAAAAACTACGTAGAACTAAATTAAAAGGCAAGGCATTTGTCCAGAGTTCATGAATATTAGTTACATAAAGTGTGATAGTGGTCGAAACCTACCCTAGGCACCCTCAAGACTATGCAACATTCCCACTTACTCTTTATTTCCGAACCCGATACACCGCAAGCAAAGATATCTCACGGCGACTTACAAGTTTTTCACCTAGATAGTGCAATGTCATACTAACATCCATAACCTGCTATTTAATTCTTCTGGCTTTAAGGAGGTGCTATTTTTATGCAGCCAGGGCCAAGTCTTTTAAAAAGCATGAACGAAGCTAGGTTTCTATGATTTTACATAGCAGTTATCTACGAATTCAGCTGCGTTCTTAGGCCCGGTACATAAAAAACTACAAAATAGATTTGTAGAAAAGGTTTCATTATTTGAAGAACTTCTCTTCTCGTACAAATCCATGTATCCACCAAAATAGATTGGTTTTATTCTATTCGAATCCCAAATTATGAAGTCATACATCAATTCACTTATTCATTGCCACAGAAAGTTATTATGTGATCATCCTTTTTCCAAGTTAAAAATTAAAATTATTTACAACTGAATAATAAAATTCAAAAGCAAGAATAAACCAGAGTAAAGGTATAAAAATCTGAAAATATTTTAAATTCAGGATTTTAAAATAAAAAAATTTAACATTTCTGAAAATTAATATTGAAATATTACTAGAAACAGACATAAAGTTATAATTTTAATATCTATTTGTCTTTTATAATCTGTATATAGCTTTAAAAAGAAATATTAAATCCAACTTGATTCGAAACTAATAAAATGCGGAGAAAAAAGAGCACGAAACAGGAACATGAGAAGCCAATATAGTAAAAAGAGTTTCGAAGACCTTTTAATTATGAAAATACATCGATTTAAATCTACTTTAATATTAAGAGTAATTTTTTTAAGAGAAAGGTTAACAAAATATGCTCTATGAGTTTAAACAGAGTATTTTGTATAGTATTTGAATTTGATAATCTTTGACGTATTTTCAAGCAGAATCTGTCAAAATGACAACTTAATGCATAATTTCCTTCAAAAAAACATCACATACTGGTATAAAATACAATATTTAAAAACGATCAAGTTGCAAACAATAATTTAACCTAAAAAAATCGAGTATTTTGTTTCGGCTCAAAACAGAAGTTTATACACCTATACGATACAAAATCATCCTGGGTATTTAGTTTTCCATCGCAAATGTGTTTTAGTTATATGTTATTAGTAGGCTAAGTAATTTGAATCGACCCAAGCTTATCAAAAATAGCGAATAGTATGAAAATGCAGTTCTTTTCGCTCAATTTGTTTCCCGTATATACATAACGATATTTATAATTAATAAAATAAAATTTTGATCAATAAAAGTCAGTAATTTAAAAATTACATGTATTATTGTAGTCTGGGTCAAAATTTTAGCATGAGATAGTAAAAATTTAAACTGTAAGTTTACATCTCAAAAGCTTATGTTTTTTACGATCTGAAACTAGCCCTGACTTTGTCGATAGAATTTTCCATCAAATCCAAAATGCTCGACAAATAAGTGATACCCAACTATATTACGATTCAATATTCCAGATTTAAATTTTAGGCTAAAACGGCAAAATAAATATTAAACAATTGCAATGACCAAAATTAAACACCTAGAAACAAAAAATATTTCAAAATGTATCCAAAGCTTAATATCATCCCGAGAAACACAATTATTTGTCTTCCATACGTTTAAAGAAATATCGCAATAAAATAAAACATAAAAAAACCATCAAATACAACACGGAAGAATTTTAAAGTTAAAATCACATTCTGAAGAGTTATTCAATTTCATACCAACTAGGTTATTTAAAATCAATTTCACCAACATTTGAAATAAATCTTGGGTCTTTGAGTATGTCTTTCTACACGACCAAAATAACTAATTAATACAAACAAGAGGACCCATCAGTTTAAATATCTCTTTATCTAATCCTTTTATAGCCAAGACCTATTATTTTAATTTGACATCCACATAATCAAGTTTTATAAGCTAAATAACCATTAAATTGAACGAAAATTTTAATTAGTTATACCAATTAACGAAGTTACCCTACCAGCAGGGATCAGAATTCGCTTGGTTATTCTCTGCTTGTCGTAAGAAGCGACCAAAAATCTAGTCCTTCGGGTTGTAGGTTAGGCATAGGGTCAACAATCCCCTTTTAAATTACCTTTTACAAAAACTGAAGAACCCACTGGAAAGAAACCTGCGGGCGACATTACTGAGAAGGGCCAAGGCTCGTACAAGGCTTTATTGCCGATAATAAATCAATGAATTAGCGAAGTATTATATCATTTTGAAATGGTTTATAGATTGACAAATCCACCAAACTAATGTATGCATTTGGGCCTGTTCTTTTCTATCTGCAAACACTAGTTTTATAGTTGTTTTACATATTTCTATTTTATATTTTCTCTTACCAATAAAATTCAATCTTTGTAAAAAGGCTGTAAAATATAAGCATACAAAGTGGTTTAATTACATATAACTAGGAGCTTGTCTAGACGGCCAAAAAACATCGGTAAACCCCCCCCTCGCCCAGCAAAAAAACATCTAATTACAAAAATTCAAACATAAAACATTAATTAATTTATATCTAGAAGTTAGGACTCCATAATTTTAATTATTTCATTAAGTACATCTTACTTATAATATTTCGCATCTAAATACCGTTTAATTAATTATAATTACTAAATGAAACTTGATCTTTAATAAAGCAAAAAAATACAATGAGCATATGTTTAATAAATTATATTTATATGCCAAGACATATTTTAGTATTTTTTATTTGTTTTTTTTTTAAAATCGAACCACAAACTTAAACCAAGATAAACTTACGTTATATAATTAGAGAAATAAACCATTGCGATTATTTTCATTTCATAATTTAATTATCTTATAATTATTTATATTATTTTCATGAAACCAAAGTATAGCAAATATTACATTTTTAATAATTGTTATCGGTCTCACAAAATAAACACTATTCGATAACTTTAATTGTAAAATATTTTTACATACTAAGTCAGCCAAAAATATTATCATTGATTAAATTCGAAGAAAAAACCAATGCAATCTAAATATGATCACGTTTAAAATCTTTTACCCGTGATTTTAATAAAGCCTAAAAATCTTTATAGAAAATAAAATTCAAAGATAGATTCGATCTTAATTGCTGCAAATTCATAAAAAAGTAACTCTATGATTTAGGAAGTTACAGTATTCTTATAACTTAACTATAAATTTTTTAAAACTGTGCAGAATTATAAGTGGTCTATAGACTTATTAAACCCGAATTTCACTTAAGAAATTTAAACATCATCAGCAGCAATAATATTCATTAAAATAAGCAAAACCTCATTTTATATCTTTAAAACGTACAAGTACTAGATTAGGTTTGGAATCATAGTCTTCGGAACAACGATTTTATAAAATCAAATTTTCACTTAAATTACAAGATTTAAAGCAAAAATCCATACTTAGAGCTTAAAGAAAAATAATATATGTAAGCATTTTTGATATACTCTTTTATATATTTAAACCAAATCACAATTAAACTATTGTTTATATTTAGGATATATAGTTCATTGAAAGAAAAAAGGTGGCAATGGCTATTTTGGGATTTATTAATAATCCGCCTGCTTGATCTTGTTGGGAAAGCCATATGTAATCTATAATATAACACAAAACATATTTAAAGGTGACAACCGCATGATTATTTAAGCTATAATTTGTCTAAATAAACATTTGCAGTGTTTTTTCATAAAAACTCTGAAAAAAATCCAAAAAAGTTAAAATTTGATATAAAAAAAATCTATTATTTAATTCAGAATAATTTTTTCGAAATACTATAGATACAGGAAGAATAGCTATATCAATTTGACGCTTATTTACAGAATAAAACTTTCTTGTATTTGTTTCAATCTTTAAATCTTAGGACCGTGAACTATGGTAATAATCCTAGTAACATTTGAAAAAGGAATGAATGCTTGATCTTGTATCAACACTAAGAAATAAAATTACAGAAATTAAGAGAAATATACTCCAAAATATCTTGGTTTCACTTAAAATATTAATGAACACTTGATTTTATATATTTAAGAAGCCAAAAAACTTCCGTTTTTAGAGACCTGGCTTGTATCTTATTGAAAACAGAGAAAACTTAAAGCAGACACTAAAAAATATTAAATCTTACTTATTAGTTAGATTAATACTTTTAATCTATGAGTCAGAATTTTAAATAAAATGACTTACAGATTTAATAATTAAAAAATAAAACAATAAGATACAAGCCTAGAAAACCACATTAAACCAATAAAAGATAAAATCATAAAAAACAAACCATTTAAACTCTAAATAATAGATTATAAAGTATTAAAAAATAATTTTAATTATTTTGTTATAAACTATTCGATATTTGAAAAAAAATATTTTTTTTTAAAGTCTAAGAAGCATTTCAAAGTTTTTTTAACCGATTTATTTTTATTTATGCTTTAAAATATTAGATATGCAAAAAAATACTCCAATAATTTTTTCTCAAAAGAAAAATATTTAAGTTTAAGTAATATAAAACATATTTTTAGATTTAAAAACTATTCTTTCAAAGTTTTTAAAAGGACTAATATTTATAATATAATTCAGTAATGTCCCGACGACGACTCCCCTCGAAATGTTTAATTTGTTAAAAACCTATAAGACACCAAGAAGAGTGCTCCAAGTAAGATATGTCTCTTTCACTTGTCCATAAAACTTACACAACCAATAATAGTGACTAGAAGTGAACATAAAACAATTGAAAGCTTTCTATTAAGTCAAAAAAAAAACATTTAAAATTTACATTGTTAATATTGTTTCCATATTTTAGTATTATAAGAATAACTTAGTAAATTTGTTTTTTTTATAAAATTGTTCAACGGTTCATCTCAAAAAGAAATTACATCACTTATTTAAGTTTTTGTAAGCAGTTTACGGTTGCATAAAAAATTGAGGATAAGATTGATATTTTTTTACGATTTTTCTGTGTAATATATTTATATTCTTAATAATAATTGCACAGAACAATTTTGCCTGAATAGCTTCATAGAACTTTATATTTGATTAAATTAAAAGATTTTTAATTAAAATAACTAAGAATTTATAGAATAAATAAATTAAATAATACAGCATGTAGTTAAAGGAACAGTGTTTTCAGAGAAAGAAAATCCAACGTATGAAAAAAATTCTTCGAGAAAAAAGACTGGATTGAATAAAAATAGGATGAAACTGAACAGGCTAAACATAAAATGCAGAGCTGAAGCTTTAAAAAATTGAAAGTGAATAAAATAGAAGGAGGAGAATACGCTAAAATAAAGAATATACTAAAATTTTATTGAGAAATTGCTTAAGAGCGGCAAATAATTCAGATATGAAAGAACAAAAATATACGAGAAACAGACTAGGTGAGAGTATGAAATATTTATTGAGATGATTCCGAATTATGGCTCAAATAATGAACACCAAGATTATTTTAGGCATTTTTCTCTTATGAATGTAAAGAAAGTTCGTTTCTACGAGCCAAATGTCTAGTTTATAATATTTAGTGTATTTATTATCAGAATCATGATTTTATAATAAACATCTTAAAATTTTTGACGTTTGGATTTATTTTGATATTTGCGATAAATATTTTGACATTTGGTAGATCAAATAAACAACGAAAAAGGATTTATTATTTTATACAACATCAATATATATTTGAAAACTTATAATTTTAATTTGTTTTAATCAATTTTTACAAATAAAATATCATTAATTAACGTCAAATACGATAAAAATTGATAAATAAAACTATAAATAAAGTTAGAAAAAGATAACCCATATATAGTTCCATCCTGATATTCATTCTTCACGCTCTGTGTTCGGGATGGTTTTGGCAAAATCAACGGCCTTCTACAAGTACTTCAATGCGAGATTTCCCTCAACCTAAAAAAGATAACATTACGGAAAAGCAAAATATAAATTCTGCTGGTGATACTCATATTTTTGTTACTAACAATCTTCAAAACGTTATTGATAACATTTCAATTTCTATTCCGTTAGTAAAAAAGTTTTTTGAATTTCTTTGACGAAAATTGAATCTATGGTTGATAAAAGCTTAAATGTGGCCATTCAAAAAGCGGTAAAAAGTTTTCAAAACACAGAAAATCATAATTTTACTAAATTATAGTGTATCAAAATATATACTTGGAATTTATAGCTGAATTTTATTATCGACTTCAAAATATTACGGAGAGTTCAAAATTTATAGAAAGTTCAGAACAACAAAAATATAAAGGTATTTGGGCTGATAAACAATATTTTATGGGTTCAGATGCAACAAATCGGTTAAAGGCAATAGGAGAGTGGAGAAACTATTTTAGAGTTACAGATTTTACGAGCGAAGTACTAAAAGATATTCGATCCAGTTCTAATGATCCAAATTTTTATAAATTTTTGGTGGAACAGTCATTTTAAATATTCAAAGGATCTTTTGAATTGTTAGCTCCCAGTGCATCTACATTGTCTATTTGCGATTCTAAGAAAAATTTGACATTTTTAAGGGAAATAGTTCAACATAATACTTTTATCCGATCTGTAGAAGATATTTGTTCGAAATACAAATGTTCTTTAACGGCTTATTACAACCAACCATCTGTATGTAAAAATAAGAACACTTCAAAATGATGTTTGCTGCTCTTCTCTTTTGAATGTCTGAAAATTATTTTAGCACAAATTTTAAAGGAGATTTTAACAAAAAAAGTTTATACGTTATTTGTGATACAGCTGAATATCATGGAATCGATGTCGTAAACAACAATCCGAATTATATATTTCCAGATAAGATTTCTCCAACAAATAACCGATTTTTAAAAGATAGCTTCAAACAATGCGGTAAAGGGGCAATTTACTTATCTTTTGACTTGAGAATCGAAAATTTGATGTTTATCTTTGGCAAAAAACTCCTTGATGTTGTTGGAAAAAATAATTTTATTGAAATAATAAACACAGATCTTCCTTCTGATAATGCAAAAAGAAAAACACTGACGAATAACGTTTTTATGAAGATTAATTAATACAACAGCAGAGAAATTCTGTTATGAAATAAAAAGATTTCTATTATTTTTTAAGAGTCATATAAAATCCGAAACATATATTTTATTCTACATGTATAGAGTGCAAGATAATGACTGGACAAATATTTCAAAAGAACTCATATCGAAACATTTGACAAATAAATTATCTTCAAAAAACATAGAACCGGGTATTTTTTCAACCAAATTGAAATGAAATCTTTCGTTTTATTTTATGGATTATTTCGAAGCAAAAACAGACGAATGCTTTACAAGAGAAGACTATATTAAGGGCAAAAAAGTTTACTTTAATCAATAAAGACTTTTACCCTCAATTTAATTTACTTCTAATTTTTAAGCTTACGTTATACTTAGCCGTTAAGCTATTGGATACAAAGTTTATTTCACACTAATAAAAAAATCAAAAAGATTGATAATCTTAAACTTCGCGATAAGCTATATTTTCTTGTTCTTATTAAGTACAATTTTATACCTTCGCCACGCTCGTTGCTCTATATTTTTCTATATAAAAATTATTTTCATTCTTAGAAGTTCCCTAATGAAAATTTAGACTCTTCATATCCTTCATATTTCACTTATTCTGTTTTATTCACCCTATATTTTCTAGAGCTATAATTTTGCATTTTACATTTACTTCTGTTCAGTTAAATACCTATTTTTAGTTCATCTTGTCTTCTTCCCCGGTTGAAATTTTTGATAAGAAATACTCTATTTGCCTGGAAAAATTGTTCATCTTAACTATATAATGTATTAGTTAGTTTATATATTTCATAAATTCTTAGTGCTTTTTATTGAAAATATTTTAATTTAATCGAGTATAGAATTCGATGCAGCTATCCTTGCAATAATTGTTTTATGAAATCATTATTGGGAATATAAATAAATTGCGGACAAAAAAGGCAAAAAATTTCAAGTTTATTTTACAATTGTAAATGTATGCAAAAAAAGCTTATCAATAAATTCTAACAAAATATTGCCTTGAATACTATTTTTAAATTAAAATTGCAAAAATAAAAAATAAAAATAGCTTTAATGATGCTATTCAAATGAAATACTAAAACCTAGAAGAATGTTAAGCAGTAGTTTAAAGCAAAAATTTCTAGCACCACTCAAACGTTTCCAGATGTTTTCTTTCTAGTGCTAAATAATATTTTTCGTTGTTTAGGATTTATGAGCAAATAAAATTTATATTCGTAATCGAAACACCGTGATAAGTTTCTTACTTTTTCGAACCAATTAAACATTTTGAGGCGAGTAGTAGTCTTCTCCGAGAGACATTCGATTTTATAAATGATTTGTGAAATGGCTATATCATATTCATAATTGTATCTATTTTACCTATTTAGTTATTCTTTCAATTAAAATCTTGAAATTCTTTCATTATTGTTTATTGTATTGATACTATAATTATTTTCATAATATTTATTTCATTTTGAAAAATTGAAGTAATTTTCTTTCAGCACATAATGTGCCTTAAAATTATCACGGTTTAAATCAAAATTCGTTTATTTCTCGGTTCAATAAACTATCATAGATTTTTCGCTTATATGAATTAATATTATTTTATAATAGAGATAATTAATGCTTCTAAGAAAATGCATTTAATTTTTTGTGGATTGATTTTCTATTATAAATATCACATCAGATTCGATCAAAGAAATATAAATTATTCTGTTTTTTTGAACCAAAACTTCAATCTAGACATAAATATAGCAATTTAATTATCAAATCAGATTTTAGTTGATCAAATTTTTCAAATTACATTTATAATTACATTATTTTTCTCAATGCTGCTGATTTTTTTTATACTTTTTCAGAAAGTATATTGTGCATAGGTTATGAAGTAACTTCACATTTTCGCAAAAATGAAATACTATAGAAATTATGATATATATTTAATCCATAGACACTGTAGTATTGCTCAAAGTACATTTTCTTAAATACATATGACTTAAAGAATTCATATTTTTATTAATTAATTTAAATTTCAACATTAAATAAATTATACAATTATTTTTTAACTTATTTGATAAGTTTTTTTTATAATTATGTGTATTGAGTTATATAGATGAAATAAATTGCCTCGATAAATTTTTAATAAAATATCTATTTTTCATTTTTTTCGGGCCGAGGGAGGATAACCAAATAAATAACCATATTTTCGGCAAAGATTGGGCGAAATCGACATAAAAATCATTTGCATATTTTTTTGTAGGATTTATACCACACTATATTTTCTGTGGTTTCTAAGAGATTCGTAAACAAAGTGATTTTCTAAAAATCCGTTAAACATTTTCCAAAAGAATTCTGTAGTTTTTTTGTAATTAACTTTGAAACACGATTTAGCCCATAGATAGGTACCATAAAAAGTTAGAAAACCTAGCCTTTCTTATTATGTTCAGAGACTTAAGAATTTAAAGGTACGAAAAAGATTCCCTCAAAGACGAGAAAACTAAGTAGCAGGTTATACATGTTGGTATGGCATTTCAAAGTCATATTGATCACATCTAAATTTCCAAGATATATTCTAGCTAGATTTTTGTTTGGTTCGGAGAGTATAGAAGAAGTATAGTTGCTCGAGCCTTAGTAAAGAAGCTCATGGTGCCGATCCGAGACAAAATCCGGGTAACAAATATTGACCAATTCGGCGGAAATATCTTCCAACTTAATGAGTCCTACATATTTTTTTAAATAAAAAACTAGGGATGTAAGTATCTCAGGGAGGCAACAAAAAAATATATGAAGAATGCAGTTATCTATGTTTAATCTATAAATGCATTTATGTCATGAAAACATAAAACATCCGCCACCTTTAAAAAATATTTTTAAATTTTATTTCTGGTTTGTGTTGGCAATCGATTTAATTTTTCCCCCTTAATAATAACCTTTTTATTAATTCATATTACCTTTTTAAACCATTTCTTACCGTAAAATTTGGTTGCAACACATTATAGAAATAAATGTTTGTATCGATATTTTAAAAAACAATATAACTACTTCTTCTTATAATATGTTTCTTCAAAAATAGGAATTTCTTCTTCTTTCAAATTACTTATTAAATATTAAGGATAGAACATCACAAAAAATTAAAAAGTTAAAAACCGTACTTTAAAAAATTCGTTAAAGCACTTTTATTTCTTATCAAATATAAAACAAAACATTGGTCCAATTAGCAATTAAAAAAATATTTAGACCTTCCGTTCTCTTTAAAAATATTTTCATTGTTGTAACGAAATTTACAATTTTTAATTTATTTTTTTTTTTAATAAACAAATATTATTTTGTTATGTTCATGAGAAAATCTCTTCCTTATTAATTAATTATATTAATATCAAAAAAATATAGAATTGATCTATGAATCTAATCTTTCTACCTTTATAATTTATATTTTTTTTATTCTAAACAAACATAAGATTCACAAAAGCCAAGACATTATTTAAATAACGTATGTTGTACTAGAAATTTTCTATTGAAAAAGTCAAAACTTTGTATTGATCTATATATTTTTAATTTTACTTTTTTTAAACATTTCATGTCAATACAATCCAAAAATTTCTTATGATTGATATTAATTTAACCTTTTTATGTTTTTCTGATTTGATATTAACTGTTTACGGTTTAAAAATCAATAATTTCTTTTTATGTACAAATTTACAAAAATATTTAAATATTTAAATAAAAAAATATTTTTTTTTATGGAAATTGATCCAAATAATTCGTTATTATCAAAATATACAGAAATATGTTCTGCACAAAATATTATAAAAAATGAAGAACCAGATATTATCATCGATTCAAATTTTAAAATAGATCATCGTATTGCCTTATTTTCTTTTATCTCTTTAACTATTGTAGGACTTTTTATTTCTATATGCTTAGAACAATCTTTTAGAATGATCGGCATGCTCTTTTCTTTAATTGCTATTTTTATTTCTTTTAATTTAAAAATTGAAAATTTTTCTGGTTTTTATGAATTACATGAGAATTCAAAAAAAAAACTTTTTTCTTATTTAGAAACACATGAGTTTATAAAATGCTTTACCGTTATAAACTATTTTTCTATTTTAATATTTTTTATAAAATATTTTAATGAACAATTTTTGGATAAAAGAAAATAAATTTATCATTTAAATTTTTTTATTTCTTTATTTATCTTTCAATATTTACAAATAAAAAGTAATTCTAAAGCACTGCTATATCCAGGATAGAAATGTGTTCCGAGATGCAGATGGTATGTGCCAACACTGTAATAAATCTGGTAAAACTGTAGATCACTTAGCGACTCGATGTGAGAAAATAGTCGGTCATAGCTAAACCAGACGGCATAATGAAGTGTTTAGATGTCTGCACCTTCTTTTGGTAAATAGATATAAGTTTAAGTCTTCAAAACGAATTAGAAGCCACTAGGTTTAAGTAATTCTAAAAAACAAGCATGCGGCGATAGGACTTGATACCAGGATAAAACTGATTTCAAGATTCGGAATAATAGATCTGACATATTTATTTTAGATAAGAGAAAAAATAAAATAACACTCATTGAATTATGAATTACTTTTTAAGATTTACTTCGAATAGTTAAAACTAAAAAATCTAGGAAGTATAACCAATAAGCTAATGAGTTGGGTCTTATTTATAAATGTAGGTTGACATAATTCCTATATTCTGATCTGGAACGGTATTCTGACAAATAACCATAAGTCATATATCAAACCTTTACAATAAACCATGAACGAAGTGTATATATGCATCAATTGTTCCAAATAAAACAGTCGAACCATGTGTCTTTGATTGACGAAGATGACTTGAGTCGTGACTAAATGCAGAAGAAAGTTAGGAAAAGGTGTCAATAAGTGTTATTAGACAGCTTAATGTACGAGTAACCAACAAGACGTTTAAAACAAGCGAAAAGGAAGAAAATGATGTAGCATTTTAAAACAAGAATCAATACACCCTATATTTCAGATGGAGGAACCACACCAAAGGAACCGATAATAAACATAAATAAAGACTCGTTTTTAGAAAAAGAAGAATACATGGCGGTTAAAGAGGTAGACTAAAATGTCTAAAGGTGTGACAAAAACATTTTAACCCAAAAATTTATAAAATAAAATTTAGAGGTATCAATTAAAAAAATATAAATTAAAATTATTTAGAGAAATAATTATTTAATTCAAATCTAGGTTAACAAGCTTTCTCGCGTTTAAATAATTGTTTTCCCAATTTTAACCATTCATTATGTTATTCAAATCCGAATCTTTGTTCATACTTATTGTCGGTTCCTCTGCTGTGATTATGTCATCCAAGATAAGGAGTATAATATTTCTTGTAATTTTCGTTTTAACACCATCTTTCTCGTTATTTACTTGCTTTAAAGAGGGGTTTGGTTGTTAATGCATCTCTACTCCTAAAATAACGCTTAATAACGCTCACTCCTTGCTCTCTTCAGCATTTTGCCCAGACTCAATTTCTCTTAGTTCGATCAAAGGAATTTTTTCCGACCGTCTTCCTGAGTACTATGGATTGTATATATGCCTCTACATTCTTGGGTATTTGTAATTTTTTAAGATACGTCTTATGGTATTTTGTCACAATACCGTCTCAGGTCACCACATAAAGGATTACCCCAATAGTACACTTATAAATAAGGCCCGTGTCATTTTCTAATAGGTCATACTCCTAAGTTTCTCCGTTTCAACTATTTGAAGAGAGTCTTGGGAAGTAATTCCCACCTCGATGGGTGTTATCTTATTTTTTCTTTTATCAAAAATAAATATATAGGTCTATTGCACCGAATCGTTAGAGAAATAATAAATACAAATTTACATAATATTTTTGCTTGAAATATTATTTTTAGGTCATTTTGAAATTTAAAGCATCAAGTTATTTCTTAGTAAAAAGATTCTTTAATAATTTTTCAAACAGAATAGACTAATAAGATCATTCGATTAGATAAATTTTTATGTAAGTAAAAAACTTATTTAATATTGAGTGAAGATTCATTGATCGGTGTAAATGACTTTATTCTATCATTTCATGGGGCCATATATTATTTCTTTAGCTTCATATAATTTAAGATTTGATTTTGTCTAAGATTTTTCATTCTTTAGAAACTATGTGACTGATATTTTTCAACATTTTATTCCTCGTATTTTATTTCATGGTGGGCATGAAGAAATATATGAACATATGCCATAATTCGTACCTTATGCGTTTTTTCCAACTAAAAATATATTCAATCTTTACTTGAATCCATTGCAATCAAATATTTTTTATATTATCTTTATTATACGATCTACTGATATACTTCTTTGATTTATACAAAATTAAGACTGAGTAAACACATTTATTATATTCTGTATCATATGTGTCCCAAGTTATGGCATAGAAATAATTCTAAGATTATATTCAATAATTAATCAAAAGACAATAGTAATTAAAAAAATAAATTACTTGTTAAGCTATTACGTTTCAAAGATTTGGAGCAAGTCTTGCCCAATATCTTGACGTAAACATGGGCTATATAAACATTCTTGTAGAATTCAATGCAACCAAGTCCGTTAAAAAAATTGAACATGGTTTATATTTCTGGTTACTATTCTTATACAAATTTTCAATGATTCTGAGAAAATGGTGGTGCTGATATTTTTTATAAAGTTTTTTTTTATAAATTGACACAGATATATAAATTATAGACTAAATACGTCTTAGCGCAAACTAACCCATTTATATATACTCTTGGATCGGGCGCTAAACATTATACCAAATTTTAGAGATTTCTGACAACAAAAAAGATTTCTACTATTGAATTTTAAAAAACTTCAAATGAAGTTTAATATTTCTTTTATTCATTAAATCAATTAGTTAACTCAGAAAGACTAATTATTTATACTTTGCTATATCTTTAATAATTTCTTTTTGTTACACAGCTTAGATAAATGAGCTTTTCAACTTTTTTTTCCTTTTTAATATTAACTACAAGCCAGAATTAATTTTATCGCTACAGTGCAAGTACATTATTATTCTTAGCCTTTAAATCACTAATCCTCCAATGGATATTATCTTGTATATCCTTCATACATCCCAAGAATATATCAACAATTTATTCACTTCATAACTCCACACATTAAGGTTTCTTCTGATTTAACATATGAATGAAACATTCTATAATATTTATTTAAGTCTACCTCATCTCCTGTTTACTTTATATATTGCCATATCGAACTTGAGAATCCAACAGTTTTGATTTAAATACTTCCATTTAGTAACTAAAAAAATATTGCATTTTAATAAATTTTAACGATCAAATCTACTGTATACGATTAGATATGAAAATATTTCTATTTTTATAAATAAGCTCTTTTTTATTCTTGTAACCAAAGTTCCACCAAATTCTCTCCAAAAACATCCCTAATGTTTTCTCCGATTTCTAAGTAATATAAGCCTTCGAATTTTTCTAGAATAGTTGTTTCATCAAATCAAATATTATTTTATAGAAATAATTGTTGCCTCTTATCCATCTTATTTAATTAAAAGGCTAAAAATATCTTTAAAAAATATTTTAATTTATTTAATTGAATTAGAAAATAATTTTTTCATAAAAAATAAAATTTTAAAGTTTAAGAATGCCAACAAAATATTATTTTTATCTGTTTTATTTATTCAAGTATTTCTCTATTGATTAAATTTGTTAAATTTTACTTCATTATAGAGTCATTAAGAAAAATTTATTGAGATTTCTAAGTATAAATAACCTAATAAGATAAAATTTAAGTAGAAAAATAAAAATTTATTATTTAAGTTTAAACCAAGCAAAAAAAATAAAATAAATAATAATAAAGTTCATATTTCTAATTGTAGAAATAAAAATTCATTAATTGAAATAAAATTGTAATCAAAATAAAATTACACTTAAGTTTTTAATTATTAACTTAATAAATTAAAAATTTAATGAATAAATTCACTTATATATTAGAAATAAGAAAAATAGAAATTTTTTATTTTATAACTTTAATTTTAGATTGAAATAATGGAATATTAATTTATTAAAATTAACTTTTTGTCCAAAAATCGAAATTTAATTTAATTCATTTTTCTATTTTAAAGAAAATCCTGAAAAAAGGTGACATTTTATTCAAAATGAATTTACAAAAAATGTTAATTATAAAAGTATTTAATAGTTTGAATTCTAAAAAAAATATAAATGAATTTCGAGAGAATGTATATGAAATATCTGTTTAATATTTTATTTATATTAAAGTGTATTAAGTTATCTAATTTTGAAAGAGAAGAATCTATTGATCAACTTGTTAAGGAAATAAGTGAGATGACTGTAAAGGAAGAAAATAGAGTTATTTTAGAAAATTTGGATCATAAATTTTCTATTAATTTACTTGTTTTTAAAGGAATAAATGCATCGTTTTGTGTGCCTATTTTTAGTTGTGATAGAGAAGAATTAAAAGTTTGTAATAAAGAAAACAATTCGGCAGTAAGTTTAAAAAAACATAAATTTAATAATCTGTTCTGTAAAAAAATAATTGAAAGGTTGATAAGAAGCAATATATTTATATTTCCAGGTTTTTAAATATTGAAAAACTTAAAGAATATATTATGAAATATGAAGAAGAAACTTGCCTGTGTGAAGGATCATCAGATTTACAAAAAAATATTTTTTTAATTTTATCAGAGAATATACCAACAAAAATCGATAAATTGATTACAAATTCTGAAACGGATATTTATTTTATTAGACATATTATCAAGAATGAAACTATGGAAATAAAAATGAAATCTTCATTTAAGAAACTGAAGAAAACGAATCGATTGAAATTATAGAAGTTCAAAATGAGTTGAAAAGTAAGAATGTAGATATTCCACAGTTTATGATGTTTTTGATATATAATTCACAAGTAAAAGACTTAGCAGATAAGGAATATGAAATTATAAATTTGTTATCAGATATTTCAGAAGATTTTGTCGAGAAAATATTTCACAAGTTTGTAGATCTGTGTTTTCCATCATTTAATTCTAAATTTTTAGAAGAGAATAAAAAGGTTGATGAAGTAAAGAATCTAATTTTGTCTTTTATTTCTAAAAAATTTATTGAGATACATAATAATTCAAAGAATATTTTTAGGACCATAAAATATATTTTTAAGAATTTTTATTTTAAATTTTGGACTTTTTATCTGCAAAATCATGAAGAATTCCAAAGATTTCTTTGTAACCCAGAAGAGGTTTAAATAGCTATCGCGTAAAATTAAGAGAACCAAATTTTTATATCAATGTACATTTCAAAACCAAATCGGTACGTTTACTTGCTTCATAAATCGAACGATATACGGTTTTTTTAGATCGATACATTAAATTGATTCCTAAAACATTTTTCTCGACTATAAATACGATTTTAGAAAACAATTACATTGATTTTGAGAAAAACGAATCCGAAAAAACCTGCGAAGAAAAAAATTCAATCGCAGCAGATAAACTAAGAGAAAAATTATGTGAATATTTGTTAAACAATAAAGAAAACATGTGTGATTTATTAAAAAAAGTTTTAGGTGGCTACGTTTCTTTTGATGAGGATAAGAATCTAGGAATTTATGAAGAATTTGACAACATTTTGAATATTTTTTTTCATCAAACTGGTCTTTTTTTAAGTACTTGATGAAAAATCCAAATTTCTTGCTCAATATGTTACTCCAAATTATTTTATGTTTTAATTCAATGTGATTCGATTAAATGAATGAAAAAAATAAATTTTTATAAAATGAGATAATTTGTGAATAAACTGTATTTTATTTTTAAAAAATATTTCTATATAATGTTAAACTTGATATAAATTTTACATAATTATTTACTGATCAAATATAAAAGGAAAGTTCGATAAAATAAAGCAAATAAAAATAACTGAAATACTCTATTTAACAAAAATATATTTCTCATACATTAAAATATTTAAGATTATACTTTGTGTAATATTATAAACATAAATATTTAAACCTGAATCCTTTATACCAATCATTTGACTCAACTAGCATGTTTAATTCATATTTGTTAATATATTCAGGAATTAATGAGAATTTTTAGATAAACAAAGGCGAAATTTATAAAAAAATGTCTTAGATGATACAAAGAGAGATGAAAATCCGATAAAAATAAAAAATCGAGCCAGATTCAACACAAGGCTATATTGTGGTCAAAGGTGTGCAACCAACCAAAGAGAAGTAGATAATAACACTTAATCAAACATCTGAATGAATTTATTTTATTTTTTTTATTAGAAACGAATTAAACAACTGAATCTAAATCCTGAATCAAATCTTAAAAATCTCTAAATAATTATTCCTTGACGTATTTAAGGCGCCTAATACATAAAATAATTGAACTTGAAGGTTTACTACAGAATATTCTAAGGAGCGAGCAACCATGATATTTTTCTCTCCGTATGACACCGAAAATAATCACATTTTTTATTTTGATTCTTCTGGCGAAAGCTCATGAACTAATTAAATTTTTGTAATTAGATACATTTACAGTAAGCTTTCAACAGATATACAAGCCCTTGATTATTCCTAGTATAACTAAAGGCTCCTTTATTTTCATTTCCAGAAATTTTAAATGATAAGAGAAAAGAAAGAAAAGGCAGCCATTTCGCTTATCACTTATAATATTTACAGGTTTTATTTGGTATTATTCACGGATATAAGATTTTGAATGCAAAATGGGCATTGAACCAGAAAGCTTTCGGGTTTATTGTTTGGTAGCGATATACCGAGTTTATTAATCAAAGCGAAAAATAATTCGCTGTTTCAATATTAGTGTCACGGTTTTATAGCCTCCATTTTTCTTTGTGACACAGAGCCTCGTTTTTACCATAAACTTCAATATTTTTATGCCCTTTAATAGGTTATGAATCTCTTTGAATCACATACGTACACATGTATCCTATTTATTTCTAGTCGTTCCTGTATGTTTTCAACTTCAACTTCTCACTGGTTATTCCCTATCCATTCAATTACACATTTAACCGCATTAAAACGGTATAAAGATGTGTTAAATATGAAGATAATATCAAATAATTTCTTTTTGCTTTCTGCTTCTGTATTTTGTAGATTTTTTTTGCTTCTTATGTTTGCAAGGCAAATTGCATTTTTAATCACAGCTCTAACACTGGACGAGATTATGCCATGTCGAGTAATCAAGGCTTTCTATTCAGGCTTTTCGTTTCCTTTAAATTTTCATATTAGACATGGGAATGAAGGTGAGTTGAACACAATTCCAAAACTTGTAAGCTGTCCAAACAGAAATGAAAAGGAGGCTTTAAAACCACATTTAAACAAAAATAACACACGGAATAAAAAGTGTTAAGAAGAAAAGAGAATTATGAACAGTAAACGAGACATTTTAATTTGCTCATATATGATATTTGCTTCAAATTACGCAGTAATTTTGATGAGCAGTTTTCAGATCAGAGACCATCTTGAATAAGACTATTATTTAGAAGCCCGCTCCTTTCCCTACGGATAGAACACAATCTAACGATGAATCATAGCTTCACCAAGTTATAACCGTTCCAAAGACAATTTTCTTTTGAATGGTTAGGCTGTGAGCCTCACGCAAATTTTCTGAACGAAAGGTAAAGAGGTCACCAACTGGGGATCGAACCCGGCCCTTCGGACTTAAATTCCGATATCCTCACCACTGAATAAGACTATTGACGAAACAAAATAGGCATAATGCCATACATATCGATGTATGGCAAAAAACTTTAAATTGCGGAAAAAAGCTGAAGCATTCTTATAGAGACATAAGCAGGTAAAATAATTCAAACTAAAGCATAGGTGATTCACTTTTTTCTCCAGCTGGCACAAATCAAACTACTAGCAAAATATGATCTCTTTGTGATGAAATTTAGCTTTCTTTTTTTGGGGGGGGGTGTGTACTTGAAAAAAAACAACCAATATTATTAGAACCTTAATCTTAGTTACGCACACAAAAAGTAGGTCTCAATCAAAGACGATTAACCAGACTTCATAATCAAAAAAATATTTTAAATTTCTATTTGATAGGTTCGGTGTTCCTGTGCTCATACGATTTGATAACGTCTCTAAATATAAAAATTGTTGCTGAAACACTCTGGACTACTCAAGTATTTTATTATAAATAGAAAAAACACACGAAAAAAGCGCAGGTTAAGTGAAGCGTGCAAGTTACACTATAAATATATAGCCGGTAATCATCAGACAAAACACTAGAGAAACATATCAAGGAACATGATTGATGCTTGTATGATACGAAAAAATTCGAACTATCATATGGATACAAACAATATTAATCATTGACCAAAACCTTTGGTATCTACTTTCGGGTGCATAATAGCCTACTTCAACTCGAGTAAAATGATGTTCTCGTTTGAATGGAGTTCGGTTTCGGATATTACTAATAAAAAATTAGAATAAAGTATGCAATTTTAGAATTTTCAATTGATTTGAATAACAAGTCAAATGAATAATCAGCTTTGCAATTTCCAGAATAACCAATAACATTGAAAACTATAGAAAAGCTTCAGCATAGGTAGCAATGGGTTATAAAATTATATAAAACGAAAATTCAAATGACATAAGATGAATATTTCATTTATAATAATGGTTTGAAAAAAAAAGATCTTGAATTGAATAAGACGAAATATACTTTCTTTAAACGTTTTTCATATGTATTTGGGGTTTAAAAATAACCATCTTAACGAACACCATGGTCTAATAAAAGGCGATTAAAGGGATAAAAGAACTATTTAAATGTTTAAAAAGCCCAATAAATTTTATTTTACTTTCCTTGCAATTTGATATTTAATTTTTTTTATATGAAATTTTGACCTTGGAAGTATAAAGGTTTGGAGAGCGTTCTAGCGAATCCTTTTTAGAAAATACGATTGCTGCTATATAATTTAAATCGATTGGAATTAAATTAGAAAAATCAGGCTCTCATTTTCAACTACTTGTGAGATTCACTGTGAAATAAAAGACGGTTTGCCATATAGAAAATACATAAGAAAATGCAAAAGTTTTTTGGGGATCAGAAGAAGAGTTTTATTGATCGCAATCAACAATCTTTTAGCTTAATTCTTAATTCAAATAGTCAATAAATTCAATTCCTAAATGGTGAAATAGGATGTTAGAGGTGGTATGTTATAATTTACTTCCAAAACAGGTGTGACAAAATTAAATAAAAAATTCGAAAAGAAAAGTAACTAGATGGGGTATTTTCTAAAATTAGTTAGCTTAGGGCGGCATTTTAGCGAAGATATAGTCAAAAATTTTGAAGAGAATTTCCTCGGCGTATCGATAAGAATACAATCTATAATATATATCATTCCTCCATATATATGAAAGATGCGAGATGGAGTTAAGACCATCATCATTTGAAATTTTTTATGACTATATATGAAAATCCCCCACCATGTCAAGAGCAGAATTGGCTTGGTGTATTCTCTGCTTGTCGTAAGAGGTGACTAAAAGAGACTGATCTTCCATGTTGGGGTAGGGCTAACAACCACACTTTAAAACTACCTTGTTACGAAACCCGATAAGTAAACAAATCCACTGGGAAAAGACCGGTTGGCGGTATTACTAGGGGAGGCCAAGGCTCGCACAGAGCTGTAGTGCCAAGGATGAATGAATGAATACATGAGAATATTTTTATTATAAAATTTTCAGAAGCAATACAATGATGCTACGTGTACTAGCTTTAAAGCCACGGATCTGTATAAACTATTTTATCAATAAACATAACCATATATTAACATTGTTATTCAAAAATATCTAAGACTTTGATTGATAAAATATAAAGCACGTTTCAAATAATAATTATTCCTTATCGATATACGATGTTCTATATGTTTGATTTTTCGAAGGTAACTGATCTTAATATTTTGTAAAAACAATTTCAAATTATTTAAAAATTAAAGATGATTTCTGTTTTAGTATTAGATTTAATTAAAGAGAATGTTCTATTAAAAAATTTAAATATAAAAACCTCAAATCATAATCTCGGTGAGTCAACATATTTAGAGGAAAAAAATTTTACATTTATATAAAACAGTCAATTTTTCAAAAATGAAATATATAATCTTCGAAGTGATATATTTTTACATTCCAAATAATATTTAATCTAGAAAAATAAAATTGATAAAATACTTTGCGATTATAAATTTTTTTCTATGGTTGCAAATTATTTAATTTTCATTTATTTAATACAACTGAAACACCTTAGCCCCAAATGGTAAGAAATATATATTATATTACTTTTTTAATAAAATATGTATATTCTTCAAGGTATGATATTTATAGAAAACCACGGGCTTATATCGATGGAGAAGAAGATTATTGGTATGAAAACACCCAAGGCTATCAAAGCTTGCAAGAGCCTAAAGAAATATCGTTAAGCATATTATTTAGAAGCCCGACCCGAGAAACTCATACTACCTCACACCTAAGAAATGAAAGTTTCGATGATCAATATATGTATGCAAATAGGCATGAGTACCGCCCTCAACAACTATTTTTTCCACCATATGGTGAACATACGTACAAAACATCTAGAACACATTTTAGATTTGAGGAAACTTTTGAGTATGAAGAATCTTCGAGGAGAAAACAAAGAAATCGATATCTTCCATATTATAGGGAAGAGAAGAAACATAGAAACCCTGGTTCAGATTTTGAAGAGATGCGTTTTCGCGCATCGAGAGATAATTCTTTCGATTACAAACTAAAAGACGAACTAAATGAAAGATATGAGTCATATAATCCTAGAAATCTAGACGAACGATATCATACTGAGAGATCTGATATCTACATCGAGAATGGCCTTCATAATACAGAACAGAAATCAAAATTTTGCAATCCAATTTACGAGAACTCAAATATTAAAGATGAAGACTACGTAGAATCATATAATTGCACAGAATTCCGAGATAAAAACGGATTAAAGATAGAAAAGCATGATTCGTGCTCTACCATGGAACTATATCTTTCCAAAATAAAAAAGTTCAGTAAAATAATCGATACCCATGGTAAAAATTATGCAGTATTAGAAAATTTAGTAACAGAATATATAGGATTTTCAGATATTCAATTCTTTATCGAGGGTGATTTTTCAATAGACGGATATGTTTTAAAAGCCGATAATGCTCTCTTTTTCGAATTAATTGATCATATAGCAGCCAATGAAAATGGTTTCTGGTCACAAATTGATTCCGATGCAATGATAAAATATCTGGCTGAAAAACTAAAAGAATCGGTAGAGAGGTATGATTTTTGTAAACCATGTTCCCCGTTACTATCATATGCTAAAAATATCGTAAATTTAAAATATTTTATAAAAAGTATAATTAAAGAAGACATAAATTTAGTTAAAAATTCATGCCTTTGGATTCTACTTCTTAAAACCGCTGAATCACTTTGTAATGTCCAACCAAATAAAATAGTGTGCGATAAAAACATTATTGGTGAAGTCCTTTCCAAAGAACATAAAGATTTCGATATGTATAATGGAGATAAAAATGCATTTCTTGTTCTAAAAAGACTATACATGGTTTATGACAAAATAGCAAGAAAAATTTTCCGGATGACTAAAATTCCTGAAAATTACATTTACATGCTTGATTTCATATTTATCAATGTTATCTATAGAAATAAAGATATTCATATATCCCAGGGTGGATATATATATTTAAGCAGAGTAATTTCAGATTGTATTTTCCAAATGAATCCAAAAATAATAATATTTTTCATTTCACAATTAAAAAACTTAGGAATTTCTAAGCCTAAGAAATTCGATTCCGTGTATTTAATTAACAATTTGCTTATAACACTTTATAAAAACCCTCATAAAGTCGACAGTAAAATTCGACTTAATTTCAGACTTGTGTATGAAAATATGATTGATTCTTATATTGAGTTATTTGAAAATGAGTTTTGTGGTTTAGTTATTCTGCGTGATAAAGAAAGTCTTGTCAAAAACGAATTAAAACATATCGATCTTATTGTTCAAAAGCATAAAAACAAAAAGATATTTTTAGAACGTTTAGACTTAAAGGAATTAATCGATGTAGCACAAGACATTTGTGTTATGTTAAATCATTTTATAAAGGTTGGATTGAATAATGAGTTTTATTCTCAAAAATATATCCAAAAATCAACTAAAGATTGCAACAAAAGATTAAAGGCCATATTTAAAATCTTGGAAATCTATCCAGATTGAACAAAGATTAAAGTTTCTTTTGATATATTGAATTTAATCTTTTATGTTTATCTTTTTAACTATAATACCAATTGCCTAAGCATATAAACTCGAAATTGAAAACCAATAAATGTATAAACTTTCTGTAATTGAATTAATTTGTGTTATATTTTTAACAAAATCATTGATTATAAATATTTCCACCCAAACATTTTCATATTTGTCCTAATTTTAATCGAAAAAATTCACCAATATTAGCAATATTATATTTCTCAATAGAATTTGTAGTTTAATAGAACGCTTTTCTTATCAGTAAATAATTTTTGGTTTTTATTTTACTTCTTCAAACCAAAGTAATTTTGCACTGGGTTTGTTTATTTAATCCGTTTTACTTCGAATTGATTTATATTTGGCGTTTTAGTCTATTCTTCTTCGAAATTAAAAATCAAAGTGTTTTTATGACTCGTTAAATCATAATTTGAAAGCCAAAACTTGCATCCTTAATTATAGAAAATTCTTACTCTATGTGCATATGTTTTGGATATTTTATAAACAAATCGTGGTTTCCGCTTCCTATATCCCTTCCATGCCTCCTTTTTGCAACCTGTATACAAATTTGACTTTGATATTACTTAAATTGCCTATAAAAATACATGGTTTAGAACCGCCTTTTTAATATTAGCTAAGAAATATGATTGTTTACATTCTTATTCGAAGCTTAAGTTTCTAAATCTAGATTCATACTATTTCAATGTTGTTGCAATCAATTTATTTATTCTGGATAATAGCCTTTCTTCTAAAAATTGAATTTGAAAGTTAAGTAATTTAAAACATTTTAAAATAATTTTTATACTACCAGATCACAATAAATTATGCTGCAATTTCTCTGGTTACTTTAAAAATTGACAGGATTTAACAAGATAATGCTTCTGATGTGATTTTTGCCGCTTAGTTTGGCATTATTATCGACCCGTCTCTTGACCATTTTACCTATCAACGAACTTACATTTTTTTGGGTTTTTTCTTCTGAAAAGACATAGTTTATTCTATTTCCCCGTCAAAAAATAAAAAAAGATATAATACAACATCATCCCCTCGAACTTATGCTAATGCCTTTATATTTGAAGTAAAATTAAATTCCCATCTTTTCAATTAAATTCTTATATTCTATATACTCGGTTTTTGAAAAATTTCTTACTAAGAATTTAGAAAATTTTGTTGTTATTTTATTTTATCCCTTCGTTGTGCTTTGTTGCATTTACCCGCTAAATTGCACGTATAAAGACAAAAGCCTGTTACTAAAATTATTAAAAAAAAGTAAATTTTTGTAAAATCTGTTATTTAAAGTATATTTATCTAATAAACCATATTTTCTTTATTATTTAAATTTTCATTTTACTAGATTTTTAGATTTAATTATAAAGAGTGCGTATATAAAGGAAAATTAGAAAAAACCAATAGGCAGTACTTATATAAAGAAACAAAAACTAAATAAAATCCATCAACTTAAAAGTTTTTTAAGCACTTTTTCCCAATTTATTTTTCCGATTCTTTTGAATTCGTTCTTTTCAGAATTTTTTTTATACTTTTATTTTAAAAGTTTTTAAATTTAAAGTTTCATTTATTCAAATCTTTTCATTACCCACAAAAAAGAAAACCTACGAATTTTTTTCCAAACCTATCTGATCCACCAGATGTGTTCCTGTCTGATTTTACTTTTGGCTGAGATGAAACTCAGTAGAAGCTGATATAAGAGGGTTCGTCATAAAACGACATAAAATGTTAGTATTTTTCTAACAGAATACTATATAGACCCGAGGATAACAGATGCAAGTGATATGAAGAATTAATCGTTACAAAAATATAGGTATTTGGTTTATCGAAAGGTCAGGGTACATTGGCTGTAACAAATCAACAACCTGGATCAAATAGAAAATTTTAAAGCATCTAAAGGAAAATTAGTAGGAAAAAACCCATATATCAGCATTTACTCGGGTTTAACGCAATATCTATTTGCGAGAAGGAAAAGACACATATCTTTAGAGGAAGTAAGGTCCATATCGGGTTTAATTTGGATGGGAAGAGATATTTCTGAATTTAGATGATTCATTTGTTGCAAATGGGCATGTTAGTCGAAACCGTATGGAAAAAAACAATTCAAACTATATAATATTTAAGAATACTGATAGTAAGACATCCAAATTTATGATAACGATCGAAATAACGCGGTATATCAAAGAAAATGGAATATATGACCGATGGTAAGTAGTCTCAAGAATTAAAGATGCATAGTTGAGAAATCGTCAGGCTGTCAATACCTGATAATTAATAAAATTCATATTAGCATACCTAGATTATTTTAGTAAATTTATCAAATTTCGATCGTTTAAAAATCAAGGTTAGGAAAAAGAAGCATATGTACTTTAATATTTTTACCATTTGAATGTTCACTATTTTGAAAAGATATAATCGCTATACATACACAAACCACCATCATATAACTCTGACAAATATGGCACAAGTAAAATATTGTAGATGAGATGTCTAGACACTTATAAATTCTAGGTTCAAGAAAACTTGCGAAACAAGATATGAACACTATGCCTTGCTTGTGCCTGATAGACATCTACAGCAAAAAATCGACAAAAAAGCCATCTTTGTTTGGGTTTGGGCATCAAAGTGATTATATTGGCATAAATTTATTTTCTATGAAGCCATACATGGAACAAAGTTCAAGGATGCCCTAAAATATTTTTTTACAACAAAATTTCTGCATTATATATGTTGCAAAGATAACATTAAGTAATATAAAGGATGGAAATAATTTATAACTACAGAAAAAGGTAGTCTATAAACACCCAGTAGCATAATTAGTCAATAGAATAAAGAATTCTTTCTTGTCGGGTTGTCTCAAGCGTTAACTTCGCTATTTAAGCCGAGTTTTTATTTCTGTATCAATAGTTAAAAATGAATCTATTAGAATCTTTTGATAGCAAAAGTAACAGGTCGCGAATAACGAATAGCAGAAGAGTATGATTCCTCAGTAAAGTTCGATTCGAAAAAAAATCTGGTAAGCTAAAAACAGGGAACATTAACAAAAAATATAAGCAGAAAATGCTTATAAGTTAGGATTACAACTAACATGTCTTTAAGAAAAATAAAATGGTACCACTTTTAGTCTCAGATATTGGTAGAGATTGAAATTGGGCAAATATCATGCGATTTGTTCTTGGAATCACATATCAAATCTATTACAATTATGCACAAATCATGAAATTATTTATCCACCCTCAAACTAGAACTAATTTACAGTATGTAATAGAAAGTTTATTTCAGCAGATGAAATTTCTCTTCTGTAGATTCGCCAAAAGAATGTGTAGTATTCTACTACACAATTACAAGTTATTGAATTCCCTTATAAAATATAAAATTTTATTTTATTAAAACCTTAATGGTGGAAGAAAGGAAAACGAAGAATTGGAATATTAAATTTAATAAATATTTCGTTGATCAAAACAACTATTTTGTTAGACATGTTAAAAAAACCTTTAATTCGAATGATAGAGCCTGCCTTTATCAAAGATACATTTTATCTGGGTGCCTCGAGAGAGGCTACGACAGAATGTTAAATAGATATTAGAGCCAAGATTATAATCTATATGCGGCTTAAATGTAAATTGCTCAATACCGGTGCTGTAAAAAAAGCTATAAAAATCAAAATTCCAACCAAAGTGTAGGCTGCTTCGATAAAAAAACCTTTTGATTTGACAAAATGTTGTAAATGAACGTGTTTTTTTTGTTAGATGTACCTATAGATTGCATTCTTTTATTTAGTATAATATCTTTTTATTTCTGTATAAAATAAATGGGAATAAAAATTTATGCAGATCGCCTATTGAATTTGCGCATTATATATATCACCAATAATCTGAAATGACCTTAAGAATACTATTGTCTAAAATTATTTGAAGATTACAATCTTTGCACCCTAAAATATTACCGCTTCATTTATCGCTAAATCCTACGGTTTAAATTTTTTGGTTTGAAAATCTAAAACATCGTGTAACTGACTCGATGTTAAGAAAAGTTTAATATTTATCTCAGTTTGAAATTATTCTTTTAAGTTTATTTTTAGTAAAAAAATATTTGAATATCATAATTATCTATAGTATCACCCGTAAAAAAGATAACTACTAGAACTATTAAGGATAAGGAGTGAACTGTAAATAACCACATAAAATACCATTTGCTTGACAATGAGAAAGTGAAATATATGTTTGAGATATGTTTTGAACTTTCAATGTGAATAAAAATAAACCATGCTTTTGAAGTCTATAGGAGGTTGTTTGAAGGAGGAAGTATACTTAATGGCTGTAATTTTTCTCGGGTATAATTTGAGTTTTTTACGAAATTGCATTGCCGCTCTTGCCAAACCTTTAACTAATTGTTATTTAGAAACATGTAAGCCTAATTTCTCTTATTCTAGTTAGAGCACTTAGATGCTAAGAGATATAAAAACAAAGTCTTTTAAATCCAAGTAGAAATTATAAATGAGGTATAGTATTAGCGGCTAAACAAGCAGCATGTTAATTTACGAGATATATCTTAGCTAGTAGTTAATTAAGTTCGGAATGTGTAAAGTAATTGGGAATGCTGCATATTCTACAAAGGATTAAGTTAGGTTTCGACCTGCGATTACACTCCATGCAACAGAAATTAACAAACACCAGTTAATTGGCTCACTCATTAAATAATTTACAAACCTGATAGATGAAGGGCTTCAGGACGTAGGTATGGCAGGGGGGCCTATGGAGTGCTGAGTTGTACTTTCTTATGATAAACCTAGAATTGCGTTAATTTCATGAAAACAATATAACACGTGCCACTGTTTTCAAAATATTTGATATTTTTTAAAATAAATATATTTGCTACTATGGAGTCGATTCATCAGCGGCAGATTTAAACAATAAAATTTCTTTGCTTTTTAATTTATAATAGATTTAATTTATATATGCATATACTCATATGATTGAAAGGTATTTATTGTTACAAATCTTTTAAAAATTATAATGTTTGTAATAAAAACATAAAGATATTCTTACAATTTTTTCCCGAACAAAAATCTAAATATATTTTGAAAGAAGTATAATACAAACGGTGAGTTATATTCAAGTCGGTAGTGTTTCATTTAATCCAAATTTGGCTTTTTCTAACCCTTTCTCGATTCTTTCCGATAATTTTTTTTGGATTTAAACTTTTTTGATATTTTAGATGAATGCAATTTTATTGCATTCTATTTACATTTAAAGGTTTCAAAAATATGTTATTTGATTTCTTTACAGTCTAGGCTATTAAAGAATATATAGTGAGTAGATATTTTGGTTTGGTTTTTCAAAATTCTAGTATAACAGCCATCATTGCGTCCTTCCGGCTCAATATGGCATATTATCTTCACACCCAGACTTCGCGATCAAAAAATAGATTCGACCATGATTTTAAAAATATTTAAAAACGAAGAGTCTGTTGTTACCCAAACTGACATTTTGGCGATATTATGGTATTTATCTGAATTAAAGTTCGAATTTATCGTATGCGAAATTATATCTGTAGTTGAAGTGATTAGAAACCTGGAATACCTACCAAAAATTCCTGGTTTTTTAGTTCTTATGTTTAGAAGAGTTGAAGCGAGTTTTTTTTTGTAATTATAGCCATTTCGAGTATAAAATCCTCCTTTTCAATTTAATATATATGTTTCTTATTTATAATCCCTAAACTAGATATAATTTTATTCAGATGTCTGATCCTGTCTTTGCAAAGTTATTTAAAGAATCTCAGCAAAAGAGCACAAGACCCGTCTTTTAGATTTTAATTTATATTTATTCTGACAAAAGAAATACCGTATCTCCCTTCCTTGCCACGTCTTATCTAGTCACATCAAACATTTATATTGATCCAAAATTAAGATGTGAAGACAACCTTCGAGTACAAAACAGAATTTGTTACTCGTTCCGGCATTTCTATTATATTTAAATCGAAATGTAAAAGAAAGTGACACCATACATTTGATTGATTATTGCTTCTTAAACCACCAATATTAATCAAAAACAGTTAAATACTCGTTACTTCTTGGTTTTAATCTAATTTGTTACTAAGCCAATAAATTTAAATTTCGAAACATTTATTAAGTCCCATATATAAGATAAAAAACATGTTAAATTGTGCGCAGTTAACATAATTGTTTTCGTCTTGAAATTTTTGGATCTTTTTCAAACCAATTCTAATCTTAATCGGGAAAAAATCTAATGATTTTAATCCAGATGGTCCTCAAATATATTAAATGCATTATGTTATTTTAATTATTTTATAAATAATTTATAGCACTTTTTACTCAGAGTTTAAAAATTTTGTTACAAACATGTCATTGATTTCAGACCCAATCTTCAGGTCTATTTTAATTTCAATTAGATTGAGGATACCCTTTTAAGTTTTTACTTAGAAAATATTCGTTTGTTTCGAAATTAGTTCTAAGAGACGTTCTACAGAAGATGAATTTATATGAGAGATTAAATGTTTTGGAATTTAATTGATTAAGCTTCTATTGAATGTTGTTAGATATTTAAATAGTTAATATGGAACAAATTTATTTCCAGATAAGATTCTAAAATGCATATTTTTATTAATAAACCAAAAAGAGTGTATAAAATTTCTTTCTTTTATAGACTCATTTAGTTTGAGATGAAAATCGCCAAATAGTATTTTGAATCTATTTTTAATTTACAAATCGTTAGTCGTTATTTAATATTCTATTAAACAATAAAATATCTGTGAATAAGTTTAATTAAATAATTTAATTATCTGATAAATTTAAAACTAAAAGAAATATAAAGAGAAAAACTTTGGGGAAGAAGATGAAAGGAAAGGTTTTGTTCGTATTTTTACTAATTAGCGTTTTAGCATTTTTCATATTCTTAAATTGTAGAAACAAAATTAAAAAAATTTCAGAAAAATATGAAAAAATGATAAATTTATTTTTAAAATCCGAAAAAGGCAAATTAGCATCCGAACATTGTAAAGGCAAAGAAATAATAATTTATTTTTTTAAGAAAGAAAAAAAAACTGTCGGATTAATTCATAACTTCAAAAATGATAATTCAATAAATTTTTCAAGACAAAGACACACATTTTTTGACAAAATTTCTATTAATTTTTCTTACTTTTCTAAGAATGAGTATAAAATAAATGTGGCGAAACAAAGAAACATAGTTTTTGAGTTCGGATGGAATCTAAATAAATTTATTTCATTGGGAATTGAGAAAGAATTGGGTTTTTTGTTACGAAATATTCTTAAAATGATTTGTAAAAATCACGAAATATTTAAACTTCTAGAATTATACACGAATATAAAAAAATTTAGCGAAAAAATTAATGAAGACTCCATTTGTAATCTTTATATTCATTACAACAGCAACGAATTGTTTATTTATGAATTTATATTTGATTTAAATATTTACAAACTAATCACTGCCAGCAAATTCAAAGTTAATTTAGATAAAATTAAAAATACTCAATTCATCGATTATATTTTATTTATGATATATGGTGTTACAAACGACAATAATTTATCACAGAATCTCATTTCTCGCGCAAATAAACGCTCTGGAGAATAACACTTATGTTTAGAGGTATTTATTAGTAAATTATGTCAAAAAGTATTTTAAGTTTTATCTTTATTTGTTTATTTTATTTACTGGTTATAATCTTTAAGTTTTAATTTTTTGTGACCAATTGACTCAAATTTAAAGTAAAATTGAAAAGCTGCGATAAAAAATAAAAACTTTGTCAAATCTATCTAATAAATATCTAGAAAGAGATTCATCTATGTGCATTCGAAATAACGAATCAGAATGATAACATGGATATTTTAGGTCAAAAACAAACTACAATTAGATATAAAGCAGAGTATCTCCGAAATGAAAAATAAAAAAATCCAACTGATTTTGAATCGATAATATATTTTTAAGAAGTATATTATATTTTATTCAATTTAATTTTAGAATAATTAAGTTTTGAAATTACACACTTCAGTGGTGTGCAAACACTCTAAAATAATCATTTTTCCTTTAGCAATTGACTAAATCAAACCTGGGAATAAAAATTGAAACTCCTATCGCTAACGTGTACGATCACAAAAATACATAAATGAGTATTTCATACTAAGCCTACTCGTGATTTGTATATTTCAAAGAACGTAAAGACATGCAATGCCAAAACTTGAATTAATTTAGACAAAACAACAACCAGTTAGAGCTAAACCTCTTCTTGTATATCACTTAGTAATCCAGTCAACACTATACCGTAAAAAAACGAAAAAATATGATATATTTTAAAACATAACCTAAAATATATAACAAAGGCCCATTTTAAGGCTAAATCATTCGACTATTTTGTTGATAAAAAAAGTTGGAACTGATCATGGAATATTTGCTAGCTATTCCGATTTTATTAAACCAAAATAATAAAATAAACTCGAAATTATACAGTACAATTTTGAGATGATAATGCCCATAGATACCATATTTATGTCAAAATATAATAACGATGCATCTATTTAAAAAGAAATCGGCTTGCATCCTAGACTAAATAAACTTTGTAAAAGATGGCTCTTATCAATCAATGTTTAAAAAGGCTTTCTAAGTATAAATTTAAGAGATGAATACAATTTCTATACGAAGTCTAGTTTATAAAATGCAGCTCTAATGTTTTAAACATAAAAAAATGATAGAGAACAAAGAAGGCAAATATAAAAGAAACGAAGTAGATTTTCCTCATCTAGTTGAGAATCTTAAATTTATTATATACTACCGACACGTTTTGTAATAATTAATGTGATCATAAACATTGATTTATATTTATTGAGCAAAAATCAAGTATTTTTACATAGGAAAAAAATCACCTGAGTTTCTATAGTATCATATTTTGCCAAAATTTCATTCCTTTATCGAATTTTGTTTTTATTGCTTATATCAGACTTCAAACTCACTTAAATCAATAATCTTTTGATTTGAATTATCGGAAAGCTTAAATTTTTAATTAAATTGTGCTCAGAAAAAAATCAGATTAAAATAAACATTGCCACATCCCATCATACATTACACTTGGATTTAAGTAATGGTATAATATTAAATCTAAATATAAAAAATTTATTTTCATAGTGAATTTTTAAACACAAAAAGACAGTTAAAAAATTAAAATAAAAAAAAAACAGGCTTGGAAAAATCCTCCAAGATGCAAGAATCTATAAAAAAATATAAAATGAATAAAATATTTTAAATACAAAGTAAAACACACTACTAATTAACTAAAATGCATACTTCATATTATGATTGATTCTTTTAATCATAATTCGCAACTATAAGTAAATCATAACTTCCAAAGTTCCTAATATCTTAATAATATATATTTAGAAGTATTAAACTTTAAGATATCTTTTCTATTAAATAAAAGAAAATTAGAATTCATAAACTAACTAAAATTATTGCTTCTGATTTTGTCTTTCTATTTTGCCGAATACACTTTGGAATATATAACAATGGAAAATAGACATAAAAAACCAATATTTATTGATCTTTTTTTACCTAGAATTGAAATTCTAAGTTTTAACTTCGTTCAACTCGCTTTAATATCATTATTCATTTTACAAATAATCTAAGGAATGATAAAAACAAGATTTATTAAAAGACACCATAGAAAATGACAAAAACAGTGAAAACATTCATATTGCTAAAATATCCAACAGTTATTTATATTTTAGATAAATTATGAGTCTCCAGCAATAAATATATTCTTATATAAAAATTATTAGTAAATCCAAGATAGACAAAATATAGAATAGATTAGATCCAACACATTTCTTTTATAAACATATCAATATGCCAGTATATTAATCGCCACAACAATAGAGCAAATCAATTGCAAACCAAAAGCTATTTAGATCAGAATAAACCAACATAATAAATAGAAAAGTAAACTACAGCCCAGAATCTGCATTTGTAATACATCGATACCCACAGATATATATAATAACTTTAAATGTGTTGAGAAGTAAAAAATTTGTTGATAGATTTTTAAATTTTCTAAAATAAAGATCAGCAAAGAATAATAATTGATAAATAAAATATTAGAATTAAAACAGCATTTTGAAAATAAATAATATATATCGAACTTTGTTTACAAAAAAAAATAAGTATAACGATAAACCTAAAAATTACCACAAAGGAAATTAATTGGATATTAAATTTTTAATTCGTGTATTTCTAAAAAAAATAAAAATTAATTCTCAAACATAATAAGAAGTAAGAAATTATGCTAAAAGAGGAGTGAAAGTCATAAGAAATACTACAAACAGAATTGTTTTCTCCCAAATAATAATCAAGTAAGAGCAATCCCAAAGAAGAAAATAAATTGATGTGAAGAGAATTGAAAGCTTTATTATATTATAAAGGAGTAAGAAAATTTTTTGAATACCTAAGAATTCATATAAAATATGTAAATACAAACTACTTTACATTTGAGAAGTAAGAATTATTCATGAAATAAGAAACATGTTATATTTCTAAACCAAAAGAAATTAGAAATAACAATTGTTCTAGAACTGAGTTATTTGATATTAGAAATTATATTTATTTTTCTTAAATATATCCCTGTAGAAATTACAAAAAAATAGAATAAAATTTAAGCTTTATTCTTTTTTTAAATATAACCGCTGAATTCTCTAAGTTCAATAAAGTAGGGCACTTGGGCTCGTGAAAGTCAAGGTACCTCTTTGTTTAAGATTTAAAGAGAGTTTGTACCTTCCTGGAACCAAAGATCGAAAATACATTTATAGTGTTGAGCCGAAAAAGGAAACAAATATCACGCAACTTTTTAACTGTTTTGAAAACAGTAAAAGTGCATTAGAAAGAAAAATAAAATTACCAAAAATAGAAAATACTAGGAAAATCGTTTCTGCAATCCAAAAGACATTTTAGACTATAATATAGATTTGAAAAGAAGGTACTAAGAAAGCATCAGCAGGGTTTAAGACTTGCAGATCATTTGTCGAAATAGAAAAACGAAAACTTCATTCAAAGTTATATAATGCAAAAAAACCAAGGTTATATGTGTTTTCCACTCCACGTAATGCCCAAAGAAAAAGAAATATAAAGCAAAATGATGAACTATCGTTCTGCTATATAAAAGATATAAATGTATTCTGTCGATTAGAATGAAACTTTTATACATAAATTTCCTAATCATCAGAGGTTTGGCAAATCGATGGGGTAAAACACGCGGACATAAATATACCAGACGTCATAATGAACTGATAGGCAGATAAAGTTGCTTATTTCAAATAGATATAGGTTTTTCTAAAAAAAAGAATTAGGAATCAATCCGTTCAAGAGATTCTAAAAGTTGAAGATTGGAAATAATAGTGAAGATCAGAAAAAAATCCGTTTTTAAAATTAAAATGCGATTCGATATATATTTTTTTATAAGAGAAAAATTACGATTATTCTTTGTTTTATTAAAGAATCATTTCGAATATTCATATCAAAAACTTGAACTGACCACTAAGAAATATGACTTATTAACCAAAGAATGGTGATTTTTTTACAAGTTAGATGTTGGAATATTCCCATATCTCATACTGAGATAGTATTTTTAGAAAATACCATAAGAAATACCTTAAAAGATTACAAATACCCAAGAATATAGAGGCATACAATCAATATTGGTAAAGAAAACTGTCTAAATAGTTACTTTATACCTACGAAAAGCGCAGAATGAGAACATAATGCATAAGATAGATGAAAAAGAGGATCAATTAATGTTATTCAAAAAGCCAATAGCTCTTTAAGCCATGCAACTAGCCTCTGAAATCACCTTTAAAAGTAAAAAAAATATATTTCATATTTATGATTGTCAAACAGCTTAGAAGAATATAAAGTAACAAAAGAAAAAGTAATTTTAGAAGAAAAAAAACTGTAGAGAATATACATAAAGAAGAGAAATGTTTTTATACAAAAGAATTCATTTAAATCCTCAAAGAAAATAAAATTTTTTGCATTTAAGAATTTCTATGATTACAGATAAAAAATAAATTTTCTTTAAATTACAAATCAAATTCAAATATATTTATAGAAATAGAAAATTTTTTTTAGAAAAACATAAAAACCGTAAAACAATTTATTACCCAAACATATCATCAAAATCAACCTCAACATCTCCATCGATATTAGCTTCCTCGTTTTTCTCTTCCTCAACCTTTTCTTCAACTTTTGCTGCACCATTATCAGCAGTAGTACAGACTGAAGATGCTGATCCCATATTACTTATTATTCTATCATATTCTTCAACTGGCATAATAAATTGACTGGCAAGCTTATGTGAGAAATCAAGACCCAAGTGTTCAAATATAGCTTTCAAAGATTCAACTGTTACTACTCCTTCTCTTTCTCTAAGAAAAAGTGCAGAGTAAACATACAACTCATGATTTTGTAACTCAGACATAAATTAGGGGATCAGAAAAAAAAATAAAAAAAATGAAATAAGGGATGCTTAAGATAACACCCCTTTAACTTTATAGTTATTTATTAGAACTAACACCCTTTAAATCTTGTAATAAGAGAAACTAATAGCACCCTTTAGGATACTAATACCAATATCCCTTATTTAACACCCTCTTATCCATCATACACATATCACATATTTAACACCCCTTTACGATACTAATATAAATATACCTTATTTAACACCCCTTTACGATACTTATAACGATGTCCCTTATTTAACACCCTCTTATCCATCATACACATATAACTTATTTAACACCCTCTTATCAACCAATACCATTATCCCTTATTTAACACCCTCTATTCCACCAATACTATTATCCCTTATTTAACACCCTCTTATCTATATGTATCCTATTCGTACAATTTAACACCCCTTAAATTTATAACTAAAAATAACAACACCCCTAAAAAAAGAAGATGCAACAGCCTCCACCACAAAACCACCCACTAAACGTTTTAATAGCCAACCTCTCATCCTCAACTCCGGACCCTTATTTACTACAACTATACGAACGTATAAAACAGTACTTAAAAGAAAACGGGACAAAACTCTTTCTTACAGAATATGTACCATTGTTATTACAACACCCTTTCTGTAATGTTAACACATACGGCATTCATGCTGTTAATGAACTCTTTAAGATATTACAGTATTTAACACCCCAACATACAGATATAGAAACTCTTAATCTTTTACGATGGACTAACCATTACACCCCTTTAAATAAGTACATTATTAATACAAGTAATAAGGATATATTAAAGGGTGTTAATTATAAAGAAAGAGAGACTAACTTAGAGGAATGCATAAACAAAGAAATAATAGAACATAAACCGGTCCCTAACCCTACCCCAACCCTAAATAATTGCATAAACAAAGAAATATTAGATAATAACTATGAGGGTGTCAATAATCTAGACAATCCTATCGCAGATGAATGCATAAACAAAGAAGTATTAGATAATAATTATAAGGGTGTTAACAATCTAGATAATACTAACCCTACCTTAACCCTAAATAATTGCATAAACAATTCTAACAGTCAAAATGAAGTAATAACAGGTATTCTTCTTCTTCTTCAACAATTCATTCCTTTTAACATAAAACAAGCTTTAGACCTTTATATGTATATATGTGAACATTATAATATAAATTACACCTCTTATCTTACTAACTACCCTTCTTTATACATTGATACTCTTTTACACCGAATTAATTGTATTTTAAACAAGTCACCTGGTATTAACACCCTTTATTTACAGTCTCTCAGTATTAACACCCTTATAGATAAAGAAGTAGAAACAAACGTTAAAGAGTTACTTAGTAACACCCCTTTAACTAATAGTACTAGTAATAACACCCCTTTAACCAATAGTACTAGTAATACTACTAGTAATAGCACCTCTTTGACTATTAGTACTGATACTAATACCCCTTTAACCATTAGTACAGATACTAATACCCCTTTAAATAACAATACTTTAATTAACACCCTCCTTATCTCAGATCTTTCTACTGTTAAACACTTTATTATAAAACAACACCTTTATTTCCAAACCTTAGAAAATAAAAGTAATTTTTCAATTCCCCCTGTAAATAACACCTACAGTAATATTTTCATATCCTCTAATGATTATAAGGGTGTTATTGACACACCCTCTAATTCTAACCATATATACATTAACACCTGTTATTCCCAAGTAAATAATTATTTTGAATTCTCTAATAATTATAAGGGTTTTAATTATAATACAGATATAAATAATTATAATTTTATAACAGAGACAGTAGATTTAGAATATAACACAGTAGATATAGATTCTAACGGTAATCCAAGAGATAACAATAATAAGGGTGTTGACAATAGTAAGGATAATGGTTATAATAATGATAATGATGGTGGTTATAATAACAATCATACTAACCATACAACCTTATTAATACTCATAACAACAATAATACTAATATTGCTAATAACTTAACATGTGTTAGACAACTCTTAGATAAAATAACAACTTATCTATCTATGTTTAAGGATAACACCCTTTATAATATATATAATAATTATTGTAATGCTAACACCTCTAATAAGATAATATGTGCTAAATATTTAGATAGAATATATTGTAAAGAGGTATTAAAGGGTGTTAATAGTCTTATAGAATCTGATATTGAAATATGTCTTTATGTTTATAAATCTATATGGAATAGGTGTATTAATAACAAGGGTATATTAGGGGGTGATAATGATAGTAGTAGATTGGAGGGTGTTAATAACAGTAGTAGTGTATTAGAGGGTGTTAATAACAAGGATAGTGTATTAGAGGGTGTTAATAACAGTAGTAGTGTATTAGAGGGTGTTAGTGATAAGGATACTGTATTAGAGGGTGTTAGTAACAGTAGTAGTGTATTAGAGGGTGTTAATGACAAGGATAGTGTATTAGAGGGTGTTAGCAATAGTAGGGATATGATGGAGGGTGTTAGTGATAAGGATAGTGTATTAGAGGGTGTTAGTCATAGTACTACTAAACAACAGGGTGATAACAACAGTACTAATAATTATCACCCCCTTATTAACACACCATCCAACCAACACCCTCTTACTAACACACCTAATAATTATCACCCCCTTACTACCTATCACCCTGTTACTAGTTATATTTCTAAAGAATACTTAAAAAGTATTTACAGTATAATAACACCCTCTATAGATATACCTGTTAATTTACTTATAAATTATGTAAAAACAACTGTTAATCTTCTTAATTCACCAAGTTCATCTGTAAATGAATGTATACCATTAGCAGGGTGTTATGGTTACTTTATAAAGTATTATAATATAAAAGAAATGGTTATGCTTTATGTTTGTATGTATTGGATGTGGGGTGATAAAATAAGAAGTGTTTTATGTAAATGGCTTGTTAATGTTGTACGTGTTATTAAGGAAAGTGAAAATAACAGTAAATTTAAAGGGAAGGAAAGTAAGTATAGTGATATAGGAGAGGGGGGTGTTAATAAGGAATTAGAGGGAGTTAATAAGGATGAAGAGGGTGTTAATAAGGAAGAAGAGGGTATAATGGAAATAGAGGGTGTTAATAAGGATGACGAGGGTATAAAGGGATTAGAGGGTGTTAATAAGGAAGAAGAGGGTATAAAGGGATTAGAGGGTGTTAATAAGGATGAAGAGGGTATAAAGGAATTAGAGGGTATAAAGGGATTAGAGGGTGTTAATAAGGATGAAGAGGTTATAAAGGAAATAGAGGGTGTTAATAAGGAAGTACCCTTTAGTGATAAGGAAGTACCCTTTAATAATAACACTACTGAGGAAATACCCTTTAATAACACTACTGAGGAAATACCCTTTGGTGATAACACTTTTAATAATACCTCTACTGTTCCTATTATTAACACCCTTTGTTCATTACCCTCTATTAAAGAGGCTTTAGGAAATAAATCTAAAGATAAAGGGTTAAATGAATTAAAGGTAGATGATATTACTGTTATAGAAGGAGAAGATAATAAAGGGTGTTATAATAGTAATGATATATTAGGTAATATAACACCCTTTAATGATGAGACATATAACACAGGTACTAGTAGTAATGATAATAGGTTATTAGACAACAGTAGTAATAACACCCTGTTAGACAGTAGTAGTAATAACCTGTTAGACAACAGTAATGATAACACCCTGTTAGACAATAGTATTAACACCCTGTTAGACAGTAGTAGTAATAACCTGTTAGATAACAGTAGTAATAACACACTGTTAGACAGTAATAGCAACCTGTTAGGCAATAGTAACACCCTATTAAACAACAGTAGTAGTAATAACACCCCCTCTATTGATATTAACACCCCTTTAAACAATAGTACTAATTATCCTTATTTAATTTCAGAGTTATTAAGTGGTTTAAGTGTCTTTGAATGTACCTCTTTATCTTTAAAAAGAATAATAACAGATGTAAGTGTTAGTAATGATAATATAAGAAAGAATTTTATAGGTTGTATGATGGAGGTGTTAAATTACTATGAAGAAGAATTTAAAGTAATAATTATTGAGAATATGTTAAATAACAGTAATGATTGGAGATATAGGGTTATTCTAATGTTAAAGGTTATAGAGACTATGGGAATAAAGGGTCTTAGTTTAGTAAGTAAGTTAGAAAAAGATAAAGTGTTTTATGTAAGGAAAGTCTATGAAGAGATTAAAGAGAAGTATATAGGTAAAGGGTAGTAGGGATATAGGGGTGTTAAATAATAAGAAATACATATAGGAAGTAAGAGGGTGTTAATGAATAAGGAATATTAATAGGAGATAAAGGGGTGTTAATGAATAAGGAATATTAATAGGAGATAAAGGGGTGTTAATGAATAAGGAATATTAATAGGAGATAAAGGGGTGTTAATGATATAAGGAATATTATTAGGAGATAAATGGGTGTTAAATAACATGAAATACATGTAGTAACTAAGAAGGTGTTAATGAATAAGGAATATTATTAGGAGATAAATGGGTGTTAAATAACATGAAATACATTTAGTAACTAAGAGGGTGTTAAATATTAAGAAATATTAATAGGTGGTAAACGGGTTTTAGGTAACAGTAGTTGATAGTATGGATATAGGGGTGTGAAGTATTATGGAATACTAGGAAGTAAAGGGGTGTTAAGTATTAAGAAATAATAGCAACTAAAGGGGTGTTAAACAATTAGAAATACTAGGAGGTGTAATTCGTACAAATGTAATTTTATAGTTTTAAAGCATAAAATACAATTTTACTTTTCAAAGTAAAAAATTAATAAAATTTAAAGTTTTTAGAGCATAAATGGATATTTTTTGTTATTTTTAGGTTTTGAAGTATTTAATTAAAAAGTAGAATAAAAGTGCGTTAAAGCAGTGTCAAAGGTTTAAGTTGATAGGATGAGTTACTATTAGTAGTTATTGAGTTTAAAGTATTTTTTTCTTACCAAATCTTACCCTTATAAACAGAATTGAGGATTTTTATTATTAATTTTTAAGAATAGGAATAATAGAATAAGGATAATAGAATAGAAATAATAGAATAAGAATAATAGAATAAGGATACTAGAATAGGAATAATAGAATAGAAATAATAGAATAAGGATAATAGAATAGGAATATTTATTTTAGATAAGAGGAAAAATAAGATAACACTCATTGAAATAGGAATTACTTTCTCAAGACTCACTTTAAATGGTTGAAACTGAAAAGCTAAGAATATATGGCTTATTTGCAAATGGCTTGTGCTTATTTGCAAGTTTAGTGTAGAGATAATTCCTTATGTGATAACCTGAGACGGTATTGTGACAAAATAAAATAAAAGTATCTTAAAAGACTGCAAATACTCATGAATGTAAAGGCATATTTACAATAGATTGTAATTAAGAAGACAACCGAGACAATTTTTTTTGTTGAACGGAGAAGACTTAAGTCAGGACTGAATTCCGAATAGACATTCATTTAGTGTTATTGAAGGGGTTGAGATGTATAAACAACCAATACTTGTTTTAAAACATGTACTATCGAATAAGATGGCATTAAATACATGAAATAAGATACTCTCTATTTTAGATACGAAAATATACTTAGTTACTTTCCTATTCCATTCCTCTTTTATCTTTTGATATCGAGGAGGAACAACTGAAAGTTTTACATATTTTTTTTTACTCGGTTGTAATTTTAGATTATAGGGGATCCCCTATAAATTCATTGTAGTTTATATCCAAAAAATGGTAGAAATGATTTAAATACAAATGTTATTGACTCATTGCCAAGCAGATAGTTTTGCATGTGACTATTCTCTCTTCACTTAGAAAAATTGACTTTAATTAAAAATGAAGAGTAAGTTTTGGAAAAAAAAATATAGTGTGGGGAGGAAAGTACAGTAAAGCAAGGGAAATTTTTTTAACCTACAATTTAATGAGTAAAATAATTATTCTGTAAATAAAAGTTATGAATAAAAAAAAGATGAAAATTAAAACTTAGAATTTTACAAATGGAAGAGTATAATAAAAACGTCTTGACTTGATATCGGATATCATTCATTCATTCTCGGCACTACGGCTCTGCAAGAGCCATATATCCTCAGTAATACTTCCACCGGTCTTTTTCCACCGGGTTTGTTTACTTTTTTGGGTTTCGTAACAAATGGGATAAAGGGAGTTGTTAGATTTACACCCTTCCCTACTTTGAAGACCAGTTACTTTTAGTCTCTTCTTACGTCAAGCAAAGCATACACCAAGCCAATTCTGCACCCAGAATGATTGGGAAATCGGATATCTAACTAGTTAAATTTGGTTTTGGACTGCGTTGGAAATATAAACCATTAAAATCTAGTTTTAGATTCGTATTTACGATGAGAAAAAGCAAATTACAATCAATTTATATAAATTTAGAAATATATTATTATCTCGAGTAAAACTTATTTATAACTAAAATTTCAGGCACGAACAGATATTTTTTATTGTCTAAGCTATATATTTATATAAAGAAAGATTGCATGTATTATAAAAAATAAATCATTTTGGAGTATTAATCTTTAAATATATTAAGAAGACTGTAGCATTGTTCAATGAAATACAAAGTTATCTGTATTTCTCTATAAAAAATTAAATAGACCTTCAAAAAGAATTTAGATTCACCTTTTTCAACAATTACGGGACGATAAATAGGCAAAGCCATGCACATAGTTTTGTTTTAAGGAAAGAAATTATATAAAAATGCTTTTTAAAACTTAGAAATTGATTCTGATGATCTCTGGCTATTTAAACGAACATTGTTACTAAATAAAATTATCTTTGTAGCTCAAATATAGACAATCAATTTAATAATGAACTGTAATTTCATACGTTTTTTTACATCTGAATTTTTGTAAATAAAAAAACCATTTTTCACGGTTTATTCCAATAAGACTTTACATTCTGGCCGAATTAAAGAAAATACAATATAATCTATTAAAAAAATTTTGATACTTAACGGCAAGTAAAAGATATCGTTAAATAATAGAGATGTTAGCTAGAAGTGTTTAAATATATAAAATGTAATTCTTAGAAATACGATTCAAAAAATACGAGCAAAGAATATCGAATCAAGTGTAAAAAAAATAAAAATAATCGTTATTTTCGTAAAATACGTTCCGATATAGCCTTATATATTGTGATATTACCAAAATAAGAATAAATATAAATTATTTTTTAATAACAGTCTTCAGATCGTTTTTCCTAAAAAGTATTATTACGGATTTTAAATACACTTAATCATTTCATTTTTTATTTATGGTTTTAATGATTTATTTACTTTATATAAACTATATTAAATAATTGTAAATTAAAAAGTGAAAGATGTATTTATTTGCTAAAATTTTAAGCTTTGATCGTAAAAAACTATTCTATATTGAATATTTCGTTAAATACAGTTTTAAATCATATGATGGCGGGTGATAAAAACTTATAAATCATCTGCTTCGTAAATTTAATGTAAAATAGGTAGAAAAATATTTTTTTGCAATTTTGATAGAATAAAAATCTTGCTAACTTTATAATCGCCTATCTTATTTCCCATAAGAAAGAGAGGTCTGCAAAAAAGTATACGTTTTATATTAACTTGGTTGTAGTTCTAACTCTAGAAAATTACATATCACATTTAACCTGTGAGTAAATACCATGTAAAGGTATAGAAATTCAGGCTTACGCGTCTGGGGGCATGGCGCCTGGAAGAAAAAAAATTCCATTAAAATGCCGCAAACCGGCACCAGGCTAGGTACGTTTATATGCAATTGAACAGTCTAAGATGATTCAATATGATCAAAAGATAATATTTTAGCGAAGAGTTTATTAAGTCGGTAAGTGCAAAGTGAGAGATGATGCTGCAGGTCTTTGGACAGACCAGAGTTGGGTTTGGCTCGCGTTTATATATATCAGAAAACAAAAATTGACACATTTAGAGCAATTGCTTTGCCAATAAAATCAAATCTGCTCATCTTTTATATAAAATATTTTTGATTTAGGTATATATAGAGATGGAGTGTGAGATAGCAGGCATTTATTTAGGACCAAAAACCGTATTTATTTCATGAAAAAGACATAACAGCTGCTTCTTCAAAAATAATGTGATATTTATCAAGTAAAACTGGTTAAAATTATATTAAAATTCTTTTTCATTTTTTTGAATTATTTGCTTAACTATTGAAAAATACTAAAATATTTATTAAATTTTGTTAAATTAATTTTATGGTTTGTTACCGGAACAAAAAAAATGTGCATTCATTTGCTATTTTATTGATAAACTCGCTTAAATCATTCGAAAATTCTCGGAATAACATCTAAGTTATGTTTATATAAGAGTTGAAATTATATATTTAAAAAAACAAATTAACCAAGACTTTATACAGGCGGTCCCATTATAATCCAAGCAATTTTTTTAAAACAATGATATAAATCTCCAAAGATATCTTAACTACGTTTTTTTTATAGTTTTAAGAGCCAATTTCATAAAAAACCAAAAAGTATTTCAATAACCAATCTCTTTAATGAAATATCGCCTTTTTGAAAATGTTTTCGAATTAAATGAGTTTTAATATAAGCAAACCAATATGATAACATATAGATTGCAAAATTGTTCATTTCATAAAAATTAACTCTAAAAAAAGCCAATAAGGGCAAATAAAAACAGTTAAATGCAATTTGAACCCAAAACATGGTTTTCTGAATATAAAATTAGCGATTTTTATGATGACAAAATTAAATTGTAGATAACGATTTTTAATATGCAAATAATGACGTGCGTATTTCAATATTTGAGAAGTCAAAATATAAAAACATACTGCAAGAGAAATGCAAATATTTAAGAGAAAATAAATTGTAGGATATTTATTTACAAATATTTTTAGTTAAGAATACAAATTAAATATAGAAAAATTTTGATAATAATTCGAATAATTGTTTTAATTCCGAAAAAAATACAAATATTAACTAAAAAGTGTAGAATAAATAAACTGTAATTTAGAATTTGCGAGAATTGCAACTGAAGCGTTTTGAATTTCAGTTGTTTAGAAATATTTTTTCTTTTGAGAAATAATCCAAATGTATTATTTATATTAGGTTTAGCCCAAATGGCCTGAGTAATGCTAAAATCGAAGCTCTTAAATTGAACAATAGGCTATACAGTGAATTTTAGGAACTCCAACAATACCAATTAACTCCGCCAAAGCCTATGCTATGTCACAATCTGCCGGTTTCAAGCCCAGATAAAGAAGGAGGGTTGGAGCAAAAGGTCAACGACTCTATCTCGGGAAATCATTATGCTTCGAAACCAAAATTAAACGAGGAATAAATAAAAAAAATTCTTACAAGAAACATAAGCACAAGAAAAAATATATAAGAAAATATTGGAACGTGGAAGGTAGGCAGCCTTTTGCGTGTAGGAGCATTAGCTAATCTTACGTAGAAACTGGAGAAATATAATATGGATAACGTGGCTCTGCAATAAGTACATCGAAAGGAACTGACACTTAAAAAACAAAAAAATAGACTGAATTTTACAGTGTAAATACAAATCATACATCTGGAACTGCCTTTGCGGTGGAAAACAATTTATTAAATAGGATTTTGGATTAAAAGCCTATAGACGAATATCTATGTTCAATTAGGATAAAAGGTCGATTCTTTAACACTAACTTGATATGTGTACATGTACCAGAATGTGATGCAAACGAAGATGAAAATGACAGAATTTATGATGGATTAGAAGATATACATGAAAATCTTTTCGATATGACATAAAAATTGTTATAGGAGACCTTAATGCCAAAATAGGCACAGAAACAATAAACAAACCAGAATAATATGAAATAGCATTCACTTAGAATCTAAAAATAATGGTATAGGCTTTGATGATTTCGCAGTATGCAAAAATATGCCTGTTTCCAGCGGCTTTTTTCCGCATAGGAGAATACATAAATATACTTGGCGTTCACCGGATGGAGAGAAGCATAACCAAGTTTACCGCATACTTTTAGATTATAGACATGTATCAAGTGTTTTTGATGTACGCAATTATAGAGAGATCGACATAGATAGCGATCATTTCCTACTAAGGTTACAATATAACAGCGCATAGTGAAAATCAAAACAACAAAGAATCCAAAATCTTAAAGATACGATTGCGAAAAATTGCAAGACATTCACTCATAGGAAAAATCTGCCAATAAAATGAATAAATGCTTGAGCGAAGATACATAGGAATTACAAGATGAGGGAAATATACATTGGATTCGCGTTAAAGAATCAATTAAACAAGCAGCGGATGTACTACTGGAATATAAGGAATACGAATAGCAAGACACCTGGTATGATTAAGAAAGCGTTGATGTAATCGAGGATCAAAAATTGGCTAGATTAAAAACGCTACAAGAAAAAATTGGAAACACCTCGCAAGAGTTCAGCCGAAAAAGGAAGAACGCATCACATATTCTAGGAAAGCAGAAAAGCCTAAGAGAAGCACATAAGATCCGAATGATAACAAAAATTGGCTTTAAACAAAGCGATTCGTAAAAATATCTTAAATATAAGGAACCAGGAAAGATGTCTACCACTAAATATATTGTAGAAAGTACCGAAGGATTTTTACTTACGGATCCAAAAAAAATTATAACGAGTGGGGAAAATATTTTAGAAAGGATCTATATTCTAACATTAAACGTGAAGCGAAAACATAATAAAAGAGAAATTTATGAAAGAAAATAATGATCTTATCGAAGAATAAAAAACAATTGTTCTAGAGCCAACACTGGCTGCGGCAAAAGATGCTATAATAAGGCGCCTGATGAAGACAAGCTCACAGCCAAACTTTTCAAATATGAAGGAGAATTCTTTATTTCACCCTTCATAACTTAATCAAAGAAATATGGATTCAGGGATATCTACCTATTGAAAAGAATATTGGTCTAATACTTTCTATTCATAAAAAAGGATTAAAAAGACGAGGATCCAACACAGGGCCGCATCTCTTCTGATTATATAATACAAAATTTTCACGAAACTAACTTGAAAAAGATCAGAGCCATACGCAGGAAGGGCTCTTCGGGATTATCAATATAGATTCAAAAGTGATCGATCAACAAAGGATAAAATCTTTGCTATAAGAATGATGCTTTAAATAGGCTATGCATACAAAATACAGCTTATAATCTTTTTGTAGGCCAACACTAAGCTTATGACAGTATGGATTCAGTATTTCTGTATAGAACACTTAGAAATTTTTAAATTCCTATGAAAATTATTTGTTTAATCCAAATGACACAAATGCAAACAAAAAGAAAGGTATTGTTAAAACGTAAAAATTTAGTGATTTTAGCATTAATATAGAATCAAGACAAGGCAATACATTATCTTGCGAAATGTTCAATTTCATGCTAGAAGGAATAATGCGAAAGTTGGCAAAATAAACTGATTTTACAATATTTAATGGAATCACACCATATAAGCATATACAGATGATCTGGTCATCTTGGGAAGAAAACAGGAAGATATAGAATTAATTTTGCGAACATTAGCGTTGGAATTAGGATAAGCTAGACTTAAAATAATCAAAGCAAAATAAAATATATGGTCATGTCCTTAATCCATGAATACACGAAGATCTCTTTAAAAATTGATTAATATATATTTGACGGAGTATCAAGCTTCGAATACCTGGGATCCCTTCTGAACGAGAATAACATAAATACTTTTGAGATTTGAGAAAGGATAAAAGCAGGTAACAAGACCTACTTTGCTCTGCAACGATTACTAAGGTTAAACCTGTTGAATCGAAGTATGAAAAGGCAAATTTATAGGCGATTATAAGATAGGTTGTATTGTATGCCTTCAAAACTCTGGTGATGACAAAAAGAGACTAGGCCCTGCTAGACATATGTGAAAGAATGATACCAAGAAGAATATACAGCCTCATATTTCAAAATGACAAGTAGGGAATTAGAACAAATCTAGAAAGTTACGAGCTCTATGAGAAAACAAATTTGATTACCCTTTAAGACAGAGAAGACTTTGATAGCTAAAGCAGGTAGAAAGAATGTCGACGAAAAAAGCTGTTGGCAAAATTCTTATATCTGCACACGAAGGTAAGAGAAAACGAGAATGACCGAGAAAAAGATGACTAGATGAGGCGTAAAATGATCTAAGAAAACTCAATGTCTTGCAATGGAAAAACTTGGTGCATAATAGAGAAGAACGGATAAGAATTGTTAAGAAGGCCCGAGCTCTCCAAAGGCTGTAACGCTGTAGATTTAGTTATTAAACTATACCGATTTTAATTTACTTCGCAAAAAATGTTTTTTATATCTGAATAAATGAGATTTTGCAGGCTTTAGATAATTTAATATTTAATAAAATTGAATTGAACAATAACAAGATGATTTTTTTAAGGAAGTTTAATCCTTGTTTTTCCATGCAAAAAAATTCTTAAAGAAAAACCACAAATAAATTCAATAAATGTTTTTGCAAATAAGTGTTATAAACATATTAAGCTTCTTATCCGAGTGATCTAACACACCAGAAGCACAACCGATCTTAAGTGTTTCATAAATTAACCGGAAGAATCCATAAAAAAATCAAAGATTATTACTTTTTAAATTAGATTATTGCTGCGGGAAAAAACTTTTAAACAATAAATTTTAGGGTATGAGACAAATGATCATTTTTATAGAATAAAGTACAGACATTTTAAGCAATATTTCGTATTCAAACAATAATATATAAAATTTCTTAAACATAGGAACGACAAAATCCACTCAAAATCATATACTTTCTTGTGTATTTTAAATTATACTTCGAATTAAATTTTTGCATGCATCAAATATAATGTTAAGCTTAAAATTTAGAATTCTTATTGCAAAAGAAGCAAAATAACTTTTTTAAAAAACAAAAATTCATGATATATATTTTCAGAATATAAAATGGCTTGCTTTAATACCAGATTAGCATTACATTTGCCTTTTTTAAGAAATATTTACTAAAATAAAGATATAAAAAACACTATAGTTTTCTTTAATTTGATCCGCAATATAAAAAAACCACACAATTAGGTTATAAAAACAACCAGAGATTTACCTAAGATAGAATTTATACAATCCTAGCTAACAGTATTTATATTTAAGTTATTTCTTTTAATTTGTAAAACAATTTACGAATTGAGTAAGAATCTACCAAAAAAAAATATTTTGATTCAGTTATTTCAAATGATGATAATTCTTTATAAAATAATTGGTGTATCTTTGACCTGAACTTTTTTTTACTTCATAAATTCGAATCTATAGAAATAAAATAGTAAATTTACTAAAAATACAAGTAGTTGTAAAATAATAAGGTAAAATGTATTTACGTTTCAATATAAAATTTATGACTTAATCACAAACTAAAATATTTAATGGACTTATAAAATATTTATTTAATTTGTAAGATTCATCGCAAAAAAATACGAAATCAAATATTGTAAAAAATATTATCCTTTTTGCAAATTATTTATTATGAATTGAGAACACGAATACTATCATTATAAATAAAAATAATTTCAAAAAGAAACATTATCTTAATAAATTTTATGCATTTTCTTTAAAGTGTTATATGAATATCATTAATATTTAAACCTGTGATTTAAAATAATATTTAAGTTGTCTGCTATCTTCCAATTCTGAAAAGCTAAGATATATTTATGAGTCAAGATTTCAAGTTTAATTCTTCTAGGACTACCGATACATAAAATTTTTAAATAAAAGCGTAAGATCAAAATGAAATTTTTTATAATGATAAATTTTAAAGATTTGTTTGATATTTATAAATATGTAAATTCACATCTAAAAATGCATCGAAAAATTTCACGTATTTAAGATTAAATATAGATACGATTGCTTAAAAACTAACTAAAAATAAATGTTACGTATTATGAATATATTTGATTATTAAAAGACAGAAGATTCGATCGTTTCTATAAGCATAAAACAGAAAGTCTATTGAGCTCTAAAAAATAATTAAAGGTTACTAAACTTGCAAAATTTTTTTCATGCAAAGAAATACGAAAGAAATTGACTTTAGACTTATGATGTTTACGATTAGATTTATAATACAATAATGCGAAAGTATTATTAGCATTTAAATTGCAAAATATAGAAAGAGACATGGCAAACTGTTTTTAGGTTTGAACAAAATCAATAAACCTATGTAATTTGATATTCCATATTCAAACTCAGCAATATTTTCCTCAAATGCATATTAACTTAAGTTTCTTTTATATAAAATTTATAAGACATAGCTAATGTATAAAATATTCTTTTATTAATTTTATAGTTCATTTTGTTTATTTAAACGTAAAAAAACGTATCGATTGTTAGTATTATTGCACAGTAGAATAGATCTGCAAGTATTTTTTAAAGAAAAATTAAGAAAATAAGTATTTTACGTAAAACTATAGAGGCCAAACGAAAAGACTACCTACAATTTCTACTAAAAATGCTTAAATTCGATTGTAAAAAATTATAACAAAAGTTTGATCTTGAAAAAGCTAAATGAAATTACTTGGGATTAATTTATTGACTCCAAACCGTTAAACTATAGAAATATAGAAAATATTTTTGAAATAATTAAAAAATCGAGTCTAAAATAAGCGCATTGAACATAAAAGCACATATTAGTATATTTTTGGGGATTTGTCAACCTTTTCAACGAATATAGCCAATTTCAATCAGGGACTAATTCAAGAAAAAAAATTCAAAAACAACGTATTTACGCGTCAATAACCTCATAAAAATATTTGAACAAAATGTTTCGATATATAGTTTCTAAAAAAGAATCAATTATACTTATCTTTATGGTTCTGTCGGTAAATCCAGAGTGTTTTTCTATAGATATATAACCAACTAAAATTATTTCAGTACTTATATCAGTTTGGCGATCAAAACCAGGAACTATTTATATTTGAGAATTTGCAAATTGTGGTCAAACTAGACAATAAAAGTTTTCTTGGTAAACGTTTCTTAGTATGAGTTTCATATTTTTTTAAACAAAAAAATATGCAACAATAAGGAATCTATGTTAAAACCTATTTTTTTAAAAAAACGACTAAATTATTGAGCAAATATTTGACTCACCGTCGCCTTATAAAACCAATAGATGAAATATTGTACATATTTTGATTTTCCAAATACATATGAAAATTTTATACACAACTGAATCTATTTTAAAAAACAATATATAAGGATTGAAAGAAATATTTTTATAGTACAAATTTAAGAAGAACATAAAAACTTTCCAATCTCTGGGAAATATCTGGTTAGAAATTATTTTAAGATACAAAGTGCCATTTTCAAAAATATGTTATTAAACTTATTTTTACAACTAAGAAGAGTCGTTATTCGAAGTTAACGCCAAAAAACAAGATACACAGAATATTCTAATCAAAATACATTTATGAACTTAAGTTATTGTTAATAGCCTTTTAAACTTAGAAAATAAACCATCTAAATTCATTTCTATGTAGTATTTACATTCTAAATTCACAAATACTTCTCTTTCAAAACACAAACATATATAACATTGAAATAAAAATATGATAAATGCTAAAAAAGTAAAGAAAAACATGCTTTTAAGATGCAAAAGATTCATTTATTATATAATAAGCCTATTTTCAAAATTTATGAAATTTTCTTAGAATAAGAAAACATAAAAGTTATATAAATATATTTATTTTTCAGTAATTATTTATATATATTCAGGAATCGTATCTACTTAACAAATTAAACGAGGTAAAGATAGAACCATAGATTTTCATACTTACTAGTTTCATAACTTAAGCCAAAAAATAACGAAATTTATTTTAATCGAACCGTATAAATTTACTATAAAAATCCTATACATATTACAACACAAAAAAAGACACAAAATTCCTCTGGACGAAACAAAATGTATTTGTCTTAACAGAACCAAAGGTAAACTATAACCGAAACGATCGTTATTGGAATATATAGGATTTGGTCTGCTATATATGATTTATTTGTTGTGTTTAATTTAGCAAAATTAATTTATAGCAATAAATTTCAAGTATCCCCGATTTTGGAATGTAAATAAACATTTTTTTACTTCAATAATTTCTTATAATATTCATCAAATCCATTTGAATACAAAAAAGTACCCGAATTTAGGATATTTAAGCCTAGAATTAAAACAATATATTTTCCTCTTCATTAGTATTGTATCGAAAATCGAGAAACCAGTAAACTCTAAATCGAAATCACACAAAAATATATTCTACAGATATTATCAGCTGCTAATTGTATCTTGAACAAAAAGAAAAGTCGGACATCGGGCCAAAGAACTTATTCCTAAAAACAAGTTTATAGGAATATGATGCTCATTACAGATCCAAAAAATAAAATTTTGCAAGTGTAAAGCAAAATTTGGAACAAAAGAAGGAATATTAGCAAAAAAATCTCGAGATTTAAAAAGACTTTACATTACAGATTAAGTAAATTTTACTCTTTATAAGCCTCGTATCATTTCTTATTTCCAAAATATTCCTATATTTAGTATGGCTTTTCTGTTTCATAAATCTTACATTATAGCCATGACTAAATAATGCTTCAAACATTTTATTATAAAATATTTACAAGCATCGGTGCGTTCTCGTAAGCAATTTCAAGAATATCTAAATAATTATTCATAGAATAGAAAGACCTATGAGCTAAAATTTCAAAAAGAAAATAAGCTCGTGCTATCCTCTTTCTGTATCGATACAAACATATATTAAGTTTCTTTTCACTAAAATCTCTCTTAAAAAAAGAAAAATGAACCAAAAATATATCAATAAATCGATGAAATGTGCTTTAGACTTCATACCAAATAGCGAATACTTTATTTCAAAAAAACAGACACATAAACTTCAATCAAAAATTATACGTCGAGATGTTTTTTTAAGAATATATGTTTAATTTTTAAAAGAAATCTTAAAGTTTTAATTTTGCAATGTGCAAGCTCATACTATGTCAACTATTCAAATATATTTTGATTTAATTATATTAAACGAGAAAATGAAAGACTAATATTTGATCTGAAAACGTTTTTGAGAAAAAAAAATATTTTAAGAAGATTTTGAACATCTCGCAATGTTTGCATTGCGAAAAATTCTACCTGTTTAGATAAAGTTTGTCTATGAAATAGATATAGATATTAAAACTTTATATTAAAATTAAATGAACAGTTTTCGAAATATGACACATATATTTATTACCACCTGAGATTTTTACAATTAGCAAATAACTATTAAAACCATATGAATTCAATTGTATAATATTATTAAATAATACGTATTTTCTTGATTAAAAAACACAAACGAAATTTTTTGGTTAACCATAAATTGTTTAAGACAATGATTTTAAGCCAAATATATATTCACGAACGCGTAGATTTTTAGTAAAGATAAAGATTGATTTTTTTATCTTTGCATCTTTAATATTACAATTTTCGAGCAAATTTTTAGCATACAATATTATAGAATTTAAATTTTAATAGCCAATGTACTTTGGCTGATAGAATCGACATCTTAAATACAATTAAGCGTTCTGAAAACACATCAGTAAGTCTAAATCTTATAAAATTTTCATTTTTTTCATTCTATTTAGATAGTATGTTTTATTATAAAAATTAAAACACTTATTTTTCAAAGCACGACTTAGAAAAAACATTGTATTTTATCTTGTTGAGATTGTTAAAGTATTAAAAACTGTATACGTATGTGTCTTAGCATTTGAGAAATATGTTTGGACGCAGAAATTTTTTCAAAGCGCCTAAACAGAGATAAAAAACTTTCGATTTATTCAAAGAACTTTTCGATGTTTACTTTGAAAATAATATATTATTTCAAAATTATTGTTTTCTATCATTTTCTATAAAAATTTCTTTTTTTTTAAAAATCATATGAATTTTTTAAATTCATTATTTAATTTAATATACACATCATATATTAAATTTATTGATTAATCCTTGGCACTACAGCCCTATAAGAGCCTTGGCCCCCCTCAGTAATACCACCCCTTGGTTTTTTTCCAGTGGATTTGCTTACCTTTTCGGGTTTAATAACAAGGTAGTTTTAAAGGGTTGTTAGCCCAACGCCTAACCCCGAAATGAAGGACCGGTCCCTTTTAGTCGCCTCTTACGACAATCAGAGAATACTCCAAACATTTCTGCCCGGCATGGTGGGCTTCATATATTAAATTAGTAGACCTAAATTTAAACTACCTTATATACTAAACTTCATTTTTTAATAGTTCCATTTATTGTATAATATTATATATTTTAGAGATAAAAATTTGGATTAACCTAAATTGCAAAATAGATTGCTTAAAACCATGCTAGCATGTTAGCGAAAACAAGAAAAGTGTTTCTAAACCAACAATATTCGCTGATATAGGTATGTATGAATCTGTTCTGTAAAAACAGCTTAATAGTATAAAGTAATGTTCTCTGAATAAATTAGACTCGATTTAATTACTTTAATATAACAACTTATAACATAGCATATAGGTTGCAAGAATTAATAGTCCAAATAATCGCAAAAATTCGTAGAAAAATATAATAACACATTTAGTATTATTTAAACAAATAGTTAATTATAATAAATTATAATTCAGAATCTTACGAAATTTAATTATTTGTAAATTTATAATAAAACAAATTTAGCTAAAGTCATTTGTTTGTATAAAACGAAGTTACAACTGAACTATACTTGAACACCTGTTTTAGGTTAAAAACTGATATAAAAGTAACAAAAAGTTTATACTATTTTAATTATAAGTAAAAAAACCATAAGAAAGGCTTACTCTAAGATTGAATTTATTTAATTTTGAGTATTTTTTTGCATTATTGAGTAAATATTTAATATACTTGGATTCTTAGCAAATAAACCCATTTTATATTGTAAGCTTTGTTTACTAATATTAACTTTCTTTTAAAAAAAAGAATAAATATTGTAGCCTAAGTACGCAAAAATCTGCTCGTTTATATTTAGTTTCTGCAATAAAGATCAAATTTTTTCGTATTCATAAAGAGTCTATACAAATAAAAAAACCACTACAGTACCAAATGACCAGATAATATGATTTAATCGCATTTTTGGGCTTCTAGCCAATATTTGGTGCTTTAGATTACTTAAATTAAAATATAACAATAAAAAAGCACAAGTTAAGAAATCATTTAAACTGAGCTCTCTGCCTACGAGTTATATCTAAGTAGATGATACAAAGAATATCAATCAAATCAAGCTAAAGCATAATGAAGTATACACATTTGCCGTTAATTTTTTAAAATTCAAAAACATTGCTTACATATTCTAAAAATGCATGTATTATGTTTTTATCATTTTACTCCAATTTTTGCTCTATTCTATTTGCTAAAAATATCCATGGATTAGAAAACCTACGAATAAAAAAAGATAGAATTAAAAAAAATTTCAAGGTAGTAGGATTATACAAAATCTATTTCGATCTACGAATTCGCAATTCTAAAATGACTAAAATATAATTGAACTTACACACAAGTTTAATTAGTTAAATAATGACTTTCCAGATTTTTGATTAACGTCTTCTCGTACCGCTCAAAGTAAAAGAAGAACAAATAGACACCAATACATTCTGCCGCAGACCACAATGTCGTTACGTGTCCTACAGCGTTTGCTGAATAATAAAAGCATATTTCCAATGTAAATGAGTATATATTTCACACGTTCTTCAAATGTTTCTTCAAAGTTATTACTTTAAGGTTTAATAAATCTAGCTAAATTTCATGTCAATGATTAGCTTTTGAAATGTCTTTAAATATTGGTTTTGTCTCTTTAAAGCGCTGTAACTCAGGATTTTAGGAAATTCGCATAAAAATCAATTGTGATTTATATCCCACCAGAATGTTAACTAGAATCTGGTTATAAATTTCACACACTAATTATCAAGTCGACAGTTTTTTATGGGTTTATCCTTCCTCAAGTTTATTATGAAAGAAATAAAGCTAAAAGATTTCCAAATCTTAGTATATATATTTTTACAGATATTTTGAATATCTAAAAAATATCAGATGTTTGATTAGTATTCTTTTGTTATTTTTATATAGACAAAACTGTATTATCAAGATACATGATGAACTTATTGCCTTATGCATCATATTTTTTTAAAAAATATAGCACAAAATTTGCATTTAAACCTAGTGTATAGCCAAGTGCGTCACATACATAGTCTTCGCTTCAAATTCCTACAAGTTACAAAAAAATTAAGATAGAAAAAATAATAATGACACTGCAAACAATATACGCTAGAAATAAAGTTCGATTCTAACTTATAGTTTTTTAACAATCTGAAAAACATCAAACAAATTCCAACCGATAGCTTTTATTACAGAATTTATATTTGTAACAGATAGCATTGATTTTTTTTGGAAAATAATCTATCTTGACTTTTATATATTCACTAAATCTAAGCTAAATTATAAAACTAAAATCAAGACCATGTTTTAATTCGGAGCCCAAATATGCTACAAAAGACTATATAAGATAATTAAAAGTCAAGAAAACTGATAAAAGAAGAAACCCATTGCCATTAGAATTAAAATAGTTAGCATACTTTGGTCTGCAAAATTATGAAAATAGGCAAATACGCTCTTGTGAGTCTTTAATACTTTTTTTATCAACAGATTCAAATTAACGGAATATTTTTGAAATGAATACTTTTTATTTAGAATGAGATTACAAACACCGGTCAAAGTTTTATTGTTGGCTTAATTAAACACTAATATGAATCAATTTGGCTGTTAATTTGTAATTCCTCGAAATTTTATGGATAATTATATGGCGTATATGATACAGAAACTTGTATTCTAAAATCTGGTTCTAATAAAGTGCATATTTAGCTAAAAGTTAAAATATACTTTTTTTGCATTTGTAACAAAACATTATTTCCTTATATATAAATCCGATAACACACAGTTTTAAATTTTATAAATTCCTCGGGAAAAATTTTAAATAAAGTAAAAATGTTTTTTTTAGAACTTCATTTTAAATATAAGCTATAATAGGATTTGAATCTTTATCCAATACCGGATTTTTAAATATCAATATTATTTTTAAATGGATAAAGAACAATAATTTTTGAAGTTGCATTAGGTTTTATTAGCGTTCCTTTCTTATTATTGTAGCAATGCATTTCTCAAAAACCAATATGGGAATTAAATTTTAGAACACATTTATAAAATAAGTAAGAATTATATAGTAAAGACTAATAAATGAATTTTTTGTAGTGATTTCTACTAATTAACACTAATAAGACAAATTTTACCAATTTATTGCTTTCTTTTAATCAAATTACCAGTAACCTATATAACATCTTTTTTACTTAGTTTTTAAGGATATAACTTTTCTTAAGTTCGTCATTTAGAGAAAAAATGTAATATTTCCCTATATTATTACATTACAACTTTATTTAAAAGTATCACATCTTTTTTAAAATAGTGGCAAGTGTTATATTTGTTTTTATGACATTAACGCAGTTCTAGGTTTAACATAAATGACTGCTACCCCAACACTCCATCGGTAACCCCTGCGATACCTACGTCCCAAAGCCTTTCATCTACCAGGTGTGTAGAACCTAATTAATAGGCGAGGCAGTTGCCCGGAGTTCGTTAATGTCCGTTGCATGGAGTGTGATCGAAGGCCGAAGCCCCCCCTGGGCTCCCCCAAGACTATGCAGCATTCCCACTTACTCTACACTTTCTGAACCCAATAAACTTCTAGCTAAGATATATTTCAGAGATTTACATGGGGTCCACCTAGACAGTGCAATGTCATACCAACAGGTATAACCTGCTACTTAGCTTTCCTGGCTTTTAATGGGTTTTATTTTTATATCTCCCAGGCGCTAAGTCTTCTAACCCGAGTGAGCAAGGCTAGGTTTCCATGCTTTTACATGGCAATTACCTACATGTTCAGCTGCGGTCTGCAATCTGGTTACATAAAAAACTACAAATAAATTCGTAGAAAAAGTTTCTCCATTTCTTAGACCTCTCCTCCTCATAACAACTCCCATGGAACAACCGAAGATGTAGTGTGGTTGTATTCTCACTAAAAATCCAAACAATGATCTCACACCAGTTTCACACACTCATTGCCAAGCAGAAAGTTTTTTATGTGGTTATCCTCCCTCCACCAATTACATTACAAAATTCTTATATTTTGTTAAAATACCTCGAAAATTTCTTTGATATCTATTCAATTAATACTATTTACTTGTGTTTGTAAATTATTTTTAGTTTATCAACAAAAAAAGATTTGTATCGTAAAAATTGAAAAAATCACAGAAAAACTAAAAATTTATTGCTAAATCGTATTACATGCGGTGTACAATATGAGCAAATATACGAACTAGAATATATTGTATAAATTTTGTCGAAATAAAAGTAAAAGACATATTGGAAATTAGATATGTTTTTTTATAACAGAATTTTTTGAAATACCTACCAATAAACTATTTTATTGTTTTTAGAGTCCACGGGTAAAACAATAGCATAAATTAAATTTTGAAAGTTCCAAATCTATAAAAATGAACAAACATTATTAAAGATTATGAAGATTATAAATAATAGAGTAAGACATATACAATAATTCATTATATTTATAGATAAAGATATAAACTATAAGGTTATAAACAAAAATTTAAAAGAAATTACCATTTACAAGCAGCTATACTGCCACGAAAATAAATAATAATTTTTAAAATTCTCAGAACATAATATAGATTTTTGGTTCCTTTTATAATGTAATTCATAAAACGTTTTGCAAATTTTATTTTGTCAATATAATTTGCTTAGAGTTTTTATAAGATAATAGTTTAAAAGAATTCTTTTTTCTTTGATACATTTAAAAAAGTATAAAATTAATATATTTGTTACCATTTTTCGCTATTGAATAAAGTAAATTAATTACAAAATGCAAAAAGCTCTCTTTTTTTTAATATTTATGGCCGAGTCGACGGGTTCACTATAGAAAGATTAAAATTTATCATTTTTTATACATAGATACCTTAGAATTAATTTGACGATTGAAAAACTCGAAAAACATACTTTTGCTTACAATTTCAGTTGTTTTTTCTCCTACTGTTGTGGATGAACAAATATAAGTTTTCCAATTGTTTCCTTAATTTGTTACTCAAGATTACATGAGATTGACATATAGTTTAAATATGGGTTTTATTCAAGTAAAATGCAAAAATAATTCTCAAAAAAATTTACACATTCGTTGCCACATAGATAGTATTATGTGTGGTATTCTTCCTCCGCCGCAAACACACTTTTTAATTTTAAGAAGAAAAAAAAAGCTTACCGCAACTTTTTTATATGTTCAATTTTTGGGAAAAAAAAAGTTTATTCATTTTAATTCCTCACATATAATATATATGGCCATACATTTTTTTATTTTTAGATAATTGTAACAATATTTATCTTATAAAAGAATAATAGACGTATTTAAAAAACGCAGTAATTCAAAATACATATTAATTATTTCCCCTAGGTTTATATTGTACATTTTTCTCATTTAAATTACTCTCATAAAATAATAAAATTTTAAAGGGCGCCGAATACTAGTGGATATCTGAGTGTTTAAACAATCACAAACCTACTATCATGTTTTAAAAAATTATTATATCAGACTCATCGTATAATTTATATTCCTGGGTTCGAAAATAATGCCTGATATCGAATTTATTTTCGTAACAAGCCAAATTTTATTAGGTATTTTAAACAGTCAATTTCACTCATGCTATTACAAAAATATCATTGAGAAAATTATTTATATATGAAACACTAGATGTATAAAATATTAGGCTGCAAAGATTATTTTCAAAAAAATATATACAATATAAAGCATGAACATATTAATTTAAACCACTTTTCTTTTTTCTCTAAAATTACGATTTTTATTTTATATATTTAACTAGACAATTAAATATTGAGTTAATGTCTAAAATTTGATACTTTGCCCATTCTTACGATCTAAATTTAAGGTAATAGTTATGGAATTATGATTACGGAAGGTTCAAATTCATAATGAATTTCTTTTATGCATAGCGCTATAAATAGAAAAATTTCATACTAAATCAATTCCTATTTATAATAAACTATAGAAACCAAAATAAAAAACATATCAAATATTGTTAAAAGTGCCAAGATTTCATGAGAACCTTAAGATAAAGAAATTAGTCTAAGCATATATGTTACCTTCATCAGCTATTATATTACTTGTAAGAATTTTTTGATTCAATATTTAAACTATATTAAATGAGAGTTTCAAGTTTGATTTAGAAAATTTTGTCCGAATTATCTATTATCTATATGGTTCAATTTTTTTATTTGTTTGTTTATATTCCATTGTAAATATATTTTGTAAAATGCTGCGTATAGGAGTAATTTTAAATTTTTTATACTCACCAAAATCCGAGGCTTTAATTAAAACCACATTTTTTATAAAAGTTTATATAAATATGTCTACATCATTAATTACCGAAACAATTGATTCAAAACACAAATGAGTGTATTTTCTTCATCTAACGAACATTTTATTATAACTCCATAGAATAATAATTTCTAAAAATTTAACATTCAAATATATGTTCAAAATTGTGTCATTGATTTGCTTATACTTAGAAATATTTATTTTTATGCTATTTGAGTTTTTTTGCCAAAAAAGTGTGTGTTTGCGAACATTTTTTTAGTCTATATATTTTATAAGCATTAGTGTTACATCAGAATTTGTAGTGTTATTTTTATTTTTGAAACATGCAGTTTAAATTAAACAAAAAAGAAATTAAAGCCTCAAAACAACATTATATCGACTTATAAAGATATTCGGAGCCCCATTTATCATATAATATATATTTGATTACAATAATTAAAGAAATTTCAAGGCAATAAATAAATTTATTTTTAATGGCTAGATGCCTAGGTTAACTCAATAAATAAGGCATATAATTCTTAAAATTAAGGCAAAAGTCAAGTTTTCTAAACTTAAAGGTATCAAATTCGATCATATTTTATAATTTCTTATAATTATCAAACCTATAAAAACCCATCACAAGAAACATTCAGATGATTAAAATACTCGTTTCGTTGTTTTTACTGTTGGCATATACATAGAATACAAAAATAACAGCATAGATTTATTTCTTACATAAAGGCTATCTCAACAGGTTAGATTCTTAATATTTAAACCATCCGGGCTCTTAATAACAGTCTAGAATAAATCAATAAATAACATAAGATTTCTAATTTTTGAAAATTATGACATGGAAAAATTTAAAGAATATTTCAGTCGTAAGAGAAACGAATCGATCGGTTTTTAAATCAAGTTTTTATTGGGCATCATACAATTTGTTTCCGTATGTAGTGTTTTTAAAAAACTATACATTGAATTTGTTTGATATGCTTCGGATAGAACTAACTAGAGAAACCATCCGATTAAATTTCGAATTTTCCCCTAACACGAGAACATTTCTAACAAAATTTTTATTAGATCCTTATTGTAGAACTAGAAATTTTAATTATAACTAATTTCTTAACTTTCTTGGTTCTCAGAAGCTTTTGCATTGGTTTTAAATATAAGACACTAAAAAATCAATGTAGGATTTTATAAATAAAATTATAAGCAAATATGTTTGTATAGAAAATCCAAGTCGTTTTTTAAGTCGGAATGTATCATACAAAAAAATAATAGCAATAGAATATTTTCGTAGCAAATAGAAAACAATATCTATTCGGCATAATTGTAGTTTTTATAAACATTTTTCGTGAGCAAATATAATAGCCGAGAATAATAAAAAGCATTCTTATGATTAGCTAAAATATACTTAATTATTTATATATTAATTTAAATTCACTATATATCATCCAACTGGTTAAAAATATAAAATACAGTGGAAATGTTTTTAAATATAAAAATTCGAATTAGAAAGCGACACAAGTATTAAAATACGATTAAAAGTATTTTTTAACTAATAAATTAAACGAATATATATATTGGAATTTATTTGTATTGTCACCTCAAACCGACTCAAATCTACAAACGAAAAAATCTCGGTCGAAACAGTACTTTAATAAATCTAAATGCTTGAAAAACATTTTTTTCTCTGAAGAAGTACACCAATGATAAAAAAAATTTTTAAAAAACAGATATACCACATCATTACTTCTGTAAATAACAAATTTTAAAAAATGTATAAACTATACATTTTTTTTCAGTATAATGTATAATTCTAATTAAATTGTTTCTAAATCAGTATACAAAATATCTCAGAAATAATGAAAGCAAAATTTCCATAATTTTTTGGTTCAGCAAAAATGTCAATTTAATGGACGTAAATAATGTTTTAATTCATTTCAGGGTTTTTAAAATGCTTTTTACAGCTCAACTAATGCAAAGAAATCATTTATGATCAAACCAAGACCTTGGTATTTTAATATGGCTATTTACTGTAATAACATTATATGGAAGTAGATATTACCCGATGGTCACATTTCATAGTTAAATTTCTTTTGGCTCGAAAGAGGGCTTAAATATCATAAACCACACACAGCACATAATAGATAAATCACAAAATATCAAATGGTTTTTTTGTAAAAACAATGTTTTGGGCTTGCATGAAAATCGCTTTAATATCTTCAGAAAAATTCCATAATATATCTGATTGCGAGTAGATTATTGCAAAAATTAAAGATAAATCTTTAAAAAACCTTGAAAAAATCTTATATTCTTCTAATTAATTGTTGCTATTCTAAAAGATTCAATATTTGAATATTTTTTCACTCTAATATATATTCTTTAAGATTTTGAATATTATTTGAAACTTTACTAGTACCATTGTTAATATAGCTATTCCGGCATACTAAAGAAAAATAAACGTACTTTTATAGACTAAGATTATTTTTCAGTAAACTACATCAATTCATTATGCAATATTTCACCTAGGTTTTAATGCATAAAAAACACAAGTTTTCAGCAAGGCTGATCTCGTTATTAGTTTATCTCGATTTGTGGTTATTTGGTTCAAAGCCGACTTTTTAATCTTCGTTAAATCGAATCCAGATGTATATAGCTGTTTCACACAATTATATCTAATAACTGTTTTATTTAACATTCACTGTCTCTTTGCCTAAAATCTTATAAAATGTGAACCTTTAATAAAATCAATTGTAAAACATTATTACGCCAAGAAAGCAAAAGAAATAAATATAGATTCAGAAAAAATATATACGTATAGTTTTAAGTTACATAATCTATGCGTTCGTTCTTATTCTTAAAAAAAAGCGATTGCAATTTGAAATGAATTCCTAGGATAGATATTTTTTATTACCAAAGTCTAAATTTATAACTAGTATACACCTTTGAAATTCAAAATATTTTGCTGTATGTGAATCTCATTTTCGTAAATAGAAAATTTACGTTTCTTTTGAGGAATAAACCTCAAAAAACAGAAAAAAATGAAGCGACGTAATACGTACTTTTTTTCAATAGATCTTATATATATATAGAACATCAAAGATTTTTAAGGGTTTCATAATTAATATTTTGGTGCTATTTTCCTCTATGATAGCCGATTTATATGATTTCAATGAGGAAAAAAATTTTGAGTTTTCGATAATAGCCCTGATTGAATCTGCCCCACTTTTCATGATACAAATATTTTAGTAAATCAACTTAGTCAGTCTAAAAATACTTTCTAAATATCTGTTTCTAGTATAATTATATGTGTATTTAACAATTACTTTGCATCGAAAATGCTCTAAATAGTATAAAAAAGGCAAATATTATGTATATATAATAGATGATTTATTTACAAGTTCAAAATCAAATCAATTTCTAAACAATGATATATTTTGATGTTCAAATAGACACCGGGTAATTTAGAAGATGAACTGCTACCAAGAATTGGAAACCTTTTATTTCTTTCAAATGAATCTAAAATTTTTTTGCTACAGAATATATTGATTGTAATTTATTGAAGAAAGCAAAGGTATCCATTAAATTTAATGTGAGAAAAAGACCATTCTAATAATTTATAGATTTATTCATATGAGCGAAAATACATTTCTAGTATTTTAAGAAGTATATACACCAAAATCTTAATATAATAACAGTTTAAGCTTAATTTAGACTCATCTTCCAAACAGGAACAACAAACCTATATGATGCTGTAAATAAAAGAGCACATGAAAGCGAATGATTTCAATAGTCTGAGATCATTTAAAATAGAAAATAAGGGTACATAGTAAAATATTGAGAAAAGAATTGGTATTTTTGTAATAAATCCATACAATTTAAACTCAATAATTTAGAAACATTTAAACCCGAAGAAATAACATTTCTACGTAAAACGAAATTCCAATATTGTATTTTGAACTTGACTTTTATATTTTTTTAAATTTATATAATAAACGCTTAGATTATTTAAGAAATTGTAATTTTATTTTATTACCTAAATTAGAAAATTCGCGACGGCATTAAACGAAATGGCTAATTATTTTATATGACATTTAACTTCGTAATTCTATTTTACGATCTTGACACATTTTCATTTATAATGTAAATAATATTAGGCAATTTGATTTTTAAGTTAAGAAATCTATGTTCTATATAGCAAATACAAATGCCGTTTTGAAATGTAATTTTTCATTACAAATTAATTAAGATCAGACTTCCATCTATTCCTATATTCTATATTTTTTTTGTTTAAATATGTACTCATTATTGCTTTCTTAATACAACTACTCATTGAACAATAAATATGATTATTTATATCTGTTTAAAATTTATTAAAACATTTATTAATATGACAGAATTGATTTGACATATTCTCTAATAGCTAAAGGGTTTAATCGGATCCTTTTTACATTAAAGATTTTAAAGTTTCTACTTTTGAGATTAAAATTTTCTATCTATGATTTTGTGCTATGTTCTAGCTTTTTTTGTCGTTATATTTGACGATCATTCTTATTTAAGTTTTTTGGTATTAAATACATATGTTGAGCAAACAATATTCTTTTATTTTTTGTGGGTCTATATTGTATACACTTCGAACTTTATCATTGCTTTTAGTATATGATGCATAACACATAATTGATTTGATCTTCAAAAATTTACCTGCCATAATAATAAAATAATTTTAAGTTTTATCGAAACATTAATTGTAAATAAATATCGATGGCCTTATGTTTCTTTATCATAGATCATAATGTAGAAAATTCTATAAGAGCTGTGTAAAAAAAGAAAAGGGGTATGAATATAGAAAATTTGTAACGTTTAGCGTTTTGGAATTTCGTATAAAAAATGGTTGAGTAGCGGCTTCTATATAGTTAATTAGGCAATAATTAAAATATTGTAAGTTATCACAATGTAAAAGCAGGAGACTAAATAAAAAGTAAATAAATAAAATATACTCGATATACATTGTTAAAAAGTTTAAGAAACTGTTTTACAGGTGACACCACAACTATAATTTATCCCGTATCAAAATATACAATCCTCGAGAAATTTACTTAAAATATATTTATATAGATATTTGACGCGGTTCAATTCTACAATATCCGAATATAATATTTTTTTCTCATTAAATATACGAAATCGATACATATACTAATACTGACTTTATATTTACTCTTACCAAAGACACGTTTTAGATAATATTCAAATCTTTCCTACATAAAAAAACATTATCTTTCCAAGTATGTTATTTACATCTAGGAGACTTCTGGATTTTTAGTTATTTTGTCCAGTATATTCATACATTTGTAGTAAATTATATACACGCTTGCATAATTCTTAAATATTTGTTTAGGCTTTTAAAATTTGATATAGGTACAGAAACCTTTTAGAAAGTTTTGGTTTTAGTTTTTGCATAGATATTGCAAAAATAATTAAAATATAAAAGTAGACCTTTGATTACATTATTACATCATTTAAATCTGTGGCAAGTGTTATATTTGTTTCCTAGACATCAACTCGATTCTAGGTTTGACATAAATAACTGCTATCTCAACACACCATCAGTACCTTTTTCGATTCCTACGTCCCAAAGGCTTTCATCGAACAGACATTTAAAATTTAATTAATAGGCGAGACAGTCGCCCGGAGTATGTTAATGTCTGTTGCATTACGTGTTATGCAGGCCGAAACCCCCCTCGCGCTCAAAGACTATGCAGTATTCTTACCTGTTCTACACTTTCTAAACTCATTTTACTTTATGCTAAGATATATTCCAAGACTTACACGATGTCCACTTGGAAAGTGCAATGCCATACCAACAGGTATAACCTACTACTTAGCTCTCCCGGATTTAATTGGTGATTATTTTCATATCTCACAGGTATTTAGTCTTATAATTCGAGGGAGCAAGGCTAACTTTATGTTTTTACATGGAAATATCCTACGTGTGTCTCGGCCTTTGATCCGGTTACATAAAAAACGCAAATATATTTGTAAAAAAAGTTTCGCCATTTTTTAGATTTCTACTCTTCATAAAAACAGCCATAGAACAACCGAAGATCTAGTGTGGTTTTATTCCCAGCAAAAATCTAAACAATCATCTTCACACTATTTCCCAAACTCGTTGCCAGGCAGATAGTTTTTTATGAGGTTATCCATTCTCTAAGTAATAAATATACTAAAATATATAATTATATATTTTTGGCTTTAATAAAAGTCGCTGATGTTGCGTATAAAAACATATTTTAATCCCTAGCCGTCTAAAAACAATTTCTGGGCCTCGAACTATTGACTAATACTATTTTCACAATAAAAACTATGCAAGTCTACTTCGCGGTATTCATTTCATGATGTCAGATATTTGTAAAATCGAAAGTTGTCGGAAAATATTAACATTATTAACCGCCATGGTATGTATGATTTACATGTGTTTTATTTTGTAGTACAGAAGGTGTTTTCATTTCTATTGTAAGCTCGTTTAACATTTGCATGTATCATCGAATAATTTATTATTTTTCTTTTTGCATACATATTTTGTAATTATTTTGACCTAATTGTTACCAATTTGATTTATTTCTGATTTTAGAATTATATAGATCGTATTTCTAAACAATGTAATGCTTTAAACTCTCAATTTAAGTTTTCGGATATTTAAAACAGAAATAGAAAAAACAATTCATAGTTGTTTAGAATATATATATAAAAGCCTTCCTAAATAAATATCAAACAATTTGATAATATATGCATTTTAGAACCATGGGTTGTGCGATTTAGGCAAAATATATATGTAATACAAATTTTTTGTAGTTCTTTTAGTATGTGTTGAGATCAGAATTATTTTTTTATGTTTTGGGTTTTAATAATGTAATATAACGCATTCTATGAAATTTAAATAGTAACTCATGCTATATTTTTTTTCGCTTTATTATGTAGACCTATTCTACGTAACTACGTGTATTAAATATTTAAAAGTTCTTAATCGACAGGTTTTATTGATTTTATTAATTGTTAAAGTTAAAAGACAAATCTCCTAAATATTATATTTTAATCATAGCTTTATTTGATTTATCATATCAGAAAGCCATCATAATAATATCAAAGAAAGATCTAGAAATGCGTGTAGTAAAAAATCCAATATTTAATCGTTTAGCTTTTTGGAAAATAAATTTGAAATATTGTATAAATTTTTTTCTCTACAATCCGAAATTGGATTTTGATTGTATATTTGTGTTTTTAGAAACCAATTGCTTGAATCACATTGAAAGCAATGTGTGAAATATTTTCAAAATGTTTTTAAAGATAGTATTTTTTTCAGCAATTTACTCTTCTTTAATACTTTAAAATATATTTAAATCTACAATAGAATTAAACCAATCAGCATACAAATAAATCAGAAGATCACTTGTATTAGTAAGTTTACAAAATTTCAAGAAACATATAAAGCCAAAATCAAATGGAAGGCCCGTAACGCATCAATTGATTTTTTTTATTATACAAAAGGTAATAATCTGATATTTCAGATTCCAGTGGTTAAACAGGCAAAAAATTACATATGTATCAGAATATAACTTATATTGGTAGTTAGATATGACAGAAGAGAATTTTTATTTTCTAAATCTGCCAAAAGAGTTTTAATTTTGACATATTTAATTTATCGCCTTAATCATCGACAATAAATAGCTTTCTACCGATTCAATAAAATTTATGATAAATTTTCGTTTACTTCTTCATTTTATCTTAGTATAGCAGCAATATATAGGAAAGCTAATGTGATTATCTTATAATATAATATATGATTATAATAAATACCAAACCTTATAGTTATAAATTACTTGAATAATAATAGTCCTCGATTTAATACGATCTACTATTTATTTTAACATATCTTTTTTGGATTTAATAAACTATTATGCAACATACATTTTTTAAGAAAGTATGTCATAGTATATTTTCAAGATGCTTTATACCATGAAAAACCTAGTCCGCAAGATTTATTTCTATAATTGTAAAAAAAAAAGTTGTACTCAGAGATATATAATTAAGTTTAAACAAAAGCAATATTACATAAATTAAAGTATTACTATTCTTTTGTATTTAAATCATTTAAAAATAAAATAATACAAAAAGATGCGATTCGATTTATGGTGGAAATTTATTAAAGCCGATTTTAATAATGTTTTTGAATCATATTTAGATCACGATCACTTTAAGATATTTACATTTAGTAGAAACATTATGACATATTGATATATTAATATATTATGGGTTGATTATTTTAGGTACTGTTCTCACAAGTATTAAATTAAAGAAACGTTTTTTTAAATTTTTTGTTATACAGCGAGCTAAATATATACCATCTGGTTTAGTTTTCCAAGAACGTGTGTATTTTATTTAAAGTGCTAATTGGAATATAGCTATATTTTTCATAAAATGCATAATTGAACCTTTATTAAAGTAAAAAAAATATGAAATCTAGGAATTACAAATATTAAATAATGTCTTGAGATGAAATTCAGATTTTTTTACAACCTATTTATGTTCGAAAACTTTAAAATTTTTAAAGTTTTTTTTTTATTAAAATAATATTTCGAATTAAAAGGCTAACATTTGTTCTATTATAGCAAAGAATAAAAATTCTAGGAATGGCAGCTTGCAAAGCCCGATTGAGTCTTTTGACAAATTCCATCCGTTTAAGTTACAAAAAAACTATGTATTTAAGATTTTAATATAATTTACTTTTTTGTTTTGGCTAGAAAGAACTTTCTAAATAGAATCAATAATTACGGAAAGGAGACGAGCGATTAGATTTTAACAAGCAAAACCTACACGATTAGATTTGATCATGTTTTTTTGAGCAGTCGACTTACTCGGAAACTTTTTTAAAAATTTTCAAGATTGCAAAAAGCAAGAAAGTTTCCTATGAAGAGACCTAAAGTAGCAATAAAAAATTAGAAGTATTAACTCAGTAGTATGTCTAGACAAACAAGAAATTATTTTTTTTATTCTTTTAAAAGAATCTTAGATTATATTTGTATTATTTAATCCATGACATCTCTATGTAAAACGCAAATCTTATTAAAACATCCAAATCTGTATTTTTGAAGTCTTAGTAAAACTACGCAAATTTCTTTCTTTAAGCTATGTGCTAATAAAATTTTATGAAGCTATAAAATTATTTCGATGTAATTTAAATAAATATTGAAATATTGAGAGTAAAATAGTTTAAAGCATAAAGTAACCCGATTCACTTCTGTTTTTGCTACAATCCGTTAAATTGTACATTTACATCGTGTTATTTTCGTATAAAAAACTAGGCTTCAATATTTATTTTAATGATAAAGTTTTTAGGGAAAAGTATATCAATAAAAAATTCTTTTTTAAAATGAATGTTACATTATTTAATAGTTAAAAAGACCCTTCTAACAAAACATTTAAAATATGGGGAAATTTTAGTTCTCTATACTTTATAATCTTGATAAAATTTATGTTAATGAAAAGCCAGCAACATACCGTCCTGCTACAAAAAAAATCTGTAACTTATAAGTGGTTTCCAAAAATCCAAATTTAAATAAAATGATTTTATAAACTAAATTTTACCTTGAAAAGATTGAGCCTCCGATAGAATAGACACATGATCACTATTTTTTTATTTTTAAGCATAGATTAGAAGAGACACATATTTAATATATTCTAAGTCAAATCAATTTAAAATAAATATTGTTTTTTGTAAATGTTAAAATTCTAAATTTTCTGCTTTTATGATTAAGGTAAATTCTTAAAACCAAAAAACGTAGCTTTTTTAGAACGCAACTGTTGTCATTGTTCCCAATACGTTTTTATGAGATAGAATAAATTAAGCACAATATAAATTAGTGTGTTAAATACGCATCAGTTGATTCTATGGTTAAACAGAGCATGAAAAATCAAGCTTTACATATGAGCAAATCTGTCAATAAGCCTAAATTGGAATTCTCTATAATGTTAGTCAAAAGATGAAAAAATATTTTCGAGGTTTATCCGGGTATTAAATCATTAAAGGCCATCATGGATGAAAAATGAGATAGAAGACTGCTTTTTAAAAATCAAAACTTTTTTACCCGAACAAAAAAACATTTTTCTGCAATATAAGAATCAAACTATTTTTACTTGAATATGCATTTTACATATTTTTAAAAATTTCATATGTAGCTTCTAAAATTTTAAATTATAAAACAGCTCTTTAGTATGCAGATAGCTCATTTGTCAAATCTAACTATTTCTTTTTTGAAATGTTTAGGCTTTCATAGTCAGCAAATACTATATAGTTCGTATAAAAAATTACGCAATTTGAATAACATATTATGTGTTTTATATTAATTTTTATCACCCATACTTCTTAACTGCAGAATCTAAAATAAACGATCTATTAGCCTAAGGTAGTTGTTTTGTTATTCCGGATATCAATATTTATTATAGAATCAATCGTTCTTTTATAAATTTTTGGGCTATTTATAAATACCTGTTTTTCTAATCAACTAACTTTCTAAAAGATTTAAAAATCGAAAATGTGTATATAATAAGGAGTTGGCTCTTTTAATAATATATTATTTTAAAGATTATGATTTATTAATACATTGTAGACCCATTTATTTTCCCAAATATCCTGTTTTTTATTGTAAATTCCATAATTGTTGCCAAATATGCATTCTTAAGTTTGTTAGAAATTAAAAAAGGTCCTAACAAACAAGATATTAAATGTGAAATTCTGATATAATAAAAAATATTTTATATAGATCGTTACCGAAATTATACAGTTAACTATGAATAAAAAAATTCTGCTCAAAAGCCTATAATAACGATCGCACTACCCGCTGTGTTATGTGTAAAAAGATTTAGATCAATATAATTTCATCAAAACTTAATCCGAACAAAAGAATGATTATTAATTCTAGGTAAAATTGTTTTAGTGTGTAAATATTAAGAAAAATGCAATTCATTTTGTATACTAAAGCAAAATATATTTATAAATTTACTCAAATAATTATAATAGTTCTACGTTCTAAGAAAAATTGTCAGTATTTTCAAATTTGGCTGTTTTGTAATACTTAAATCTTAAAAGACAAGGCTACAAGTACTATCGGTTACGCGCACAGCAGCAGAATATTTCTTTGCGAAATTCTGGTTCTTATACTAGATTGGTCTCCAATACGAAACCTTATCGGGTTAATTTTGATTCAGCATGCTTATAACTTTTAAATAGGCTGGATCTTTCCGATGTCTTAAATCTTGTTTGCCTGAACCAAAAGTAAAGAAACGACTCTTGATTTAGGCTTGCTCCTAAACCCGACTGTTTGCAATATAAACTACTCTTATTGAACCAAATAGACTTTCTGCTAAGATATAGCTTGACGACTTTTATTTGGGCACTTATACGTTGCAAAGCCATGCCAAAAAGACGCTTTGAAATATAGCAATCCATGGCTTTACATTATATGAAATATATATCCTAAGTCATGGTCTTGTAATCGAAGAACAAGGAAATATGCTTTAAGATCACATTTCCTAACTTCTTGGTCGAAGTTCGTTTCTAATTGCAGAAAACACAAAATAAAGCTTGGTATTTTTTTAATTTTGCATACTATCTCTTCCCTGTGTAAATTGTAATGAAAAAACGAAAATGTCGTGTGGTTTTCATTTCGCAAGGAATTTACACGTTCTTTATCATTTTAATGAAATTTTGGTAGAAAACCTTTTTAGTATGATTATTATCTTTAAATCGCGTCCATAAATTATAGTAGTTTTTTGATTTAAGTCGTTTGCATATAAAAAATATTTAAAAGTCGGGAATATATTTGATAACAAAGGACTTTTTTTCTATCTAAGAACGCACTAAATTAAAAATTATTATAAATATAGCGTAAAAAAACATATGATCGAACTATATTTCAATTTATAAAAATTTGATAACTTTATAATAAATTAAATTTAAATATTTGTCCTAAGAATTCAATAAGATTCGTTAATTAAAATATTTGCATCTCTTTTGATATTATACTATCTTATGACATTTTCGTAGCCTTTTTTTTGCTTAAATTTTTAGCGAAAAACGTATATTGTATGAGATTAAAATGAATTAGGGTGTGATTGGTTATATTAGATCAGCTTTCGGGTGGCTAACGATGAAATAGCAAGATATATTGATAATTAAACTTTAAAATTTACTTTACTATTTTGGTAAGATAATGCTTTAATGCCTTTTAAATTCTAACATTGTTTATTTGTTAGCCATATAAAATATATACTTGATATAAAATTTTTTTCTAGTTAAGCGTTTGTAAAGTAAATTATTATAGTTTCTAGTCAGAACCTAGTTCGAGACTTTTATAATTCTAAAAAAAATATTTCATTATATAACTGTGAAATAGGATTCAAAAGCTTTTTTTAAATATTGGATTTTGGTTATATTTTTTTAGGTTTAATAAAACCTACTTCTAAAAACGGGATATAAAATACTTTTTTAAAAATGCTGAAACATATTGTATAAAAATGATAAGCCTAATTTTGCTTTTTAAGAATATGTCTTTGAAAATTCATTCATTCTCGGCAATACAGCCGTGTCGAACCTTGGCCTCTCTTAGTAATATCGCCCGCCGATCTTTTTCTAGTGGGTTTGTTTGCTTTCGGGTTCTGTAACAAGGTGGTTTTAAAAGGTGGGTTGTTAGCCCTACCTTCAATCCCAACACGGAGGATCAGTCCGTTTTAGTCGCCTCTTACGACAAGCAGAGAATACACCAAGCCATTTCTGCTTCCGGAATGTTGGGGAATGTCTTTGGTAATAGTAAACATAATATGATTGTTGGGAAGGTATTTATGAAATTGCCTCAAGAGGCAATTTTCTATGCTTGGCTTTTAACATTTAAAGAATTAGCATAAAAATTTCAAAGGGTGCCATTAGAAATTGACCTGAAGGAAAATGTCTTTCTATAAAGCATTATAGAAATTAAGTATATTGTTCGTCTATATTGTAATTTGAGATTGGGGTTATCATTCTTGTGACCATATCTTTTTTGATTTTTAAAGCAAGAAATATAACCTTACGTAAGAAAATAATAAAAAGTTTGCAAGACATGAATATATAAATATGGCAATTTAAGTGTCGCTTACAGAACATAATTTTAGCGATGCAAATTTAGCATGTTATTATAACACAGAACAAAAATAAAATATATTTGCTAAATATACAAAATTTTAAAAAAACGAAACCATCGTATAATATTTAGCCGATAAACTTTATTTTCTTATAAATCACTGCTGATAAAATAAATTAAAAACCGCACTATGACTTTAAATAAAAAATATTGTAGTTGTTGTAAATCAAAGTCATTGATTTTGCAATTAAATAGATTTTGCCATCAAATTTACTTTAAATCGCCAAATTATCATTTTTTAAAGGCTCTGTAAATTGAATTTGCGATTTTAAATGAGAACCTTTTTTATATTTACAAATGAATTTATGAATTTTGGTTCATCTGGGAGGTTTTTTCCAGAATTCTTAAGAAAATAAATCAGGGTGGATGAGTTTAGAACCAAATATTTTTATTTTAAGACTTTAATAACTTTCAAAATGTTTATCAAAAAGCGCTTTTTTTAAAAATTATCTACAGGAAATCTTATTTCTGAAATATTTTTACTTACATTTTTTTTCTAGGATTTTTTATATGTTAAAAATGTTTCGTATCACATGACCGACTAAGCATAGATACAATTTTAATTGTTTTTTTTACATCTGACCAAAGTAATTGCCCTTTTTATTATTTCTTCATTTATATGAAGCGTCTAACAAAAAGTAAAACGACACGTATAAAATTTTCTTCTTTTTATTTACTATTGGAGATCTGAAGGTTGTAAAGGAATATTGTATTTTCAAATCACGAATAGAACACACTTTATGATTTTTCTCTAATAAAATCATTCAATATTCCATTGCATAGATTTTATTCTTTTAAGCTGTGTAGATAAGAGCTATTTGAAGAATGATTTTTACAAAAAAATATAAAAATATAAATCTTACAGCAGTTTGCAACAATATGTGATAAATTTAATACAATAGTTATCTAAAAAATAAGTACTTTTTTTATTGAAATATTTTCTTAATTTATATTGTTTATAATTTAAAAGAGTATATAATATCGTTTTATCATTTCAAAACTAACGATACAAATTTCTCTTCTTGGTAAAAAAAGGTATCTCTTCTGAAGTTTAAAATAGGTTTTAGACGGCACAGAGCTTCTACAAGGCTTTGAAATATATTCGCTGGAAATACTGCCAGCAGAATAATATTCTTCGAATGCCTTTAATCTAAAAAAAATAGCAAAAATAGATAACATTATTCAACAAGAAATAATTATTATATATTGACCACAATTTATACAGCTCTCTGATGAATAGTTATTGCAAAAAAAACAATAAAATTCCGAAAAAAAACGCAAGAGCAATTCTGAAAATTGTCGTATACATAGATATAAATATATTTAATGTTATAATTTCGAAAATATTTGCATTTCAATAAATTTGATTAAGCCTGTTCTTGTTAAACAATCTAAGATAGATTGTATAAACCATATTTTTTAATTTTTTAGAATATAATCCTGTTTAAAATTTTTTAAGAGGTAATGCTAGTGTTTACTATGCATATTTTGTTACATTCATCAGAAATCTCTAGATATATGGGATAAAATGTGAAAATTTTACAAACTAAGTTGAAAAGTTAATTTGTATAAAAAAATATAGGTCGTTTTGAACGTAAAAAACTGAACGGTGTATACATATAGTTTGCAGTCATAGGGATAGAATTATTTTTGTACTAATCGTAATGAATTTTTTCAAGTTCCAATTGCAATTAAAAAAATGATTTTTTTTGTCATTTTCTTAGTGTAAAATATACATGCAAGTAAATTAAAATGCTGAACTTAATCTCTTTCATTATGATATGTTCTAAAGGATATATAGGTATACAAACAAATTCAACAATGTGACTTGAATGTTAAATATCAGTGTGGTTTTTATAAAGCTATTTAGACGAATATAATTATAAAATAATTGTAATATAAAATGTATCATAAGTTTTTGTCAATTTATGTATACTAACAGTAATGATTTTTGTTTGTGTGTAAAATTTAAAAGTTTCTCAATGTGATATAATATTTCTAAAAAAAGCCTTAGTCTAGAATTGGCTTGTAGTTTTCACTTTTAATTTTAACCTTCAAAAAAATACACAACTTTATATATATCTTCGCGTTTTAATTTTCGGTTCGAAATACAAGCTTAAGCTTAAGATTCGAATATTACAGAAAGTTCAATACATTGCGATATTTATAAAAAGAGCATTTTGGTTTTTGTTTACTATGTGATGGAAGAAAGGCTTCTACTTTTCCCAATATCTTTTAGTATGGTTAACAAAACGAATCATAAAATTCTAGCATCTCTTTTAGAATTTTTGTTTCATTTTGAATAGTAAATACATTACTAGTAACTGAGATGTTTTTATTATCAAAAAGCATGTATTTACCTTACGATGAAAACATATTCTATTATATAATCTAAAACATGGTGTTAAAATGTCTTAAATAGTAAACCTTAAAGCTTTCTTTTCGTATTAAAAAATAATATTTACATCTCCTGCAGCAAGGTGATTCATCGGATATTAATTAGCACAGAATCCAGCATATTATCATTGTCCATAGATATTTCATATTACTAATGAAAAACCTTTCTATAAAAAAATAGAGAAAGGCAAAACTTCACTTGTCTAGAGATTGCCATTGCCATAATTATAAGATTTATGCTTATTTTTGGGTAGAAAGTGGTAGTTAGATATGTAAAAAAGTGTTTCAATGAACGTTTATAGTCTTTCATCAATATCTTTTTCTATAAATTTGGCTATTATATCTGTTAAGTCTAGAGTGTAAGCCTTTATTTTATTTTATAATATATGAGAGCGATGGCTCTATATAAGTCTATACCTAGATGTTGATTGACGAAGTTTATCTCTTAAAATATTTGTCATATTATATTATACCAAAGTTTAAATGTTTATAAGCTTAACAGTAATTTATGCACATAATATAAGAAAAAGCTGTGAAACCTAAAAAGTATTTTTTATTATGTTTCTTTTTCTTTTTTTAATTGTTATAATATTTTTTTTATGCATCTGAAATGTCTAAAATTCATGATATTACCATAATATACAGTCTTTAACACCACAAATACAAAAAATGAGCAATTAACATTTTTTATAAAATGGTTTTAACATTCCTCTATACGGTATTGAACGTCTAGAAAATAATTAACGATTAAATTTGAGTAAACAATTGGTTTTTAAGGATTTAGGGATTGTTCAAAGGGCGTTATTAAATTCAAACTGTTTACCTAGATTTAAATACAATTATATTAGATTTAATGAGAGAAATTTTGTTGGTTAAAAGTAAGAATAAACTAAACACATGTATTTCTGTAGAAAATATACCTTTTATTTGATTTATATTTAGCCTGGTAATTTTTTAACTTTTATTCGCTTTATTAAGATTGAATTCCGCTTTATTTACAATCGGAATTTATTATAAAAAAACTACATAAAATTAAAACACAATATTCTCATTTTAAAATTCTGAAATACTCTTGGATACAAGAAATTGATTGCTTAACATCTATGTCATACAAAAAACCATAATAAGATTTTAATATGTAAACATAAAATGTATTGAAATTAAACATATTGAATCTTTCTTAGCTTATAGAATTAGCACAGTTTAACAAGTCTATATTGTTTTTCTTTAGAATTACTATCCTGGTTGCACAAACGTGTAGCAAAAAAATTATATACTTTTACTAGATGATTTCCTTAGACTCCAATGAAGTGAATTAAAAACGAAAATAAATTTCTTTACAAAAAGCCAGTATTGTTATAGATTTCTGACTTTTATACGCAGCATGAAATAGTTAAATAAATATATCAGAAAAGAGCATTTGCTTAATATATCACACTCTAAAATACTTTTTAAGTAGTGGTTTCTTGTGTATCGATAACTAATTAATATATAAATAAAAGCGTTAATAATTATAAGAAAAATTTTGGATTGTAGCTATCTTTATGTATTTGGTACATTTTACTTTTCGAATACTTGTTAAGATTAAAAAAATGAAACTGTGAAATCTTATGTAATAACTTTGTTCGTTGATATTCTGCAGAGGGAATCGACATCTATACCATTATAAAATAATAATTTTTTAAAAACGAAAATAAAGTTACTTTTATACAAAAAAAAATAAATAATCAATTAAAAATCGTACAGTTCATACCATAAGTTTTTAATTAAATGCTGGTTTTTCTGGACTTTTTCTAAATTATATTTCTACATTTTTAAATATGTTATGTAGTTAATAGATTGACTTATTTATTAATATTATAGAATAGTAATTTATCCTTTGTCAACCATAAATAGTATGAGCTGTTTCGTTTAATAAGTATATTCTTTGTCAAAAAGAAAAGACTTTTTCATTTGGGTTTCTATGAATATTGAAAAACAAAGTAATATTCTAAAATATATCTAATAAGCATCTTATACGTATTAAAACAATATCTTATATAATTTTCAAGGTTAACAAAAATATGTAGGCTCTATAAAATCCTCTATAACCTTAAGTTATTGCTAGAGGGCTGACTTTATAGATTAAATATTATACTACCAAAATTAGAGCGTATTTAGATTATTAATAGCTTGCTAGTCTAAAAAAATCATTTTATTCGAGCATTAATGCATTTGCTTATTTTTACGTTGAAATATTCTCAGCTTTAAGGTATTTTTATTGTACTATTACAATTTATTAAAATTATGATATTTGCAAAGTTTTGGTTTATATGATATGGTCTTATTCTATTACTTCTGTGAAATAACTTTATATGCTTAGGTGTTGTATTTTTCATCTATACCGCTTCTCCTTGTCTTTTTAAAGTATTAATGTTAGATCTTCGAATCTTAGTTGCTGTTATCACGCAAAATTGAAAATCGTGAACTTCAAAAAGGCTTACGCTTTATAAGACAAAAAAGTATTCATTTATATACGCAATTATATAATTTTTGATTTACCAATAATTTTTTTGTAACTTTTTTACATTTATCTTATAATCATTTGTAAGAACTTTTAAGACATTTTTTTTATTAATTATCAACTATTTTTAAGTATTACAGATCTCAAGTAATTCTTTCAAGATTTATGCCTTTACAAAAAAATATAGTTAAAATAGATACTGATACGCTACGATCTGAATTTTAAGTTTCTCTAAAATAATGATAAAAATCAGTTTTAATTTAGTTTTTTAAGCTTTTATAATGCCTGATAAAAGCAAGATATATGTTTTATGGATCGTTACCAATAGAATTAGTAAATACATACAATCTTTCTATTAAAAATCGCATTAAAACGGAAATTTGGGTTACTTAAACCAATCTTTTTGAACTTTTGCAGTACTAAATAAAAAAACTCATATTGTAGAATATTAAAAAATTTTCAAATTGTTTTATCAGAATCGGTTTAGTTAAAATAAGATTCCGAAGCATTTAATATATCATCGAGATTTTTTGATAATTATATTCTTTGTGTGATCTATCATAAGAGAAAAGTATACAATAATTTCCGATATATTTTATATAAAACTGCAGTTTTATATGCTTATAGTAAATATATTGGGTTGCGGTATTTTATGTTATTTTGATTTATAGAATTTCTGTATATTTAGAAAATTTTCGGACATATTTCGTTCTGTTACAAATCCAGATGTAAATAAAAAGGCTTAGATAATATTTTTATACTTACTTAAGATTGTTCTGCTTGTCCTGCAAAAGAAAGCGTTTACTAAATCGAAAAAAAAAGGCTTTTTTTCCATTAAGGGGCAGCAAAATGGAACATATATGGAGTTATTATAATTCTAATAATTTGAGCATGAGTATAGATTATAAACTATTTACATGTTTTTTTTTGTAATCTGGTATCATGGTTTATCTTAAAATATATTTAGTTATTATACAAATCTAGTTTAATATCGAAAATTTTTTTTGAATCTAATCGGAAGATATATTCTGTATTTCGCATTCATTTCAAGAACATGGCTACGTTTGAATGCTTTGATTAAGATTGAAAAAAATAGCTATTTAAAGAATACTAAAAGCTATGTTTTTTGTAATTCGAATACATATTAAGAATATATTTGGTTTTTTCTACTCTTATTATTTATTTGAAAGTTTTTTTTCTGGATAAAAATAGGATATGGTATGTTTGGGGCATTCTAGATCTGTGTTTTAAAAGTCTTTTATTGATTCCATGAACATTAAATAAACAACTCGTTGCTCTGATAAGAGGTTATGAATATCATACAAATAAATTTGTATAATGTCACATTATATATGTTTATTATAACATTTTTATTGCTTATTGTGAATTTATTTTAATATACTTAATTTTCTGCCTATATCTTAGAGAAAAATATTCATTGTAAGGATATTTGCGTAAATATGTTGACTTTAATTTTATAAGATAAGAAATTTATAAGCTAAATTGAAAGTCTTTGTTTTTGGTTTGCGCTTAAAGTTTATACATAAAAACTTTTCTAAATAGGCTAGTTATATACTACAAAATTTATTTAATTTTCGTTTTAAATTTGGATTTTGATTATTGTATTTTAGTATGCATCTGCAGTAAAGAATTAAATATCACTAAATTATACTTTTTTTTGTACGTTTAAAACAAAGACTATTAATATAGTATATAGAAAATTTGCACTTCAATAATTTTTTGCAAATTGAAACAAAACCAGTTTACAAAATATTCAATTATATTTTCTAAGAATGATTGGTTTACAATATAAATCTCCATAGTATATGTGTTCGATAAACGGGTAGGACTTATATTTTTGTCAACATTTTGATATGATTGATTTACGAATTGAAATTCGCTTTATCTGAAAAATTAAAAGGTCGAGATTTTATATTAGATTTTTAAATTAGTTGACACATTTTTAAAAGACGCATGAATCTTGGAATTATTCAAAAAATACTTAGATAATGACTGATTTCGAGCGTTTTAACTAAATTTAAACAAGTTATTCAAATATTTAGAGGTTTTAGTAATTTTTTTAAACCGTCTTTAAAAATAGAAAAAAATAGCTAGTTTTAATTCTTTGAAATGCGATGAATATTACTTATTCTTTCATATAGTAAGAAGAAAATAAGTTTTAGAAAAACATTTGAAAGCAAAACCTTACAAATTTTTCTTAATTAACAATATATTTGTTTTCAGAATCAAGCTGTGAGCATTACTTATCGAAATTAATAGTTTTATATTTTATTCGATATATATCAAATTGTAAAATAAATAAAATTTCATGTCTTTTCTATCTAAAAACATATTTGCAATTATTTATAAATGCAATTGCTCACAACGAAATTATACTCCTACTAAAAAATATGCCAAACTTTGTTACTTAGTCAGATATAGGACATAGAAAAATATCAGGCTTTTGAGCTATTAGTTCTTATATAAAGAATTTTATTTTGGGATTTTTATTATCTCAGTACACTATTTTTTTTTTCAATCTTATTTTCTAATTTTTGGCATACTTAGCCTGTTGTATGAAAATAATTTCCACAATTCTAAAAATGACTGGCTAAAAAGATAGGTTTAAAATTTTGGAGTAAATTTCAATTTTTTAAAAAAACCAATTTCTGAGAGGGATTTTTACTGCATTTCATATATACGTGGTTGAACTGAGGACAATGAAATGTTTTCTTTATTTGAACGTTTAATGTTCTACTCAATATAAGATTAAAATTTACGCTTACATTTATATTTTTGAATGTCTTTACTTACATTAAATTAAAACGTTATTTATCGATTATACTAGATAAGAAACTGATAGGGAATATATAGTTCTATTTATGTGCGGTTTGCCATTGCCTTTTGTTTAAAACTTCTAAATCTATGTTACTGTATTCAACCAATCGCATAGTCGGATGTTCTATTCAAATGTAAAATCTTTGTGTTTATCTGCGCATGTTTTTAATACCCGAAATATCAATGATTATTGTGTGACAATCAGGTAATTTCTAACAAATATTTATAAATATGCTTGACTTAAAAATATGCTTAAATTAACAAAAACTAAACTTAAAAAGTTTACACAATTTTTTAGTGGCCGTCAATATTTTAAGAAATGCACTATAGGCTTAAAAATTCTCTTGTTTACTCTTCTTCAGATTATATTTTATTACTCTATTTATAGTTGAGCATGCTGTAATATACGTCTAAGCAAATGTATTAATTTTCTAATTATAAAAAAATTCCTCAAGTTTTTTTGTACAAAAATATATATTGGTACTTATTTATATATCTAACTAGATCTTAAATCAATGATTGGCTCTGTAGAGAAAATCGAGTATTTTTAGGTAGAACTTTTTTAATTAAAGGTTTAAATTGATAGGTAACATTTATAATATGTTGCTTTTAAAGCCTATTAGGGTACAGTACTTTTATAGAATTCATAATTATAAGAGCAGTTAGCCTAAGAGAATTTTATTCATCGTTATAAACCTCATCTATTTTAAATTTAAATTGCATCTTATTAAAAAATATATAGAAAAACTAATATATTTAATAATTTATAAATAAAAACAAAAACTAACAGTTTTAGTGTGTTAGAATGAAACTATAATTTTTGAATACATATCGTTTATTTTGAAAAGGAGAAACAATGGGCTATAAAAATTTAAACCTTATCAGAACAAAGCGTATTATTAATTTATAATATAAAAAAAAATTTTTAGTTGATTTTATGATTAAACAATAATCTAAGTTTTTTGATTTATTCTTCTATAGCTAAAACTAAATATATTTCTATTTTCAAAGAAATATATGAGTTAAATATGCATATATTTTTTGAATACAATTTGTAAGCATTTTTGCTGTTATAAAGTCAATTAATATCCATAGATAAAAATTCATAACAAAATTGAATTTATATTGCTAAAAAAGTCAAAGATACTTTTAAATATATCTTGAATAATAATAGATCCTCATAACAAGAAAGAGTTTTTTGTACAAAGAAAGGTATATCTGTATTTAGACTTCGTGAAACAATACTGGAGGGTCCAATCTGACTTGAAATTGCTATATCAAGCCTTCATGGTACATACATTTTGATTCTATTGAAACTAAGATTTTTGGAATTTTAAAAGACATAAAATTGAATAGATTAGAGAGATTTACTTCATATAAAATTCGTAAGCGAAGTCGAATATTACTTTTTTAAATCTATAAATTTTCTATAAAATACAAAATTTTATCTAATTTTGAAAAACCCATATATCTTCTAGTCGTAAAACTTGTATTTTATTAAGAAATGGATTAAATATACTAAACAAACCATTTTCTTCTAACTGTATACAAATATACGATTAATACTTTCGTCTTGGAATTTCACTATAGGAAACACAATATAAACATAATCCACAAAAAAAGAAGCGACTAAACGCTTTATGAAAATAAATATTCGGTTCTATTATGCTTTTTTTGAGCGTTACTAAATGGAATCTTTAATCATGATATTGATGACTAGACCATAATTTATTTCTCATAAAAAGTTTAGTGTTTTGACTAAATTGAAATATAAATGTATGAAATTCTTCATGGGCTTAATTAAAAAACCATTTGTGAACCAATAAGTTTTAAATATTCAGATCTTTAATTTAATGTTTTTATACGAGGCCTTCTAAGAATGTTTTTTGTAAATAGAGATCGATTATAATTGGATTAACCATATGAATTCAATAATAAATATTAAAGTTTTTAGAAAAATAGGAGTCTATTATTAGATTTTATAAAAATTAAACGCAAGTTTAGTTTGAAATCATAAGAAAAAAATTATGCAAAAAATCAAAAAATATATTCTATGGTACATATTTAATGCACAAACTTAATAATTGTAAAAAGACTTTTCGTTAGAACTTAACAAAACTAAGATGGCTAAAATATATGATTGCAAGTAAATTGAGAATAGGCATAGCAATTTAGTATGCCGCTTATTTTAAGTTGAATAATTTATGAAAATACAAAATGTATGTTCGAATATATATTAATTAAGAAGAATGCAGATCTCATAATTATAACATAAGTAATTAATATGTTTAAGCAAGGGTAAACGAGAAGTTAAACTTGTCTTAGGACACACCTTTGATAAAAATTAATCTATAAGTCTTATTTTCTGATTATAAAATTTAATATTTTGTTTATATTACATCTTAAGCGAATAATATTGAGACAAATTATTCTTTTTTTTTCTTTTAAAAAGAAATAATTTGTGAACAAATATGAAAATTTTGTATATGGCATAATTTAGGCTAGTTAGCTACTGTATCCAATGGTTTTAGCTCAAAGTAATCAATACATGACTTAACTATATCTAAGTAGTTACTTATTGAGTCTTTTGGATATCTTTTGTTTTTTATAATAACTATACAAATTTTCAAAAAAAATTTTAAGGTTTTACTGTGAATATAGAAAAATATCATCGTATATTGATAGACACATGCTAATCTATAGTATTCTTGGCAAAAAAAAATGTAGGATAATTCCGGAAATTTATTTGATATGTTAACCGATACGAGCAAAATAAATTGCGAATATTAAATCTGGTTATCTAACAAAATTTCTTACAGCATTTTAATGAAAAACAATTGATTTGATCGAAACTTGAATCATGGGTATTGTTTGTATAGATAAAAACAATATGTAAATAGATCATAAATTTATTTATTTACTAAACCTAATAATAGAAAACCATGCATTATATTCTATAATTTTGAATTTAAAAAAGATGTTAATTTTCTAAGGTTACTCTAGCATTCATTTTTGATTCATGAATTAAAGTAGTAAACTTTAGTCTAGTGGAGAGAGGATAGCTCAATTAAAAATCAGCTAGTTGGCAATAAGTACGTAGAGTTGGCTTGTGATTCATTATTGCCTTTTTTGAGGGATATAGACCACACTTGATCTATTGGCCAATCCCTATAACTCCGAGTTACAACCGATTAACAAAAACAAATATTAAACTTTAATTGTTCCATCGACACTTAAAAGTAAAATCGGAATGGAATAAGTAAGTAAGTGAGTGAGGTAATTTCAATTTCCTGTATAGTCTGCAAAAACGTTTTGTTGCTCTGATTATTGCTTTTTACGATTCATATAACTATTAAAGTTATATTTAAAATCTTGTAGATATCTGTATTTTAATTCTATCTAACCATATTTTATAGGAGCTTTTCTTTTTCGAACATTCAGGGCAATGTTTTTATATTTTAACCTCGTATCAATATTATTATGGACGGATATTTATTACACGTTTTTTTGTAATATATATTTTTCTTCTTGAATCTGATGCCATAAGCTTTCAGTATTTATATTGAACTCATTTTTTGCTCCATATCAGCCTTTATTGTAAAGTATCACATCTTTTAAAACAGTGGCAAGTTTTATATTTGTTTTCATGACATTAACGAAGTTCTAGGTTAGCATAAATAACTGCTACCCAACACTTTATCAGTACCTACTGCGATACCTATGTCTCGAAGCCTTTCATCTACCAGGTATGTAAAACCTAATTTATAGGCGAGACAGTTGACCGGAGTTCGTTAATGTCGGTTGCATGGATTGTAATCGAAGGCGGAACTTACCCTAAGCTCCACTAAGACTATGCAGCCTTCCCCCTTACTCTACACTTCCTGAACCCAATGAAGTTCTAGCTAAGATATATTTCGGAGAATTAAATGAGTTCCACCTAGACAGTGCAATGTTATACCAACAAGTATAACCTGCTACTTAGCTCTCCCGGCTTTTAATGGTTTATATTTTTATATCTCCCGGGCACTAAGTCTTCTAGCCCGAATGAACAAGGCTAGGTTTTCATGCTTATACATGGCCATTACATATGTGTTTGGCTGCGGCCTTTGATCCAGTTACATAAAACTCACAATAAATTTGTAAAAAAGTTTCGCTATTTCTTAGACCTTTCTTCCTTATAACAATTATCATGGAACAACCGAAGATGTAGTGTGATTTGAGCCTTACCAAAAAAATGAGCAATGATCCTTATACCAGTTTCAGACACTCATTGCCAAGAGAAAGTTTTTTATGTGGTTATCCTCCCTCCACTATTATTTTAAATATGAAATATTATAAAAAAAATTATACTGCAAATTTCCCAGATCGAATGTATGTTTTGGAATTAAATTCAAGAAGCATATTTTTATATAGACTATTATGAGATGGTATACTCGCTCTGTTAGACAAAATCAAAAAAAATTGTTTTATATAAAACGAGATTGATTGGTTCAAGAAAATCTAAAATTTAAAGAAACACGAATATTAAAAAATAAATTATTTTTGAAATGTAAAATTTGTTTTTGAAACAATAAAATTGTATGGGATACAAAAAGTTGTTATTTTAATAAAAATTTTCATCTATTATAAATTATAAAACCAAGAAAATTCTTAGGTTTGGCCACTGAAAGAATACGTAGTCATTCCATATTTTCATCTTCAACACCAAAAAGTTCTTGCGGATAGGAAAACTTAAGATAGTATATAATGTTTGCGAGTTTATTCGTAATAAAGTTTTGTAATAGAAAAAAAAGGATATAGTATGTGACCAAAGGTTCAAATAAACCATAAACCTGTAGAAATTAATGTAACCGAACTAAGTTTCTATACGAACAATAGACTGTGTTACTACTCAAATACTATTAATGCTTTAAAAAAGAAATTTTAAATATACTTTAGATTTTACAAATTACTTTACTAACATAATATTTTTTTCATAGACATATTTTAGTAAGGAAGATCTGACGCTGTCATATCTGAGAAGTCATATCACGGATATCTGCCGATTGGTATCAAGCTAATTAAGGACAACTTCATAAAAGTGTGTCTTGTCACATCTACATAGAATTGTATAGCTTTTACCCTGCGCATATGCAAAATATTCTTCGGTGGCGCTTTACAAATAGTTTTTATGAATGTTACCATAAAAATACATAATTTTAATGAAACACCTAGCGGCTATTCTAAAATAATAGAGAAATAATGATCTTAAGCTGCTAGTTATATAGACTTTTTTTATTTCTTAATTCATAATAGGATCTAGTAAAAATTATTTTTGATATTATAAATGGCTAGGCGTTTAATTTTAAACATATCCTTTGTGTTTTTAAAAGATATATAAACAAATATCGTAAGTCTCAAATATTTTCGAATGTTTTTTCTCAACTTTTTACACCTTTTGCAGATTTTTGATAAATATTTTGAAAGTAGTTTTTTTGCATCACAAATAAGCGTTTATTATGCAACCTATATTTAAGCTTAAGTGTGATATTTGTTTAGCGTCAAGAATAATCTGATACAATGGAATTCAAACCATAATTTGTGTTGTTATACAGTGTATTATATAAAATATGTGGCTTCTAATGTTAGTATTTTAACTTTATCAATCTAGAAATTTTTATTATCATCAGAAATGTTTTTCAAAAGAATTATATTGGATACCTCATCTAATCCGTTCCTTTTAGGCATATTATAGAAGCGAAGAAATTCACAAATAAACTTAACCATAAGTAATATAATAATGATATGTTAATTTTGATAGTATTGTTTTAATTAATAGATAAGTAAAATTTTTATATTTATTTTATTTTGTTCCTTGGTTCGTTAATAAAAAAAAGATTCTATTAATATTTTATCCGAAGATTTTATTTTATTTTAGAAATTTGCCAATTATAATAAAAATAAATGCTTGTATAAAATCGTTAAAAATAAATTTGTGCATTTAATAGTCGTTTTATTATAAATTTCTTCATAATAAAGGTAAGCTTGTAATTTCAAATATAAGCGCGAGCTGCAATGGTTTACTTTTATGTGCTATATATTACGAGATAAATTTGAATGAATGGTTTGCACTCTGGTCGATTCGCACATTATCTTTCGAATTCAGATTTAGTTCAGGGCTAAGATGATAGCCTGATCTTTCTTTGAAAGATTCTAAGAACGCACAAATAAAAATTTTAAAAATATTGAACTCATGCATTGTGTTCTTACCCATAATACAAAACGAAAAGTTTATCCGCAAAACTAGAATCATAAAATGCAAGCCCATGAATCCATATTGGTGTGAAAGCTATTGGCATATATCTAACAGATTACTTTTAATATTATGTTTGTGTTTTATCATACTTGTTCCGTTCATATCTTTAAAATCTGTAAACATAATCAGATATTTACTAATTGCAGGTTTGCAGTAATTTTAAAATTTTTATAACTGCTTTATGAAACTTAAAAATAAAAGAAGTTTGTCAATACTCTTTCTATAAAACTTAATATAATGTTTTATAGTCTAAAACAACAGAAAATGTATACAACATTAAGAACTCTACTTTTGTAATATCTAAGTTTTTATGATAGAAAGATGTTTTCTTATTAAATAATATAAAAATGGTAAAAAACGCACATCATTAAATTCTTGCCAATCGGAATTAAAAGTTTTTCGATATATTTCATTAAACACATTTTTTGCAGAATATAATTTTTATACGGTTTGATTTTTCTCAATAGGTACTAAGTTTGTACTGTAAAATTTCTAAAACTAAAAGAAGGAAGTATCGTTTTGTAATCATAAAATAATTGTGCTACTTTTATAAAAACATTCACATGTGGAATAAATTGATACTTTTGTCTTTATGCGGTAACCACAACATACATTTAATTATTATTAAAACTGTTAATTTTTGTATTAATTTAATTCATTATATTATGAAATGAAACTCTTTTTTAATTGTCAAATTTGAAGTGAAATACATGATACAGTATATTTTCATGATAGAAGATTTGAGAATTTATAAAATAAACTATTTATATTTGCATACGCTCCCAAATATGAAAAATTTAATACGTAATTGTCTTATAATACTATATCTCTTGAATTATATTATTCTTGGTGCTATTATAGAAGTAATTGGATATTATATTGATTAAATTTACTTGTTAATTAATTATGTATGCTTTATTTACTTGTGCATTTTTTTATATCTTGCATTTTAGTACAAATATATTGACAGTAAGATGGGTTCTAACTTAAGTTTGGGAATATTATAATCGAGCTCTATATCAAACTAGTAAAAAATCAAAAATTTTGATAAAATCTCTTTACGATTACAAAAAAGATTTTTTTTTATAAACGTTAATGTCACCGAATACTATAAAAGTTATCAAGTTTTTTAAAAAAAGGTCTGGAATTAAATTTATTTCAAAAAATGCAATGCTAAGAAGTTGGCTAATAAATAAATAATTGCGTAATATAACAAAATCTTTTGGTTTTCCTTTTTAAAGCCACTATTTGTTTTTCAAACTTAATTTTCCTATTTAAATACATCTAAAGTTTTTCTTGTAAAAATTTTCAAATATTCAATCTGCAGAGAATAATTTCTTCATATTATATGGGAATGTATAAATAATAAATGTATTTCAAGTATGAAAGATTTAATAAACTAATAAAAATAATATTTTCGTAAAAAAAGTTTTTAAAATATGTTTAACTGTTTGTTTTTAGAGATAATTTTAAAAATTTGATTGAGGTAAATGACTCAAATAATCTCAATTTTTAAGCATTGCTGAAAGTAATATATAAATTTGTGCAATACTGGATTTAATCCTTGTTAAATCTTTAGAAACAATTTAGACTCTAAAGAAATTTCTGTATAAAGTTAGTTCGTTTAGTTTAGTGTTATCTTCAAGACTAATAAGCGCTCTCAAACGCATATTTATAGAAAAGGATTCTAAATTTTCATATGAAGTAAAAGTATAAAGTTGCATGCCAGCGAAATAAATATGATGGCATGTATATGGAATCGAAATGTTTACTTGATGAAAAAAACAGTGTATATATAAATAAATGCTTCGTAATTTATCCACATTTTTCATATGCAAAATTTTAGGGAGGCTTACATCTGAGTATCATATAAAAATTTAAGAAATAAGTTAAAAACTGCTTTAAATGTCGAACGTAAAATATTTAATCAATTGAATGAAGTGCTTTAATGTTACACTAAAGCCGAAAATCCCGCATTAAGAAGAGAGTTTCGAAAGTAATGATGCGTCTAAAGAAAGCTTAACTTAACCCATTAATGTTATAAAACAATTGCTAGCAGTCTTAATTATAATATATGCCTTTTTATTTAAGCATAACCCTAATTTTTTTATACCTACTATACCTAGTATCAAACCTTTTTGCTTCCATTTGAAGGATATATTTTGGTTACCAATGTTAGGTTTACAGGATATAAATTGGCTTAAATTGCAGAACAGCTTATATTTAAAATAATATTATCATAATATAATAATTTTGTCGTTTCAAAATGATTTGGAATTGTATTATAAAATCTCGATTACTGTGTAAAAATTATAGAAGGAATATGTCAGATTCCGATCTTTATTGCTATTATAATTAGATTAGTAAAATACATTTAAATAAATACTTAATTTTTAATTATATAGTCAATTAGAAATAAAAATGTACATAACCTATTTGTCTTTTATCAAGTCGCAAATAGTCGATTTTTAGCTACATTCGGCTCAAATTTTTTTAATAGATCGATTTTATAATTCTAGATTTAAATTTTAATATCTAGGATTTTATTTTCTGCATATATATTTTCTTTTGATATTTCAGAACAGTCTTGGAAGATACACTGAATTTTTCTATTGTATGACAAATGAATATAATTTTATTTTAGTCCACTGTTAAGATGCTAAAGTGTCTCTAATCTCAATTATGTTTGATAGAGCAATAATATATATTGTGTGAGAAGAAATAGAATTATTTGTAATAATATTTATAAAATTGAATATTTGCTTAATATTTCAATGCTTATCTATTATAAATTATTATTTCTATAAAAGCGGCATGTTAAATATTTTATAAATAGGTGTATTTGTAGATTGTGTTTAATAGACAGTTTGTATATTCACTGCGTATTTACAAATTATTTAGATTAGATGGTTCTCAGAAATTCGGCTGGTAAAATTTCATATTAAAATATCTATGTTATTTATTATGTTAAATGATGCTAATATTTCATTATTGCTATGATTATTGTGCTTTTTTAGTTCCGTCTGAAGTGATTTAAATTTTTTCATCAAATTTTAAATATGCTTTCTTAACATCATGCATATTTGTTTGATATAAAATATCTCAGTTTGTAAATATTTTAATTGAATAAGTTAATATTAAAGATAGTATTTTTGTACTTGTCAGATTTATGGCTAAGGTTTTTAGGTGATTTGTTTGAGAATCTTAGCAAAAATAATTTCAGAGTATAAATGATGATTTATTGCTTTACATCTAAAATACACCTTAAATACATTTAAAGCATGTTTCTTAAATTTATTCTTCGGAAAAACTGTTATAGATATGTGTTTTTTGGATAATTTTAGTATATTCTAACTGGTCATATTTTTAGTATCGATATGGTGATTATAAACGTGCTTAACGGCTAAGTTGATAGGCTTATTTCTAAAAAATTAATGGGATAAATGTATCATGAAATTTTTTAATTTAATTCAAATTCGATAAATATCTTTGTTTGCCTTAAATATTTTAAAACCGCTTTTTAGCAATGGTTTTCCTGGGAACGCATTAGAATGACTTGTCTTTATAAGCAAATTGTCAAATTGCTAATTATTTTCAGTCTTTTAAGATTATTTGCTTAATCATATTCTAGTAAACTAACTATTAGCGTTTATTTTTGTAAATCTTGTTTTAAAGAAAACTCGACTGTTTCTAATTTTAATTCTTGACGTTACAATAGACTTAAAATAAAAGCTAATTTCTAATTTTAAAATACTGATATCATTGTCAAAGAATAAAGTAGCTGAGCCCATATCAATTTAGATCATTTATTGTCTAAGGATTTTAATTTTTTTTAAGGTTAAAATAAATCCAGCTGTTAATGTTGAGATTGATAATATATCTTAGATGAAAAAAAAGGCTTTTCTAAAACAAATTGGTTCATTTGTTTTGAAAACAATCTAATTAAAATAACTTTTTCATAGGTATTGCAACTTCATAAATTTCATTAATACGAGTATTTTTTAGTATAATCAAATTTAATAGAATAATGTTTACATATTTAAATATTTTTGTAAGTTTTTGTTTTCATTCCTTTTTACGAAAAAAATTGTCAAGAATTTCACATTGAGTTTCTAATATAAGATTTGAGAACTTGAAATTGCTTAATACACAGTTTCAAAAAATATACTTGCTAACACTAATATCCATAGTACGTTTTCGTTTGTAATTTTTTTTACAAAAATTTTTTAAAAATTATTTTAATAAAAAAAATATTTAATTTTAAAGTACATTGTACTCTTTGTTAATAGATTAATGATTCTTTATTAGTCGTTTTCTTCCGTTTATAAATATCATATATGGCGAACATTTACGTTTTAAAATTCTTTTGTTCTTTTCCGAAAACTTTATTGCTCGAAAAACTCACCATTTTCGTTCGTTGGCATAATGCCAGCAGAATAAAGTTTGGTTTCTAAAAGTTAAAAATTTGAAGGTTATTTGAATTAGAGCATGGTGCATGCAAAATAAAGCAAATGTATATATATGTGTAAATCATATTGGAAGCTAAATATTATAATTATTTGCTGTTCAAAATTAGAATTCACAATATTTTAAAGGTTCTTATGAAATCTTATGATTTTTCATATATTATTCACATCAAACTAATTTAAATTATTTTATATCTATCAGTAAAAAAATTTTTTTTGAAAGCTGATTCTAATCTTATTAAATTAGTAAATATTTTTTTATTTGTTTTTAAAGATTTTATAATTATTTAGCAGTGGAGGGAGGATAACCACATAAAAAACTTTCTGCTTGGCAATGAGTGTGTGAAACTGGTGTGAGATCATTGTTTGGATTTTTGGTGGGAATAAAACCACACTACATCTTCGGTTTTTTATAGGAGTTGTTATGAGGAGGAAAGTCTACGAAATAACGAAACTTTTTCAAAAAAATATTTGTAGTTTTTTATGTAACCAGATTGCAGACCGCAGCTGAACATGTAGGTAATTGCCATGTAAAAGCATGGAAACCTAGCCTTGCTCACTCGGGTTAGAAGACTTAGCGCCTGGGAGATATAAAACAAAAAACCATTTAAAGCCAGGAGAGCTAAGTAGCAGGTTATACCTGTTGGTATGACATTGCACTATCTAGGTGGACCCCATGTAATTCTCTGAAATATATCTTAGCTAGAAGTTTATTGGGTTCAGAAAGTGTAGAGTAAGTGGGAATGCTGCATAGTCTTGGGGGAGCCCAGGGGGGGCTTCGGCCTTCGATCACACTCCATGCAACGGACATTAACGAACTCCGGGCAACTGCCTCGCCTAGTAATTAGGTTCTACACACCTGGTAAATGAAAGGCTTTGGGACGTAGGTATCGCAGGTGTTACTGATAGAGTTTTGAGGTAGCAGTTATTTATTCTAAACCTAGAACTGGGTTAATGTCATGAAAACAAATATAACACTTGCCCCTGTTTTATAAAAGATGTGATATTTTAAATAAAGATTTTATAATTATTTAGTACCTTTGGTTTTAAAATATAAATATATTTTTTTCCATTAAACTATTTTCTAATTATTGTTTTTATATTTATTATATATAACAATATATTTTATACAAATAAACTTCATAATATGCAACATTTTAGTTCTGTTTTAATGGCCAAATCAAATCTTTTATGGTCACATATACCAATAAAATTTTTGAAATTTGAAAAAAAACGGTTTTTCCATATAACTTTACACTTGAGAATTTCTAATTAAAGTCGGTTTCTTAAAAATAATAAATTAAACGTCTCGATTCAGAATTAAGAATATATTTACAATTATATTGAAACTCCAAGATCGTCGAAATTGCAACTAAAAACATTTTTTTCGAAACTGCTAATAAACTAAATTTAAGGTAATAATTGTCAATTCTTTGTATTTTCTAAAAAAAAGCCATAAAAATGTCAAGATTTATCTGTAAATCATAGATTCACGCATTTTTCTATATCTAAAGAATACTATGTAACATATTTCGCTTTTTCTATTATTATATTGCAAGATTCGTAAAACGTCTTATGTAAGCATTCTTAGGTCTTTGGAGCACATCCGATTCATTTATACGATATTTTACCTATAAACAGCTATTTCTCAATTCTTCGGATAATTTAAACAACATAACAGACTTACATTCCCTCATACGCAACCTAAAGAAATCTCTTTATGAACGAAAAAACCACATAAAAATCTTAAAAAGGTTCAGAAATGAATAGCAGCGTACATCTATCACAATCAACAGCCAAGAAAGTGTTAAGAAAAAAATACACAAACGATAGATCGTCAAATTTTTTAGCTCGATAGAAATAAATTCAAATATAAAATAAAATTTGAATGTTTAATTTAAAAAACAAAAAATAAATTACGAATGAACCACAAGTCTTTTGAAGAATTGATAGTTTTCAAATATAATCTACTAAGAACTTAAATAGCGCTGGGAATAAATTTCTTTTGAATGAATGAAGCTTAATGTTTCTAGGAATTATATTTATATAATCGGTTTTTCATTGAATTTAATTGCTTTCGACTTTTAAATTGTTATTCATATGACTTATAAAATTAGAAACGCGTTCTAAGTTTAATAAAATGTAATACCGCCTCTTTTCTATGTGTATTTAGACTATGAAAGCCATTTAAAAACAATTCTTAACTTAGAGACATATTAAACATTTTTAAATATTTCGATATCGCGATTTTAAATATTTTGATATTGAACAATTTATAAGATTTTAAATTAAAAATTAAAAATTAATAATTAGGAAGATTCTTAAATTAAAAAAATAAATTTACATTTTTAGGTTTAACAGTCTATAATTTAAGAATTATTTAAAAGAGTTGTGAATTTGAATTTTAACGAATTTTTCTTTAAAAAACAATTTTCCTATTAATATTATGTAAAAGCAATAAATTTCCCTTTTTAAAAAGCAATTTGTAATGTAAAGATACCAACATTAAAAATCATTTGCTTATCTTAAATCTAAGATTAGTTTGGGAATAAATGTTGAAATTTTGATGAAATAAGACTATACTATTTATAAGGCAATTCACCTAAATCTGTAGTTACATCAGATTATTGAGAACTGGGAAAGTAAGATTGCTTATGTATATTTAAACTCTTATTTTTTTTAGCTTATAATATTTCCTTCTTGGAAATCATTTTATTTTAAAAATTAGTAAAGCAAATATTGATTAAATTAATTAATGTTTAATTTTTAAATATAGCAATAATTTATAAAATAAGGAAATATTATAGCGTTAATAATTTATTACAATCTTTAATTACTTAAAATATATTTGAAAATTGACACATTAATTAAGATAAGTTAATTTTATTATAATTATACTGATTTATTGTTGATAATAAAATCAACAGAGATAAATTTAAATAAAGTATAAAATCTTAACAAAAGCATATACATCTCATTAATATCTCCATCCAATTCCCTTACTCATTCATATAATATAAAATAGTACTAAAAATTAAATTTATAATTTTTTATTTACAATAAATTACCTTTTTTTATCGCTTTATAATTAAGAAAAGTTCCATTTGAAATAAAATTATAAATTTCTTTTTCATTTTGAACTTTTAAATTGGTAAATTCAAAATTATTTTCATTTATTTTTCCTTTTCCATTTTTAATGACTTTTCTTAAATCTTTTGTAATAAATTTTTTTTCAATTAAAAAATTAATTTTATTGAAATAAAAAATACCATTTTGAGCATTTTTATAAATTTGATAAGGAACGTTATTTCCCCCGGAAATATTGTCACCTTTTATAAAATAATCCTTTTCTTCTACTGAAGGTACTTTAATTAGTTTTTTATACCAAGAATAAGACACAACTTTAACTCCGTTCAAAATACACAATAAATATTTTAATGTTCGTAAACAACAACCATTTTTATCGATATTTACAATCAGATGTGTAATTGAAGAGGAATATTCGGATTTTATTTCGATTGGAATGTTTAATTTATTTTGTAGCGACCAGAAGGTTTTTGAAATAAAAATATTTTCTTCTGAAGACAGTCCACTGGTTAGAAATACGAAGGCATCTAAATTTGTTTGATTTTGTATTTCGGGTTGAATTACCTGATTTGGAGAATTTTGGAGAGAAATTTTTATATTTTTTGGGGGTTCGGATTTTAAATTTGGCAAGAAGTTGTTTTGATTTTCTGTTGAGTTTTCGTTTTTTGTGATTTTATTTTTCCATGATTTTGTTGTCAGTGAAATAATTGGGTTTTTAGAAGATTTTTCAGGTGAAATTTCGTGTTTGGTTTTTTTGTGAGAATCGATATTTTTATCTTCGATTGAGTTTTTAATGTTTTTTAAAATTTTTGATTCGGAATTTGGATGATCTTCTGTTGTAATGATGGGGTTGGTTTCATTTTCGGTAATTTTTATACCATCGAAACGGTTTTTAGAAATTTGCTTCTCATTTTTTTCTATAATTTCTCTACCATTTTTACTCATTATATCAACAATTTGATTATTTTTATTTAAAATTTGCTTCTCTTTTTTTATAATTTCTGTACAATTTGTTCCTACTTTATCAATATTTTCATTATTTTTATTTAAAATTTCTGTAAAATTTGTACTAATTTTATCAATATTCTCGTTATTTTTATTTGAAATTTTCTTCCCAGTTATATCGTATTTCGATTCCTTTATAAGTCTAGATGTTCTCTCTTTATCTCTTAAATTCATATTTTTATCAAAACCTGTAACACATAAGGTTTCTTTATTTTTAATTTCCTTTTCTTTTGGAATATCAGAAGATACAGATTGAGTGAATTTACTTTCGTTATTACTTTTCTGTGTTGAAACGGGACTTGTAAACGGAATAGCAAATGAAGATTCAGCCAAAGTAGAAATCGGTTCATTTTCATTATTTTTTTTATTTTCCACCGCATTTTTTTCTTCACCAAAAAACATATTTTTTAAATTCATAATTTCTCCTTTCAAATCAGAAAATTCCTGTTTGCCTTCTTTTTCAGATTCGTACTTATATTTATAAAGATTATTCTTCACACAAATATTTTCCTCAAAAACTTCCTGACTTTCCACCCAAATATCTTCTTTTTTACGATAAATTTTAAATTCATTTAATTCATTACAATTACGACTAAGTAAGTCATGAAGAAATGTATATACATGTATATCAATACCTATACTATGTTTAGAACATATTTTACAACTTAGTGTATCACATTCAGAACATAAAAGATGTCGACATTGTATTTTCATTTTTGTAATTTTATATTTGAAACAGTTTTTACATTTTGTAAGCGATAAAATTCTATTTAAATGAGAAATACTTCTATCACTGGTATTCATAAGGGAGGGGGGTGGCGTTGTATTTCATCTTTTTAAAGAAAAAAAATATTTTTAATATTTTTATTGGTTTTTTTGTCAAATATTTGAGTTAAATTATTTAAAGAAATTTTATTTTAAAAAAATATTTGATTTTTATACTTTGAGTGAAATATAAACGTATTTTGTTCTAAATGTGTAACATGGTAAAGTTATCTAAAATATATTTGTATTTCTAGGAAGCGTTAGGCTGGAAGGTGGATAACCACATAAAAAACCTTCTGCTTGGCAATGAGTATGGTAAACTGGTGTTAAGATAAATTTTTGGATTTTTAACGGGAATATAAGCACACTACATCTTTGGTTCTTCCATGGGAATTGTTATGAGGGGGAGAGGTCTGAGAAATGGAGAAACTTTTTCTACAAATTTATTTGTAGTTTTTTATGTAACTAGATCGGAGACCGCAGCTGAACATGTAGGTAATTGTCATGTAAAAGCATGGAAACATAGCCTTGATCACTCGGGTTAGAAGACTTAGTGCCTGAGAGATATAAAAATAAAAACCATATAAAGCCAGGAAAGCTAAGTAGCAGGTTATACCTGTGGTATGACATTGCACTGTCTAGGTGGACCCCATGTAAGTCTCTGAAATATATCTTAGCTAGAATTTTATTGGGTTCAGAAAGTGTAGAGTAAGTGGGAATGCTGCATAGTCTTGGGGGAGCCCAGGGGGGGCTTCGGCCTTCGATCACACTCCATGCAACGGACATTATCGAACTTCGGGCAACTGTTTTGCCAATTAATTAGGTTCTACACACCTGTTAGATGAAAGGCTTTGGGACGTAGATATCGCAGGGGTTACCGATGGAGTGTTGGAGTAGCAGTCATTTATTCTAAACCTAGAACTGCGTTAATGTCATGAAAACAAATCTAACACTTGCCACTGTTTTAAAAATATGTGATATTTTTGATTAAACTTTAACTCTATGAGAAATACACTTTTTTATTCTTATAAACTGTATTTCAATATAAATATTGAAATAAAATGTTGTTAGTATTTATTCTCTGTATTTCTTCCAACTTTTATGTCAAAACTACTTATTAGAATCTTATTAGAGTCAGTATTTTTATATGCTAACTAAAAGGTATATTCCAATAATTTTATTCCTTAGAAACTATATATTTTGTTGTTCTCTTACCTGAAAAATAATAAAATATTTCTTCAAAGACTATCCGAGTAGTAAAAGAAGTTTTGAGCAAACTTTTATGGGTTTTGACACCCCTTCTTTATTTATAACACTTCTTTAGTGTGTTAACACCCCTTTATTCACTCGATCCTCTTCTCTATTCTTAACACCCATTTATTCCCTCTAATTCTTCTATATTATTAACACCTCTTTATTTCGATTACACTCTTCATTATTCTTTACACCCCTTTATTCACTATAACTCTTCTATATTCTTAACACCCCCTTTATTTCCATCATACTCTTCTATATTATTAACACCCCCTTTATTTCCATCATACTCTTCTATATTATTAACACCCCCTTTATTCACTATAACTCTTCTATATCATTAACACCCCTTTATTTCCATAATACTCTTCTATATTATTAACACCCCCTTTATTCCTATTCTCTTTTATTTATTGTAAAATATTTTGTAAACAAACAAATGATAAAACAACCAAAGGAATTGATTAGAAATATTTTAAAACATTCCATGCAACTCTCTCTTGTAACTTTCAAAATATCAAAACAATTTCATCCGTTCTTCTTATTTTATTCCCTTTTAGGAACATTATTGCTATTTTTACCTTTAACCCCCTTTATTTCCTTCCTCATAGTTAACACCCTTTTACTTGTTAGTACTCTTATAGATAACACCCCTCTCTTATATTTAACATACGGTTATACTTTATCCTTGACTTACCTAACAGTAACCAATCTAAGTATAACAACACTTAGAAAAGAAAACATCAATTTATTAACAAGAATAGAAACAATAACCATTTTAATGTCTCTAATACTTCCATACAACAACAAAACGATATTTATAGTTTATATTTTCATACAATATTTAAATATAAAAAATTTAACCTTTCCACCTGTCATATCCTATCATAATACTGTAGCTATAGAAAGACTTTATATTACACTTTGTATGTTGTATGGTAAAAATTCGTACAATTTAATTACTGAGGAATATAAAACAGTTTTAGATTTTTATTATAATAGAAAACAAGAAATACCTTTTAATGTTACTTTATCTTTTTTCTACTTGTTAACACCCCTTTTGCTTATAAATACTTCTTCTATTGTTAAATATGCGGTTACTTTTAATATTCTTGTTAATTTACAGTTATTTGAATTGGCTTCTTATTGTTGTTATCTTATGTGTATTTTAAGGTGTTATTTATTTGCTGCTTTGTTTGGACTATTAGGTAGGTGGGAGGGGCACTGTAGTGGGAATAAAGGGTCAGTGGTCTATTTTACGTTTATGAAAATAATGTGGTTATTAATAATAAGCGTAGTAGTAGAGAAGTGGTAAAAGATTGTAAGAGTAGCGATGTGATAGAAGTATAGTGAGAGACGTGGTAAGAGGTAGTGATATAATTAAAAATTGTCAGTAATACAATGGTTACTTGGTGGTAATTACATGTAATTATAATTGGTTTATTTTAAAAGTAAAACTTTAAAACAAAGAGATTAGACCAGAAAAACTAGTATTGACAAGTCAGAAATTAATAAAATACAAAGTAATAATGAAAATCGTTCAAATAAAATACAAACTAATAATGAATATCTTTCAAATAAAATACAAACTAAAAATAAATATATTTTAAATAAAATACAAGGTAGTAATGAATATATTTTAAATGTAAATATACCTACAAGGAATAAACTTATGTCTAGCATATATTAGTAATAAGCCCTCAATTAAAAATAAATTAAAGCTTTATACCTCTTAAGTTTATTTTATATTTTCTCTTTTTTTTGAATTTTTTATATTTTGAGTCCTTGCTTTGATTTTGGTTATTTCCTTAACAATTAAAGTCTAAAAATATTTTTTTGGTTGCACCTTCTTCCTAATTAAATAAAGACTTAATAAATGGAAAATACGATGTATTTTCCACATTAAGCATCAATAATTTTATGCATTTATCTAATCTAATCATTAATCTTAACCAAATCCTCTTTTTAGATTAAAAAATATTATCTGAAATGAATACTCATTTCTATATTTTTTTACCGTATAAAGAGTATATCAGGGTACATAATAAATCAATAAGTTACGAACCTATCGCATACAAGAATTAAATTAATACTACTTTTATAAATAAGAGCTAACTCATTAGCTAAATATTTCTTAATTCGTGTATTTTTAAAATTCAAATACAACCTTACAAATTAGAAAGTCAATAAGTATAATCTTACTAATCTTCCTATCTAAAATAAATATATCGGGTCTATTATTCCAAATTTTAACATGAGTTTTTATTCTGGTGTCCACTCTTATCTCTGCATACTCATTCTCAATAATTTCCTTTATGCAAATACAAGGGCTAAAATAATTTATTTTTAAATTTTAAATTTTAAGGTTTAAGATTTAAGGTTTTTTATTAAATTAATTATAAATCATATTATATACTCTAACCTAACCTAACATATAATAACGTTTTATATTTAAATATTTATAGTCGAAACCTTATAATTAAATACCTATAAATTACTTATAATCCAAACCTTATAATTAACTTAAAATTAAATATCTAGATTCTAATATTTATTAAAAACATAAATCTAAATACTTATATTTCTAATAAATGCTTATGTTTCTAATACAATATATAAAGACTATAACTTAACAATCCTAATACCAATACACCCTTCACTCCCTAGAATTACCCAATACAACCCTTAAATCCCTAGAATTACCCACATCAACTCTTCACTACCTAATAACACTTTTTTTTTAGCAAAATATTTATTTATGCGTTTATGCATAAAAGTATAAATAAATGTAAAATTTAAATTCGCATGATTGAAACAGAACAAACAATTCTTTCAGAGCAGATGAAAGACTCAGAAGAAGAAACCTTACACCCAATCGATGACCTGTCAAACTTTGGTATTGCAAGTCAAGACATCCTTAAACTAAAACAAGCAGGCATCTGTACACTGAAAGGACTAACAATGCACACTCGTCGTAATCTTATAAAAATCAAAGGTATGAGTGAAACAAAAGTAGATAAAATGAAAGAAGCGGTCCATAAATTCTTTGACTCTTCTTTAACACCTACCACCTCATTTATGACAGCCTCTCAATTTAACTGTCGAAGAGAACAAGTCCTTAAAATATCCACCGGATCGTCAGATTTTGACACCCTTTTAAACGGCGGTATACAAACTATGGCTATAACAGAAGTATTTGGAGAATTTAGAACAGGAAAAACACAACTTTCTCACACACTCTGTGTAACCGTACAACTACTCAATTCCACATACAAAGCTGCATTCATAGACACAGAAGGAACTTTCAGACCAGAAAGACTTAAAGAAATAGCAATTAGATACGATTTAAACCCAGAACAAGCCTTGGAAAATGTAATTTATGCACGAGCACACAACTCAGAACATCAAAATGATTTATTGATACATTTGACAAATAAATTTATTGAAGAACCAAACAAATTCAAACTATTGATCGTAGATTCTGTAATTTCTTTGTTTAGAACAGATTTTGTTGGAAGAGGAGAGTTGGGAGAAAGACAACAGAAATTAAATACTTTTTTAAGTAGACTTCTACGTATCAGTGAAGAATATAATTTGGCGGTTTTTATTACCAACCAGATGATGGCAGATCCTTCAGCCACCCTTTCTTTTGTTGCAGATCCTAAGAAACCAATAGGTGGTCATGTCTTAGCACATGCTAGTACAACAAGGATTTATTTAAGAAAAGGAAGAGGAGAGACAAGAGTAGCAAAGATTTATGACTCACCTGATGTTCCTGAGGCAGAGGCTGTTTATGCTATAACAGTAGGGGGAATAGATAATGCAGTAGAGTGAGATAAAGGGGTGTTAGATATAGTGGTTAGGGTTATAGGGGTATGGATGTAACAATAGGGGGAATTGATAATGCAGTAGAGTGAGATAAAGGGGTGTTAGATATAGTGGTTATGGTTATAAGGGTATAGATGTAATAGAAGGGGGTGTTAGTATACTGGAGTACTGCTGTAAAGGGTGGAAGTATATAGATATATTAATTAAAAGGGTGTTAAATATAAGTAGTATGATTAAAAGGTGTTAAATATAAGTAGTATGATTAAAGGGTGTTAATAACAATACATATAATTAAAGGGTGAAAATAACAATACAGATAATTAAAGGGTGTTAACTAATATACCTATCTCTCCCTTCCTCTCTCTTCTATCTTATCTCTTCCTTCTTATCATTTCCTTCTTATCATTTCCTTCTTATTTCTTAGATACAAGACACCCTAAGAAATGACAAACAAAAATAAAACAAAAGACAAACCAATAGGAGAAAAACCATTAGGAGACAATCCCTCCAACCTACATAAACATAATCCATCCAACCCACATAACCCACACGTTGACAGTAACTGGCTCTCAATCGGTGAAGTCTCTAAGCTTAATAACATACACCACACAATAAACACCCCTTCTGTCCTATCAACTCACCTCTCTTCTTCTCCTGCCTTAACAGTAACAAGATTCCCTCCAGAACCCAACGGTTATTTACACTTAGGACATGCAAAAGCAATAAATCTTAGTTTTGAATATTCTCTTATAAATAACGGTGTTACTTATTTAAGATTTGATGATACGAATCCTAGAAATGAAAAAGAAGAATTTTATAAAAGTATTGTTAAAGATGTAGAATGGTTAGGATTTAAACCTTTTAAAATAACATATGCTAGTGATTATTTTGATATTCTTATAGATTATGCTTTTAAGCTTATTGATAAGGGAAAGGCATATGTGTGTCACTTAGACTTAGAAACAATGAGACAAGGGAGGAGAGTAGGTTATAGTATGTTAGAGGGTGATAATGATAGGGATATATTAGAGGGAGTGGAGGGTAATAATGATATATTAGAGGGTGATATAGGTAGTGGTAATTATAACCCTGTTAGTAACAGTAGTAATAAACAACAGGGTGTTAACAATCTATCAAGTAAACAACAGGGTGTTAATGATAAGGCTAGTAATTATAACCCTGTTAATAACAGTACTGATAATTATAAGGGTGTTAACAATCTATCAAGTAAACAACAGGGTGTTAATACCAATTCTACCAAACAACACCCTACTAATCCTAACCCTAATACTAACCCTAACCCTAATACTAACCCCAACCTCAACCTTAACCCTAATACTAACCCCTCTATTAGTAAACCTACACCCTCACCCTTTAGAGATAGACCTATTGAAACCAATAGGGTGTTATTTAAGGAAATGATAGAAGGTAAATGGAAAGAAGGAAGTGCTTGTTTAAGACTAAAAATGGATTTAAACTCTACAGACCCTTTAATGTATGACTTAGTAGCATACCGTATAATAAAGGGTGTTAGTCATTACAGAACAAAATATAAATATAACGTATATCCTTCCTATGATTACACCCATTGTATATGTGACTCTATAGAAAATATAACCCATAGTTTTTGTAGTAGAGAATTCTTTATAAGAAGAAATGTCTATTATTGGGTTTTAAATGAATTAAATTTATTTAAACCTTTTCAATGGGAATTTAATAGGTTAAATATTAAAGGTGTTATTCTTAGTAAAAGAAAATTAACTGATTTAAGTATAAAGTATAATAAATGGGATGATCCTAGGTTATTTACTATATGTGGGTTAAGAAGAAGAGGTGTTACTAAAGAAAGTATTAATAGATTTGTTAAACAGTGTGGTCTTACTTACTCTTATACTGTTATTGATAAGAAATTATTTGAAAGGATTGTAAGAGAAGAATTGAGTGTTATTTGTAAGAAGGTTATGTGTGTAGTAGAAGGGTTAAAGGTACTGATAGTTGATAAGGGTGTGTTAGAGGGGGGTGATAATGATAGTAGGTTGGAGGGTGTTAGTGATAGTAGGTTGGAGAGTGTTAGTGATAGTAGGTTGGAGGGTGTTAATGATAAGAGTAATGAATTAGAGGGTGTTAATGATAGTATTAATAAACAACAGGGTGTTAAAGACAGTATACATAATCAAAAGGGTGTTAATAACAGTACTAATAAACAACAGGGTGTTATTAACAACCATATAGAACAACACCCTGTTAACAATCTATCTAATAACAATACCCTTTATGATAAAGCCTCTTCCCTTCTTGGTTATACTATAACACCCTCTAACTCAGAAATATGTTTCATAGAAAATAAAGACTTTAATTTAGAAGGAGGAAGTAATTTTTATAGATTGTCTAAGGACAGGTGTATGGGATTGTATGGTTACTGTACAATAAAATACAAAGGTATGATAGAGTGTGAGGATAGTGAGGGGAGTGTTAGTAATAATGATAATATAAGTAATACTATAAGTAATCTAAGTATTAGTAATACTAAGGATATAAGTAATACTAAGGATATAAGTAATACTAACCCTAACCCTAACCCTAACACTAACCCTAACACTAACCCTAACACATATACTAATAACACCCCCTGTCTTGTTGTTGAGAAGTGCCTGTGTAAGGCTAAGAAGTATGTCCATTGGGTTAAGGAAGAAGAATATAAAGAAGTAGAAATAAGAATGTATGATTATGAGAATGGAGGGTTAAATATATTTAAAGGTAAAATAAGAATAGAGGATTTAAAGGGTGTTAAAATAGAGGATAAGTTTCAATTTATGAGGGTTGGTTATTTCTGTTTGGATGAGGAGAGTGATGTTAGTAAAGGGAGGTATGTGTTTAACTTAACAGTAGGATTAAGGAATGTAGTGTAGTTAAGGGGTGTTAGTAAAGGGAGGTATGTAGTTAAAGGGTGTTAGTAAAGGGAGGTAGTGTAGTTAAAGGGGTGTTAGTAAAGGGAGGTAGTGTAGTTAAAGGGTGTTAGTAAGGAGAGGTAGTGTAGTTAAAGGGGTGTTAGTAAAGGGAGGTAGTGTAGTTAAAGGGTGTTATTATAAAGGTAATATGGTAGAGGGTGTTAGTATATTTACTAGTAGATAAGAGGGTGTTAGTATTATTACTAGTAGATAACAGGGTGTTAATCATGTACTAATAAATAACAGGGTGTTAATCATACTACTAATAAATAACACTAGTAATAAGGAATAGAAGAGTGTTATTTATAAAGAGTGTGTTGTAATAACACTTATAGGCTTAGTTATAATAAAGGGTTATTTTATTAGATTTTTAAAGGTTATAATTAACATGTATTATTAGGGTTATTTTAGTATTTAATACTTATTGGTAATAAAGGGTATTAATACATATTTTTATAAGTAGTATTAGTATTCATATTAACACCCCTTTAATCAACCAGTGTATTACCAACACCCCTTTATTTATCAATACTAATACTAACACCCCTTTATTTATAAATACTAATACTAACACCCCTTTTTTATTAAGTAATACTAACACCCCTTTATTTAATGATATTATTGCTTAATACCCCTTTATTTATTATACTATTACTAACACCCCTTTATTTATTAATACTATTACTAACACCCCTTTATTTATAAATACCAATAGTAACACCCCTTTATTTATCAAATGTATTGTTTAACACCCCTTTATTTATTAAATGTATTGTTTAACCTCTCCTATATATCTATTTCTTTTCTTACCTAACACCCTCTTATTTGTATACCTGTTTACTAACACCCTAACACCCCAACACCCTATATCCCTTATTCTAACCCTTTAATGATTTATAAACACCCTATATCCCTATATCCCTATATCCCTAACACCCTATATCCCTTTAATTATTTATAAACACCCTTTCCCAAACAAAAACCCATGGCATCCAAAAAACTAAACGACACAGCTTTAAGAAGACTGATGGCAGAAGAAAAAAACCTAAAAAATGACTTCCACACACTTGGATTCATAGCAATGCCTAGAAAACAAGAAGATATAAAAGATTACAGCCACTGGGATATATACATACAAGGACAAAAAGATACTTTATATGAAGGTTGTCTTCTCCACGCTTTAATAGAATTTCACCCTGAATATCCCATACAACCTCCTAAAATGAAATTCATTTCTAAAATGTTTCATCCAAATATTTATTCAGATGGAAAGGTTTGTATCAGTATACTTCATATGGCAGATGATGACCCTACTTCATATATGAAAGCAGATGAAAAATGGACACCTGTACACGGTATAAGAACAATAGTTCATTCTGTAGTTTCTTTACTCAATGAACCTAATACATCTTCACCTGCTAATGTAGATGCTTCTAAGATGTTTAATAATAATATTGAAGAATATAAACGTATTGTTAGAAATTTAGCGAAACAAGAGTCTATCGAAGAATAAATTTATTATTCTTTTTGTATTATTTTGTAGAAGTTTTGTATTCTTTTTGTATTAATTTTGTATTATTTTGTATTCTTTTTGTAATAGTTTTGTATTCTTTTTGTATTATTTTGTATTATTTTGTAATAGTTTGTATTCTTTTTGTATTATTTTGTATTAGTTTGTATTAATTTTGTATTATTTTGTATTCTTTTTGTAATAGTTTTGTATTCTTTTTGTAATAGTTTTGCATTAGTTTTGTAGAAGTTTGTTGCTTATTTTACTATATCTTTATAAATATTACTTATTATTACTGACTAATTACTAATTACTAATTACTTTACTATCAGTTATATCCTAATTACTATCAGTTTATTATTCTAATTCTTTCTTTCTCTTAATTTACTTATTTTTTTTTTATTGCATAAATAAATTCTTTGGGAGAGAGACACCCTTACAAATTAAAAGAAATGTTTATTTTAGAAAGATTATACTGTGTTTATAATACATGCGATATCGTTAATCAACTATCATATAGGAGTATATAGAAGTATTTGGAAAGAAGTGTGTTGTTTTAAGAGGTGGTAATTAATAAGGAAAGAATTAGGTGGTAGGTGTATATAGAATTATTTGGAAAGCCGTGTGTGGTTTTAAGAGGTGGTAATTAATAAGGAAAGAATTGGGTAGGTGTATATAGAATTATTTGGAAAGCCGTGTGTGGTTTTAAGAGGTGGTAATTAATAAGGAAAGAATTGGGTAGGTGTATATAGAATTATTTGGAAAGCCGTGTGTGGTTTTAAGAGGTGGTAATTAATAAGGAAAGAATTGGGTAGAAATGTATGAAGTATTGTAATCTAAGTATTTAAGGAATTAATTGGATTTATAAGTTAAATTGTGTTTTGTTTTTAAATGTTTTCTATGGATTTTTTTGAAATTTTTAAGAGAATGGTTTGAATTTATGGTATTTTCAATTTTTTTATTGATTTTTAGAGATAAGAAATATATAAATTTGTAGAATAAGAATAATTATAATTTTAAAGGTAGAGAATAGTAATAAAACCCATCTTGCACTAATAAAAGGCTTTTTTAAGTTAAATATGGAAACGGAAAATAAATTTTATAAAATAAAGAAAAATTATAAAGTTAGAAAGGTTTTAGAATATTAAAAGAAATAGAATATTAAAGAAATACAAAATGAGGAAAATAAAGAAAATTAAAGGAATGGAATATTAAGGAAATATGTGTGTGATATTCCTTTATCAACCATTTGCGACTAATTTGCCCAAATTATCTTAATATTTTTTTTATATACGAGATATACGGTATATAACTATTTTTGAGGGGAAGAAGAGAAGGTTGGTACAATAATTGGCGATTGTGTGTCAAAAAATAATAAGGAGTGCCTAAACCAGCCTAAATGTAATTTTTTTTCATTAATTTACCTTAAAAATAAATGGTTGTGTTCAAAAAACAATTAAGGGACAAACAAGTCATTAAATTTCAAATTTTTTTCTCTTAATTGGAATAAACTATAAATAAGACTAGATATATGAATGGATATAAAACTAGATGTAAGAATGGGTATAAGAAGTATACTGTTAAAATTATTTATTTTAAAATTAATTTCTTTAAGGTATCGAAATCTAATAATTAAGAAAATAAAGTTTGTAAAAAACAAGTTAAGTCTCATTTATAAATTCGGTTTTAAATATTTCATTATACGATAAAAATAATATTTTAAAATAATATCATAAAAAATAAAAGAATGAGCGTGGTATAATCGAAATAATAAAAAAATAAATTTATTGGAACAATTTAGTTAAATCAAATAAGATTAGAGGCAGGATTAAATTTCATATAAACAGGAGGAGAATAAGATTAGGAAAATAATGCAAGAAATATGGATTAACAACTAAAAATTATTCTCACTGTACTACATACTTGCTCATATGCACAAATTAACTTAAAAACCAACACTAAAATTACTTGTTCCCGGTTTTTTATGCGTAAACGTTTAAGATCAATGAAAACAATTGTGATATAATATATATAAGAGAGTTATTTGTCAAATTTTATTAAAACAGAAAAATAATTTAATAAATCAAATCAGTAATGTCCCGACGACGACTCACCTCGAAATGTTTAATTGGTTAAAAGACTATAAGACACCAATAAGAGTGCTTCAATTAGGATATGTTCTCTTTCTATTTGTTCATAAATCTTACAGAACCAATAATAGTGAGTAGAATTGAACACCAAACAATTAAAATGATTCTATTGGTTCAAAAAAATATTTGAAATAAATATTGTTAAAATTGTTTCCTGATTTTGGTATTTATTAAGAAGAATATGATACATTTATATATTTTAATTATTCTAACGTTTTTATTTTAAAAACAAATTAGATCGCCGGCTTGAGTTTTTTTGAAGAAGTTTAATGTTGTATAAAAATTTTAGGATAAGATTGATGGTATTTTGGTTTTCTTATGTGTAATTATTCATATTCTCAACAGTAATTTCACAAAATAATTTTGCTTGAATAGGTTCGTGGAAGTTTATACTCGATTAAATCAACTGATTTTTATTGAAATGTGTATGAATTTATAGATAAATAAATTAAATAATACAGCATATAGTTAAAAGAACAGTGTTTTTAGACAAATAAAACACTGCACAACAATAAATTTCTTCGGTAAAAAAGACATAATTGAATAAAAATAGGCGTTAGGTGAGGCGATATAACATTAAAACCGAGCTGAAGCTCTTAAAATCAGAAGTAAAATTAAAAAAAGAAGAGAAATTTGCTGATTAATAAAGCTCAAGTTTTTAGTAACTTGCACAAAGCGGATAATAATTTGCAAACGAAGAACCAAAAAAAATTACGAGAAACAGACCAGGTGAGACTAAAAAATTCTTATTGAACAGTTTAGGAATCTATAACTTTGATTTTAAAGTTTAAGATTGTTTTCGAAATTTTTTTTCTTGAGAATGTATAAAAAAGTTTGTTTTCTACCAAATTAACGGCTAAACTTTAGTAAATCGGGTATATTAAAAAATAATTTGGAAAATATTTTTTAGTAAATCAAATAAAATATAAAAATATAAATAGAATCAAAAAATATAAAATAAAAAGAATTTAAGATATTACACTTAATTGTTATATTCTCAAATATTATGAATTCTCTCTTCTGTTAATTCTTCTATACAAAAAATTAACACCAGAAGATAAAGGATTATGCAAAATTTCACTGTCTATGTCACTAAAGTAAGTCATAAAAAAAATAGTGTCGCATCCTTTTAAATACTTTTCAATCTCTACTAAAATCTTATGACCTTCTCTGTTAGTAACATGTGGTTCAAAATCTAACTCAACACAAAATATTTTACTGTTTCCTAACATTTTATTGTTTTCTAATATTTTACCATTTTCTATTATTTTCTCATTTCCTTGCATTTTTTCATTTCCTAATACACTTCCCATTATTTTTAATGAACCACGGAAAAATACATTAAATCCATTAAAAATAAAATTTAAACCGTGTAAATTTACTTGAATACTTTGTAATCCCAAACTCTCCATTCTATATTTAAATCTTCCCAATGAGATAGGACTCATATATATCATATTCATACGTATGTATGAATTCATAAGAAAAGAAGATTTTATTGTTTGTGGTGATGGATTATCTAAAATAAATTGAAATTTTCTCATTAGTTCCTCATTAACAGGAGGAGGAGGAGGCATCATTATATTTAAAGGGGTAGTCTTATAATATTTCTTTAGATGATAAAAGAAATGAAATGAACAATAAGAAGTTGAATTTGTTAAAAAAAAAAAGAAATTTTAAATATAAAATTTAATTATTCAATACAATGAAAGTTTATTAAATCAGAAAATTTAAAAATTTATTTGTTTTCTAATGTTTAAAATAAAAGTTTATCAAAATCTTATTCAATAGTAATTTTACTTTTGAAAATTTAAAGAATATTTTATATTTTGAGAATTAAAGAAATTTATAATATTTTTTTTAATGGTTGATATGATGGATTGAATAGTTAATTTTTCATCTTGTTAGTCTTAGTAAACTATAATATTGTAATTCTAATGCTTATAACTTTCATCTTTACTTTGATTTTAAAACGATATATTTATTCTTTTAAGAAGTACAATTTTAAATATTAGAACAATTAAATCATATAATTTACAGTTTTCGAATAATTCAATTCATTTTTTGAATTTAGATTGAATAAATTTGAATTTCGTTTTAGGTAATATTTTACTATAAATAAATTATTTTAAAACTTCTACTTTTAGATTGTTTTTCTATTCATTCTATTTACATATTTAGTTTTTTCTTTATATTTGGATTTTTAGATATATTTTTAGTTCTACGAGTTGTAAAAAACGGATAAAAAATAATTTTGATTTATAGTCTAAATATAGAAATAAATGGATTAAAAAAAAAGAAGTAATGGGATTTTGCCTTATGTGAGATATATTAATAACTTAGATGGGGTTCTTAGAGAGTATAGAGCGAATTACTTAAAAAGGCATCAAATATTTATTATACGTGATATTTTATAAGTAAGAATATTTAATATTGGAATAATATAAGAGAAGATTTTGCAGAATAAAACCAATATTGCAAATAACCAACTAAATAATCTATGTTTCATTATATTAACTAATTATTAATAAATTAAATTTATTTAATTTATAATTATCTTTCTCAATTAAATTAAATATCCTAATTTATGAAAATAATGTATAGTAAATATATTCGAGTTAAATAATAACAATATTTATAGAAGAAATTTAGGGTATATTACAGAATTTTAATGATTAAACTTAAGAAATGTGTTTTCAAGATTCCCGTACCATAATTTGTAAATAAGAAAGAAATAATGATCTTGTAAAAGGAATTATCAATTTAAAATTATATTCTTTAAAATTACCTCTGATTTTAACTAAAGATAAAATTTATATCAACTCTAAAATTAATTAACATCTATATTGTTCTTGGAAACATAAAATTTCTCAAAGGTATGGAAACAGAAATGAAAGAAATTTTAATTATTAACAATTTTTGTTTTATGTTTCTGCTTTGTAAATATTTTTATGAAATCTTAAAATGAAAAATTTTCTATTCTACTAAAAGTTTATAATATTTTACGAAAATTAAAATCAAGACTATAACAGATAAAATAATTGTGGCGATAATTATTTTAGAGTTGTGGAAGATTTTTTTTATTTTCATTTTAAATGTTTGCTTAAAATCTTCTCTTCTAGTAATTTTTGAAGCTGATTTTTGACAATTTTTTGTTGAATTATAACTCGAATTATTATTATAAGCAGTGGAATGATTTAAAATAGAAGATGAATTTTGAGGAAGGGTTTTCAAAATTCCATGTTCGTTTATTTCTTCAAGTTCATCTAAATTTTTTAGATAATCTAAACTATTTTCAGAGAAATCATAATTTGATTCGTTATTTTCACATTGATTTGTTATAACTTTGGCTTTTAATTCAATTTCATATATATTACATTCGGCTTCGCTAAATAAATCAGAATTTCGCATCGATTGAAGCGCGACTACAACGAGGTTGTTTAAATTTGTTTCTTTATAGTAAGAAATCAGAGTATTTATAAATTCATATAAAAATTCTTTAATTTTATTTTTTAAGACATCTGACTCATTAAAATAGCATAGGGTTTTGGATTTTGGTATTTCACTTGATGTAGTCTTATCTTCTTCTTTACATGAATAGTAAGTAGTGTCCGAAGGTGTGCTATGTGTTAATTCAAACAAATGAGAAGCAAATTTGTTCTTTTTGAGAAGCTTAATCTCATTTTCAGTAATTGGCACAGGAATTTCTGTCGCATTTCTCATGGCGTTTTTATTTTCTAAGCCGTGTGTCATTGGTTCAAAATTTATACCTAAACATTTCGCTTTTTTTGTCTTTTTCTCTTTCCTTCGCAAAATACTATCCATTAAATTATATGTCGCATTTTCTTTCAATCTTGTAGTTCTATTATTGAATTTTTCGGGTGTTCTGATCGAAAGGAATCTACGTTTGCGAATATTTCTTGTAGGATGTCGGGCATCATAATCACTCTTTTCATCATTGGAAGAAATAAGTGTTGGTTCGATGTTAGTCTTTGGAATGCTACGTAAAGATCTTCTTCTTTCTATGTTTTTTATATTTTTTTTAGGTGATTTTACAGGTCTGTTGATAGAATCTAAATAACTTGACTCTCTGCTACATTCAGATGTTGCAGGTGAAATTTTAGGAGTTGATGTATTCCTAGGACACAGTAGTTTTGGATCTTCAATCATGAAATCCAAATTATTTTCTTTTTCATCCAAGTATTGTTTTTCTACTAGCGTCAGATTAAATTTTTCCGATTTTTTATCTGTTTTAATATTAGCTGAGCAAATACAGAAAGAAATTATAACGGATAAATGCATTTTTTTTCTAAAATTTTAGATCTTTGTATTATAAAAATATTAATCAGTTAAATTAAATTAAAATTTCTTAATGAAATATTAAATTAATATAGAAAAACAGACGTTCTTAGAAATTGAATTTATATTATAAAAACTGATAAAAAACTTTTTATATCGTAAAAATTATATATTTTAAAAGCAATATCTCCGTATTTATCAGAAATTTAGAAATAATCAAATAAATAGTAAATATTTAATTTAATTTTGGCATTAATTAATCAAAAAAAATTTTCGTGCCTCACTATTTTTTACAGACATTTTATATTTACTCACCGTAAAAATGTTTTTACGGAAAACTAGATATATAACCATAATATTTAATATATTCCAAACATTTTTTTTGAAACAGCTATAAATTCAATATAACAATCTGAGATATATATTCAAGGTAACCCAGAAAAAGTAACTTTAAAAATTCAAAACAATAGAACAGTAATCAGTAACTTGAATATAATAGAAAACTAGTAAACCAGGAAACATATCGAAATCAATGGTTTTTAATTTAGCCAAAAATAAACAAATTCAATAGTTTTAATATTTTATACTTTTTTCTGAATAAATATCAGATCTCTCTTAATAACAATTCATAATTTCTTGTTTTAGGACATAAATGCAGCCGGTTTTTCAATAGATACCCGATCCTTGATTACATCGGCGGACCATAAGATACCTATATTCCCTAGTTTTCCTGCGAAAAGATGTGTAGAGTTAATATAATGTTTGAGTAGTTCCATGTTGTTAATATCAATTGCCTGATGTGGAGCAGAAGATTTAACCTACATTGAGTTCGCATATTAAGCTGCCTTGCTTCTCACTCTAGATTTTCTGAACCGATTTAACACCAGCCAAGATATGCTAAGAATACTTACATTTATTAATCTAGATATTTAGATGTCATGCTAATGTTTATATCATATTACTTGTTTTTTTGCTTTAAAACCTCTTCTTATCCACCCTGCGCCAAGTTTTCATATTGAATATAAACAAGGTTTTATTTCTATGTTTTTACATATCAGTTACATATAACTTCGGCTGTGATTTCACATTTGTTACCCAAACGACTTAAAACTTATTTGTAAACAAAGTTTACTATTTTATGACCTTCTTCTTGTACAAATTACGTCAAAGAACCAAAAACATTGTGAACCTTAATCTTTCTATAAATTAAACAAGTTTTATACGAAAATTTAAGGTAATCATAGCGCAATAATGTTTTAAATCTTATTTTCAGCGTTTTCAAAAACAAATCCAATTGGTGTTATTATATTTATATGTCATTTTTTTACGTTTTTAAAACCTAATTTAAAAATAAATTCAAGCAAAGAAAAATAGTTTCAATAATATATCGTTTTAAATAAAGTTCGGGGATATTTAAAAAGTCATAATATAATTGAAAAAAGCGGCACGAGCTCTCCAAAGACTCTAGCACCGAGAAGTTGGTTAGTTATAGAATTTAACACAAATTTGTTATTCAAATAGTGATTTCTATGAGAATTTATATTTTTTTAATTTAATTGAATGGAAAAAACATTCTTCGAAGATTTAATCCATTGGATATACAATAGGAATTCTAAATTTTCTGATTATTTTTCAATAAATCAAAAGCTTTTGATTTTTAAAATCTAAAACATATCTAAAGAAAGTTTTGAAATAAATAAGTAAATGAGTACTGCATAGCTCTTCAAAATCTAATAAATATGATATTTTAACAAGTAATAGTATGAAATCAGTACATTTTTCTCGGTGATTCTAATTTAAACTTAATTTACTATTTCACAGAAAACTCTAATATAGTAGAAAATATCACTGATTTATTTTTTCAAGTAAAAGAAGTAAAAAAAAATATATGCAAATAACCAGAGATTTCACATATTTAGCATGCCAGATAAAGAATAAAATAAACTATTTAGCTTTAGTCTTTGAAGAATAAATGAATTTTTTGCCTTTTTAATCCTTAAGATCGATCTAAATTTTGACCTTTTATTGTTTAGCTTTCTTTTATCGATGTGGGGTTTTCCAGACTTTTTCTTATAATTTGATTGGATTGCCTGTTACGCAAAAACCCGAGATTTCACTAAAAATGAAGAGTGTATAGACAAAGATTCTATCTAGTTTACAAATCTACATCTAAACAATTAGTTTATTGATTCCAAAACTTAGTAAATGACTAAAGTTCATTTATTTAAAATATTCTGCAATAATAAAGCAATATGCATTTTTAAATATTCTCAAAATTTTACTTAAACTTACATGCATAAGCCAGTTATTATAAAAAAGGTTACTTTTTTACTTACATATCTTTGTTAGGAAAACATTTTTTTTCTTAAAATATACAAAAATATAGAGTATGAAGAATTCTGCTTAGAAAAAAAGAGTTTTTTGAAAGAAAAAACATTTTATCAATTAATTGTTTTAATGAGAGACTTGAAAACTATGTTTTTGGAAAAAACCGAATCTATCGCATTTAAAACCAAAAAAGTGTTTAAGTCGTATCAAGGAAAAATTTACAATTTTCTATTTGAAGAATAGAATACCACTAATTTAAGTAAAATTTAAAAATATATTACAAATAAACATAAATATGGAGATATCCCATTCTAAATATCAATGGAAATGATTGAGTATTAAGAAATCAATAATATACATTATTGTCTTTTCATCAGGAGCAAATAAAATAAAGTGACAAATTTATAGGGCTAACGCTATTATAACTCATATAGGCCGTTTAATGATATAATATTCCTATTTATGGTGTCAGAACTGTTATTTGATACCTTTCGTAAGAAAATAATGAAATCTGGAATATTCTTTTAACTTTAAACTTCGGCTATATATTAAAGATCAATGTGAAATTTCTGGATTATTTGATTTTTATATACTGTATCCAGATTGAATCTTAAAAGAACAGACTCAAACGCAAACATATACAATATACAGATATTTTGCCTTTTAACTTTCTATTTAATTTCTCTGTTAAGTTCTAGATTTTCTAGTCGTGTAATTATCAATATCAATCTGCTAGTATTTTTGTTTTTAATTATAACTGGAAGTATGCTTATAATTTCTTAGAATCTGAATCTAAATTTGTCTATCTTGAAAAATTCAAATTTAAGAAATACATAAATTTCTTTTAAACTATAAAAAACTGAGGTTACAGAATCACTTAATTGGTTTATTACATGAATTTGCGGTTCAAATCCGCAAAAAATACTTTTTATACATTGATAAAATTTCCGCTTAAACTGCTATAACAAGATTCTCTCTATTCAAAATCGCAATAAATCCGGATTGAGCTGAGTTTTCTCGATTAAAGTATTTTTTACATTAAAAACGCATTTAAATTGGCAGAAATTGAAATGTGAGCGTGCAACTTTTTTGAATCCAAATGATTTTCTAACGTATAGTTTAAATTAGACAAAGAATATATTTAAAAAAATTTCTAATATAAAAATAAAATAAAAGAAATAAGCGTATAAGTTGTTAATTCAAACTTAAAATTAGATTCTTGCTAAACGATTCGTATAATTTTTCATTTCTAAAACTTTCTGTGATCTAATATACATTGCTAAAATTCGTACACATAAATTAAAAGAAGAAATCCAATAGTATCACTGCTTGGAAAAGTCCTTGTAATCCATTAAAAAGCATGTGCTCTGTTATACTCGCCTTAATTACATTCACATATGTAATTAAAACTGAAAGTTTATGATTTATGGCACATAAAAAACTTGTAAAGGTACTTTTACAATTCGAATTCGTTTTATCTCTAATTTAAACGCAATCGCCTTTTTTCTTTCGCTAAAACATGAATATAATTCATTTATAATAAAAACTAGTAATTCTACTTAAAGCATAAGTCATTTATTAAAATAATAATTTTTTAAAAAAACTAGTTCACTTTACATCGTAAAAAGTATGGATAATCAAATTCTGATATTGGGTAAATCTAAATGAATTAAATGCAAATATTTGTGTAGATGGATGTGAATGTATATTCATTCGAAATATGAAAAGACAATAGTTTTTCTTGTGTAAAATTATTTAAAGAAATTATTTTTTGGATGGAAATAAAGAATCTTACAAACATGACATGGTTTTAACTAAAACTATGCTACAGCGATGCCTAGTACTAGTAAAAATAAACTAAAAAATTGAAATATTTTTGAAAAGATTTAAAGCATTGCAGAAGATCCAAAAACTTATTCTCGACAGGCAATTATAGATTAATTTAGCCAAAATTTCCAACCGGTGGTTTGGAATATTTTGATTTTTCTAACCAATGGAATTAATTTATTATGTGTAATTAGTATTTCAATTGTAATCACAATTAATCTTACTTATATTCAGAATCAATTTTATTTTTTTTTTATATCAGTTTATTTGAGAGGAGCTGGTTTATCTATCTTTCGACTTAATATAATTTTTTTGATTCCTTTTATCTTAGGCACAAACCATTGTTACAGAACATACAAAGGAATATAAATCAATTCTTCGAGTGATATAATGCAATGATAATTAAAAAACAGTGCTCATGGTTAATATTTATGAGATTTTTCAGGTTTCATAGTTATGGATAAAATATTTGTATGATCTGAGTACCCATGTAGAGCACATAGCCTGTTACGTTTTAAATATACAAGCGTGTTTGTAAAATACAATATAATAAGAAATTAAAGGGTGATTAGTTCCCCAGCTTTTTCTTCACATACTATTGCTGATATTTACAAATATTCTGTATGATTAAGAACCCACTACATTCTAGTTTATCTTTTTTTTTTGAAAAACCTTTGGAGTCTTTCCACGCTGCCCTGCTTTATAAATACATCGACCTAATACAGGAATAAAAATTTACTTGCAGAATAGCTAGTTTTTTTAATTTAGCTTTGTAATGCCGCCATCTTTGTGAATTCCGTTTTGTTTTCATGATAAAAAAAGCTTGGTTCTTGCGGAAATTCTACGATTTTGAAAATGTTTTTAAATGAATCAATTTTACTATTTAATTACAAAGAAATATATAACGATCTAAATACTCGTGGTAATTCAAATCCTTAAAAGTTGTTTTTATAGTCAAATAAAAATTGTTTTAGATAAATATTTAGACTGAACACGCACCTTTTAAATTCTTTCCTCATCAGGCTTCTAAACTTACACGAATATATATCCATTATTTTTTAAGTTTTCGCTCATGTAGACCATATTGAATGTACAATTTTTAAAATTTTATATGTTATTATATTACAACTGAAAAATCCAACTTTACATTATGTTGGGTTTAATGCATGTTTTACATACTATGATATGCTGTTTGACCAGTGTCATTACAGTTTTATTTAAATTTTTTCTGAGTAATTTGTTTCGCGTGATCGTAAATGCATCCTCGAAAAATAATTTTTCTAAACAATCTACTTGGTACATTAATGTATTTTTTAGAATTTTGTAAGCGATTAGTATTTTTCTTAGAAGAATAGTCAGTTTAAGCAGGAAATATTTATTAAAAGAAGGCGAGGTACTAGTAAAAGTACATTAAAAGCCATTGTTCATTCTATTATATTATGTTTTAAAGCTAAAAAAATGTATAATATGGTTCCTATATCTTTTTGACTCTTAGTAAAAGTTCATTTAAACAATGTTTTAAGGTCTACAGACAATAAATTCAAATATAAGAATATTTGGACCGCTCGACTTTAGTTCAATCAGACTATAAATATATTTGAGCGACTTTTTACAATATAAATATTTATTTGTATGATTTATGGCATGATATCCAACAATTAAAATATCAAATTAAAGAAACAAAGAGTAGAAAATTGCTGAAAGCAAACCAAATAAAATAAAAAGCAGGTATGTTTCCTATTTATAATGCAATACTGGTTTTATCTAAATCAAATGTAAATTAAAACCCAAAATTATAACATTAAAAACGTTACTAAATACAAATCAGTTGAACAACAAATAAAAACAGAAAATTTAACACCGTATTAATATTTGTCACGACCCAAAGAACTCCCCATGTCCATAGAACCCCTTCTATTTCCTATACATTCTTAATCTTGATAACACACTTTATTTTTTCATATAATCTTTTGATTTCTATATCCTTATAACCTGTTTATTCCAATATTCCTAAGATGTTCTTATTTTACGTTGCGTCCAATATTTTTTTATTCTCCTTTCTTAACATTTTTTTCTCATAAAAAAATTAGGATTTTTTATTGCAAATAAAAATTATCCTTATTTATGTTTCTAATTTCTGTTTTTTTTTGCGTTTGTTTGTATGTAAAGCAAAAATTTATTGCAAATTTCTATATACCGGCTTTAAACAACATACACTGTGTATAAATTTATTTAAAGCCTTCATATTATTTGTTTCTTTTTCCTAAGTATTCATTTTATATATAAGGAAATGTACAGTAACCACATGCCAAATGTTTTAAATTGTAAAAAAAGACAGGAAAAAGAAATTCTTACACCATATTCAAAACCGAAAAGTAGCATATTGTGTTGGCTTATAGATGCACTAATTTAAAATCTTAAAATTGATGGATTCATAATAAAATTGACACATATGCAGGAATAACACTGGTGCTTTAAGATGATAATTAAGACTTCGGAATTATTAAAGGATTTATTGAATTTTTATTTGATAACTTTGGTGTTCCATTGGCAATACAATTAAAAAGCGGCCGAGAGTTTAAAAATGCGCTTCCTTAAACATTTTTAACCGAACTCAGCATCAAAATTATAAATGGAAAACCACACAATCTAAAAGTGCGAGGTCAAAATGGACGTGTAAATGAGACCATAAAAAGATAGCTAGGAAAGAAATTGCCAGAAACAGGTGTAGAAATATTGGTTCATTGGTCTTAACAATATTATTTATTTCATTAACAGAACAATACATAGTGTAAAAAACAAATCTCAATTTATACTTTTCTTCAGACAACCAGGTTTTAACAATATCTTTTCTGAAAACATATCAAACAAAAACGAAACCTGTATAACGCAGCCTTCTATTAAAGTAGATTTGGTACAGTTTTACTTATAAAAATGCGGGTGTACACAACCAAGCCGAGATATTGCCTCGAATATGCATGCAGAATTAAATTAACCCGTAGCAACCACAACTTCATAATAGCTGGTAATCTCAAAAACGAAACTAAAATTGCTGCCGATGTTGCTAAGCACTTAAAAAACATAAGGAACGAGTTGAAGAGAGCAGAAATTCTAATATACACACGAAAGATTTGTCTTTGGAGATAAAATCTTGGTAAAAAAAGTTTGACATGAATACAAAAACGAAAGGGCATTTCTGATTTCTTTTGACATAATTGGTTTATAAAATTACAGCTACTTTGAGGAATAACATGCTTAAGTTAAAAACAATGATACCAACACGATAACAGCTTTCAGTGGCGTAATAAAATGTATAAATTACATTTAGTCTACTTTGCAATTATATTATGGCGTTTTTTATTGTTTATTGTTAACATAAAATTTTTTTTTCCTGTCAAAATTTTAATGCTTTGTCTTAGCGGGAAATTCAACCTAAAGACCATATAAGTAGTTTTTTAAATCGAGTCTATAGAGTTTAGAAAAATATTACGTTCTTATGTCAAATATATGAGCTTCAGGTGTAATATATAGAAAATAACGAGTTCTATTAAACCATTAGAAAACAAAAAGGGTTTGTATAAAAATCAAAGAAATTAGATGGCCCGTAACAATATTAAATAATTTTTAAACGCTTTTAAGACAAGATGCTTTTATAAGCAAATAAATTAATACTTAAAAAATTTCTTTCCTAAAGTGGAAAAATAATTTTTTTGCCTGTAAAAATATTTTAGAACATCTCAGCAGTTTAACACAAAATATTGTTAATTGATTATTTGTTTTAAAAAACTTTTAGATATTAAAATAATCAAAGTCACAATAAGATCTATAGGTTGATTCTCTATAATCCAGCGTTACAATTAATTAAAAGAAACAATTGAAATACATTCATTTGTTCATCCTCAACACTGAGAGGTAAAAGAAGAACGGAATAAGTAAGTAAGTAAAGATGTTAAAAGTGTTAAAACAGTAATAAACATTTTTTATTTTTTCAAAACTAATTACCATATTATAATAAAAAAATATGAAAATACATTTTACTTCATCATATAGATATACCAATATGCTCCTATAATAATCAAACAAAAACATAAAATCGGCAGAACTATGTAAAAAAATATTTTGTCAAATCCGAAATTTTTTGAATTTGTAGTCTTTGATACGGGCGTTTCAGGTGTCTGAGCACTAAAAAGATTTTTAAGTTCCTCCTGCGTAAGTCCAGAGATTTCATTGTTAAAAACATATAGAAGATAGTTCGTTTTTGTAAAATCCGAGTCTTTTTCCTTTGTATTTAGCTTTTCATTTAATTTATCTTGCAAAAATTTCCCTAAAGAACTTTTCGAAGCACTCTCATAGAAGAGTTCAGCAAAGTAATACATTTCTAACAAACTTGATGTTCTTGGCAATTTTATAACATTTAAAAAATCAAATTCAGTACCAGGTGAAAGTTTTATACCACGCTTACCCAATTCTTTTATCAAAGCCTCGAAAAAAATCTTTCTAAATTCTCTTCTATTTTCTGCGGTTTTAATTTCTTCGAATTTCGTTTTTAAAACATCTGTAAGAAATAAAATATCCATTATAACTCTGGTAATATCATTTCCTTCCGAAAAATTTCTTTTGAGGTTAAAAGCCTCTAAACATATTACAGCAGAAATATAGTCATGATATTCTTCTTTTGTTTTTTCCTTTATAAATTTATTTAAAAATTTTATTTTATTTAACTCTTCTTCATTACAAAATACTTCTACGAAGTCTTGCGAGAATTTAGAATCCTCTAGTTTATTATTCAAAGAAAAATTTTCGGAATGATCAAATAATTCAAAAAATCCGGTTTCCTTTTTCAAAATATTTTTAGAGAACGGTTTAAAAATATATTCCAAGATATTTTTATATTCTGGATTATTATTATTGTTATGTGTGAGACGGCTTAGTTTGGCTACGTCTTCTTTAATTTTTTCCACGGTTTTTCGACTGGGTAACATATACTTTACAGAACAATTCTCAGTATATTCGCCCTCAAATGCTTTGAATCTCACCAATGAATAAAAGAAACACAAAAAAAATTCAAAGGTTCCTCTGCTCAATGGATACTGTAACTTGCGAAAATTTAACATATACACAAAATGCTTAACATGTGCGTTTTTTTTGATGTAAACCAGGAAAAAAGTGTCGAAACATATCTTTTATCGCATTATATATATGGTTAATTGGTGGACTACCCCAATCCCGAATTTCTACACTTTTCAAATCAATATAGTTATCTAAAGAATTACCGAATAAATCAGTAATTGCCATTTTAGTAGCTTCATTTGTTTTATACATTTCGATGAATTTACCAAAGGAAATCAAATTGAAGAGAAAATCCGGTCTAAATTTTTCGAAGCCTCCGTAGTTTTTTTTTAAATATACAATTGAACAAATAAAAGTTGTAAAATGTGTTAAAAATGGATGAATTTCTTTGATTGTATATTTTTTTAGTTCGCTCGAGTAAAAACTTGCAATCCTGATCAACCCATCCATATTTTCCTTGGTGCCAAGGGAAAAAAAAAGGTATATAAAATTTTCTATTTCAGTATTCTTGGCTTGCAGGTTATAAGGCATTTCTAAACGTATATGGTCTCCAGTTATTGGATCTTCCGAAAGATTAGTAAAGTCATTATCCGGTGGAAATGCTGCTACAGAAAAGAGAATGTAAAAAAACATGGGATCAAATTTTTTTCGAATTATATATTCAATAATTTACCAAAATGGGACAATTTTTTTTCTAAATATTTATTTGTCAAAAATAGAAATTTGATTTCTTTTTGTAATTAATCATTTTTTCTATTGGTTATATAAAATAGTAAATTGATTTAATACGTTTGAGCAATAAATTATATCATTTATTGCTGTATTTGATTTATGATTTAATTTACGCGAATGAAAAAAAAATTATTTTTATATTTTTCTAAAGGAGTTATATGAAAAAGCTGATTTGTATCAGTTACTCGAAATTTATTACATTTTTCCAGAAACATATAGAAATTTACGATTAATAGATATTAAGACATCGAACTGTTCCTAAGTTTAGATCAAATGAATAGAATCACGAGTTAAAACAGAATAAAAAGTGAAGCGTTGAATATTAAATACAGATGCAAAAAGCAAAAGAAGGCTAAAATTCACATTAAAACGTAAAGTAAACCTATTATAACGAATAAATTTAGTTTTTAAAACATGATAAATTCAAGATTCATAATAAATAGAATATTTAAGTCATTAAAGATCATTTAAATTTCTTCAAAAGTCATCATTAAAAAAATAGTTCCGTCATAAAAATAACAAAAAGCACAATAATTTTTTTAGAAATTTAAATTAACAAATATTTTAATTTATCAGTACATTATTTATCTTTTTATTCTTGCTTTTAACACAAAATCGTATTCATAATGAAAAATTAAAACAAAAAATTTAAATCAGCAATATATTTACTGTTGAGACTTTTTTTAAAGGATATTATTTGGTGAATTTCTTGGTTAAACCACTTTGCACTTTTATTGATTCTCTTTCGCATCTTTTTCCACCATCTTTTCTTCTTCTAAATCCGACTTTCAGACATTTTTTTAATATTCTTATAATTATTAAAGAAAATAAATTTATGAAAGCTATTGAAATTTAAGTCACTAAATTAATTTTAATAGAAACCAACTCTTTAAAAATTAATTTTATCTTTAAACTGTCTCCTACAGTCGGTTTGAAAATTTATTTTGATTTCTTTAATTTTTAACAGCAAATAGTAATTTATAAAATCTCCATAAATTAAACTTATTTTCTTATGAAATGTAACTTAAATTTTTTTTTTAAGAAATGAATGTCTTAAAGAATTTATCTTTCGTTTCAATGAACCGAAAAAAAAGTCGAAATTTAAAAATTATTAACAGTAAAAATTTTGTAAACAAATTCTTTCGGAAAAGATTTTGCGTACAGTACCTCTTTTATTTGTATAATAAAGACAATTTATAATCAATATTTTTTCGCTTTGACAAAAAAAATAGAATTAAAATAAAATAGAGAAATTGAAGGAAAAAAAAGAACTATTCTATATTTAATGCGGTATAAATTTTACTTTTATGTTTAACAATCACTTTTTGATTAATTGTTTATAAAATTAGAATGTTTTTTTTTAATATTTATGTAAAATTTCTTGTCATATATACATAATTTTTTGAGAATTCTCATATGAATATAAAAATGGCTAAGAAATATAAACTTTAAATTAGTATAGCTTACTGATAAAATAAATTTTGATCCATGTGAGTTTTGTCAGAAGTAGAAAAATTAAATTTTAACATTTAAAATGTACAAAATATTCATACTGTTTTGAAAAAAAATTTTAAAATTTACTAAAATCAAAATACTTTATTTAAATTATCACATATTTTTAAAACAGTGGCAAAAGTTATTTTTGTTTTCATGACATTAACGCAGTTCTAGGTTTAACATAAATGACCGCTACCCCAACACACAATCAGTACTTCCTGTGATACCTACTCCAAGAGCCTTTCATTTACCAGGTATGTAGAACCTAATTAATAGGCGAGGCAGTTGCCCGGAGTTCGTTAATGTTCGTTGCATGGAGTTTGATCGAAGGCCGAAGCCCCTCGGGCTCCCTCAAGACTATGCAGCATTAGAAAATTAGAAAAAAGGTTTATATGAAAATATTTGAGAAATTATAAATTATTTAGGAAAAATAGAAAAGTTTTTGAAGAAAGGCTTCAATGAAAATTAGAAATTATTTGGGAAATTAGAAAAAAGGTTTGATAAGAAATATTTGAGAAATTATAAATTACAAATGGTTTTATGGAAATTAGAAAATTATTTGGGAAATTAATGTATTTTATGAAAAATAGAAATAATTAGAAAAAAATTTATATGGTACTACCAAAATTATAAATAAGAATAAAAACATAGAAAAATGAAATTAGAGAGAAATAAAATAAATGAAAATATAAAGAATTAATATTACTGAGTAACCTTGAAGTATAATTTAATATTTAATCCTTTATATTTAATATAGAATTATGTTTCTTTATTGATAAAATATTTGAAAATATAAATTAATAATTTAAATAAGAGATTGAATATATTAAACGTAATTTGATGAAAAAAAGGTAAACAAATCTATTTAAGGATAGGGTTAAGTATATATAGGGTTAGAGAAGTATAGAAATTATTTTAAATTAAGAGATTTATAATTAAGGGTTATTGTGCATATAAGAAATATTATTGGATATATTGTGTAATTTATTGTTTACTTTACTGTTAGAATCATATGTTTAAAACTTACTTTGAACTTCTAATAGTTATTAGGTTCAAAATTACTTTGATGTTCTAATAGTTATTAGGTTTAAAATTGACTTTGAAGTTCTATTAGTTATTAAGCTTGTGTTATTGATTTAAGGAATTATTGAATATTAGATTTATAATTTTATTTACTAAATAACCCATGTTTTTTAAAATAAGTAGCTCTTAAATATATTTTTTATGACATTAACGCAGTTCTAGGTTTAACATAGATGATCTTATTCTAATACATCATAAGTAGTTTTTAAGTACTTGTGAATAAAAGCTTTTAGGTAAAAGAATGTATGAAATGGATTAAAATCCAGTAACTAATGAAATTTTCCTTCGAATAGGTATTATGGGCTGTGATGCCGGGGCTGAAACAGTCTTGTATAAGAGTAGAAGTAGTTCTCTGCTTATACTACACAATTCAAATTAAATAGACATTCGGATATGAAATATCTCAGTGACTTATATTGATTAACATATATGTTACAATGTCATACCAATAGGTATAATCTGCTACTTAAGTTTCTTTAATTTTTGAAAGAGAATGTTTTTTTTTGTATTTCTCAGGTGAAATCTATTGTAATTCGAGAGAGAAAGGCTAGGTTTATATAGTTTTACGTGTCTATTACTTACAAAGAAAACTACTATTTTATAATCTGATTAAATAAAAAATTACAAAATAAGTTCTTAAAAGAATTTTCAAATTGTGTAAACCGTTTCTCCTCCTTACTTAAATCTCCTTGGAACAAGTGAAAATTTTGTGTTGATTTTTTTCCACCAAAAATTCCTAAAATAAAATTAAAATCAACTTCACACATTCGTATTAAATTGATAGATTTTAATTTGGTTAACTTCTCTTCAGAACAATGTATATAACACAAATGGTTAGTAAATTTACTCCTTTAATATATTTATCTGAATATATTGGTGTTGTTTTTAGAACAAAAGACCGAATGCAGATATGGTGGCTATATATAACGGGTCGGTTTACAAAAAGTTGTGTTTGTTTATTTGGCTGATCTTATTTAATTGTCTAGATTGTATCATTTTTACCCTTTTTATAGGTGTCGTTGTTCTTATATACATTATTTTTAAAAATAAATATAATAATTATTTTAAAGATTCTAACATTCCTATATAATATAAAAACAATCATTCACATATTTTTTGCTTAAGAATGTTTTAAAAACCAACTTAATATTTAATTCCAAGGCTTAAATTAGATTTTTACCATAATTTTACTTATCTTTTATCCTTAAAATGAGTTTATATAAATTATAACAAATATAATGGCTAATATCTAAGAATCCATTCAGTTAAAATTAACTCTAGATGTAGAAAATATATTTAAGTAGCAAAAATGAGGTTTATTTATAGATTTTATTAAGATGTCTGGCATGCTTATTTCAAAGTATATTTTAAAAATTGTTATTTATTTAAACCATTCAAACACTATAAAGCTATTGGTATTTTCCTCAATTTTTAAATGTATATTTTTCGTCTGCTTTATAGTAAAAAATCAAATTACTCAACTCAAATTGATATATAAAGAATAAATGTGATTTATTTTTTTATATCTCTTTCTAATACAATATAAATTAGAAGATATTAGGAAATGCGTTTTTTATAGATACTTATCCTTTAAGTATTCTGATAAACTAGAGAAGAATATATTGTGTATAAATACTGACTGCATATAAGATTCCTTTTAGAACTTTTGAATTGATTTATCACTCTATTCGCATCGTTTTAATACTTAAAGAATAGATGCTTTCTATCTAATTGAGATAATAATATAATTAAAAAGTAATCACTTTGTAAAGTAATCTAAAAAATTGATCAAACAAATTCTTTTTAAATAATATAAAGCATCAAGATTTGAATTACTAGAAGACACTTTAAATCCAAAAAGTCTTTTCTGAAATTATTAAAGTATAATGTAAATCAAAAAAATATAATTATGACAATAAAATGTTCAAGAGATTTCATAAAATAAAATTTATTTACAATCATAAAAACTTTGGCACTTATTGACGAACAGAATGATAAAAGAAAACAACTGAAGAAAATATATTTAAAACTTATTTTACTGTCAATTTTGTTTCGAAATATTTAACTATGAAATATTTAAACTAAGACACAAACCATTCATCAAGATTATAAAAGAAATATATTGAAATGTTTTCCTTGCTAAATTCTTCTTTGAGAAGATTTAATATAGATTTTGAATTTGATGCGGTTAGAATATTTATATTTAAACTGTTGTGAAATAAAAATCTTGACATTGTAAATAAAAGAATATTTGTATCTTCAATATGCATAACATCAATTTGTAAGTTCATTAAATACTTCAATTTAGAAATAAAAAAAATATCCAGAATTCTTAAAACAAGTTTTTTTAAAAATAATTTTTCAATAAAATATTCCTTTTTTTGATCAAAAATATCTGAAAATAAACACGATTTAAACTTACAAGAATGTATGTGTAACAACTTTAGTCCTATAAAATTTCTTAATGCCAATTTATCTTTTGATCCAATTTCAAATTCTTTAAATCTTAATTCAGAAATCTTTAATAAAACGTTTTCGTTAAATATTTTTGATAAGGAACCTTCTTTATATTTTTTTCCAATTGAAAGTATCCTAATACTTTTCAATAAACAAATATTTGGTAAAAATTCAGTTGAATTAGAATTCATGTGAATCAAACTAAAAAGATTTTCAAATTGATTTTTTTTAGATACAAAGTTTTCATCAAACCATTTTATATTTTCATTGTTTTTTAAAGAAATTTTTTCGACATTATTTAGTTTCTTAATAAAATTTAATATTTCTTGGTCATTATTTGATACTGAATTTTTAATTTTACACAGTTTTATACTATTATTTTGACAGAATTTACTTCTAATTTCAGTAAAATTGAATTTACAGTTTATGAAATTTATATCTTTTAATTTTGGAAGTAACAAAATATCTTTTAAAAAATTTGGACCTACCATGGATTTAACTATAAAGATTTTTCTTATATTTTGAACAATAAGTGTATTTGTAAAGAACAATCCGTCAATAGATACGTTTTCTATATAAATGTTAAGAAAACCTAAAGTTTTATAATTAAAAATAAAAAGATCAAAAGTTATGAACATGATTGTAAATGTTATCCAATAATATGAATCAATTTGGTATTTTAAATCATTGAAATCAAATTTAGTAATTGGTGTTTCCTTTGTGATATTAAAAGAGTCTGCATTAAGTACACCTAAATCATATTTTTTATTATTTGATACTATGTCAGTAAAAATATGCATCTCACATAGATTAGACATTTCATTGTAAAATTCCATCAATAAATCATTTGAAATAAAATCTATTTCGCTTCTGGCTGTATTTTTAATATTTTCGGAACATAAAATATTGATTTTAGTTAGATATTTCAAATCTTTAAAAATATTTTCTGTAAAATATGAGATTTTGCAAAATATTAAATAAATAATTTCGATTCGCTCAAAAATTAAACAGGTGTTTTCATTAAATAGAAATTTAAAATCTTCACATTTAAATAAACATAATTCTTTGACAGAACGGAATATAAATGAAGGTAATTCTATATAATGATTTGTTTCGGTTATATTTCCTAAAATTAATTTTTTAATTTTAATTTTTTTAAAAATACAATTTAAAATTGTTGCAAATTCCCAATTAGATTTTGCTTTTTTACAAACTTTGACCAAAAGATTCGAATCAAATTTGATAAATTCTTTATTTTTTTCAAAAAATGGTACATTGAAATTTGCAATTACTCTTTTGATTTCTTCTGTAGCATTTATCGTATCCAACTCTTTTTTACTAAAAAAGTAAATTTTTAAAAATTCAATTAAAATATTTTTTACTATAATTGATGAAAAATGATATTTATATTGAAAATCTTTATCATAATTTTCATTTTTAAAATTTATTATCAAAGATATTAAACTCTTTCTTATAATTTTGCACAAATTTTTATCATTTTTAAACTTTAAACAATCAAATATTTTAATTTCAGTAAAAAAAATTCTGAAATTCACATTTTGAAAGACATCTTCTTTAATTTTTTTTATAAAATATAAAAAATCTTTCAAATTTATTACTTTGGTATCTATCTAAAGATAAATACATGGATTGCTTTTTTTATCTTGATATCCTTCAAATTTACATGGAAATATATCTATCTCTTCAATTTCAAGTATATTTCGACCCTCGCATTCTTCATGCTGATAATATTTATATCCATCATTGATAGAATTGGTAAGTTTAAGCTGACATTTATTATTTTCCATACTCAAATATTCGTTATTATGAAAATATAAAATAAATTTTCTACTTCCACTAATTGTACTAATTATTAGAAATAGAAGTTTCATACAAAACATGAAATTCTTGTTTCGTATTTCGATTTTGTAAAATTTAATTTTCATTTGCAATGCTTCTATGTTTTTCTTAATTTAGAAGAGAAATAATTTGATTAATATAATTAAACAGTTAATTAAAACAAAATAAATTTATTTTCTATTGATATCCAATAAATGAAATGTTCTAATATTTCGATGAACATTAAGGTTAAAGAAAAAAAGAAACAATTCTTCTTTTGATTTTAAATTGTTCCAAAATAAATATTTCATTCATTTATTAATCAGCTACTGCAACAAATAATGAAATAAAAATCCTAATAAAAAAAAATTAACGAATAGTTGAATTATAATTTATAATATATTCAATTTTCAAAATTTAACTCAAGTTTTTTGTATTTAGTTTGTAAAAACTACAATATTGTTTCCACAATCATTTAGAAAAGTTAAAAAACTATAATTTTCTTTTTTTTATATATTATCCTTAGAATGTAATTACTGTATATATTTTTTAGAAGACCGCATATATTCATTCACTTTCTTTATTTTCAGCCTCATTTTTAATATTTGTAAACCTTGATAAATCGACAATAGAAATAAGAAAGGTGTTTATTTTTAATATTTCTCTTCATAGTTATATTACAGTGGAAAATATATTTATTAAATTTAATATTGAGTATAATTTATAGATTTAAAACCTTTTTTAGGTTATTTTTGCACAAGACATTATCTATTTGAGATTATAACGATATTTTTTATTTTAAGATTAGATTTTATAATATTTCTTTTATAAGAGTAGTAATTTCATTTGAAGTAAAAACATGCCGCTAAAAATTATCAGATATTGAAAGAATTCATAGATATATTGTTTGATTGCATTATAAATTTAAATCTGAAACATTAAAAGTGAAATATACACAGCAATGATTTTAAAAATAGTATAGAATATCATTGGTTACATTTAATGCTGTTTTATTGATATTTACCTTTTTGGTGAGATTCGAACGACACTAGATATATATGCCAACACCCTGTAATCCAGAGTTTCAAAAAAATAAAAGAAGCCATTTGGAAGCCTTTATTTGTCATCTTCGACTCTGAAAGAGTTAAAAAAGAATGGAAGGAGTAACTAGGTTTGTAATTTTATTAATATTGGAATAATTTCAGCTGTAGATATTTGTTTTAGACAAAATTTCTGACATTCTATTTTCGTTTGAATTTATTTTTGTATCTAAATATATACTTTATATGTTCATTAAACTCGATCTAGAGAATTTTGTTTTTTTTTTTGAAACTATTCTTTTGTAAATTCATTGTGTATAAATCATAGGTATTTAATGATCTTTCTCATTAAAGACATGAAAAAGAAGACCTGGTGACTATAAAAAGCGAAAATTTACACATTTTTAAGTTAAACATGAATGGATAAACCATTTATATTTTTGTTTGCGTTTTAAGTAAATTAAGCCGGTTTTATTTTTCTATTAAACCACGAACAAAAAGTTAAAGATGAGCATTGTTAATCGAAAATATTTTGATTTGAAATCAAAGCTTTAATGAACCAAAGATGCAACTTTAACCCAAAATATTCAATGAGCAAATGATCATAATAAGCTTATGCCATTTAAAACATTTCACATGTTCGAATAAAAATAAAAAACGATCGCAAATCATACAGGTATATTTCTTACATACGAAAGAGACAAATTCTGCGTGTTTAAATCCTCGATATAATTCGACAGATTTCAAAGCTTTTGTATCGTATCTTAATACTCATAAATTTAAATTATACCTGTAAATTTCCCAATCTTACCAAGAATTTAAAAATAGATAATATATTTGGACTATTTTAAGATCTAAATTTATAAAAGATTAATAAATAGCAAATTATACAATATTTGCTCTATTTATCACATTCAGCTAAATTAAAGCAAAAAAAACTTAATTCTGTAAAATGTAAAAATATTTAATTTCCTACAAAGATATAGAGAAATTTAGAAACATAGCAGTTTGTTTATTTTATACCGCCTCTCTAAGACCTATTTGGGCTAGTAATTTTTGAATTGTTTAATAAAGGTAGTGCATAGTTAAGTAATTTCAAAAACATTACAATTATTTATAGATATTTAAAATTAAATTTAAACTTTGTACATTTTTTTTGTAAAAATCAATACATGGAGTAATATATCTCGATATATTAGTTAAAAAAATATTCGTTACTATCATTAACAAAAAAACAGTTTTTACTAAACAATGTAATACCTTGGAAAAGTAAAAATAGACTATTTTATAAAATTTAATCAAATACTATCTTGATAATTAGCTAAAAATTTTTGTATTGGAATTAATAAAATATAAAAAAATCGAAGGAAAATATACTTAACTAAGAGAATATTGGATTTAAAAGTTCAATGATTCTAAACCATGAAACTAAATTTTAAAAACCATTTATTAAATTCTAATCCATAGTATAATTTGGTACTTTAATGTAAATTTTTGTGGTAAAATGAATTAATAAAAAACGAATTTAAATGTTATATCTGATTTTTTTAATAAAAATTATAAAGCAATGATTTTATTTTAATAAGAAATATAAAATATCTATAAAGAGAATATAATAGAACTTAATTGTATACCAAAAGATACGGCAATCATAATACTCAAAATAAGAAGTGAATCAGAACGAATTTCGGGCAAAACTTTCTTTTGTAAATCATGAAAAGCACTCTCATATCCCCATTTTTGCTTTAAAAACGCTTCTAACGTAATTAAAAGCAATACAGAACCCATAAAACTAAATATAAGTGCAAATAGTACTTCATTAAGTTTTACGGCAATTATAAAAAATCCAAAAACAGCAATTGCTACAAAAATTATTCCTCTTAAAACTTCATTTTGAATTCCAAGTTCTGCAAAAGCTGTTATATGAAAACCCTCTTTGTATATAAATATAAGTAAAATACCATACAAAAGAGCAAATATTCCTCTGAAAACAGCAAGAATAATTGAAGCCAAAACAAGTGATAATACAATAATTATTAGATGAACAATATGAGGGTTTTCTAGTGCATATATGACATAGTCTTTATATGTACTTGGTGGCATAAATAGAAAATTTTTTCCATTATTATAAGCAAATTCAGCCTTTTTCAAGATATCATAACATGTACACACTCCTAACAAAACAAGTAATATTGCTAACGAAATGGTCATAAATCGAATTCCAATCAACATTAAAAATAAAGCCATAGTAATAAGTAGGATAAATTGCAGATTTTTTATTATACCTTGATAGTTTTTAGTTATATTTTCTAAAAAACCGGTTAAATATGAACATTTTGTATCTTCTAAAATAAGCAAAAATAACATTTATTTTTTTCCTTTTTTGGGAAATTTATAATATTTATATCCAATCAAATATAAATGAGAATATAATTTGTTTTTTTTTATGAGGACAAACCAAATAACGTTTATTTACATCTAATTGAGTATTTTATAAAATTATAAACAATTCGAATTGCAAATTTACATTTAATTTAATTATTTATAGTAAATGAATCATATGGAAATTAAAAAACTCATTTTAGAATGTAATTATGTTTTAAAACCGCAATTATTAGATATTTTCAAAAATAATGAACAAATTTATGTTAATAATGATAATATCAATTTGTATCTATTGAAATAAATTTATTAATAGAATTATAAAACCTTATGAGCATAGATTAATAAACTCTATGTTTTTTAAAAGAATCTAAAAAAGTTTATTAATTTTAATTAAAAGTATAAGTATATTATAGGTGGTCGGATAATAACCACCTAAAAGACTATCTGCTTGTTTTTGAGTATGTGAATCCATTCATTCATTCTCGGCATTACAGCCCTGCATGAGCCTTAGCCTCCCACAGTAATACCGCCCACCAGTCTTTTTCCAGTAGATTTTTTTACTTTTTCGAGTTTCTTAACAAGTTGGTTTTAAACGGTGGGTTGTTAGCTCTACGCCCAGCCCCAACATGGGAGACCAGTCCCTTTTAGTCGCCTCTTACTACAAGCAGAGAATACCCCAAGCAAATTTTGCTCCCGGTATGGTGGGGAATGAGTATATGAATTACTATATGAAATACATTTTTTAAATTTTTGATAGGAATAAAACAACACTACTTTTTAGGCTGTTCAATTTGATTTGCATGGGGAGGAGAAGGTCTACAGATTAACCAAAATTTTTCTACAAATCTATTTTGTGGTGTTTTTATCTAACTAGATCGAGGATCGCGCAACTTGTAGGTAACTACATGTAAAAGCGTGGAAACCTAGCTTTGCTGACTCAGGTACGAAGACTTAGCGGTTGGTAATTATAAAAACAAAGTTTTTTAAAGCTAGGAAAGCTACACAGCAGATTATACCTGATGGTATGACATTTCAGTGTCTAAGTACACCCTATGTAACTAACCGAGATATATATATTTTCCATAAGTTACTTCGATTCGGAATGTGTAGAGTAAGTGGGAATGCTGCATAGTCTTGGAGGATGCCAGGGTGGAGTTCTACATATGATCACACCCCATGCAACGGACATTAACGAAATATGGGCAACAGTATCGCCATTAATTAAGTCCTACACCTCTTTTAGAGGAAATACTTCGAGATGTAGGTATCGCATAGGGTACCGATGAAGTGTTTGGGGTGCAGCTATTTATGCATAACCTAGAACAGGGTTAATGTAATTATAACAATAATAAACTTGCTACTTCTTCAAAAGAAGTAAAATTTTTAAAAGAAACGTACTCAACAAAAACAAACACCTCTATCACTCACAATTATATTACTATAGATAATAAATATTTATTTAAATGTTTTTTGTGTTTTATAAAGTAATAATGGTTTAAATTTCGTATCATGGATTACATTTAGGATAAATCATATTGAAAAGAATAAATTCTAAAATCGTTTCATTCTTTCATTTAAATTTGATAACCAAAAACCATAAAAATACATTTAAAATATATTGGTGTTTATAACAGAACATATTAGTAATCAAATAAATATTTCGAAATAATTTCTAAAAATTTAGTTTAATTTATAAAAATCCATTTAATAGTTAGATAAGGTAATATTTGCTAGCTAATAATTTTAATTTTACTTTTTATAGAATTAAAATTTTTCTCAAACAGATTTTTTTACATCAAAATATAAAATAAGGTATCGAGTCGATGAAATATCTGTTTGAAATAAATATCATATTAGCAATTATGTTCTAATGTCTGCGCAAAATAATACTTTAACCGGATATTTTCAAAAAAAAGTTAATTGTCTTAGGTAATTTACAGAGTTTTTATTAAAATTATGTTAGAAAATTCGTTTTCCAAACAGCAATTATAAAGCTTTAAAGCATTTTTTAGAAATTCATTGGCAAACTGGATAAGTGTTTTAAGATTTTAACCATCGCGATAACAATATTTTTCCTTTTTTGTTTAATGGCAATCATTCGCAATAAGATTTAAAAGAAATTAAATTCTAAAAATAACTATAACTCAGATTTTCTAAATTTTTGAGAATTAAAAATCTGATTGTTTGCAATTTGACAAATAAAGTTATAAATAAACATCAAAAAACCAAAAAATAAGGTTGATATGCCTAAAGAGCGGAATATTAATCAAAGAATCAATGTATACATACAATCTGGATTTTGTATATTTAACATCATCATAAAATATGCATTTTTCATTTTTCAGCTGTAATTAATTGTTTTAAGATTTCGATTGTTTATATGGAATTCCGTTTCAACTCAAGGCAAAATTAGATTACATACGTTAAAATATGAATTTATTTTCAAGTTTTATATTTTTCTTGATTCTTAGAATAACACAAGTTATGATTTTTTTGAAAAATTTGAATATTCTAAAAATATAAGATTTATGATTAATGCGTAACAAATATCTTACACTTAAAAATTCCATTCATTTCTTCCGCATTATATATTTAGCATTATGTTTAAATTTAAAAAAAAATAATTACTGCCGATTTAAATAAGATTTATAATAGGCACAATTTATATGTTAATAAACAGCAATACAACTATTATATATTTATCTTATTTAATCGAAAATAAATTGTAAAAAATAACTTATATGCAAAAAAAATTCTGAATCAACATTTGCTATTTATTTCTTTTCTAAAATCCAAGTATTTTTTTAAATATTTTTAAAATGATTTTTTTAACGAATTTCAAATTTTTAGAACACATTTAATTTTCAAAAAAGGAGAACAAATCATTAATATCCAAAAAGAGTTAATAAAAATCTAGTTTTTTTTATTACGAAAGTTATATGAATGAAAATCCAACGAGTATAGATATTTAGACATTATAGATTTAGTAAATTTGACCTAGCAATGTAAACATTAAAGAAAAAATAAACGATTTTTTCGAATACAAAAGAAAATTGAGTCTTGAATAGTATTGAATACAAAAGAAACATGAATCTATTCTATAGAATGTGGCTTTTAAATAATTTTTATTTTTCTTAGAAAAAAAGCGTAAAAAAACATGTTTACAGAATATAAAATAATCGAATATGAATTTCATCCATGAAGATTAGAATAAAAAGTAATCCGAAATATAAAAAAAATATCAATTTGCACCGAAATATTCGATTTTAGAAGAAAAGAATAAACAAATTTTGGAATAATGAATTTTTTTTATAGATTTAAATTTGATAACTCCCAGAAATTTATCAATGCCACGAATACTAATAATTTTTTGAACAATGATTTATATCATCTTTTGTGCAAAGGTAACAACAATAGAAGAGAATGATAATATTGAATGTACACAAAATCTCTGTTATGATGGTGGTTCCGAAGAATTGTGGCAATATGAGTATATTAAAGGCGCAATGTATAATGACGATATAAATCCAAAAAATGAATGTTCAAATACCTATAATCATTCATATGGTAGTTATGAAAATAAGTCGTTTGAATCAATACCTAGCACATCCGGGTTTCAACACCAATTATTTGCAGGCAAACGAAAGGCTAGTGGAAAAGAAATTTATGCACAGGCCATAGAAATTTCTGGAAAAAAAAGTAAAATAAAAGAGGCAAAACATAATAGAACAATCACAGAACTGATTTCTTTGATAAATCCCCTAGGAGATGCAGTGCTAGAAGATGCAACTATAGATTTATCAATACGCAGTTCTGAAAATTTTTCTGGAGAAAATCCTATGCCCCCTTATCCTGGCCATTGGAATAATGTGATAAATACAATTGACAGTTACATATATAAATCTGAACACAATATGATTTTATTATGTGCAAAAACCAAAAAAAACCTAATTTAAAAAAAATTTTGCTTGTTTTAAAAAAACAGATTCAAAAAATGATTACCTTAGACACTATCAATGTTGATTCAAGTAATTTACCTATAAATTTTTCAGAAACCGATATGATAGAAATCTTAAAAGAGGAAATTGATTTTATAACCACAAATGAGACTATTAATGAAATAGAAAATATAATTGAATCTTCGAATAGAATTTGGGAATATGAAATCAATACCATTTTTACAAAAGATCAATTTAAAAAGTATTAAAAGGTTCAGTATTTAAGAAAATCAAAGACAAGCTTCAAGAATATAAAAGCTACCCAATTTTTTATGATTTAATTCTATTTTTCTTTTTATACGCAGATAATATAACTGATCAGATCGAGGAAAGGGATATTTTTTATGTTCAATTTCTTTTTGAATATTTTTTTATAAAATACGATAAACTTTTAAAACAGCTACAAAAATTTATAGAGTTTTCAGAAAATGATTTATCAGAGCCACATAAAAATTTCTCTTATCAAAGCATAATTGTCTTGAATGTACAGCCAATAAAAATAATACTTATGCATATATATCTGGGCCTTAAAAATGGTCTTTCTTTATTTGAGAGATATTTTACATTATATTTATTGTAATTAACCTACTTATTTATGACAGAAAATAATTTAAATATTTTGTTAGATGAAGATTCTGGTCGTTTATTTTATCCCCTTTACTATTACATATATGATAATTCGTTGTCTTCATCTGGTGACCTGTATCTTAGAGTAGAAGATGTATTAAAATTACTTTCTGGTTTTAAGCATTTTGAATCTCAAGATATTAATCTTTGTCTGCACAACATAGTGGATCACATTTCAGAAAAAAGTTTCATACAAAATCTTTAAAAATGCTTGATAAATCTTTTTGATGTGTATAAAAATTGCTATAGTTTGAAAAGTAGTCTAGATAACAGGTTGGATAATAGGCTGTATAATATAGTGGCTTTGCCAATTAAAAAAGTTTTTAAAAGAACTTAAAACAAATATCGAAGAATTTGATATTTTAGATTCTGAAACAAAATATCAGATTTTTTATAAATGTAATGATATAACGGATATATTAAGTCAGCTTATTACTGAGATCATCAATATTTGAAAAAAAAGTCATTAAAAGAATTTGGAATAAAAATAAATATTTTTTTTAGCTTTATCAATAAGAATCTGTTGCTGTACTTTAATTGAACCTTAAGCCTGTGTTTATACAATTTATGTTAAAATATCAATGCAGAATAATTTTTTTGAGGATATAATACACCAGTAATTATAAAGTCTTTATAATTTGTATCGTAGGATAATATTTTTTTTCGCTGAATTATTTTTAAAAAGAAGGCAGAGCTAACAATGAAGTTTTTGCTTATAATTAATTCAAAATCATCATAAGTGTTAATCTTCAACTTTTCATTCAGTCAAAATAAATGCATTTATAAAAAACATAATTTATCGAGCTAAAATTTGCAATATAGTTTATTTTGATAAAAAAAATAATTCCAATAAACTCAATTGCATGATAAATCTCGGATTGAAAGTTATTCATATTCATAGATAAATTTCTCTTTCTAACTGACACAACTGCATAGATAAGTTTCTGTTACAAATTATTTTCAGACATTTTTTATATTTTTTGTTTTTAATTCCTATAAACAACAATTTTCTATAAGTAGACAATTATTTTGCCTATCATCTATAAGACGAGCATTAAAAGTCATGGATTTTTCGAGTATATTAAATATTTTTTTGCTTCAACGAAAACTCGACTGATTTCATTTTTAGAGTTTTTATTCAAAATCTGTTCGCCGCAATAATAAATATTTTCCGTGTTTTTACTAAACGAATAATCTATAATTGAATCCAAAATACAAGTTAAAGATTATCTTTCTCTTAGAAAATACTATTACATTTTACCTGGAATTAAGCAATTAGGATATATTAAAAAAAATAATAAAGTATAATGAGTTGTTTCCCAATCATTCAAATAAAATTGCGAACAAAAATTACAATTAAGCTTATGGTAAAAGAAAATATTCGTTTTCTCAATTTTTTTGCAAGAATAACGGCACCAAAAATAAACCAATAAACCAATAAACAAGTATTCATGATATACAATTAAACAAGTTTTTATGAATAAGGAATCAATAAATAATATTAACACCACAATAAATTTTAAGTAATTTCATTGTCTAGGGAAAATAATGATGAGTTAAAGTAAAAATAAATAATGCCACATTTGTATTACAAAATGTGAAACTAAAATACACAATAGCGATCATGGCTTGCCTTAGCCTTATATTATGTAGAAAACCAAGATTATATTCAAAATAATAGTAATAATCAGCCAAAGAAAATTAAGCACATATAACTACTTCTATATATTTTAATACCATTGATTTTGATGATATACAACATTGGGATAAATTATTAATTTTTAGAAATATGGATAAAATATATTTTAATAATGTTTGAATTTACTGTATATAAATAACCTCTGTTTTCAAGATTATAATCGCTTTAAAATGTCGAATTTTACTGTTCGTTAAGAAGAAGCTTACTTAATTCAATGTTTATAAAAAAAAATTTTATATAATAAAAGAAAACATGTTTGTTTTTAACATTCAACCTATAAGAATTTATAAAAATGTTCAGATAATTTAAACGATTATATAAAATCTACAATCTTTTAGATATTCAGAATATTTTAGTAACGAAACTTATTTGCAATACAAACGTAAAAATTTAATTTATATAATTCCATTTATAATAAATTCAAGGTATCAAAAATAAAAAGATAAAATTCAAAATTTTGATAATATTAAGCTATTTAAATAATCATCACAGAGTTAGAAGAAAATAATATTTATGATCAGATAATTAAAAACCAGATGTTAATATTTTGCGTAGGATTTGAAACGGTACCCACATACCAGTATGTATTACAATAAATTAGTCTATTATGAGATGAGCTTCTTTAAATTATAAATTGAATATTAAAATAGAATTATAAATCCATCTAAATAAACATTTCCTTTAATGTAGCAAGTGTATGCAAATAAAAAAATAAAGAAAAATTGATTTGAAATTTTCCAAAAAAAACGTATATTCAGGTTAAAGCTATATGGGTTTGCAGTAAAACCATATCATACTATTATAGAGTATTTTAAATTTTTATTTTATCATTTGGTATTTAAGATACTAAAAAACATGAAAATTTTGCGTTCAATACTCCAAAGCGTAATTTATGCATAATTCATAGTTTTTTTGATAATTTTTATTCAGGTCGTAAAAAACACATCTACTTTTAAAGTTTAAAACATTATATCTGTTGCAAAAATCTAGTTTAAGAGATTTAAATATATTTTCAAAAATTTTAAATCAAAAGTGAATAAATCAGGTAATCTAGAATGTATATAACAAATTCTATTACAGTTTCCCCTTAAAAACAAAATAGAATAAGTATAATGTTATGTTAAATCTATAATAAATACATATATACTATTGCTATTTCATAATTTATTAAATTATTTCTGTTTTAGAAGAAACTTTTTTTCGAAACGTATGTAGCGAATTTATTTGCAATATATGTATGAATAGGTGTTTTCTTTTAGAGAATTATGTACCTTTTACTATAAAAATGTATAAAAAAATTCTCTAAAAATTTCAAAATTTATTTTCGAAGCAATCTTAAATGTAGCGATTTAGTTCAAATTATATTTCTAAAAGTACATACACAAGACTTTTTATAATTTTTTCTGCCAAAAAATTGTCTAATTTTATAAATTTGCAACAAAAAAGTATAAAAATCAGAAGTAAAGTATGGGTTTTTGCTTTGGTTCTTATTGAAAGGTAAAGCTTATACAGGGTTTCTGAATTAGATAGCAATAGTGCAAAATATCAAGAAATTTTTAGTGTTTTGACTATGAATTGGTATTGGATATCTTTATTTTTCGTTGATAGTTTGGCAGATATTTCCTTAAAGCAATTTTTTTAACGTCATAGTATATCCAAACAAAAAAATGTTTATACATCTTAACATTATAAATTTACAGATTATGGCGATAAATGACTTAAATTCAAATAAAATTCGATTGCAAAACCCCAAAGTCTAGAAGTAGTTATTTAGTATCTTCTAACTTTATAATAATTTTCAGATATTTTTTTGTACAAAGACGTATTTTACCCTCAAAATTAACAAAAAAAATATTTTAAGCTAGTATATACCGTTTACAAGAAAAATTAAAATAAGAACTTTCCTTCAAAATTAAAAGCCGAAACTGATCGTTCAAATGAACAAAATTGAGTTTTTTTCAAATTTAATGTCTTTTTTTTATGTAATTGATGGAAAACTAGGTTCTAAATGTAAAATACATACATCTTTAATTTGCATTTGAGAAAAATGTTTACATTATCTATATAAATAAAAATGAATATTTGTATATATGTATCTGCATTTGTGTGTATGTGTGTTTGATGACACTAAATAAAGGATATGGTTTTCATTATCAAGGTAGATTAACCAAAGGGTGATTAGTGTATTTTTTTTTAAAAACCTGTTAATAAGAGTGTGGGCAATTTAAATTGTGGTATTAAATTTATATTTAGTTTGACGGGTTGATAATATAGGATGTTGCATGTTAAAAGTGGGTGATATAAAGGAAAATAAAGAAGCCGGTGTTTTTTCATTTTTCCCTTTTTTACAATTGCAGAAAATTTTGGAAGGTCATCATAAGCTCATTTAATGGTTAAAATTGCAATTGTAGTTGCCAAACAATGATACCGAGATGCAATTTTACCAAAAATATTGGAATGGGTAAAGTTCTCCAGCCCTCTAAAAGTATTTTATAAGATGGGTATAAATGACCATCAAAACACTGGAAGCGCGTAATCATATAAGAGAAGCGCCGATAAAATCAGCAAAGCCTTTTTTAAGAACTTAAATCTATCTTCCCGGGACTTTTACTAAGTTCTATCTGCGATTCAATCTACAAACTTGACCAATAAACTAAAAAACAGGTCTCGAATCATCTTTTTTTCGCGCAAAATGCAAAAGAAGTAACTTTTGAAATGAATATGCGTATTCGAGGACAAAATGATACATCCCCCGAACGTTTCGCAAAACGATTGCGGCATATTGAGAATGGGAAGATAGAAATATCGAATCTACACAATGCTTAACATTCTCAGCAAATATTTCTGAGATGCCATAAACTACAGACGAATTAGTTTTTAAATTGATTTTCCCAAAAATTCCTATAAATCACAAACCCTCATCGGTTTAGAGCAAATGCTATATAGCTTCTACAGGCAACATATGGGTGCCAAAAATTTTATTTTAAATGGAATACGAGGCGAATCAATAACATAATTTGACAATATCGTGTTGAATCAAAATAGTGGGACTAATTACTTGACTAAATCATGTAATTCAGCGGATGTTTCGAGTATTCACGCTCGTATTTTAATATTAAAAATTAATATCCATCTTTCTTCTCTGAAACCTAAATTTGTCATCACTTTGTAACAGAACGACACTTTTGGTAAAATAAAGTATGAAAACTACTATAGAAGCCCAAATTCTGGATTAAATATAAAGAGATGTTATACTGTATCTTATATTTCAACGGTTCATAAAGATATGCCATTTAAAAATGTATAGTTCTTTTACGACTCAATTTTGCAAAGGCAATAAATAAAGCATTAGAGTAAACTTCAGGTGTCTTGAATATATTTTTTTACCATGTAATTTCACATGGGCAACTCTATATGACCATTTCATTGCTTGAAAATCTTTTTCGAATTTTTCTTATCGAAACCGACAAAAGACAAAAATATTAATGCATAAAACAAATCGAAACAATAAATACTTCTTATTTGAATTAATAATAAGCGTAATCCGTTGTTTTAATATAATGAGCTTAAAATTTCCTCTCTTTTAATATAATAGCAAGTGCGTCGGAGTGCTAAAATTTGTGAAATTTATAGTAAAAGATAGATACACTCATATATTTTTATGAATATTTCATTTATTATAAAACAATTTATATTCTTCAAAAATCAAATCGAACTTGGAAAATTTTTTAAAACAATATGTAAATTTTTTGAAAGATAAATAAATATAAATATATTTGCTTGACAGAATATATTTTTACTCATGATATTGGCTCCTCTTTACTTAAAAACCAATTGGTTGATTTTTCTTAAGGAAAGAGAAAATACATATTTTTATTTTTAATTGTTGTTTATTTGGGCTTAAAATTACACGTTAAGTATAATAATTAATGCCTTAAAAATATTTTATAAACTTTTCCTGAATTATAGCCTAAGTTTTAAACATTTTATTTTCAAATATACATGTGTTTTAAACACTATAAATTGGTTTTTTCAATATAGCCCGATAAAAAAAACGTTTTTACAGTTAGGAAAGCAATTTTTTTTAAAACAGAGCGAAGTGATGAAACCAAAAAAATATTTCACAAAAAATTAGCCCCAGACCGTAAAATGCTCCTGTATATAATTTTTTTGATATATTGAACAAAGATTCATGGAATTATAGAAAAACCGCATAGGATTATTCTTTTAAATCGTTCCTTTTGTAATATTCCGAGTCAACAGTTAATTTTATAAGAAATTTTCAGAATTAAATCTTTGTTTTTTGAGCAAAAAAACGTATTTAATAAAAATACAAAGTTCCATGGATTTTTTATATAACGCTTCACAAAATTATAGTTCTAAAAATTTATTTAATAAGTTTCGATCGTAGCGTAAATATTTTTTAGGCTAATTCATTAAAAAAGTTATTAGAAAATCTTATTGCAAAAAAAAACGAATTTGTTTTTGAAAACTGTTTTCAATCCAATTCGATTTTTGGCAAAATTGTATAGCTTAGCTTGGCTGATTGCACATAAATAGATATGATTATCCAAAGCCAAATCTATTTAAATAAATCATATTTAGAAGGATGTAAATAACATTAACAATTTTTTCATCTGATGTGAATCTCTAGTAAAAAAAATAAGATATATACTGGTAGATAGTATTATTTCTTATTTAATCTAGTAAAGTTCTTATAAGATATAACTAACGATTATTATATGAAGTAGTTTCCTGAGGAAAAAATCCAGTAAACTTATATAATTTGTAAACTATGAAATATACTTTTTAAAAGACTGATTTATATTGTTTTTTATACGTGTGAAAAAATGCTTAATATTAATTATGGTAGCATAATAATCGTTAATATACTCCAGTTGATTTTTTTTATCAATCAGATTTTAATATATTCAAGTTTTTAATAATTTTCTATAATTTCCATTTTGTAATTTTATTTTTAATATTCGAATCACTAATTCGTAAGAAAATTCATAATATCCAAATATTTTGACTCTATAAACTTTGTAAATGATTATAATATTCACTCATTTCGTGAGATATAGGTTCTTTTTTATAGCTATTTTTTAAACTGAAAACACTGATTTTTATGGCTTCTCTAATGTATTTTTTTCTGCGTTTCGAGGATAAATTGTCAATTTAGCTTTCAACATATTTTTTTGTAATTTATAATAGATTCTTTGTTAGATTAACATTGATCAAAAACTTGGTAAACTTTTTTAAAAATTTTTAAACAACCAATTACAATATTTTAAATCATAAAAAAAATATATTTTCGGTTTAATCATAATATTTATTTAAATCGCATTTTATTCTATCTTAAAATACAATTTTAGGTTTATGATATCAGACTTTTAAAATGGTAGAAAAAATATTTTTTTGAACATAATATGTCCATATTTGGAATCCAATATAGACGAAGTATTTTTTTCCATTTATAAATTAATTAAATGGATATATTCAGCGATTTACAATTTCAAAACATAAAAGCGTTTATATAGTTGAATCCGAATCAAATTGCCATTACATTTAACAATAAATGAACTCATATTTTTTTTAATTCAAAAATATTTTTATCATCAAACTAAAAATCAAATAAACATGTTTTTAATTAGGAATTGATAATAACAAAATAAATTAGAATTATTGTTTCTAAAACTCAACTATCTGTCCTGACTCATCGCGGCATTTCATAAAATAGTATTCGATTTCATTTGCGCTACTATAAAAATTTATAAGATCTTCCGAATGGCATAAATTACGATTAGCCTTAAAAACCTCTAATGTTTCCATAATAGGTTTATCCAATAAACTTTTAAGAAATCTAAACCTAAATCGACACATTGAAACCGAAAGTTCTTTAAGCTTTAAAGAATTACAAATAAAATCAAAACCTTTTTTCGAAATAGTATTTCCATTTAAGTGAAGAATATTTAGATATTTTGTACTAAATTCTGCAATATCGAGTGCATTTTTTGGAAGATTGCAATGTGAAAGACATAGGAATCTGATCGTAGGTATCTTAAAAATATTTTTTAGATCTTTTGAAGAAATATTATTTCTTTTTAATGACAATAATTGAATTTTTAAGTCTAAAAAAAGTTCATCATAACAAGAAAAACAACCATATTTTAAATTACAGCATTTCAAAATTAAAAATAATAGGTTTCTACATTTGAGTATTCCAAGTATATCGTTTGCATTCAACTTACAAAAAGATAAATCTAAAAACTCTAAAGATTTTGAGATGCATGAATTCTTAAATAAATATATAAGGCCTGGTTTCCTAATTGAATAAGATAAGTCGAGTTTTCTTAAATTTTCAAATGTTGAAAGATTATAAACATCTTCATAATCGAGATTATTTTGTGCTAAAATTAAGACAGAAAGACATTTTTTTAACTGTTCGCAACGAAGGAATGAAAATTTCCCTTCTTCTAATTTTGTGTTGCGCAAATCTAAAAATCTCATCGTAGAGAAACAATTAATAGCCAAAATATCACTGGCGCTTAATATATTATATCCAAGATTTAATTCTAATAGTGATAAGTGCGATTTTGCATTTGAAAAGATTACCAGTCCATTAAGCCCAATCTTACAGTTTCGTAAGTTCAATACCTCCAAATATTCCAACTTAACAATAAAATCTAAATCTGCAAAACTCAAATCGTTTTCTTGGAGATCAAGTTTCTTAATCCTACTTAAATTATATAAACTAGGCGTATTTATTTTTAAAATGTGTCCGGAACATCTATTCATAAATAGTTCTTTTAAAGATAATATCCTTAATATTGAAGAAATATCTTCAGTAGAAATATTATTACTTGAAATATCTAATGTTTCGAGATTTTTGTACTTGGAAAGATTTTTTAGATTACTTAAAGAACTTTTTTCCAAGAAACAGGAACTTACGTTTAATTTATTTAGTTTTTTCAAGTTTGAAATAAAATTTATATCTCGTTTGCTTAATCTATTGTGTAAAATATCTAGAACCTCGATATTTGAATCTTTTGAAATTTTATTTAAGAGTTTTAATGTGTTTTTAGTTAAACTACATCGAGATATATTTAGAGTCTTTAATTTTTTAATTTTAAAAAGTGCTAGAAGATCGTTTTCATTTAGTATATTTCCTGTTAGATCTAAATTTTGAATTTGAGAATTTTCTGTAGATGGAATATACCCCTTTTTTATATTGCATTGACTTATGTTTAAACTTATTAAATTTTTCAAATTGAAGATATATAAAATATCCGAAATATTAAGTGTGTTTCCAGAAAGTGATAGGAACGATAAATTCTCCAGAACATCAATATTTATTTTACAAACCGAAAGAGATCCATTAATCAAACAATGATTGAGTTTCAATTCTTGGATTCTTCTTAAATCAAAATCAGCTAAGTTATCCTCTGATATACACTTATTCATCGAGAGATTTAACTTATAAAGATTTTTAAATTTAAAAATATAGTGTAAGTTACTTGAATTTATATCATTATCTTTTAAATTTAAAAAATGTAAATCTAAATGACACGAAAAGAAATCCAAATCCATCGAAAGAAGTCGAACGTTTTGGCATTTGAAAACTTCTAATTTAAGTGTTCCTTGAAAATTTAGAAAATATTTGTCAATAAAATTATTTTTTGATATAATAAGCTCTTTTAAATTCTTTAAACAAATAATCCCACATATGTTTTTTCTGTTAAATTCATATACATCGCACAATCTTAATATTTTTAATTGTTCTAGGTTTTTGAATTCGCTTGATAAGTTACATTTAAAAGGGGAATAAAAAAATTTATTCCGAGAAAAATCGATTTCCTCTAATTTTGTTAGATTAAACACAAATTTTATATCAAGAAATGAATAGATATTTGAAAAAAATCTTAAAGTTTTTAGTTTACTGGTCTCGTTTTTACATAAGTATTCAAATAATGTTGAACATATTGAAGAATTGTTAATAGATAGTTCGGAAAGATTTCCCAAACCAGATATTTGTTCCACATCATGTTGTTTAAGTAATATTCTAGTTAAAATCAATGAATTAAGGCTTTTTGAAGATTCCTTAAGATTTAAATCTGTAAAAAAATTTCCATCCGTAATTTTGCACGTATCTAGACTGATTTTTTTCAATCTAAAATTTAATATTTCTGAGAAAGTTTTTGAATCAAACAGGATATTTGAAAACTTCAAAATATCAAGCGATAGACATAATATAGAATGTGGAATAATTTTTATAAATGAATTTTTGATGAAACAGCTACTCAGCGTGATTTCTGTAACATTGGAAAAACAAGAAATTATTTTTGTATCATTTTCAGTTAAAAAATCGATTTCTGATAAATTCAAAACAGCATAATCTGACATTTTCATGTAGAATCCAATTAAACTAAAAAAATACATTCGAAATTTATTTAGGACATTTAGTTTAAGCATACATGGAAAAATATGAACACCTTCGGTCTGTAAGAGACTTTTATCATCTATATTTTCTTTTTCATGCAATATAAATAGGCTACTATTCCTAAAAATACATTTACCATTAAATAAATTGATTCCTTCAAGTAATATTTCATTATAAATATTAGAAATATTCGGTATAAATTGCGGCGATATATAATTTTCAGTAAAAAGTATTTCCATAGATTTGTCAGCCAACAAAAAATATTTTATTAGATTATTTATAATAATTTTTCGTGAATTACCAAATAAATCCAAATATTCTATTGCATTTAAAATTTCAAAGAATGTGTTTGAATCATACTCGAAAGAATACACAAAGCTTAAATTTAACAGATACAATAAAAATATAAAATTATCCATGGAGATAATTTCACCCAAATATATGTAATCTTTAAAATTATCTTTATAATAGAACAAAAAAGTCATTAAATTGCTTTCAATTTTTGTCATATCGAAAAACATGTATTCAAGCAAAACATAATGATTCGCTTTTGGATTTAGCGAATCCAATATCATAACATTGCTATCCAAGGTATAATCCGAAGAAATATCTACGAACGAGTTATTCTCATCAAAAATTCCATATAAGCTATTCACGAATCTAAATACAGAAGGATCGGTTTCATTTTGATTTTTGGCTCTAAAAAGTACTTTAATACAACTTGCAATAACAATGTATACAAAAATATACAAAAACATATTCTTATGGGTAACTGCAAATATAATATATTTATATTAACAAAAACAAATTAAATTAATTAATAATTGATTAAATTGTTTAAAGAATATTTTATCATAGAAAATAGAATATCTTATGAAAAATAAATATATCAATAAAAAGATAAAATTCTTAAAGATTTAAATAAAAATCGGTTTTGATTGCAAAGTGATTCAGAATTTATAAAATAAAATAATATTTGAGTTTGTACTTTAAATTTTATGTTCCAATACATTATTTCTAGTCTTGTACATTTTATATATCGCCACACCTATCTAATCCAATTTCTTGAGTCGAATGTTCGTTAATTTAATTTACGGTACATATAAATAAACTATATACTAAAAACAAACAGGAAATTATTTAAAGACATGTTTTGCATGAGATTTCTTGTCCTTTTTTTATCTTTTATATGTATTAGTTACCCATGTATTACATATTATTTTTTATCACCTGTTTACAATTTAAATCTTACTAGGCAGTTGGTCTGAATATAAGCATCTTTTTTTTTGCAAAAGAAACAGGTTCGAATGTAGTTTGACCACCAAAATCCCGATTTTTATCCATTTTTACGGATATTTAAAATTTATAAAGTAGATTAGAGTATTTTAACTACAATACTTTACATGGTTATTGAAAATAGAATTGTCTCTACACTAACAAATTAATCTATTTCCATTCTTTAATAGAACATATACCTTTAGATTCACAGTTTTATCAATTTAAAGCGGATATTATGAAGCAATTATATCCGAATCAGTATAAATTTATTGTTCTCATATTCGAACATTATCCCAATCCATTATCCTAAATTTTGAAATCAGTTTTTTTGCTAGTGTCTACACATATTTCCGCTCAATGAAAATCAAAATGTTCGTGAACTGATTATATCTAATTCTTTTTTCTATATTTGAATTTATATCCATCCAAGAGGAGAAATGTAGGCATAAATCCATCCATTATATCATCTGTTGTAGTAAATCCAAAGTAGTTTCTTAATGAACGGCAAATAAAGCTATTTTTTATGTGAATTATAAAAGTGCTAAAACATACTTTATGTTTCTCAGAATACATTTTTATTGCGAATGCAATAGAACCCCGTTCATCGCGTGATCTAATCCTCATTATTTACCGATTTTGAAAACTCAATAACAACCTTATGCTTAGTTTTCTAGACTAATAACTTTGAACGAGTTTTCTGTTTTCTTGTTTGGTTATATTAATAGCTGATCGAGTACCTCCAAAAGACGCATTTTAAGCTAATATTTTAATATGAAAAATCTTTGCATTAATCCAAAAAGAAATTTTTAATAATTTTACATTTTGGGAATTGCGACACATGCGTTGATATTTGGTAAAATTTGTCCAGAAATCCAAGAGTTGTATAGAGATTTTTTTACTCTGCGATTAAAAATGGTGCAGATATTTTTTTTAAATTTCATATATAAGAAGTACGAAGCACTTCCTAACCTGCTATGTGGTGTACCTTATTTATTTACTAATATCGGACAAACTTTATCGACAAAAAGTGAATTCCGTAGGTTCGAGTTGTATATTCCTATTTGCTACTGTATTAGTGACGTTGCAAGTTTATTACTCTCAGAAAATGTTTTTAAAATGTTTGATCTCAAGGGACAAAGTTTTTCAACTCTTGATATAGGTTTGCTTTGTACCTTTTCAATAGAACTACCTGTCAAAATTAATCTGCTGCCTTCTATAATCACAAATATATATAAACCACTAAAATTTTGTATTTGAATATAAGTTTCGCCATGATTCGTATAGTTGTGGCAGCTTCTTTCTATTATAGCTAATTTAATTAATCCCAAAAATTTCTTTAGTTTTCAGTTGTAGATCCCACTGTTGTGATATCTTTTGTAAAAGATTAGAATCACAAAAACTCAAGATTTTTTAAACAAACAAAGAAATATACCAAAATAAATTCAAATTTAATTTTCAGATAAAAAACCAAAATATACTTTATATAATTTAAAAAGAATATGGTTCAGTAATTGAAAGACATATTGAACAATCTATTACTTTTTTAATATTACTAAATTAAAAAACAGAGTTTAAACACTTTAAAAACATTCAAGTTTAATTATTCAGTTTCAAATGAAAAGAAGTAATTTACAACATATTTGAATTATTCTACTGTATACTAATCCCCCTTTTAAATAGAATAAGAAATAAAACACTTGTAGTAGCAAGATATTTATCAAAGATTGAACAAACTAAAAGTAAAAAGTGATTGCTGTTGCCTTCAATGTTTACTTAAAATGAATTTTTAGCAAATTACAGATTGTAAACCGAATATACGAATTACAAATAATATTATATTAAAATGTACATGAAAATTTAAGCAAAGCAGCCAATACTAAACAATTCACAAATTCAGTTGATTTTCATATCAATTTACTATTAACAAATTTAAATTATTTTTTTGTTAATTAAAATGCTATTTTGTATATATTCTATAGAATACAAATTTTAAAAAAAAATTGATAGAATGATGGTAAAACATATCAGAATAACAAAGGAAAATAGTTTATATTCCGTAAATAATATATGTGACAAATATATTTGCTTTTATGCGAACATATATGATTTTTTAATTAATTTAAGGTTCTTTTGTTTTTAATTTTCTATTATGCATTCCGTTGATAATGAACGGAATCAGATATCAAAATATTTGATTCACTTTTTCTTGTAGATATACAAATATATACCGTCATAGCCCCCGCAATTAATGTGGTTGATTATAAAACATAGGGTAGAAACCCTTTAATTCTAAAATATTTGCATTTTCGCTCCTTAAGATCATTTTATCTTATGGGTACTAAAATTATAAAATTTTTATTTTTTTCCTCCGGCCAAGGATCATGATTTCTCGTTCAAAAACATATAAAAAAGAGTTTTCTATTTCTCAAAAGATTCTTCTGTTTATTTTTTAATTTTTCCTTTATCTAGTTGTTTAAGAAGTTTTTAAAAATATTCTTGATTAAAATATTTAAAAAAGATAAGATTTCACATAATTTCGAAGTTTGAAGTAAAAGGCATAAAAATAAAGGTCCAAAACTAAATTTTTATTATTTTATAGATTTCTTTGATCAAGATATGTTTTTACTGTCTAATAAAAGACATTTTCATTTTTTTTAAATTCTCGAAATATTCATTTTTTCAGATTCTTTTTTTTAAAACATCGCTAAAATAAATTTCAATAATAATTCTAAAAATCGGTTCTTTCTTTGAATTTATGACCCTTAAACCACAATACTTTTAAAGCTAGCGCCGAAGAAAAATTATCATGAAATTCATTTTTAGTTATTATATTCAAGAATTCATTCAAACTCTTTAGACTTATAAAATTCGTCTTATTAATAAATATTCCTCAAACTTGATTGAAATTTTTGAATTTCTTAATTTGTTATTATAATGAACGCCAGTTATATAAAAATAAATTTTGTCAAACCAGATTCAATTTTTAACATGTTTACAACAAGTATTTTAAATTATATTCAGCCATTTTTTTACAAGATAATATAAAATCGTTATAAATTTAATCTCTTATCAATTCACAAGTACCCGTTAATTCTTTTATAAATTTTACACTAATTTTATGACATATTTTTCAAATTTTACATTATTACCATCCTTTACCTATCTTTTGACATAAAAACGATATTTTGGCGTTAAAAAAAAACAAAACAGTTTCAGATGTTGCAATAAATAGTTTAGTCCACCTAATCATTAAAACAAAGATTAACAGGATCTTTGCTCAATATCTCATATTTTTTAGTATCTTACAATCGATACGGTCATGTTGATCCTGGATATCGAACGGCGCCTTAGATGATTAATTGCACAGTTTCCTAAAACAGGGTTATTATGATAATGCCATTGATTTTTTCAAATGTGATATCCTAGGCATAATTTCGAATTTCGGTAGTATTATTGCATGCTTTGTATTTTTCTGAGAATTTTACATAATTAATTAAATTAAATTAAGTTTTTGTCTATATTTTTTTGCTTTGAATTCTTTGTTTTACCAACATATACAATAGAAAAAATAATAGTTGTAAAACATATTAAAAAAGAATGATAGTCTAAATATTTATTTTGTCTAAATTATTCTCATATAAAACTTATGATTTTAGCTATTTTTCCCTTCCAGCGGTATAAACTCCTTGATTAATATAGAAAAACATTTTTTTCATTCGAATTTAACATTAATTTTAAAATAAATTACAACATGCACAATATTTTTCGTTTTGTATCCTCTGAAATATCAGTATATTTAAATTCCAGGAGAGCTGTAGCATAACATATTAAATTTAATAAAAACATGAGTTTGATATTTTTTTAAATTTTATGAGATAAATTAAAAAAGCATATTATGTTTCCAGAATATCTATTTGTTAAAAATAAATTTTCCTTTTTTAGATAATCCATTTTTTTTTTCATTGGTCATTTATGAACGATAAATTGAATTTTTAATTCAAATTAATCAAATTTAAACACCTCTTCTTCATTATTTAACTAAAAAAATTTAATTCACCTGTTTTATAGATTTGTATTTTACTTTTTGAAATTTTAATTTCAAAGACGACTTAATTTGAAACAAAATTTAATAAAGGTTTAAAAAAATTTCGATTTTAAACGAAATATATTTCAAGCCATTTAGACAAAGTGGAAAATCTCAAATCACCTCAACATAAATAGAATGATTTATTCGTTTTGATTTATTTATTTTTTAGCATTTGAAATGTGTATGAAAATAGGTCAATATCATTTGATTGTCTAATTATTTCACATATCTTACAATAATGTTTTAGACGCTGCAAACTAGACAATTAAAAAATGCGATATATAACTATTTCATTTCAATAGTTTTAATATTATAAACATATCCTAATACAGATGTTTCAAACTAGAAGTTGTGATTATAACTTTTATTCTTAGTTAAAAAACATACATTTTAGTAACAAAGTGATTTTTTATTTTTTTATGAAATAGAATTGGTAAAATGAAAAGAGGAATGAATAATATCTCTTAGATTAGAATTATTTTTCGTTAAAAGTGCCAGGCAGCAGAGGAATCCCAAATCCTAGTCATTGGAGGAATTAAAATTTAAATTGATAGAAACCGAAAAATTTTTCGCACAAAACTGATTACAAGAATTTTATTTATGAGTAAATAACACACCGAATATCTTTAATAAACTATTATATAAGAGTTATTAGACCCGAAAAGCTGACTCTTTAAAGTTATATAATTCTCTGTGTGCAGTTTAGTAAAATAAACTACATCTATACCAAGATGCAAAAAAGTTCTATACTCTTTCCGTGAAAATTTAGGCTCTTAGCTAGTGTTGAGTCAAAAACGAAGTATGATCTTCCAACCTATTTTTTCGTGAAAAGATCAATGAACCAATTCTCTACCATAAAAGCAGAAATCCTAAAAGATAATAATATATAAGCTTCCAAACTTGTACAAATAAAATAGTTCGCAAAATATAATACGAGATAGCCTTGGAAACAAATACAGAAAATCCGAAAAGATTCAACGGCTATTTTATATATCTCGATAGAAAACGAAAAACATCATTCTCAGTTAAATAATGCTAGAAATAATGATTTAGCAGCTTTTTATAATTCTTCAAGATAGTTAAAGAGATAAAATGTAAAAAAACATGATAAAACAGTGTTCGGTTATATCCACAAGAGGAATGCAACATGTGATCAGAAAAGATAGGTCAATACCATATGTAAGAAGTAATACAAGATATTTCATGACAAGATATTAAAAAAAATACTTGATCACAACTATATTAAACAATATAATGAATTAATACGATGATTACATATTCATCGGGTACAAAAAATATAATTTATGGTTTTAACAACAGATTTGGAGATACTATTCAAAATAATTTTTAATAATGAGTATGCTAAGACCAATGGGAAAATCATAATAAATTGAAGGTGAAATACGTAATCGAACCGATGTATTTATTTTAGACAAAAGTTTAAATAGCATTTCACACATTTAAATAGAAATTCTTTCACAAGGTTCATCATAAAAAATTGAAGCAGTAAAAAACTAGGAAACATGACTCATTAGAAAATGAGTTATGCTCTCTTTATAAGCGCGGGGTTGAAATAAGTTCTTATATAGCAATATGAGATGCTTTATGATTTAATATTACAAGGTACATATTAAAAAATTGCCAATATCGATTAACTTAGGACATGATTCCGTAGTAAATTTTCCAAAAAGGCTTTCGAAAGAATCTTTATGTTCGATTAAAAAACTTGATGAAAGACTAAATGCCGAAGAGAGCAATATGAAAGCGTCATCAATTGTCCGTATAAGCGTAGGATTCATAAACATTTACAACTTATTTAAAACAAATTAATAGCGAGGAAAGCCATGTTAGGTAAGTAAATATGAAAAATAACGTATCGTCTATTTTAGCATGGGTTAGCCACACTGGAAAAGCCGAAAATCCAAAAATAAACAAAGAGTCGATTTTAGGAAGAGAAGATGATTTTATAAGCGGTTTAAATAATGACTAAAACAGAGGAAATTTGTTAACCAAAGTTTTTAATTAAAATATTTTTTCAAAGCAATTCCTTTAGTTCTATTTATATATTTTAAAAATCAAAATATTTTAGGAGAATTTTTATTTTGTCTAAGTTTGCTTATAATGTGATTCTTTGATAAAAAAACTGTAATTTTTCTGAATATAATTTAAAAATTTATTCACCAAACATCAGTTGGTAACAAACAAAATATAAACTCAAAAAATCACCATTCCAAATAATTGTTGAATATTGGCAGAAATAAAAAGAAAAAAGGTCTAAAAATAAATATTTGCGTTTCTCTTATAAATTTAATTACAAATAGAACATTCTTTATTAAAGTATAAAAATTTAAATTATTTTTTTTAATCAGAGAAGAAGATTAAGTTCGGAATCAATCATGAAGTAAAGAAAAATATAAAAATAACTAAGAAAAGAAAATATATATTATGATTTCGAGGTAAAATTAAATATCTAAAACATAAATATATTTATGATACCATCCAGAAAAAATGTGCAGAGTCTGAAGAACAATGATTGTCTAAAAATGAAATACTAGAGAAAAGTTCACATGAAAACAATTTATTCACTAAAATTTTAATTAAAAGATTTGACACACATCACTATTTTTTTTGATCAAGATTTAATTAAATCTTTATTAAAGTTTTTAGAAGATAAATTTTGCACAAACCCTTAAACTTATTAATGCAAACAATGATGATATTTCTCGGTGCAATCACTTTATATATTTTTTGTGCAAGACAACTGGGAGTACAACAAGAGCATGAATATACTGTAATCAGATGGTATGATAACGAACTCGCTGAAATGATGGAAGTAAAAAATACAGAAGAAGAAATGCTCATTGGAAACAAAACAACAAAATATGAGTCAGAAGGATACGTTTTTCAGTGTAATGACAATATCAATGATCCATCTCACAAAGATCTATGGGAGAGGCAATTCAAATTCCAATCAGATGAAAAAAAACAAAAATCCAGTGTTAAAGAATATGATAGTACGATTCTAATCAATCCAGCAATAGATAATACATTTGATGAGAAACCAGAGATTAGAGAAGCCGCAAAAAACGATTTTTTAAAAAGCTTGCTTGACCAACCAGTATTTATATCCAAACCCTTAGATTTATCATTAAGCTTGCGTGAGAATCATATAGATGAAAATGCGATAAATACACATGAAATTTATTTGAAAAATATCACCGATACGATTGATAGCTACATATATAGAATACGCAATGATAGAAAATCATTTTTTACAAATATCAAGGGGAAATTGAATTTGGAAGACAATTTAAAGATTTTACGAGGCCAAGCTCAAAATGTTTTTACAGCTGTTTCAGATAAAAATTTCAGAAGTCAAAGTTATAATTCTTTAAGAATCAGTAGTGAAGAAATATTAATCAGAGAATTAAATTATATAAAAGAAGGCGATAATATTAAGGATTTGAGAAAAATAATTGAATGTTCGGAAAAAATTCGAGTTTACGAAATGCAATATAAAAAAACTTCCACAGAAAGGCAATTACAAGAAAATTTATTTAGGTTTAAATTTAAGAATATAAAAGAAGAAAGTAAAAAATATAAAAGTCACTTAATTTTTTATGAGTTCATGATATTTTTTCATTTATTTGAAGATAATATAACTGATCATATTGAGGAAGAATATTTTTTATATGTTCTATTTCTTTTTGAAGTACTTCTTATCAAAGTTGATAATCTTAAAACAAAAATAAAAAAATTCAGAGATCTTTCAAATGATAATTTATTAGAGGCGTACAAAAATCTTTCTTATGAATATAAAATTGGTTTGGAAATACTTCCATTAAAGATAATACTTATACAGATATGTTTTGGTTTTAAGAATGGTATTGCTATGTCGAAAAGATTCATTACAGTTTATTTATTAGAATTTACTTATTTATTTATGGCAGGAAAAAAGTGATTTTGGGATTAGATGATGAATTCTATCGTATAATTATTTTACCCCTTTATCATTATATATATGATGATTCTTTATCTTTATGTGGTGAATTGTATTCTAGAATAGGAAATGTATTAGCGTTACTTTCAAAAAAAGAGTATAATAAATCTTATGATATATATACAAGTTTTTCCAAAATCATGGATCATATTTCAAAGAAAAATTTATTGAAAAACTTTGAGATTAGTTTAAAGAATCTGTATAGCGAGTTTACAATTTCTGATATTGATTATCCAGAATGTTTACGGGATATAAGAGATTTTTTACAGAGAATTGCTTTATCGATCTTGAATTTTGAGAGTTTAGACCATCAAGAAATATCTTCTAATATTAATTCTTGCATTTTCTACATTTATTTATTAGGATTAAATATCTACAAGAATTGCAGGTAATAAAAATGATCAAGATCTATTTATTTTAAGATTTAAATCAATAAACAGGTATTTTCGAGGTTTCTAATAAATTCTAAATTTTTTATATCTAATCGTTTTTTGTTTTTAAAAAATCTATATACTTTTAATTTCCGAATATACAATCTTGGAATACTAATTTTGGTCTTTTTTATTAATTTTATTTCAATAAGGTCTTCTATATTGGATTGATAATGTACTTTCGCAAACTATTTTAGAATGAATCTTTATATCTGTAAATAAGAAAAGATAAATATATAATACCAATAAAATTCTTAAACAAATAACCAGATCATTTTTTAAAGCTTTCGAAAAGACTTTATTCAAGACGAAATATAATCCGCAGCAAAAGAGCTTACTAGGTGTCAAATGCAAAACCATGAGACATTATGCTCTAATATAATTCAAATATTTATCAAAGGGAAAATGTTAAGGATTCATTTTAGAAAATATCGAACGAATAATTTTATATAATAGTACCGATAAAAAAAAACCTAGAATAAATTTTAGAATAAAACAAAATATAAAAAAGGGGGAATGGCTCAATCAAATTGATAAGAATTACCAATGAAAAAAATACTCAACCATATCTCTATAAACTAATTTTAAATAAAATCTTTTAAACAAAACAGATGTATGAAACTTTTTATAGATTTTAGTAAGCCCAAAACTGACATACCTGCATCATTAATAGTCAAAACTTATTATAAAAAACTCATATTCTATAAATTTTCATTAAATGAGTATATTTTACAAATTTGATAAAATTGAGAATTGAATCAAATATAAGGTTTAATAAAATTCAAGAAGGTTTGAAAGTCAAGAAATAATTCGGAAATTTATATACCTCTAGTCTAATTAAAATTTTCAAAAAAAATATATACATTTGGTGTGAACTGAAGAAAACCAATTGAATGAAATATAAACACAGTTTATGAAACCTAAGAATAAATTTTTAATCGAGTCGTTATTATCAAGATAATTTACCATTTAATCTAATTGCGCACTGTGAAATAATTCAACTAAAACACGAGAATTCATCAAAAAGAATATTTAAACAAAGATTGTAAGAATTTATGAAGCGCAAGAATGTTTTTTTAAAGTATATAATTCTAATTGGGTTTCAAATTAGTTTTTTACAATTTTAATCAACTGAAATTTTAAAAAAATTTGTTTGCAAAATAGAATTATAGACTTCTTTAAATTTAAACAAAATTATATTTATAAAGCTCACCGTATTTACTCTATGTATATGAATTCGATATTATAACTACAAAGATGATTTGTCATGTACATAGAGCTCAAATTTATTAAAAAAGTGTTTAAGATATTTTTTAAAATATTTGTATTCAAACAATAAAATAAACAAATTACCTATTTAAAAACCCAAAAAATGCTTAGAATTATGGTAATTGCGAAAAATTTTATCATAAAATTAACTATAAATTAGTAATTTATTTAATAAAATTCTGGGTTAACAAATTTTTCTCTTTTCTAAATAATTCTTTCCACCATTTTAACCACTTCTATTTCTTCCTCGAACTCAAACTCTTCATTTGTATTAGTTGATGGTTCCTTTGCTGTGGTTATACCATCCAAATAAGGGGTAAAATATTTTTTGTATTTTCCGTTTTAACATCATCTTCCTCGTTGTCTACTTGCTTTAAAGGGGGTATTGGTTGTTTATGCACCTCAGCTCCTAAAATAACACTTAATGATGCTCTCTCCCAGCTCTCCTCGGCATTTGGACCAGACTCAAGTCCTCTTCGTCGATCAAAAGAAATTGTTTCGACTGTCTTCTTGAGAACTATGGATTGTATATATGCCTCTACATTCATGGGTATTTGCAGTCTCTTAACATACGTCTTATGGTATTTTGTCACAATACCGTCCCAGGTCATCGAAAAAAATTAATATAAACAATTAAAAAAAATAAAATATTAAACGTAAAAAACGAATGGAAGGTAAAATAATTTAAAACATAATAAAATTTTATCTATAAAAGACAAATTTAATATTTTAACAACTATAAATAACCTTAATTTCATATTATACATAAGTAAAGCATAAATAGTAGTTTAGATCACAATAATTATCAAATATATTATAAATTACTCGAAATTATTACTAGCATATATAGAACTATTATTTTAAACCCTTCACGTAAATTTAGAAAAATATAAGTGAACTTAAATATTACAAGACTACCCTGCATTGTGATTATACTTAAAAATATTATTTCGTATAACTACATTTACTTTATTTAAATGTTATATTATTTGTTATTTAAATAAAAGATTAGCTTTAATTACTACTTTTTCTTGTACATATTTTTAACAATGCCTTATGAGACGTACTTTTAAATACTCAGAGAAGAAAAAATTATTTAAATTTATCTTATACCAAATATTATGTTAACTTAACCTAGTTCAATTTTATTAAAATTTCTTTTATTTTTTTTCAACAACTATATTTATATTTTTCTATATAAATTAGAATATTTTAGACATTATATCAATTTCTTCCAGATAAAACGCCTTTCGCATACAAAAATATAAATTTAGTACAGGTCAACTAACTGAAATACTACTACCTCAAAACTTTAATTAACAACAAACTAAAATATTTTCACACATATACTTTACCTCATAATATCGAATGATATCCGTACAAGCAGAAATTTGAATAAAAAGATTGACCTTCTAATTTTTTTTTAAAAAAGCTTTTATTTAGATGTTTACAATGTAGAATTTTTAGGTTTATAAATAACTTATGTTCTTATTTTTTTTTGTTCTATAATTATTAGATAAAATCTTACATATGTCTCATTTTATCAACGAATTAAATCATAAAAAAATATATTTCGATATGAATCTTTAAAATATAACAATTGTTGTAAATATAGACATTCTATATATTCATGTATGATATATTTTAAATAAAGTTTAATTTTTTTTTTATTACATTTTTTAATTTCTACTATTTTCTATTATTTTAACAAATTTTGAAATTCAAAAGAAAACTAAATATATTTAGAACTTAAAAAATATGTATACCACTTTTAAAATGATAAATCAATTTATTTTATATAATTAAATCAAAGTGAGGGTTATTCTAACGATTAAATGTATAATTTATTAAAATTTATTGGATTTTGCTATACTTAGAATGAAAAATTATTAAATAACTTAATCACAAATTAAAATTAATTAAAATAAGAATATACCATACAAAACTACCAATGGAAATCAAACATTGGATATATCAGCCTTCTTCATATCTTAAGATCGGAAGAATAATTATTCTACTCGATTTTTGTAGTTTTATAAAATAAAAATTAAACAAATTTGTAATTTTTAATTAAATATATAAGGATTCTGTTTTTTGAACGCTTAAGATACAAGAATGATTTTAAAATTATTTTTTTGAAAAATATGATGAATTTCCCTTTATTCTTTTTTATAATTTTTATTACTTAACAAATACTTATTTTACTAAAATATACAAAAATGATAAATAAATATATTTAATTTTCAGTTTTCTTAGCATAAAATTCAACTAAAAACAATAAAAAAATTAATAATCGTTTGAAATATAAAATTTAATTCATTATTTTATTTGAACACCATAATTCAGAATTATTTTATGAAAATCAGAAAAAATTCAACAAATTTAGATTAAAAAATAAAAATAAATTATAAAACAAAAAAAGCATTTAATAAATTGATAAATGAATCTTTTTCTTTCCAGTAATTTAATTTAAAATCTTACAATAGAATTATCACATTATGCTATCCAAATTTAAATATTTCAAGAGAATATAGTTTCGGGGCATATATTTATGTGGTAATCTCTTTTAAGATAAATTTTAGAAAGTGTTATCACTTCTCTCAACTCTTTTTTCAACTCATTCTTTTTCAAAACATTTCTATCTTTCAAGGCACTGAGCTTCTCAAGGTGCTTTTACGTGTTGTTTTCATCTAAAACTATCACAAAAATCACTCTAAAATTAAAGCAAATATAAAGACACCTGAATTCAATTATTGCTTTGATTTCTATTTTTTAACTATCTCACAAAAATTGTTCATGTCATTTTTTTACAAAGAAAACAAAGTAATTTTTCTTTAGTTTTTTCATAGGTTTAGGTAGGTTCTTATGTGGGACAGTAATCATAAGATATATTAAGAAGAATTAAGCAAAAAAAAAATATATTTAAAAGACAAAGATGGAAAAAAATAACATATAAGAAATATAAATTTTTTCATTTTATGAATCTGAAAATAGTACTTTAAATTCAACTCTACCAAAAAATATTTTGTATTTAATTACATTTGAAATATTATTAAAACGCCATTATTATTCACATCACAGTTTTAATTTATCTTGATCATCTATATATTGAATTTAATATCGTTTAGTTTCCAAACTATATTAGTCCATAACTAAAGTTTGGAAACTATACAGATTTTCATTTCAGATTAGAAACAAAAACACCTTTTATATTTTGTATAGAACTGACACAGTGTTGTAGTCCTGGGAAATACTATTTTGTTTCCCTTTTTAGAAAAAAAATCGGAATTTATTTTTATTTCTTTAGATTCTTGTTTTGTGTTCTGAAAAATCTAAAAACACATATGGGTTTTTGATATAGGAAAAACATATTAAGATATTTAAAATTAAAAAATTACTAAAACAAGTCATTTTTCTATTAATTAGTTAAAACATTCCGTATTTTGAGAATAAAAATATTTTACTTACGATAATTTTAAAAAAGAAGTGTAGTTTCTTAATTTTGTATTTTTAAATGATCTACAAGGTGAAGTAGTTACTCTTCTAGTTTCTAATCTATATAAACATCCTTATGAAAGCTAGAGCCACTGTAAAATGACTTTACAAAGTCAGAGGGAATCTTTTAAATTGAAGAAAGCCAAAAAAGAAACTTCGAAACTAAGTTTGACTAGTAAGCTTTCCGCCTTTATTTCGACTTAACCTAGATATACGAAATTAGGTCAACTGTCTTTGTCTTTAGGTTACATACTTCTTTGTGAATCCCAAGGACACTACTTCGCACTTTTCCTTAGTTACTTCGGACATTTTTTATTAAAATTGGGAAAAAATACTTCAATTTTCCCGATCTTCCTCATACGTTTTTTTCACAGATTAGGCTAGCATTAAATATTTTTTCTGAATTGTATAAAGTAAATAATTCAATATTCCTTAACTTTCATAAATATATATTAAGCGAAAGTGTAAACCGATTCTTATTTCCTTTACATACACATTATTTTATAACCTGGTTGAGTTTCCTCCATTAAATTATACGATAAACCAATTAATTTGATATCGACGAACCTATTTACTATTTTTCTAATGGTTTAAATAAATCTCCCTGAATTTCCATACTTCATTTGGATTTAATTTCAAGTTAGAAAAATTCATTTTACATTCCTTAACATGTTTTTCAATGCTTAAAATTACTTATAGTTTAGGAAAAGGGTTAGGGTTAGGGTTAGGGTTAGGGTTAGGGTTAGGGTTAGGGTTAGGGTTAGGGTTAGGGTTAGGGTTAGGGTTAGGGTTAGGGTTAGGGTTAGGGTTAGGGTTAGGGTTAGGGTTAGGGTTAGGGTTAGGGTTAGGGTTAGGGTTAGGGTTAGGGTTAGGGTTAGGGTTAGGGTTAGGGTTAGGGTTAGGGTTAGGGTTAGGGTTAGGGTTAGGGTTAGGGTTAGGGTTAGGGTTAGGGTTAGGGTTAGGGTTAGGGTTAGGGTTAGGGTTAGGGTTAGGGTTAGGGTTAGGGTTAGGGTTAGGGTTAGGGTTAGGGTTAGGGTTAGGGTTAGGGTTAGGGTTAGGGTTAGGGTTAGGGTTAGGGTTAGGGTTAGGGTTAGGGTT